>CM033982.1:12825886-14049637 GCA_019706035.1 Raphanus raphanistrum subsp. raphanistrum
ACGAAAAAAATCAAAACAAAAACACACACATTATGGATGTTTTAGGAAGGAGACCAACATATAATTGAAATAATATTAAGAAAGCTATGTTAATAATGCATATTTTATAATGCATATATTTTACAAACATCTTAAACGTCCATCACGAAGCAAAGTAAAAACATAACATTTTTTTGGAAACAAAAACATTTTTTTCAAGTTTTTTTAACAAAAACTATATAAATGAAAACGTAGCTGAAACATTCTTGATGCATCGATTTTAAAACGTAACATATGTTCAAAATGTTTCCATAATTACGACCTTAAAATCTTCACAATGAAATTGGCAATATGGAAGTCACGGAGAAATCTATGCTTTGAGGAAGAGGTATTATATTTAATTCACTTAGTTTCTTAATTAAATATGTAAATATTTATGCTACTCAACTTTGTTTTTCCTCTTTATAGGATTGCAGACAATGGATTTTAATTTTACTAAGCGGCGATTCTGATGTTTTTAATGTTTTTTAATTGTTTTTCGCTCTTTTGCTGTTTTATTATTATCGAGTTTTATTGTCTTATTTTTTTTAATATTATTCAGCACTTATATTATGAAAATAATTATGTCTTATAAGATTTAAGTGAAAGACCCATTCCAAAATTTAGATAGATTCTTTATTTTGAAACAAATACAAACTCATACTATAATCTTATTTTATTCTAATATGTCGATCCTCAACTTTTCAACATAAGACATGATGTTTGTTATTTGTATCCTCTAATGCACATATTCGTGTTATCCTTTTCTCACTTTTATCATATTTTACACATGCATACTATATATGTTTTTTATAAAAGATCAAACGAAAAAAGTCAAAACAAAAACACACACATTATGAATGTTTTAGGAAGGAGACCAACATATAATTGAAATAATATTAAGAAAGCTATGTTAATAATGCATATTTTATAATGCATATATTTTACAAACATCTTAAACGTCCATCACGAAGCAAAGTAAAAACATAACATTTTTTTGGAAACAAAAACATTTTTTTCAAGTTTTTTTAACAAAAACTATATAAATGAAAACGTAGCTGAAACATTCTTGATGCATCGATTTTAAAACGTAACATATGTTCAAAATGTTTCCATAATTACGACCTTAAAATCTTCACAATGAAAATGGCAATATGGAAGTCACGGAGAAATCTATGCTTTGAGGAAGAGGTATTATATTTAATTCACTTAGTTTCTTAATTAAATATGTAAATATTTATGCTACTAAACTTTGTTTTTCCTCTTTATATGATTGCAGACAATGAATTTTAATTTTACTAAGCGGCGATTCTGATGTTTTTAATGTTTTTTAATTGTTTTTCGCTCTTTTGCTGTTTTATTATTATCGAGTTTTATTGTCTTATTTTTTTTTAATATTATTCAGCACTTATATTATGAAAATAATTATGTCTTATAAGATTTAAGTGAAAGACCCATTCCAAAATTTAGATAGATTCTTTATTTGAAACAAATACAAACCCATACTATAATCTTATTTTATTCTAATATGTCGATCCTCAACTTTTCAACAAAAGACATGATGTTTGTTATTTGTATCCTCTAATGCATATATTCGTGTTATCATTTTCTCACTTTTTATCATATTTTACACATGCATACTATATATGTTTTTTTTTTAAAAGATCAAACGGAAAAAGTCAAAACAAAAACACACACATTATGAATGTTTTAGGAAGGAGACCAACATATAATTGAAATAATATTGAGAAAGCTATGTTAGTAATGCATATTTTATAATGCATATATTTTAACAAACATCTTAAACGCCCATCACGAAGCAAAGTAAAAACGTAACATTTTTTTGGAAACAAAAATAATTTTTCAAATTTTTTTAACAAAAACTATATAAATGAATACGTAACTGAAACATTTTTGATGAGTAGATTTTAAAACGTAACCTATGTTCAAAATGTTTCCATAACAACGACTTTAAAGTCTTCACAATGAAAATGGCAATATAGAAGTCACGGAGAAATCTATGCCTTGAGGAAGAGGTATTATATTTAATTCACTTAGTTTTTAATTAAATAAGTAAATATTTATGCTACTCAATTCAAAAAAAAATTATTTATGCAACTAAACTTTGTTTTTCCTCTTTATAGGATTGCAGACAATGGATTTTAATTTTACTAAGCGGCAATTCTGATGTTTTTAATGTTTTTTTAATTGTTTTGCGCTCTTTTGCTGTTTTATTATTATCGAGTTTTATTGTCTTATTTTTTTAATATTATTAAACACTAATATTATGAAAATAATTATGTCTTATAAGTTTTAAGTGAAAGACACATTCCAAAATTTACATAGATTCTTTTATTTTGAAACAAATACAAACCCATACTATAATCTTATTTTATTCCAATATGTCGATCCTCAACTTTTCAACATAAGACATGATGTTTGTTATTTGTATCCTCTAATGCATATATTCGTGTTATCATTTTCTCACTTTTATCATATTTTACACATGCATACTATATATGTTTTTTTTTAAAGATCAAACGAAAAAGTCAAAACAAAAACACACACATTATGGATGTTTTAGGAAGGAGACCAATATATAATTGAAATAATATTAAGAAATATATGTTAATAATGCATATTTTATAATGCATATATTTTAACAAACATCTTAAATGCCCATCACGAAGCAAAGTAAAAACGTAACATATTTTTGGAAACAAAAACAATTTTTCAATTTTTTTTAACAAAAGCTATATAAATGAAAACGTAACTGAAACATTCTTAATGCATCGATTTTAAAACGTAACATATGTTCAAAATGTTTCCATAATTACGGCCTTAAAATCTTCACAACGAAAATGGCAATATGGAAGTCACGGAGAAATCTATGCTTTCAGGAAGAGGTATTATATTTAATTTACTTAGTTTCTTAATTAAATATGTAAATATTTATGCTACTAAACTTTGTTTTTCCTCTTTATATGATTGCAGACAATGGATTTTAATTTTACTAAGCGGCGATTCTGATGTTTTAATGTTTTTTTAATTGTTTTTCGCTCTTTTCCTGTTTTATTATTATCGAGTTTTATTGTCTTATTTATGTTTTTTAATATTATTCTGCACTTATATTATGAAAATAATTATGTCTTATAAGTTTTAAGTGAAAGACCCATTCCAAAATTTAGATAGATTCTTTTATTTTGAAACAAATACAAATTCATACTATAATCTTATTTTTTCCAATATGTCGATCCTCAACTTTTCAACATAAGACATGATGTTTGTTATTTGTATCCTCTAATGCATATATTCGTGTTATCATTTTCTCACTTTTATCATATTTTACACATGCATACTATATATGTAGATTAATAATTAACAAATTAATATTATCTACGTAAAACTATTCATTATTTCTTTCACCCCGCGCAAAGCGCGGGTCATATCCTAGTATCAATAATATTGAACACTAAAGAAGCATGGTTATATTATAGTAATCTAGAACAAAACAGTTGTAGAAATCTAGTCTACTTGCTTATGCTAAACATGTTGCTTTCATCTTCTTTTTGAAACTGCGTGGTCTAATAAGATCATGACTCTTGTATTTGTCTTTATGCATTTTCATTGAATACCCTTTCTCAAAAGAAAAAGAAAAAAAGGTTTGTAGAAGTTTTTTTCTAAAATACATTATAAACATTCAAGAAACCTCTTATTTGAATCTTTTTCATATTTCAAAACAGTTGAATGAAAACTTTGATAAACTCTAAAATCATGATCAAAAGATAACTGAAGATTATTCAAATATTTTTGATGTATCAAGTGCTAATTAGACTAAAGACATGTTTCAGGCCCTGAAGAATAAACTTCTAGTTCTACATTATAAACTTCTAGTTCTACATTGATGTTGTTAAGAAATTTACCAAAAGTAGCTATAGTTGATTCAACGCCTTAGAAACTTCTTAACTGAGGTGTGTCCACTTTATGAAAAAAAATGTTCAACAGTTGCAGCATTGAAATTTCAAGTCGTCGTCTAGACTTCTAAGAAAATCTTGTAACATTGAATCTTGAAGAAAGGAAACAAAAAAATAATTAATTTGTTAAATCATAGAAGACCAGGACTTAGTCAATATTATTACCAGTTCGTCTGCCGTGTGTTACGAAACACGAACCAGCCCTTGCTACGTCGACTATCTCCGACCGGGTCAATGGGTTAGATCTCTGGCCGGGATCTTGCCAAACAAATAGTTCATAGATTTATTGGAAAAAAACAAAATAATTGTTGTTTCCTTATGTGGAATAGGCTAAAAGCTTCCAGTTTGGTTTAATACCATCGAGAAAGAAAAGGCTAAAGCTTGTTCTTGAATTTTGGACATACTTTGCCTGTCGATTAATTGAATATTATTAATTCAATTCATTTTAGCTAAAATAAGTAGTGCTAAATCACAGCTACAACACTCCCACGGGATTCCAGCCTCTATTAAAACAAAATCATAGTTATGTATATAAAATATATATTCGAGTTCTGGCCGATGTAGTTTATATTGTATTCCCGTATCATGCGATATAGTTCGGAAAGCATTTCAAATTAGAAACAAGCCATGAGGTGATCTCTCGAAAAAGTTTACACTGTAGAATTAAATACCTTCTTACATGAATTGATCGGATTAGCGGATAGAGTATATAAAAAAAAACTTAGTGCAAGAAATGATGTCGACCTAAGAAAATGACAATCACAATATTTGAATAATCTGCATATTAAGAATTTCAATAGACTTGGAACCAACATCGAAGTTAACTGTTGGCGCTAATCGTTGTTTACGTATCTCTTAGTCTATATATATGCCCTAATATATGTGTTACTCATACCAAAAACATAAACGTAACTTACAAATGGAAGAGGTAATGTCAATTATCTTCCGTGGATTGAAACTTGTTGATGAGCTTAAGTCAAGCTTACAGGAAAAGTCACCGGAAGCTCTGTCCACCTCTCTTGACGAGATCACAAAGACATTTGGTGATGCAAAAGAGCGGTTGAAGATAGTCCTTGTGATCAGGAACTCTGAGACCGCAATGAACCAACTTAAACCGGCGATTGCGGCTTGCTCAGAACAGATGCTAATGCAGATTGAACCGGGTCTGATGCAGGAGTATTGGTTAAGGTATGGCGGGTCCACGTCATCTCAGGGAACTGAAGCCGTGACTCAAAGGCAGCTTATGGCTGTTAAGGGTGACGGCGGTAGAAATTTGATGGCTACGGAAAGATCCGGTGGCTCAGGTAGCGGTTCATCCACGCCAAGGCAACGTAGAAGGTAAAAAGGAGAAACACTGTATACGTTTTGATATTTTCTTTTGTGGTATAAACGACATAAAAGCTTTCTTAATTGACTAGGTGTTTTTCTGCATCATGTACAATGGTGAATTTTTTAAAAAGTTAAATTTTATATTTAAAAATGTAATTTATTAATATTATATATTTATTATTTTTACTAATAATTAATATAATATCATTTAATTAAGCATAATTAAGAGAAAATAATTTTAGTGATTAATCCACTTATCATATTTGAATTAAAATTAAATAATATTTCGAAATTCAAAATGTCATATTTGAATATATTTATTTTAGTGATGATTTATGAGTTATTACAATATTCTAAAAAGTTTAGCAAAAATATAAATCAACATTAAATGTAATATATGAGTTATTGCTATATTTTAAAAAGTTTTCCAAAATATATATCAGCATTAAATGTAAATTTCATGTCTTATTTAACCATATGACATGTCATCAATCTTAATAGCCATGTCATAATTTTTTTTGTAAAAACGATTGTAGAGAAAACATGTTGCAAATCACTTCGCAAATAATGTTTATAAACAAATATCATTTAATTAAACAAAAATTAAGAGACAATAGTTTTGTATTAAAAATTATATTTAAGAATATATATGTATATGTATAAAATTAGAACCTTAGATAATTTTTTTTGTTTCTTTTGGTTAAATGTATTAAATTAAATTGTACAAAATTACTAAAAATCATTAAAATTGTATAGTTATCAAAAATTAAAACCAAAAAAATATTTATATAATTTGTAGATATCTAAAAGAAACTAATGATATTACGATTAAAATTTTATATTTTTTTAAATGCAGAAAATTTAGAAAATTTTAGATAATAAAAATTGTATAATTATAAAGTAAAATTAAATAATATTTCATAATTCAAAATTTCATATTTGAATATATTTATTTTAGTGATGATTTATGAGTTATTACCATATTCTAAAAAGTTTACCAGAAATATAAATCAACTTTAAATGTAATATATGAGTTATTGTCATATTCTAAAATGTTTTCCAAAAATATGTATTAGCATTAAATGTAATTGTCCATGTCATATTTAACCATATGACATGTCATCAATCTTAATAGTCATGTCACAATTTTTTTTGTAAAAATGATCATAGAAAAGACATGTGACAAATCACTTCGCAAATAATGTCTAGGAGATACTGTAAAATATTATAAAACCAAGTATTTGTTTCAAAAATGCCACAACTTTGAAATGGTGCCAAAAACACTACAAGTTTAGAAATTGTTAGTAACTGTTTCTAAAGATTCAGAATATCTTTTATGATCATTGTTGACTTGTTCGTAATTTTGGAATTATTCATCTTTGGATATAAGGTATTCTAAAACCGTTCGTTCTTAAACCTAGAGTTCATGATCTTTAGAATTCTAGATGGTAGCTTTAGAAAATGAATTATTAAATACGGGAGTTCTGAAATTTGTCCGTATATCAATTGTGATATGGATAAAATGCATCTAACAAGTTTTCTTTAATATTTTTCACTAGACTAAATCTTATTAGAATTCAATGGTCTATTAGTCCATTTCAAGTTTCAAATTTCCAACATTTCTATAGAATACATAAGGACCAGGTGTACCATATGTACTAATTAATGTAGATTTTATGAGTACGTAGGAAAAACGAAGGAGAAGAACAAACGGTGTTGGTGGCGGCGTTAAGGTCAGGAAATACAGATCTACCACCTGACGATAACCATACTTGGCGTAAATATGGCCAAAAGGAAATTCTTGGTTCTACGTATCCTAGGTAAATGTTGAAAAAGTATCCTACAAAACAAAACTTTACTAACTACTTACACTACTGATTAATAGACCGAAATGAATTCTAGAAAAATACTTTTGATCGTCAAGTAGTCAAAAATCTATATGATGATGAAATTATATCAAGGTCACAGACGGCGTTCATTTAGTTATTTAAGTAACCAAGAAATACACATTTACATCACATCAACATGTTGTAATCAGTCTCTTAATTACCAAAGTATTATTAGAATGACGAAATAGCCATATTATTAAAATTCAGTTGAAAGTTGAAACTTCGATCTTATAAAGTAATACATCTTTTCTCAGGTTTCGTTATCAAATAATACAAATCATTATCTCTTTCTTTTTTTTAAAAAAATATCATTATCTCTTTCTTAGTTCATTAATACCTAGGTTTTCTTATCATATCGTTGGGATAGTTTAAACATGTCCTAATCATATATAAAGAAATTAAAGCAAATATATATATACGTGTATATAAATGATTGTGCAGGGCGTACTATAGATGCACCCACCAAAAATTATACAATTGTCCAGCCAAGAAGCAAGTCCAACGCCTCAACGATGATCCCTTCACCTTCCGAGTCACTTACCGTGGCTCACACACTTGCCACATCTACTCAACCGCTCCCACCATATCTACCGCTGCCCCAACCGCTCCAATTGCAACTGCCACAACTAGCCATCCCGTTGATTACGGTCCGTTCTTCGACATGGCCGAAGCTATGATGTTCGGTAGCAGCGGGAGTGGGGCCAACATGGATTTCATATTTCCTTGCAATGATCCACCTCCTCATCATCACTGTTACCGGAGGCCAGAAGACGGCGACGGAGACAAATAGGATTCACATATCTACAGAGAAAGGAGTACATGTTTATGTTCAAGAAAAAAAAGAACATGTTTGATTTAATTTATTAATTATTCAAGTTTTGCATATTACACGTGATTCTAGTTTGGGATCTGATGGGAAACCAATTCTTTTAAACTAGTTCGCTTTTACGAAATTGAAAGTGTTCTGTTACTCGATCAAAAAAAAAGTGTTCTGTTACTAAATTCTTTCCATAGCTTTCTTCTCATTCCCAATATAATTATTCAAACTAGCATATATTTTCAGGTGATAATAAAAATGACAAGTTTACGTTTTAAAAGAAAATCAGAGTTTTGAAATCCGGATCGGTGGTCAGATCGGGTTTAACAACAAAGCGGATTCCAATCCATGTTGAGTTAATGTCAAAATTCAACTAAAATTGAACCGGTTAAAAATCTATATTACACCGTTAAAAAATCCAAAACCCAATGACCATGTAAACCGGCCAAATCTTGGTTCGTATATAACTAAAATTTTGTTGATAAAAAAAATATTTTTCTTCTTTTAAAGTAAAAATAATTTTTTTTGAAAATTAATAAAGTATCATTGTCTAATCTTTTTCTTATTATGCTGTTCTTTTTTTTATTAAACTGCCTATTTCTTGATGTTTCTGCAATTCATAAGTCACAAAATTCACAAATTTAAAGCTTCACGGCAAGGTATTATTTTTGTCTATTTTTCATTTTATTTAAATATTATTGCATGATCACTTTTGTTGAAGGCTTTAATAATTGAAACATTTACCTTTTTTAAAATTTGTATAATTTATAACAGAACAAAGTACTTAACTTATTTTTACTTGTCATTCCACGAGCAATCAAAGCTTAGGCTCCGAATGGTGACTGCGGATTGAGCGGTGCAGGACAAGGATTTAACTGCAGTGCGGTTCTAACAGTTATAAAAACATATAGATATATGGTATATATAAAAAAATTTGTTAATGTTAACTGTGGTGCAGTGCGGGACATCATTTACCATTCGAAACCTTACTTGGCATGAACTGTTTTTTTCTTGCTTGTGGTTTAAGCTTTGTTTTTTTTTCAATGTACTTAGCAACGGAAGAAAATAATCTAGAAATTCAAATTTCACCAAATTCAAACACAAAACTAGTTTAAATGTGTTTATTCTTATTGATTTTTTGTTTGAACTATTACATTTTCAGTTTGTTATTTTAAATTTTATGGTTATTGAAACATTTTATTTGATATTATGATCTATTTTTGTAACAATATGCATATATTATTACAAAATATTACTAAATTAATTATAAACCAATTTGAACCCGATCAAAACCCTGTTAAACCACAATGATCCGTGACCCAAAAAAATTATGGGTTCGCTAGCAGATCCGGTTTTAAAAGCACGTAATTATTAGAGAGAAAAAATCAAAATTTTTAAGGTGCTGAGAACATTTTTTTTCAATGTAATGCTAGTACTTCAAATTAAAAAAATAGTGTTAGGGTTTTGATATTTCGTTTTGGTGAAAAATATCTATTTACATAAAGATTTTAAGAACTTTTTTTTTCTTGAAACTCAAGATTTTAAGAACTTTTTTGATACTATCCTTTAAAAGGTCTCTATTTTCATACAAATCTCCAAAAGGAGCTCATTTTCATCAAATTTTGTTTTTAGCAAAATCATCTCAAGTTTAGTTTAAAGAGATTTAATTGACTCTGAAATAGAACATGAAGTAATCAGAATTTTGACGCAAAGGAAAAAGGGACAGTAATCAGAATATCCCATAATATGTTGTGCACACTTTTTCAGTACAAGGTACATTTTCTTACGGAAATAATGCACTATCATTATATTTATAATAAATTAAAATCAGGGGGCAAATTTTTATTTTGTCAATATCTCACAAATTGGCATGAACTTGTTGGTGTTTCTTCCTTTTTGCTGTTGTCCTTTTTTACAGACTAAAGAATCCAAATAATAAAAAGGGTCTGATCAGTGTCAAAATTAGCTATTCAAGTGGATGTTTTGGTCCCTCCACCATCACTAGTCACCATATGCATGGGCCTTCGTTTTGCCCTTTTGTTCATCGTGTGCATTTGCTATGCCGACAGAGAAGGAGTTCTCACAGAGAAGACACTTTATTCTCTATTATTTTTATATTTTATAACAGTATAGTGTGACATGTAAAAGATGTTTAAGGTATTGAATGAATCATATCTTGTAGTTTAGTTTTTGGGTTCTGAAACACACAAAAGAAAAGACTCATCATTTAACGCAATCAAGTTTTCGATCCAAGATTCATATATCTTATTAAGTTATTGAATTATTAAGAAAACTAATCTTTCTTAAACTATCCCACGTCAAATTAGTTTGATTTATGAACAATTTTGATAAATATGTCTACAAGATCTAGTAAGTTTTATCTATTTATCTATGCTAAGTTTAAAGAAACATTCAAGGGCATATTTTCCTAGTTTCATCTATTTAAGCTCAGTTTAAAATATATGTCTAAAGGTTAAAAGTTTTACAATAGTTAAAATAAAGAAGACAAGAAGACATTATAAAGTTATGGTTTTCATGCTTAAGCAACCAAAACAGTATATAATCATTTTTATTATCAAAATATAATAAAATAAATAAACATCCTTTTTATCAACAAAATAAACATCCTTATATATAAAATTTATATCACATAAAATATTAATGTTTTGCTCGTTATATTTATTTTAATAGAGCTGGTTAAAAATAAAATTTAATAGTTTATTCAATATTTTTTTTTGAAAAACAAAAACTAGTTTACTTCATAACTTATTATTTTTTTTCTACTATATGACTGATTACAATAACATTTATAACTAAGAGTAGACATTTTATTTTAGTTCGCTTATGGCAGCTAAAATTGTTCTCACGGCACTGCAAATATCCGTGCGTCACAGGAGTGAAATAGATTTAGTTTTGTAAAAAATGGGTTCATGTATATAGCAAAAAAAAAAAAAAAAAGAAAGGTTCATGTACGGTTTTGTTTTATTGTTGCAGAAAGCATTGATTAATGCCCTAGTATATATGGTGATCGATGGTTATGTAAGGGCAACAACAAAAAGACAAAGAACGACAGTTGCGAGTTGCATTTGTCTCATTTTTTTCTTTTCTAGCACCAAACATTCGTAGCCGCAATGTGAATGGATAAGTTTCTTTACACTCTTTACGCAGTATCATATTAAAAAATCATCGAATCCAACAATCGAAACACTAACAATCAAATAGGCAAAGCCTTTTTAAGAAAACAATCAAATAGGCAAAACAATAGTCTAGTGGGAGTGTCGCAGTTGGATCTTGGCTTATTCTAATTAAGTTTCATAGGCAATCCATTAATCAAAAGTTGTATCACCTTTACTGCCGTCTGCCAACCTATGATTTATCCAAAATGAACTCGTGAGAAAAACAAATTCGGTCAAGAATCAGATTGATAGTAGTACCACGTCCAAAACATCAAGAGCAAGTTCAAAGAAAATGAAACAATAGAAATGCAGAAACAGTATTGTATCAAACATACAACAAAAATATTACATTCCACTAAACATACTAAAACAGAGAGGAAGAGAAAATACTATACCTAACTAAGATATATCAAATGTTCATATAGCACTTGCTCCTTCATAAGGGCAGTATGAATCAAATAAGGAGGAGAGTTGATCATTGTCAATGAAAGAGAATTGATGAGAAGTAGTACTAGCTTCACCATGATAGTAGTGATTCTTATGATGTTGATGATCATCAACCATCATCACGTCTGGCCAAACTAATGACAAATCACTATACGTGGAAGAACCCTCACAATTGTCTTTATTCTGATCACCATTGTTGTTATCCTCCTCCTTCACCATGCTTGCGCCTACTACGATCAGGCTACTAAGGTCGTTTTCTTGCTCTTGTATATATGGGTTGACATGGTCCTGATCAATGGTTGCAGCCAATGTGTTGTCTGAATCCATGATTATTCCGTGATCAAAAGGCTCGGTCTTTGCTTGTATTCCATCACTAGCATTACATGTATGGTGACCAATATATGTGATTTGAAACAAATTAGGGCCATGCTCTTGTTTCTGGACTTGCTTTATTGCTTTGCATCCTTGTGTTGGCTTGTGTGTACATCTAAAGTAACTCCTGGAAAACATTACAAACACACAATGATTTAGAATAAGTAGTATAATTTCTAGATTTTGATATCATTCGGCTTGGGATTGTGTTACAAGATGAAATGATTTGGCCATATATATATATATATATATATGCATTATAGATGTATCAGATATATAGACATATATGTAGAATAAGACTAAGGACCTTGGGAATTTGGTATTAAGAATCTGTTTTTGTCCATATTTCCTCCAAGCATATTTGTCTTCATCAATACTTCTAGCTTCCACAGTCCAAGTATGTGATCTCTTCCTGTATATAATTAAAAGTAAGAAAGTTATTAATTAAAGACAACCATTTTGGCAAATATGTTCTTGTAATACAAACCCACAGTTAAAAGTAAATTAACCACAACACTAATTAAAACAAATAAAATTCTGTTTTCTTATCCAATCCAATAAATCATACAATGGATTACTCATACAATCTCTAGCTATCACTTTATCACGATTCACGACAAAAGAAACAGATCCAAGTCCAAGTTCAATGTCATTTAAACTTTTACAATAAGTCATTTCATATATGGGGCACTACCACAATATATGATGGAATCCACAGACACAATTAGCAAACTGTAATGATTTTTTTATCAAAGTATCCTTATAAAAAATTAGTTCAATCATAAACACGAATGAAAAAGAAAAAGAAAAAAAAATATATATATAATATACATATGAATTCAACTTTTTCACTTACTTTCTAGTGTAGCATCCTCTTTTACCCTTCTTACCAACGCCAAGTCTCTTTCTACTATCACCGGAATCTCCACCGTTGCAAGTCACCGGAGTCGCGGAATCATCTCCGCATGAAGCATTCCGTGAACCCTCAACGACGACGGAAGCGCTGGTGACTTGGTCAAAAGAATCAAGAACAGGTATGGTTTTTTGGAAAGAATCCAAGACCTTAGCCATGAGCTTATTAACTAGATCCGGATCTCCGGAAACAATACGGGTCTGATCCATGTGGTGATTAGATTGTTGATGAGAGAGGAGAAGCTGAAGCTGAGTAGCGGATTCGTAGCCTTCAACAAGTTGGTCCACAACGTTTCTCTTAATGGATTTGGTATTGTTACTATCTAAATCCATATTTTTGGTAAAACAATATAATGGTTATGTGGTTCTTTTTAGGGTTTTTCTTTGGTATGATGATTTGAAGATGAGAAAATAATCAGAGGAAGATGTTTAAGAAAGAGAGGCTATAGAGAAAGAGAGAGATATATAAATGGTGTGGAGGGTATGACGGGAATGTGATAAAACTTGTTTATGAATTATTTGGTGATTTGAAGGTAATAATGGGAAAGTGATGGATTATTTACTCTCCCATTGGCTTACCAGAGCTCTGCTGATGTAATGGCGATGAGTTTGGATGACGTCATCTATCTCCCTAGCACGTTTAAGGGCTTTGGTGCCTATGTTCTCTTTTTTACCTCGTCACCTTATTTAATGCCATGAAAACTATCTAAAACAACTAGGTTAGGTTTAAAATGCATACTCTTTGATTTTTTTTTTTTTTGAACTGAACTCTTTGATTTTGTTAAGTTTAAAAGTTAATATTTTTTATAATTTGACAATCAATTGTTTTCATTGGCATGAAATCACTCTCAAGAGGATATAAAAAAAGGAGACATGTTGACAAGATAATATCAGCAACAACCACCAAAATTTTATTTTAGAGTTTTTTTTTTGCTAAAAATTTATTTTAGAGTTATTGAGTAAAGATAGTTTTAAACCGAAATAACTTTTGATGCTTAAGGCATTTCCGTAATGACCAATTATTGATATGTGTCATGACTCATGTGAGTAGTGTTGTACATTTACAAAAGTAGAAGGATTCATTACAAAACCCACGAATATTCTCATGTTTCGAACCTTTAATTTTGTAATGGATAGATTTGCTGCTAAAACTAAATGTTATAATACAAATATATCGGTTGTGGTGAGACGTCCGCTTTGTTCGGATCGAAAAGTAGTAATCAAGATCAATCTCAGTATAATATTTTATAAAATATTTGTAGAGCTCATTAAAAATTGTTTGGATCATTTTGGTAAAAAAAAGACTTTAAAGGCTACAACTCACAAATTACAAATCACATTTGTCATCCTGCTGCTTGCTTGGTTCTGATCATTTTGGCAATACATATGAATTTATTAATAACCATATACGAATTTTAGACAAAATAAAAATGTCGGAGTTAACTATTTACAGATTGAAAAAAAACTATCTACAGCGTCAACAACTATCTACAGTTAACCATTGAAATGTTTGTAGAAGTCACCTCTTTTAAAACCATAAAATTAACAGTTTACTAAATTAGTACTGAAAATATGACCATAGTAAATATTTCATTTTGATTTATTTTATGGTAATAAGTTCGTTCTTCGTAATACTGAAACAGTAAATAAAATGAGTTATTTTGGTTGGTTGAGTTAGATTATTTTCTTGACGTGTAAAACAATAGGTAGATGCCGAGGCGTACTCCGGCCGATAATGTAGGCTGATACGGACACTCGCCGCTAGTCTGGATCCACTTCGGTGGATGCCAGGATACACCGGGTTATTCAAAAAAAAAAAAAAAAAAAAAAAACAATAGGTAGAAATTTGTTTGAAATTTTGATTTGTGGTTGAGATATTAGTATGGCGCTGAGGTGGCAGGTACCACTGAATACCCCTCGGAGTCGCAATAAATTGAGTCCACATTTGTGCATCCACTCGCAAATCAAATTCCACAAGTCAAATCCATGCGCTGCTTATTAATTCCTAGAGTTGTCACATACACACTTACTTTTTCAATAATAGAAATATCTTCAAACTTTACAAAAACCTTTTTTTTTTAAAGAAAACCTTATGAAAACTTTTTTTTTTTTTTTTTTTTTTTTGAAATCTTTTTCCTATTTAAATGCAAGAGAAAGAAACAATACATGCTAGCCAAGCCTTAGTGTTTTGGGCCGCGGCCCATACAGAAAGTTACACATCAAGTTACAAAACCCATTGAAATTGCAAAACCCATTAATTTTTGAAACCCACTAAGAAAAGCAGGAGGAAGGGAAAAGTCACGCAGAGTTGATGATCGTTAGTATCTAGGAGCAATGGAGACTGAAAAGAGAAGTGGTCTTCTAAAGTGGCGATCGGCTCCAGAACTGGTACATCGAGGAGCAGGCAGTAGGGTTGGCTTCGCGGAGGCTCTGGATGCGATTCCTAATCGTTTTGTCCATCGAAGAGAGTATTGAGTCTGCAGAACGAAAGGTTTGGCGGTGGAGACGCGAGTTCCTTTCGATCCAGACTGAGTAGATGACAAGCTTCCATCCTAGACAACAGAGTTTCTTGTACCACACTGGTCCCGTGAGAGATTGCATGGTAGCGATGATTACCAACCAATCAGAGGAGAATGGGAGGTTTAGGCGTCGCGAGAAGTTGAGCCAGAGAGCGGAGGAGTAGGAGCAAGCAAACAGCAGATGATCACGCGATTCATCTTGAGAGCCACAGAGCAAGCATTTAGGATCGACATTGAGTCCCCATTGGGTAAGACGATCCTTGGTTGGAAGCCGATTGAGAGTGGCGAGCCAACAGAGAAAGTTATGCTTCGGGATACCCCCTTTACTCCAGACAATTCTGTCCCAATTAACTTTATCACCGTGATTCTTCAGCAAGCTATAGATACCACATGTGCTATATTTATCCCATGTCTCGCCATCTACTGACCAATAAAAGGTATCCGGTTCTGTGGTTAGAGTAATAGAAGAGAGAAGTGCTTGTACCATAACTTGTTTGTCTGATCGTGCAGGACGTACTTGCCAAACGCCGTTATCATTAATGTCTTGCAATGTTGCAGCCTGCGGTATACCCATGGAGTTGGACCGAAGTGGAGCAAGGAAAGTCGAGATTGCTCCTAGAGGTGACCAGTTGCTTGACCAGAATTTAACCGAAGCCCCAGAGCCAATGTTGATTCTGATCCACTGAAAGGTAATATCTCTGAGGGTGAGAAGTTTTTTAACAAGCCATGGGAACCTTTGCTTAGGCTTAGTTGTCCAAAAAGTAGTTAGATCACCCCCTAGAATTTCTTGAGTGAACCACGCTACCCAAATGGAACCTGCATTTGTGAATAACAACCAGATTAGTTTAATCGCACAAGCTTTGTTCCAAGCTCTTAGGTCCCTACACCCGAGTCCTCCTTCATCCTTAGATAAGGTTACTGTCTCCCAAGAAACTTTCGCCGAGTGACTTCCCTCTGTAGTTCCATGCCAGAGAAATGAGCTACATAATGAATTTATTTTGGTTATGCATGCTTTTGGCAGGATGAAGGTTGAGGTCCAGAAGTTGGTGATGCCGTTGATCACCGTGTTGAGGAGGAGCAGTCTGCCAGCGTAAGATAAGCTTCGGGCACTCCAGGAGGTGACCTTCCCTTTGATGAGCTGAATCAGTGGGGCACAGTGGTGCATTGATAGCTTTTGAGAGTGCAGAGGGATACCAAGATAGCGGACAGGGAGGGAGGCCGCAGCAAGGTGACACGTTTGAGCGATCAGATCAACTTGGTCTTGAGGGAGACCGCAAGAAACGAAAGAGGTTTTATTTAGACTAATTCTTAGGCCAGAATGGGTAGCAAACTCTTCAAGGATCTCTAGGATTGCCTGGACAGAACTAAGCTTGCCATCAGTGAAAATTAGGAGGTCGTCCGCGAAGCAAAGATGGGTTAGCTTAGAAGAGGAGCACTTAGAATGGTAACCAAACCGACCATCTTCTGCCCCTTTGTTTAGTAAGAGAGAGAGGCAGTTCATGGCGATAACGAAGAGGTATGGCGACAAGGGGTCCCCCTGCCTGAGGCCTCGCTTTCCCTTGAAATGACCTTGCACAGTTCCGTTATAGCCTATTGAGAAGGATGGGGTGCAAACGCATGCTCTGAGCCTATGGAGAAACGAGGATGGAATGTTGAGAGTAGCTAGGCAGATGAATAGGTAGTCCCAGTTTAGAGTATCAAAAGCCTTCGCAATATCGACCTTCAGAGTGATCCTTGGAGGGCCAGTTTGCTTGTGATAGCCATCCACAACCTCAGTAGCAAGGATGGTATTTTCTATAAGAAGACGGCCTTGGACAAAAGCAGTTTGGTTAGGAAGGATGAGGTCAGAGAGAATGGGTTTTAGTTTAGCAACAAGGATTTTGGAAATGGCTTTGTAGATTGTGGAACAACAGGATATTGGACGGTAGTCGGTTATAGCAGAGGCGCCAGGATGTTTAGGGACAAGGGAGAGGATAGTGGAGTTTACAACAGAAGGTAGGAAACCCGTGTTGAAGAAAGTACTGATGGAATTGGTTACTTCAGAGCCAATAAGAGTCCAGGAGGCTTTAAAGAAACCTGAGGTGAGACCATCGGGACCAGGGGCTTTATTTGGGTTTAATCTGAGCAAGGTTTTGGCTATTGTTTCAGGAGAGGGAAGGGAGGAGAGAACGGAGCAATGTTCTGTACTGCAACGGAAAGTGAGAATAGCTGCAAACCAATGTGGAGAGGAGACAGTAGGAGGAAGCACATCTGGCGCAAGAATGCTCTTGAAATGGGAGATAGCAAGCTCGCCCATAGCAATAGGGTCAGTTATCAAGATACCAGAAGGCAACATGAAGGATCTGATTGCGTTTCCAGCCGTCCTGACTATCCAAATTCTGTGAAAATAAGAGGTATTAAGATCACCCTCTCTTAACCAGTTAATGCGCGACTTCTGTCTGAAATATGCCTCCTCTATTGCTCTGAGGAACTCCCACTTAGCATGTAACTCTCTCTCCTTTTGAAACAATTCAGGTGTAGGGGTTTGTAAAACTTCAGCCTGCACAATTTTTAACAAACTATTAGCAATAGATACTCTCTCCTGAATCTTAGAGAAGTTTGAAAAATTTAAATCTTTTAACACTCGTTTTATTTGTTTCAGTTTCCAACAAAGCTCTCCGAGATTGGAAGCACTGCTGCCGGCCTGAATCCAGAAGTTCTCCACAGTGGCATAGAAGTTTGGGTGTTTAGTTAGGTAGTTGAAAAACTTGAAAGGCTTGGTTCCAGCAATGGGGAGGGGTAAGGCTAGGTCAAGGATGCAGGGAGAGTGATCTGAGAAGGCTGGGGGGAGGAAAAAAGCAGAACTGTGAGGGTAAAGGGAGATCCAGGGTTGATTGACAAGCATCCGATCAAGTTTCTTAGCAACAGGACGAGTGGGGCACTTATTTGTCCAAGTGTTAATTTGCCCTTGAAACCTCAAGTCAAAAAGACCAGTTTGCAACAGACAATCAGCGAAGTCAATCATCGGAGGAGTGAGCCCTGTTACTGAAGCAGAGGAGTGTTCACAGGGCCTCAAGATTTGATTAAAGTCACCACCTACAGCCCATGGGGATGAGTCCAGAGAGTAGGTCTGATGAAGCAGCACCAATTCCATCCAAAGGTCATTTCTTTCTTCAACTGTGTTTGCTGCGTACACTGCAGTGTACACAAACTTCGTGACTGGAGGGATTGAGACTTCACAAGTTAGGGTCTGACGGGTTTGACGTATTAGAGTGATGGTGGTAGGGTGCTTCCAGAAAATAATAATACGACCATCGTCATCTGAAGCGTGATTAGAAGCAAAACTCCAACCCGGGCAGAGTTTATGCATTAGAGAATTAAGGTTTTGTTCCTTGATGTGTGTTTCCAAAAGCGCACCAAAAATGAGGTGTTGAGACCTCAACCATTGGCTAAATGGTGAGTGCTTGTCCGGTTCATTTATACCACGGACGTTCCAAAAAGCAATTTTTGTACTCATAGGGAAGGTGAAAGAGGAGTACCATCAGAGATGGAGTCCTCGGGGGTAGTTGGAGAAAGCGCAGAGAAAGGGTTAGAGATGGGGATAGAAGGAGGGGGGATAGAAGGAGAGGTTATATGGCTAGTGGAAGCCTTCCAAGAAGCAGAAGACTTGTCAAAAAAAGCAGGGTTAAGGGTTATAAGGGGGGAGTTGAATAAAAGGGCCTGTTTTTTAGCAGCAAAAGAGTTGGAGTAAGGCGCAAACTGAGCAGGGAGGCCTACCACAACAGAGGCATGGTTAACATCAGAAGATAAAAGGAGGGGAGGGGGGCTAGAGGAGGAAGGGGAAGGAGGAGAGAGGGGAAGAGGGGATGGCGCGGGGAGATGGGGAATTTGGTTAATAAGGTCTGATGGAAGGGAGGCTGAATGGAGCAAAGGGGAAGAAGAGGAGGATGGAGGGACGGGCGGGGGTAGAGGGGCTGACACAGGCAAAAGAGTATCAGTCATAAAGTCTACAACGGCTTGAGAGTCCAATTCAGGGGCTTGAGTCATTTCAGGATGATTTTGAAGATCCTGGCTATCAGTTGTTTCAGCACCATGCCCAACCAGAGTAGCAGCAACTGGTACCGAAGTAACGGCCTCAAGAGACTCTTCCATCTCAGCAGCAGACACAGCAATTGGGTCAGCAGGAGCCTCTTCCATCTCCACATTAGGTGAGTAACCTTGAAGATTAACAGTTTGGGTTTGGTTATCACTAGTAGAGGAAGGGCCTACATCTGTGGCAGGAGGATAAATGCAATTTCTCACAATATGACCTATACGCCTGCAGTGGGTGCATACTGGAGGAGTCCAAGGGTAATCAATGCCTACGTTGATGATCTCTCCACTTTGTCGAACAAGTTCACCTTCAGAAGGCAGCATCTTAGTAAGGTCAGCTTCTACTTTGACATGAGCTATGTTGAGGCTTGAAACGTTTTTTGTATAGTCATCCGTCTCAATTGGTTCCCCAACTAAGCCTGCAGCATGACTGAGTCCTTCCTTGGTCCGAAGATCAAACGGAATCCCACGTAGGTGTGCCCATAGAGGAATCGTGGTGATCTCAGGATAGGATTCAGTGGCGCCTGATCCCCATTGAGAAACATAAAACATTGATGTGTCCACATACCAGAGCTTCTTTTCTAGAATCTTTGATCTTATATAGTCATTAGGTACACGAACCAACATTGAATGCTTCAGGGGAAGAAGGTGAATCTCTAACTTAGAGCCTTTACCCCACATGTAGTTTAGAACACTTTGTATAGGTCCATAATCAGGCATTTTACCCAAGAATGAACCTACAATGTATTGTTTATGCAGTGCTGCTCCTCTTTCAAAGACAGCATCAGGGATGAGGACACGGGGCTTTCCTTCAGCCGAGAAAGTGGTGGGAGCTAAGCGCTTCAGAGAACGATCTGAGAGCACTTTAGCTTTGGCAGCATAGGTTGGAGGCTGATTTTGGTGAGGCTTAGGAAGAAAGGGAGCTTTTTTAGTTGGAGCGGAGCGGGTAGAAGTATTTAGAGGAGGGTTTAGAGAAGGAGCAGGAGGGTCAAGAACAGGAGCGACAGGTGGGGAAAGGGAAGAAGTTTCAAGGGTAGCAGTGTTTGGGGCGGTTGTTTGGCTTTCAGAGGGGGTAAGGGATTGGCGGGACTGGGAGTTTGAAGAGGCAGAGGCATGATTGGTGATAATGGGAGAGGAGTGTTTTGGTGGGATAATTGTGAAAGAGGGTTCAACAGTTGCGGCTACTGTAGTAATTTCAGATCCAGATCTGGTTTTTGAGGGTTCCACTAAGTCCTCCATGCTGACATCGGTGTCTGCAGGAAGAGCAGAGGGGTAATTTGCGGGTTCTTGAGCTGGTAAAGTAGTAGATCTAAGGTTTAACTGAGTTTCAACAGTAGTGTGAATAGTAGCTTTTACAGTAGGTTTAGATGGGGAGGGATGGAGAGGGGGAAAGTCACCGAATGTCAGGTTAATGGGGTCTGGGGGGTCAGGAGGTTTGGGTGGAGGTCCACCAGGAGTAGACGACGACGGATTCAGGACGGCAGCGAGACCAGACGAGGAGAGCCAGGGGTTCTCAACGGGAGCACTCATCTCACTTTTTCCACAGTTAGAACTTTTTTAACCTTATGAAAACTTGCTAATCGAAATTATTCGTTTTAACTTTTACGTGTATTGTAGATGTCCCGCCAACCATTTGAGTGATTGTTGATTTCTGGAGTAAAGAAAAAAGTGGAAATTAGAGAAAATAAGGAAAATAAAGAAGCTGAGTTAAGTCTCACAAAACTAGGTGTACTTGATTGGCAACGTAATCTTATATCTTATCGAAATAGAAGTATACTTTTAAAATACTCCTTGCTTTTCAATGTTATTTACAATAGTATGCCACTGATAATTAAATTAAATTTCTTATTTTAATACTTATCTTTTTCAGTTATATTAATGTGTTTCTTTTCCTTTTCTATCTTAATGCTTATCTTTTTCAATTAGATTAATGTGTTTTTTTTGTTTCCTATTTTAATGTTTGTCTTTTTAGTTAGATTAATGTATTTTGTTTTTTATTTTTCAACAATTAATGATATTTTAAAGTTGTCTAAACTATTTGAAAATATAAAAAATAGTCAAAAGTAAACATATAAAATAGATTAACAATAATCAAAATACCAAAAATATTTAAAATATATATTTATTCTCCATCCAAATATTGAAGTTCAACCTGTTTTTTAATTTTTAATTTAGGTATTTGGTTTACATTACTCAAATTTATATGTTTTCAGAAATTTAAAATATATATAAATTTAAAAATTTAAAATAATTCAAACGGGTTATCTGTATCCAAACCGAACCCGCAAATACCCAAATCAAACCGAAACCAAAATTGATAAATATTTGAATGTTGCTGAAATTTTTAAACTCGGAAATCTCAAACCCAAATAGATTTTAACCGAACTAGTGGGTATCCAAATACACATCTCTAACATAGTTAATGTAAAACGATCAAGTATTACAAATGTATCATTTAGTATAAATAAATAAAAACTAAAACAGAAAATTAATATCCGTGCGATCGCACGGATCAAGATCTAGTTTAAAGGAAAATATATTCCACCTTCATTTAGTTGCACTAAATATATAATACAGTACAGTCAAAGCCTTTATATCTCCACTTATTAATCATGTAGAGATTGACAGATTGTCATATCAAGACACTGGTTATATTAAATGTTGATGACTTCAAAGTTCAAACAGCTAAAACATTGTTTTCTTCCCGGGTTGATGTGAGAAAGGTCAATGGTGATTAGGGAAGTTTTCTTGACAAATGACAAATGGTTATAAAATATGTCAACTTTGTGTTTAGTGTACTACTCTTGACAAATGACAAATGGTTATAAAATATGTCAACTTTGTGTTTAGTGTACTACTCTTACAAATGACAAATGGTTATAAAATATGTCAACTTTGTGTTTAGTGTACTACTCTAGTACTCTTAAGCTGCGGTGTACTATAAATAGTTAATCAAGAGGCCTCGATTAAAGGACTGCTACACATCGTTAAAGGCTACTCTGGAATCTGGATAATGATCTTGTCAAGAACCTAAAAAATGTTCTAAAGAAATTAAATGGAACATCTAGCTTTTTAATGTGTACTAGATTTTGACCCGCACGCCCGTGCAGATGTATTTTTTGTAAAATATATTATTTTTTATTTTCCATGTCAATATTAGAGTTGAACAAAAAATCTGAATCCAAAAGATCGAACTGATCCTGATCCAAAAAGAAGTACCAAACTGAAGTTGATTAAATATCCAAATTATTCAAAATTTTGGTATTTAGAGAAGTGAAACCGAATCCAATTTGAATCGAAGTATTTCGGATAACCGAATATATATATTATATATATATATATATATAAATTATACCTTCAAGTCAATAATAATTCACATATATTATATTTTTAAAATTTAATGTGAAATAAAAAATCATAATTTAAGTTGGTAAATGAAATTTGACTTTTTATTGTATTTTATTATATATATAGAAAAGAATTTCAATAATGGTTATTGGAAAATATTTTAGTAAAAATAAAATTTTGGATATATGTATATGTTGAATCAACTTTTGATATAAATCAATTTTAAATTATTATTTTGATTTGAAATATATATGTATATATAAAGTTTAAATTTGTTTTATGATTATTTTAGACCAACAATATTTTTAGATAATTAGATTAGCTAATTTTCGTATATTTTAAAGTTGGCTCAAATATATAGTTTCCAAAAAACATTATATTTTTTAATAGACTGCTATATGTGTTTCCAAACAACATTATATGTTTTTATACTACTATTCATGTTTCCAAATAAATCTCTTTTTTTAAACTGTTATCTAAATTTCTAAATAAACATATTTTAAAAACATTTATCCATGTTTCGTAACAAACTCAATTTGTACTTCAGTTTTAATAATATAGATGTAATCAAATAAGTTAGAAAATAAATAATGGATTGTCAATATTTTAGAAATATTTTGTACAGATATATAAGATTTTAATGACCCAAAAGCGTTTAGTTTGTTTAAAATAAATAATTTAAAAATATTCTTATTTATAAAATCGTGTACATACGAAATATATGTGGGGTCAAACTAAAATTTGAATGCACAATCTAAACTGGTACTTGACTGAAACTAATTTTATTGTATTTTCCATTAGATTATTATCTATAATTATAATTATTCCCTTTAAAATAATAATTTCACTATTCGACATGTTTTTTTTGTGGAAAAGAAAGTAAAAATTTATTCACTTCAAGAATACTTTTATAGTTACCGTTTTGGTTTAAAACTAATTTCAGTATTCAACATGTTTGCAGATATATAACCTATTAGTTTGTGTCTATGACATGCTTGCTAAACCAGAATGAAGGATTTTTATATGTTAAGATGAACAATAAGAAGAGGAAAAAAAAATGAACAATAAGAAATCATTTGATATTTTAGATTGTGCTTGGGTTATGTTAAGTTGATCAGAATTCTGTTTAGTAAACAAAACCAAATAATATTTTGAATTGACTTACATGGCGTCCAACCCAATTTAATTTTCTAAACCAAATATTTTTTTAATTGGGTATGTTATTTCTTTTTTCATCAATTGACCGATTTATTATGAACATGAAATTTACTGAATGCAATAATATGAGTGTATTCTATTTAATGTTCAAAACATATAAGTGGGACGGACGTGTTAAACCAATAACAATCTAAATGGAAATATAGTCAGTGGTTTAAATTAGATTAAGGTTAGACGGTTTGAACAGTATATAACGTATGCAATATTATGGTTAACTATCAATAGATTAGATTTAGCTGGTTTGATTTAAGTTAAACATGGTTTAGATTAGTGGCATAGACTTGTAATATTTAAGGAAAATTAATGGTTAAGTTTTAATTGTACTTCGTTTTAACAGATTAGATGTTGAAACGATCTCGTGCAAATACCCAATCAGATAATTTTTTATATTAAGAATAATAATTATTTAAGCATCAAGCAAAAGAAAGAAAGGGATGGTAAAGGCCACTTCTGGCTTTGGACAAACAGTTTTATATTGTTTCAATATTAAAATACAACAGCAATAACAACTTTTAAAAAGGTGTAATCTCATCAATAATTCAACTAGACCCAACTCATAGTTATGTAGCCACTATCATTATTTACTAATACTTCTGTTTTATATCTTAATTCGTCCCACTAGCCTTATACGTACGGCAGCCTCTCTTGAGTTTGAAATGTTGATGTAATTGTTTTGAACCAAATACCATTTAGCAAACACTACTCAAATCTAAAACCATATTTATTATTTCTTTCGTTTCTACTAACCAGATTGTTTGTACCAAGCGATTTTGCCTTTATCTATGCGTAGAGCTGTGTCTCTAGTTATTTTTATATTTTGCTAGCTACCGGTTCTTTTGGTACTTATGTTTTTAGTACTAAATCTAAACTTAAATTTCAACCTTAAGAATTGTAGAAATTACTCACACAGTGGCACATACACACACACGCATATCATCTAGTTGCTTATGTTTAACCAACGTGTCTGCTTATGGATCCGAAAGGTCTTTAGACTGAAAGCCACTCCTAGAGCAAGACATGACTCCCAAAAGCATATAGAAAAGCATGTGGTCCTTTATGCGTATGTATATTCTAGTTGTGCCGACTATGAGAAATTTAAAATTTGTCAACTACAGCTGATACTTACTCTACCCGTATATATATTAATCGTTATATCTGAGATCAATATAGGGTTTAAAACTTTTTTTTAAAAATAATTGTAGGGTTTAGAAGCAGTACTAAACCAACTTGGACTTTCTTTAATCAAATAAACATGCAGCCATATACGTACGTGGCACGCTGTTATATACCACATACTGTATGATGTTTCAAGAACTTAATTTTGTATTTTTATTGGTTCCAATTGACAACATTGTAGCATGAATAAACGGTTCAAAAATGAAAAAGTACGGAATGAAATAGTCAAACCATTAAAGGTAAAAATAAAATACGTACAATTGAATATAAATTCAGTTCCCGTAATGACTCAGCATGAATCATGATTGTACAATTCTTAAAATTTTGATAATATCTTCATTTCCCTATCCTGCATACTCTCAACTGTGTTCCAATTATTCATATGGCATATCAATCATGGCGGTTTATTTTCCTTATTTCAGTATATTTAGAGTACTTTATTAATGGGTTTTACGTTTTAACTTTTTATGCGTTAACTTTTTTATAATTGTAAAAATCCTCTTGGTCCCGTGGTTTGACCAAAAATTTATTAATACTTTACATTAGGAGATCTGAATTTTAATTCTCAGAAAAGAGGAAATTATGCAAATTAATAGAGAAACGACTTACAAAAAATTTATAGCATAACAGTTCATGTGATGCAGTCAAGCGTGAATCCTTATAAAATATGTATAATTATCAGTCATAAAATCCTTTGTAATATTTTTCATAGCTTGTAATAACATAATATATCAAGCGTTAACAAAACTTTCTTATAATTATAAATACTTGTGTATATATACATACATACTGATAAACTAAAACATATCATTTTCGTGGAACAATCATTGATTCGCATCAGGAGTTGAAATATGATCCTAAAAATTCCTTTTGTCATATAAGGAGAATAGTGAGAACTTCCTGCCAAACATATATATCACCAAATTGTCAAAAGTGGCTGCCCATCGGAACAAATTAACTTGTTATATCTAAATAACACAACTACATGTTTCATTGTGCATTAACTATGCTGTTAATTATATATACTATTTTACCAACATTATATAGCACTCTATTTAATTCATTTTTTTTACTGAAAAAGCCACTCTATTTAATTCATTTTGAAAAGACATTATATTTCTCTAATTCATTATGCACTCTATTTAATACATTACTTAAAAAGAAAATATCCCATCAGGGAATATCCGAAAAACCTTAGACCATCTTTATTGGAGTGACTTGGGGAGTCCCTTAAGGGGAGAGAGACCACGAAACGCAGAGACCGAGGAAGAAAGAGAAGGGAAAATCCCTTAATTAAAGGACATCCCTTAACCGTTTCCCGACCAAAAAAAAAAAAAAAAAAGCTTAAGTCCCTTAACGGAGGGATTTTCTCCAAGTCACTCCAATAATGATGCTCTTACAACTATATGCCTTGTCTGGTTGTCCCCGTACATTTCTTTAGAAAAATAAGGGAATATATTGTGATTTGTGAACATGTTTTGCTTTTTTATTTGTTTTTTGAACAAGAAGATGTTGTTACTAAACATTAGACATATGGTGGTATTTTTTGTGAAGGTTAAAACTTTTAAGTGTTTATTTTGAAAACACACGAGTTATTGGAAAATAAAAAGAAGAAACACAAGAAAGAAACTTCATGTAGCTGATGAGGATATCAACTAGTATGCTGAAAAGTCTTAAGTAAATGATTTGGGAAACTAGAACCGATGAATTTTGAAAATTAGCAAAAAGAAGTTTTGAAAAGGCCCAAGGAAAGGACTTTACTAATGTTCAGAGATGTAGGCAGAAGGACATAGGAAGCTTCTTTTCCCCCACGCCCAGACAAAATACATTCATAAAGTCTCCTTAACTCCATATTCCATGTCGGATAAGTTTTCTTCTCTTGATTTAATCAACTGATAAAACATTTTGATTCTAGAAGCACAATCAAATCAAATTTGGAATTTTTGTTGTTACTTGTTACCATAGAAATCATAGAACATATACAAAATGGTATTCTTTAGATATGTTTGCTTCCATTGGTGGTAGTTGTATATAGTAAAAGTCATGTGTAGTGGTAATGGTTTGTCGAAATGTCTAAAGTTCTAAACGGATATCACTAATCCAAATTGTAAATATTTAACAAGAAACATATTACATATTACATGGGTAACAGTTAACACCACCCATCAATTACATAATACAATTTTACCAAGTAAGACCATCTATGGAAGTTAAGAGAGTGTGTAATAAAGAGAAAAGCATCTCTGTATAACACAACTTAGTTTAAAATCTACGATACAATGAACTTAAATACTAGTAAAACTCTAGACCAAAAGTAACCAAGCTATAAAAGTTAACCAAACTCTATAAAAATCGATCATATATTTTCACAACAGCTGTGCATGAAAGTTATGGGCCACGTGCATCAGCCCGGCCCATAAATGTTTTGGTATAGTCCGGTTTGGTTTAATTCCACAGAATTTGCTTTAGATTTCGAACCCCAATGCTCCGGTTTTGCCACTGGAGATTTCCGCCGTCACTAGCCGCCGCTAGGATGCTCTCCTCATCACCACCTTCACTTCACTCCTCCTTCTCCGGCGGCGGCGCGAATTCGAGCTCAACCGTTGGAAACTCCAAACCCGAGTCACTATTCCCTCAATCACAACCCCATAACATATCTTCCTCTCCTCCTTCTCTGAGATCCACTCTGGTCTGTTCAAACGCCGGAGCTATCCGACAAAACATGGCTACTAACAACTCTCAACGCTGTTCGAGCAGACAAGAAGCTAGCGCTTCGGACGTAAGCTCCCTCGTTGTGGTTTCATTCTACAAGTTCGCTGATTTTCCTGACCACGCTGATCTCAGGAAGCCCCTCAAGGATCTCTGCGAAGAACTGGTAACAACCGTTTCTTCTCATCTCAAATCAAAGTTTGGATCTTTATCGTGTCTCCGATACGAAAGTTCAAGTCTTTTTAATCAATCTTGTGTGTTTTGTTTCATTAGCGTGTTTCAGGTGGAATCATTCTTGCACCAGAAGGTGTCAACGGAAGTATCTGCGGGAGTCGTGAGTCAGTGGAGAGAGTGTTGGCGTGTATACAGAGTGATGTCCGTCTGAATGGGTTGAGGCAAGTGGAGACACCTGTGAGTCCTGAACAAGAAGCTATACACCATCATGGTGGACATAGCACTAGCTCTCCTCTTGCAGCTGGTGAAGATGCTCCCTTTAGATGGGACCACGTTAGGGTCAAACTCAAGAAAGAGGTAACACTCTTTAAGTCTTTGTAGATTGTTAAGAGTTGTGTTTAATGCTTTTGTTAATGTCTTTATGTGTAGATTGTTACGCTTGGAATGCCGAGTGTGTCGCCAATTGAAAGAGTTGGAACATATGTGAGCCCTGAAGAGTGGAATGATCTGATCTGTGATCCAGAAACTGTGAGATCTCTTTTTTCAACTATCTTGTTAGCAAGATTCAGTCAAGAACAGTGTTGGAACATGTATAAGATTTGATTAAACTGTTGTTTATACACTTTGGTGTCTCTGTTTACTATTGTGTGGAATGTTACTTAGAGTCACTAGATCTTTGTAAATATCAGACTACTTGTTGCGTTTCAGGTAGTGATTGATGTGCGCAATACGTATGAGACTAGAATTGGCAAGTTTCAAGGAGCTGTTGATCCATGCACCACAGCTTTCAGACACTTTCCGTCTTGGGTGGAGGATCAGTTTGCATTGAAGCAACAAGGCATTGTGGAGAAAGAAGACAAAGCTGAGAAGCCAAAGACGACGCTGCCACGGATTGCAATGTACTGCACCGGAGGAATCAGGTGTGAGAAAGCATCAAGCTTACTTCTAAGCCAAGGTTTCAAAGAGGTATATAACCTAATAAAACAATCTGACCTTTGAGCTTACGTTTCAGAGGTATTTAACATTTTTCTTCTTATCATCAGGTGTATCATCTAAAAGGTGGGATATTGAAGTACCTAGAAGAAGTCCCTAAAACAGAGAGTTTATGGGAAGGGGAATGCTTTGTGTTCGACAAGCGTGTGTCTGTGGAACACGGTTTAGCTCAAGGAACTCATAAACTCTGCTACGGATGCAAGCAGCCTATTAGTGATGAAGACATGGAGGCTCCAGAGTATGAGTATGGAGTTTCTTGTCCTTACTGTTACTCCGATAAGTCTGAAGAGGAGAAAGAGAGGGCGAGAGCTAGACAGACGCAGTTTGAGGAATGGGGCGTGATTGGTGGTCCGGACAAGGGTCGTCGACCAGCTTCAGCTACCAAATCAGATAGTCAGTCCAAGAAAGAACAATGAGAAGGTTGGTTATTGATATTTTTGATTGTTGGTGGGTTTGGATATTGATAGCTCCTTTTGTTGTTTTTTTTTTTAAAAAAAATTTTAAAGCGAATGCTGGTCTCTCCATGAAAGGTGGTTTAACGCTAATCATCAAGGAAATGGAACTGTGTTTTAGCTTTTCTTTTGATATATATTGATTGCTTTAGGGGGCCAATTTGAAGAACAAAAAATAGGCATGGGCAGAAAGCCAGATTCAAGCCAAATCCGAACATAGTTCATACGAGCTTTAACTTTTGCAAACTGACTCAACTAACAAGTGTGATAGTCTTGACCAAACCGATAAAATTGAAGTGTTAGTAACCGAATCCGAACATATATATAAAAACCCGTATCTGAACCGAAAACCGGCCTGAAAATGAAATGAATCCCAACGAAAACAGTATAAACGGCACGTTGTCTAAGATTCTACACGTAGGACGGCACGCAGTGTTAAAAGTAGCGTTTGACTAGGTCGAAAGAAAGAAGTCACTTTAAATGGGCGAAACATTCGTCTTTCATTGATTATCGTCATTTCGTTTTTTAAGGATCTTTGTGTTGTGGGGGCTAAACTCGATTCGACAGCGAAAACTAGAGATCGAAGCAGTTAGTTATGCCAGGAGGAGGTGCGCTCAAGTCCTTGAAACCAAAGATCCAATCCGTGGATATCCAAGCCGCCGCGGGATGGGGTATCGCCGCCGCAGCCGGCGCCATCTGGGTCGTCCAAGTAATCCCTCTTTCTCTTGGATCTCTTGCCGTAGATTAGATTCATAGCTATCGCTTCCTTCTTTTTGAATTGGGTTTTCACGGAATTCGATTCCTGATCTGGGGGATCTATGGTGAAAATTGCTGGCTTGATTTGGTTAGTGGAGTGATGATGCATGAAACGCTATCAAAATTGTTACTTGCATCGATCTCGTTACATGTTTTTCATAAAGGTTGTAACTTTCTGGGCACCAATATTATAATCCATTTCAAAATTGTTTTGTGTGCTTGACTTGTAGGTTATGCAATCTTTAGCTTCATTTAGTCACATGGATAAAATCTTACAGACATGAACTAGTTAACTCTTTGTTGTTTCAGATTAGTGTGTCTCCTGTTTTGTATGCTTCCACTTCTTGGTCAATCTTTAGCTTTAGTCACATGAATATGATCCTACTCTTTTCAGACTGAGAGACATGAACTAGTGTGTACTTGTTGTTATGATCTTTCTGTGAAAGTTTGGAAATTTATGGATTAAGTATTAAGTATTACATTCATTACTGACACTGAGTATGTTCTGGGGATGTGATATTGTGTTATGAAGAGATTAGTAGTCCTCCTTTAAGCTCGAGTTGTTAATCTCTGATCTTTTCCCCTTCCTATCTCATTTTGTTTCGCTCTGACGTAAATCTTTGTCATCACAGCCTTTTGATTGGATAAAGAAGACATTCATTGATAAACCAGCGGAAGAGAACTGAGTGAGAGAGATCATCAAAGACTCACTAACAAAGTGCCAATTTCTAAGTTTGTCATCGCATCTCTGCGATGAAGCTGAATAAAGTTTTGTTCTTTTCTGGGGCTTTGTGATTTCATCTTAGACTTTTTGTTTCTCAAATGCTGTAACACAAGAAAAAAGCATACACTCCAAAATTATCAGAAAAGAGGACTCATTTTAATTTTATTCGTATGTTTTTATTTCAATATGAAGTATATATATTATTGATCAAGGGATCATTAGGAGAGCTATGATGATGATTTAGATTGTTGAGTTAAGAGGTCGTAAACTTTGTACTTATCAAATGAGCTAAGACCTGAAACACCTTCAGTGAAAACTTGCAGACCAAATCACCAACTCAGAAGCTTCAATATCATGGACCTTTCTATTTAGCAACTCCAACGTTACTCTGATAAACAAAAGTAGTCATATTTCATAGACGAAACTGTAACGAGCAATCCAGATCATGATCAATCTTAGATAATTACAGTATTACCATCGTGCTCTGTTTTCAAACTTCTTTGGAACTGATGCCGTTGCAGTTAAACGGCACAGCTGCAAAACCCTAATCTCAGTATCTGTGGTTGTTGGTAGCTTCTTTTGGAACTTTTGTAGAGTTTGTGTTGAGGAATAAAGAGATAAACAGAGGAAGAATGAACCTGAAACATCGCTCAGGTCCTCTCTCTCAGAGGCTCCAATCAAGTTGAGGTCAGTAGGTAAGTAAACCTTTTTTCATTGATTGGGTTCATTCCTTCATTTATTCTCGCTAATCCATAAGCGTTTTGTATGTTCAGTACTGATTAAAGATTTGGATTTTTTAATTTCCTTTTCATCCATCCTATAGTGTTTTAGGACAGGTAGAGTTTCCAACTGATGTGTTCTTTAACTTCTGTTTTGTGTGGTCTGTTTGAAGATAAATGATGCAAAAGGAGAGGTCATTAGCATTGTTTCCAGTCAAGTCTCCTGAATGGTAAAAGTCTTGTTTTTTCCTCTTTTTTTTTAATTGGGGTAATGAATGTCGCATCTGGTTTTGTTTATCAAAGTTCATGTTAAGTTTGGGGATGGTGAATGCAGGCCAGAAATCTTCAGAGATGCTAAGCCAATTCCAGCTGATGAAAGCTCTCAAATACCAATCGGTGAGGGTGAGGCAGTTTTGACTTTTGAGTGAAGATGGTTGAATGACGATGGTATGCCTCCATTGGAAGCAAACACAAACAGAGTGAGACCATTCGATGTGCAGTGTGATGATGTAGACACAGATTTTTGATCAGATTCTGATTCATAGAAACATCCGGTACATTCTTTTTCATTCACAAGAGAGGGAGGGAAGGGAACCTATAGTATGTAACCAACTAGGCCTGGGCATAAAATCCGAAACCCGAAATCCGAACCGAACCCGAACCGAAAATCCGACCCGTTATCCGATCCGAAATGTAAAAATACCCGAATGGGTTGTGTAGGATGGTATAAAAAATATCCGAACGTAAGTGTTATTAACCGAACCCGAACGGGTAACCCGAAAAACCCGAAACTAATAGTTAATATAAATATTTATATATATATATAAGTATTTTAGTTATTAAATTTAATATTCGTGGTATTATGATATATAATAATAAATATTAACAATATTAAAAATGTTTTAAGTACATAATTAGTTATAAATAAGTAATTTATAATTTGTTCATTGGAATAACAAGTCTACTCTCTATAATATAATGTATATTGTTTACAAATAATGTTTGTTTCATGCTTGATTTAACATTTTATTTTTATTTTAGCAATTTTATATGTGATAGATTAATTTTTATTAATTTAATGTATTTCTTTATGTTTTTCTTTAAGTTTTTGTTTTTATACTTTGGTTATATCCGAACCGAACCGATATAACCCGAACCCGAATGATATATGGTTAATTTATGGGTTTTAGAATGCAATATAATTTTTAACCGAATCCGAAGTGTTATTATCCGAATCCGACCCGTACTAATGAAATTTTACTATGGGACTTAGGAACGTAAACCCGAAAACCCGAAAATCCAAAAAATCCGACCTGAACGCCAACGGGTATCCGAACGCCCAGGTCTATAACCAACCGTTTTGCTGGAAAATGGTTCAGAGAGTAGTCCTTACTTCCCATTCTCTTCTTGCAATTATTGATACTTGTTCACATGGAGTTAGAAGAGTAAAAGGTTACTCCTTAGTTGCTGCCATGACTTCTCTTAATTCAGAGATCAAGCAACCACCGACTTTGTACCCTCCAATCAAAAGTAACCGTTGTTCAGGACCAGACGCCATTGCAATTTCAACTGCCAAAAGCTTCATGTCATACAGAGGAAACAAACCACAAGATCGATGAAAAAGAGACTCACCACTTGCTAACCACTCTCTAATCAACTCACACCAAGCTCTAATCTGCCACATTTAAGTCCTAAACATAGATATATAGTAGACTTATAGCGGCTAAACATCTTGGAAGCTTATCGTAGTCCTATTATTCCTTCCCATTCACCAACTATCTAACCAACTCATAACAGCTCTGATCTGCTACATTCAGTCCTAGGCTAGTCATAGTAGACCTACAGATCGGGGTCGGGTCGGGTCGGTTGGAGGACCTTTTTTACTTACCGGGTCTTCTTGAACGAAGAAACAAGCACAACACGAAGGACCCACAGAGTGTAAGAAAGTTCAAAAACTGCATGCCCACTGCTACTCTGGTCGGCCAGATGACAGATTGGCAGGGGTAAATTCGTCACTTTAAAGCTTCTTCTTGTGGCTGTTTAAACTCAGACAATGGTGGTCCTGCTCCGAGAGAAGGAGGACTTGCGTAATCTTTTTATATCTGAATTGGGATCAATCTTCTATGAATCGCACACCCACTTATATCTTTTTGGTTCACTGAGATCATGAAACTAAGTATGCTGCTTTGCTTATTTTCCTAAGTATATGTGACGATCAAGGATGTTATAAATAACAATAATATGTGAATCTTTATGTGAATCTTTACACAACCATGTTGTTGATATGTGACTTTATGAGAGGTCGTCTAAAGTTTGTTTGTTAAAGCATCAGTGCCATCGACCAGTTACATTATCTTTCTTATGGCATAAGCTATGAATAGATTAAGAAGATTCACTACAAAAAGAATGTATATGGAATGTTACTTTTTATTATTAGTTATCAATCAGATTAACCAACATGACTATTTTGCAAATACTTGATGAGTAAAATATTTGGGATTCTAAAATTTTGAATTTATAAGTTAGAATATATGGATCTGCTTAAGATGTACTTTTCATATATAGTCTATTAATATATATATATATATTAAATTATTTATACATAGTAAATAGAAGGTTATATATATATCACATTATTTTTTTGGGAAAATCATATAATTTTTATTTTTAAGAATCAGAGTATTTTTAGTATTTTATGTTTAATATGCAAGAAATCAATTACTCCACACTAGTGAATAACTTTTGAAATTTGAATGCTTCCAAAACATATTCAGTATTTAATATGCTTTTGACTAAATTTGAAAGTATTCAATACTTCGGGTGTTTATATATTTTTCACTTGGAGAAATGTGTGTTCACGAGCTTGCGAGATTTTGAATGCATAAAGATAACGATAGCATTATTTTTGGGGACCAGACTGACCAGTTATATAATAGATACCACTAATCATCCTCAGTATACTATAATATGATTTCTAGCTACTACTGTTTCATCTCTGGTCCACTCGTTAATCTAAGCTTAAAATAAATAAGAAATCGAATTAAAAAGACTAAGTACTAAAAAGAACATTATCTAAATTCTCAAGCTCGCTCATTAAATGTGATCCAAATAGAAAACTGAAGAACCTTAAAAAGCTAGCTGATGAACCTCTTAATAGCTCTCTCCCATCAAAGATCAATTCAAATCTATGGGAAAAAACCTGAAAAACTACACGAAATTATACAAGTCGCCATCGCTTTTTATATATAACATATATTATCATGTATGTGAGATATGAAGAGCCTTCCCTGACTCCCATGAAGACAATGACCCGACGTCACCACCATCATCATCATTCATCATACCATCACCATCTCTTTTGTTTCTCACTTCTTTGAAACACTACTTGCTAATACCTAGCTAGTTACTAGTGGCTATATCCACCTACTTCTCTTTTTCTATAAGTTACTGTTCTTCACCATAGTTTCAGCACTACCTGAAAAATGTTTCAAAAAGAGAGATAGCTAGGGCTTAAAGACAGCTCCAAAAATCTGAGCTGGTCATGAAATCTCATCCATTGTAAGGGTTTCCTTATCATCACATATATCATTAGTTCTGCTGATTTGCTTGAGATCTCTTGTTTTTTTTCCTAGTTTAGGGTTTTGTTTGCCTCGTCTTATATAGGATCTTCTACTACATCTACGACTTACTTTAGATCCAATATCTCTTTCCTCTAGCCCACAAGCAAAAAGAAAAGAAAAGTATAGGCTCTTTTCACATCTGTGTATTTAGGGTTTTTTCACGTTGTCTTTATCATGATTTTGTCACTAAAGACACAGATTATGCATGACTGATTTTTTTTCTTCTAAATCCTGATAAGGTTTTCTTGTTTACGGTACCCTATTTGAAAACAGTATCTTCTCTATGATTTTGGATTCTAATCTCTTGCACAAACTCTCCAGAAACTGAGGATCTCATGAGAAAATTGAATAACTCTTGGTCCAGAGCTTGTAACTTCCAAGTGGCCAAACAAAATTATGTTGTTTAACTAGTTGTTCTGTATATTTTCTTGTTTTATGTTATTATGCTCTGCAATGACAATGGTGGAATCTTTTCGCACATGTTTTGGAGACATGTCATCTGCCTATGTATATATTTACTCAAGTGGTTATTATTAATGTTGTTTTGTTATTATTATGAAAAATGCTCATATGCACACATAGCTTACATCATTCAAAAACCATTTGTATTTTTAAAATAAAAAAGCATTAATAATATTTTATGATTTCAATGTCTGATGAACAGTTCGTATTCTGTCTCCTCTTGGTAGCTTCTTCTTGACAAGACCCATCAGTAGTCTTTCTTGTAAAGTAAAGTAAAGCGTCCTGCTTCCTGTGAAGTTTCAAACATAAATCTTAGAATCCAAAGCCTTGTAAGTTAGTTATATATACATATATATAGTTAGATTGTAGTTAGCATTCTATGCACTGTTAATGCATTTATAAATACATGCAATTATGCAAATACCATTTCAATGTACAAACATATATACATATAGAAGATATAGAAGGAGATTCTTTCAGCCCAACCATGGATAGAACAAGAAGGGAGTAGAAATATCTGCCGACTCATCCATCCAAACACTTGTGGTGCAAATAATATAATTTTAGGCCACAGTGACTGTATGAATGATGCGGGAGATGTTTTTCATCCCTTTTTTCTGTGTTTGGACTGAAGGGAGCTCCTTCTCTTTCTATATGATCAGTTTCTCATGATATGTTAACATGTCAGAACATATTGGCATTTTAGAGACGTTTATTACAAGAGCAAAAGTGACATTGAATTGAATACATATTTGCATTTTCTTACCTCTCTAGAGTGATAACCTTATGGTTTAGAGTTTGATGTCAAACAATCTATCAATTACTCACAAGCTAGTGTTGAATTCGAAGGTATTGTCATATTTACAAGCTTTCTTCCAAGGATCTATAGACCTAATGTTATAGATACAGTAAGGATGGTCTTTTTCCTCTGTCTTAAACAAGTGTACTCTTGCTTTTAGGAATTGAAAACGACATAATATGGGGAGAAGCTTGTTTTCTTGCCTTATTTTGTAAAATAAGTAACTTTTGTACTTGCAATTTTAATGTTCCCGATGACTGGAGATGGAGCATGAATGGTTCACAACTTCACATCGTCCTTTTTAGAGACTTTACTCCGTCCTTGCTTAAACAACCATATATTTACATTCAGAAGACAATATATCAAATTTTATATTTGAATTGATTATTTCGCTGGGTATAAGAGTTAGTACCAATTTTTATTTTATATGTTGCAGCAATTTAAAAATTTTCCATTTGGTTCGTGCATCTCTTTGACAATAATGTAAGGCATTTCCAAGCTAAACTCAAGCCAGAATATAACTGTAGTTAACAGTATTTTTAGCCAGTTAAATTATCAACATGACTTTGACAAATTAGAGTACAATTTTAGCTTTAGATGAATATGCTGTGTGAACAAAAAAAACGTAAGGGTCAATCCACCTAGCCATTCCTATCAAAATATGAACGTACTGGTCAAATAAATTGGCTTTGCATATCTGACATTTTGTTTTTAATTGGCTCACAACTTTATTTTCATGGTCAATAATTGGCTTACCACCTTTTTTGGTCAATAATTGGCTCACAACCACAGAATTAGTCGGAGTAAACCTAAATAAATACATATTCTGAACTTACTTTTATAGAGCGGTCATGCCAGAAAATTGTAACTAAAAACTGTTTGAGAGTATATCATCAAAAACTCGATTATATAATTAAAATATATACATCGTCCAGGATCTCGAGCTGTTGTTTTAATATTGTTTTCAAAGGTGATTGTGTGGTTCATGCAGTGTTTACAATAAATAATACATATTTGGAGGCGCAGCAGGTGGATAAATATAGATGGATTAACTCAGCCCCATGTGATCTCTAACTAACCAATATCTTTAACGGTATAACTGGTGATAAATAAAAGGAATACATAGTATGATAAGAATTATTATTTTGGAATTTAATGGAATGAAATCAGCATTCTACTTATTCCAAAACATTTTTTTATTTGGAATGATTTTACAAGTGAAAATTATTATTATTATTTGATATAATATGTAATGAAATACCCTTTCCACTTTTTTCTATTATAATTGATGAACAATTTTTGGAATGCACATGAATTAAACATTCAGAAAGTTTTTATTTCAAAAAAATGTATTCCAGTTGCAGCCTAAGTGAAAAGGCAGCATAGCACAATTTGGTAGAAGGAATGAAATAAATATAAGAGGTTTATAGATTGTTTTATTTGAGGGCGGTGGTCACGGACAAAATGTTTCATCATTTTACGTGAGGCAAAAAAATAAATAAACCAATTCACCGAAACCCATCACGTTTTAGGCTTCAAGTACGTCGAGAGTTTATGTGCTTGTACTTTTTTCTTTTTGAGAAAGATGTGCATATAATATTTTTTTTTGAGAATTATGTGCATATAATATTCCCAAATTCATTTTTATAATATTCTAAAATACTTGGTGCATTGGTGCCCAATGTATAATGTACATGTATATGAAAAACTACAAATATGAAAACCATTTAACAAAAAAGGTACACATGTACATGTATGAAATATGAATGTACTCGGTCTCAGATTCATAAAGATCAAAATACTATACTGTATTTCTTGTTCTATCTCGAGGTGTTTTGGCGGTACATATTTTAATTGGAAATTGCATTCACTAACAAAGAAAAATCACAATTCACTAACTAACCAAATTACACATTATCTCCTCTTTTTCTATTCATGTTTCTTTCTACTCTTTCTACAAAACTTATTTATTTATTTTGTTTTTTTATGAAAAGAAAGTTGTATCACAAATAAGAACAACCTCATGGACAAAAGATCTCACAAGGGGATTCTGGACACAAAATATTTATATTTAAATGTAATTAAATTATTAAGTTATATTTTGTTATTTTAAAAAACTGAACTATTAAAAAACATCTGATTTGAAAGTAAAAACATCTGATTTGAAATCCTTTTGTGTCTCCCTCCTATTTTTTTTTCCTTTTATTTCTGAGATATTACATAAAGTTTTTTTTTTTTTGTAACAAATATTATTACATAAAGTTCTTATGTTGTAAGTGTTCTAACTTATGCTGTTATGCATGTAGTTTTTGTTAACGATAAATTCATCTGCTTAACGTGATACATCTCATTTTATAACCTCCATTGAGATATGAGAGGTGTAGTACTTGTCGAAAAATACAACATTTAAGAGGTCATATATACATGTCACTTTCACATTTTCACTCAGGTTAAAAAATGATTGAAATAAGTTTATATTTTTATTGATTACACATAGTAAACCAATATCATTTTAGATAAATAATATAATTTAAAAATCAATGCATTTTATAATTACTATTAAATTTAAAGTAAATATAAATTATATTAAAATTCTAAAATGTTATTTTATGTAACAAAAAATGTTAAATAACATTGTTTATGAAACAGATAAAATATTAAATATACAGTTTAATTTTTTTTCTTTCGAAAACAATATTTGTTGTTTTGAGCTTATAAGAACAACCTTATTGGTGAGGTTTGTAAACTCAGTTCCTACACAAAATAAAATAATTATTAAATAGTATTTTACTTATTTAATTAAAATAAAAAGATTTCTAAAATTATAAACCATTTACTAAGTGACACATGTAAAAAAAAAAGAGATGTGACACTATGTCTGCGCAGATACTTTCTCTTTTTTTCTTTCCCGTCTATGATATGATATTATTAAAGGTCAGAGCCCAAACCGGATTCAGCCCAACCAAAAAACACAAAGGACCATCTAGGCCCGATTACAATAACCCACAAACCCGACATAAAGGGCATCTTTAACGGGCCTAAAGCCTAAACCTGAAACCTGACTCAGCGCCACTTCAGCCACGCGTCCAGGTCCATCTCCAAACCGTTCACGCGTGTAAATCACCGCACCGAGCGGGACACGCGTCATCTAACCGCACCATCGAGATCCAAAGGCCGAGGCTTCTACCGGAGCAAACGAATCGACACGTAATTCGCCGGAACACGCTGGAGACCAGCCACCGCACCCAACGGCTTTACCTAACCTTTTACCAAAGGAGAGCTTCACCGAGACTGTCTCGAGATCTCATCCGGCTAAGTCATAGCACCTCTGGTGAATTCATCACCTCCAAACCATCGTCTTCCTGTTGGAGCATCCCGATATCTCATCCGACCGTCAAGACACCAAACACAGAGGATCCATAAACCAAAAACAGAAGCGTTACCTAACGCGGACCCCTCCGAAAAGAACAAAACAAAGCCGGCAAGAGCGGTGCTGAACAAGCCACTCCTTTCCGGAGTCATGAGCCGGCAGAGCCGCTGCTGAAGAAGCCGCTACTCCCCAGAGGCAAAGTCGGCTGGTCTCCTACTACAGGAGTCGCCGCCGAAGTCTAATCCTAAACACCGATGAGAAAATTGGGAGAAGCACAGAAAACTCTCCCGAGTACATGCAAGCCGAAAAACAAAAAAAAAAAGAGAAACCGGACTGACAGTGGCTTTGTGAACCCACTCTGCCGGCCGACGGCGATTCTTTACGGTGGTAAAACTAGAGAGAGTTCAGAGGTGATTCGCTGATACTTTCTCATCTCTCTCTTTTTTTTGTCATATTTTTTTATTTTTTCTTTTCTTTTAAATGTTAGATACCCTATGGGTATCACTAATGGCATGCTCTAAGTGGGGTGCAAGCTATTGGTTCTTTAACGACCATAAAGTTAGATTTACATGTATGCCGTTTCTTAAATTAGTGTTAACACCGCTTGTCGTTTATATTTGGTGGAAGGATTCGCGTGCCGTTGAGACGAAGGCAAAAACTTAGTAAGGAAGCACTTGATTAGTCTCAGTTTTTCCTTTTTGATATGTTGACTATGATGTTTCCACAAATGTAATAGAGGTGCTGAAAAATATCAACCATGAAACTAGAGCATGAAAATACAAGGTGAAAATGTGCTAAGCGTCATAATTTAAAATCTATCTCTATATTATCCATTTATGTGGTTTGATAGTGTGAACATCTAATTCTCACATAAAACAATTGAATATGTTTGTGGCCAATGGACCAGCCTCCTGAAAATTAGTTTGGACTTAGGCCGAGGATACCCCACGTCATCCAGAAAACAACTTGCTTTAATATTCCATAAGTATTATTAAGAGATTAGTTTTAACTCTAACTCAAAACAGAATCGAAGTGATAATTGGTCATGCCCCCATCTCTCGGAAATTGGTTCTTTTATCTTTCTTTTACTATCGGTGCGCATTGAACAAAGTGAGTGTATTGGGGTTCTCACTCTCTAATCTCGAAAGCAAAATCACTTTTTCCAAATATGGATTGCCTTGGCACCAAAGCGATTTACCATTTTTGGTACAAAGATCCATTTTTCACAAAATGCAAATTGAATGTTAGTCAATTTAACTGTTCAAAAGCATAGTGTAGAAATCACTAACGATATAATGACACGTGGTAAGATTTCTTTTCTCATTTGACTAATAAATGAAGTGTTAGATTCACTAGTGTGTGATATTGTTTGTGAATGTATTGACAATGGGTTTTGAATTTTATTTAGGAGTTATGAACTGCAAAGAGAATTTCCAGGTTAATGTTGGTTTGATCATGGTATAGTTACTACATGAGATACTTCTTGAAGTTCTGATTATTTGATATGTTTATGAAATAATGACTATGAGGACTGCGAAAATGAAACATGCTATCTGGAAAACTTTGTAGATCTTTCCTCTATGAAGTATTGATCTCACTCAAAACTTCTTGCTTTACTTTGTTGCTAGCTAGGTACTTATGATGATCCCAGAAGCTTTCGCTGCCTGCATTCTCTTTGCCCTGGTTTTGTTTTGGAATGACAAACTTTAAAATTTACTCTCTTTTTTCAGGTCAAGTGATTCTGTTTTCTATGGTTGAGATAAGTCTAAGATTTTCTGCTGGGTGTTTCTTGATATCACATGCCTCAGTTCTGTTTATATTTCATGTGTGTTTATCGATTTCTTTTTACATGGAAGTAATGGTATAGCATTTCAACTGATCCTAGAAAATGAGCTTAACTGTTTCAAATCCTTAAGGATCCCTGCAGACAGATGCTTATCGTGGTAATGACTCCCGCAGTATCAGCACTTCTGGTTCGTTTTTTCATCCAGAGTTAGAATCCAACGAAAATGATGAAGGTTTCTGTTTCCCGGAATCAGGATTCCAGTTATTTTGTTGCTGGAACGAGTCATGGTTTCCTTATATATAACTGTTGGCCTTTTAAAAGAAACTTGATGGGCCTAAGACTGCTTCATCAGATTGAAACTCAAGATGCTGTGTTGCCTTTCTAATCACTCAAATACATCTTTGATGGCTTGCTGTGGTCTTCATCTTGGAGAGATTCGAGTTAAAACAATTTTGACCTTAATATGGTGCAAACCATAAATGCCCATGACGCTACTATTGCATGCATGACCTTGACACTGGATGTTTTATTGCTCGCAACTGCCAGTACAAAAGGGTACTACATCATTTCTTTTGTGATCAAAAGTACTTTTGTCATATCAGATGTTGAACAAATGTATACTGTTCAGAATTATGAGTTGTAAGTTGTAACTGTAAAACCTGCTTTCTGATGCCACTTTGATGCTCATTACCAATGCGATTTAGTGCTATTTCTTTACAGGTAAGAAGAGGAGTGGACAGAGCAGATATTTATAGCGCTGCACTATCCCCAAACCTGCAGTGACAAGAGGACTGTTCGCCTTTTCTCTCTCTTAGAGTTAGAGTAGTTGGGGAAGATTCTCATTCCACTGAAAATGAAGTTCTCTTGACACAACAAACTTACTCTAATTCTCTGGAAAGCCTTGTTCCCCCGGTTACTACAATGCTTACTTGTGTTTTCTTTGGCTCATTGTTTCTACAGATGCAGCTTTGATCCTGTGAAAGGGGGCATCTAGAATATATCCGCTTTCTAAAGACAGAACCAGCCGAGATAAGTAGGATTTTTGCTCCTACCACTCTACATAAACTCTGTACATAACGATGTCTATATGTAGATAGATTTGGTGAGACTTGCATACGACTTAATGCATTGCACATTTGCTACTTCAGTGAAAAACCTGCGTTAGCATTTGCTTGGGGCTATATACATAGAGCTACCTATATGTCAAGATTCATCTCCATCAGTTTGCTTATAAACATCATGTTATCAAAATTTTCTAACAACACCATAAGAAACCAAATGGGACCTCTTATCATATCAAATACATATATATAGTCTACAAAGTCTCAGATAATCCACAAGCCTTGTTGCCACTTTTCATATTATTATTCAGGACTCTAGAGTGTGATCCTAATGGAGAATCAATAAGCCCATTTAGGATGGAGACATCTGGGATGGAAATATTTGGGAGAGATAAGTCGAATCCTTCCGACCAGAGCCGGACTTTTGGACATATTTATTTGAAAAATTTAAAATGTTTTTAAATTTTCAAAATTCATTATATACTTTAAATTTTAAAAATCTATAAGAAAGATAATATATTACATATAAATTTTCATAACATATATGTCAAAATACCTTAATTTAACATATAAATTGGTTTCTTTGAATATTTGGATAAAGAATCAATAGATATTTAACTATTTTGGTGTTTTCAGTATACTTTAAGCTATTTTAAACATTTACTTTTGACTATTTGCATATATTTTCCGAGTATTTTGGAAAACTTAAAGGTATCTTATATATTTTTAATATTTTTAATATACATTATATATAAAATAATGTATATATTTAAGTATATAAATTTGTTTCGGATACATTCGGGTACCCAAAATATTTCGGTTCGGATCGGGTTCGGTTTCGGTTCTTTAAATACCGAAATTTTGAACCCGTTCGGGTATTTAATCAATTTCGGTTCGGATTCGGTGCTACTTTTTCGGATCGGGTTCGGTTCGGTTTTTCGGGTTCGGATTTTTTGCCCAGCCCTAGGTCCAACTTAAAAATATCTGTATATGTGTATATAAATTTTGATATAACAGTATAAAATCTTAATTAGAAAAAGTAGATAAAGTGTAGTTTATAAAATTTTAGTTTATGGAAATGATTACAAAATATTAGATAAATTTTTATTGGTATAATTGATATCTGAATCAATTTTATACTAGTAAATTTAAAGAAACTTGCAAAATTTTTAAATTAATAATAAATAATTCATAAATATTTTTTATTTTGTGTAGGGCCCTGAAAACTTCTGGTCCTGCTCTGCTCCTGATATATAGTCCCTGCCATAAAAAGCTGCACCAGCTCCCAGTCCTGGTCTAGTCCTTGGATATTCTCTTCCTGCTCCTCCAGATGAAGATGATGATGATGGAATATTCACAGCATTCTCTGACCTCGGCATGTAGACTGCGTTCCAGGTTTCTGGTGGTGGTGGTGGTGGCTGCATTGGTGCAGAAGGATAGTAAGGTTCCTGGATTGGTGTAGGAGGAGGATAATAAGGCTGTTGCATTTGTGCAGAAGGATAGTAAGATTGCTGCATTGGTGGAAGAGGATAGTAAGGTTGTTGCATTGGTGCAGAAGGATAGTAAGGTTGCTGCATTGGTGGAGGAGGATAGTAAGATTGTTGCATTTGTGGGGAAGTGTTGTTCGTTATAGGATTAGGCATTGAGGAGTGGTGGTTATCTGGCGGGATTGAGAAGGGCTTTGGATTTTTTGGCTGGTTCAGTGAAGCAAATGGAGGCTGTGATGAACCGGAGTTGTTAGAAAGCATGACTCCTCTAGAATCTCCTGAGAAGAAGAAGAACAACAACAAGAATGATGAGAATTCTCTTACAAACAAACCCAAGAAGCAGCAGAGTTGGTGTCATTTCTGTAGATTGATCCCATTAGAGACACACCCATCTACGCTGAGTTCACTCTACAGATTTTAACTAGCTTCTAGGTACAAATGCCTAAGAAACATAATGACAATAACATAAACTCAGAAACATTACCAGTAAAACCGCCAAAGTCTTGTCTTTCAGCAGATATACGGACCGACACATCAACAAACCCTTGAGGCTTAATTGAGTTCGCCTTCCTAAGCTGATAGCTTCTGGTTTCCTCAACCACAGAACTCTGGTTCTTAAACTTAGCTAGAAACTCCTTCAAGGAAACAGTAACAGTGCCATGAAGCTTCTTCGTTAAGAAGATTGGTTCTCTGCTATAAACCTCAACGTGCAAGGCGGCCTGAATCTTGGAATCATCATCATCATCGTCGAGTGAAGTAATGAAGTTTGTTCTCCAAAGAGGGTTGTCTGATCTTGAATCATCGATTGTGGTGCAGTATTTATCTTCTGGATTGATCCATCCAACAGCGAACCATTGGTGTTTCAGTAGTGAGGATGCGAATCCGGTTCCGATAAGAAGTTGTCGTGCTGATATCAAACAGATTTTGATAAGGGTTTTTTTGCCCATTGGATTGGATTTGAGGTGACTTGAAGGTATGAAGTTTGCCGGTTTAAAAATAACTCAAAACTAAAATTATCTCTCAACAATCTCCAAAACTCATAACTTATATCACAAGTTGACATTTTCTTATATGATAATTAATAATCTTATTAGGTAACATATATTTAGATGACTCATAAATATTCTATCTAATCCTAATCCAAGACTCCTATATGGAAACCATGACTCAGGTAAGATTAGTAAAACTTGTGACTCAAGTTTTCTTCGAATTTAAGTCAACATAACGTTGTGACTCAAAATATACTAAACATACATTTGTGTAATGCGAAAATTTAACTTTTGATAATCAATTTAAATCTTTTCAAATTCATCTATTTTATTAAAAAGGAACATGACCTATTAATAAATGTTATATCCAACTATATATTTTATTTATTTAATAGACTATTCTATTAAATTAAATTAATATTAAATACAGATATGATTATAAAAATAATTCAAATATAAAAATTACTTTTTTCAAAAATAATTAAACCCGCTCTTCTGTGGGGGAGGCAAAAGAAGAGGTGGAATAAGGCACGAAAATATCTATTTTAAAGCAAATTTTTGTTAATTTTTAATTTAAATTTACCCACCTAACCTAATGTACATACTTTGATTTTGATTAGGGCATCCATCAGACATGGACCGGCGATGCCGCTTTTTAAAAGGACGGATCACACTATAGTTTGCATTAAAGTCAAGCATGTGCAATTTTAATTTTAAATATATTTTTTAAAAAAATTGGAGAAGAAAGTTCATTACTTTCAAAGAAACTTGATTGACCTAAAAATTCTTGGGAGATATAAGTTGAATCCCTCTCGACCAGAGTCGGAATGGACATATTTATTTGAAAAATTTGAATGAGACCCTCACTTTATAGGCTCCACCTTAAAACAAAAATCTATATAGGTAAATATAGTTTTTAAATATAATAGTATAAAATATTTTTTTTTTTTTGAATTATACAGAGGTATCCTGGCCCCACCGAAGTGGTCCAGACTAGTCACGTGTTGCCACATGTCGGTCCTCTGTCTCTGGCGATGCCGAAATGTTAATTCCCCAGTGGCCGGGATTCGAACCCAGGTGACGGAACTCACAGCTGTGAACCCTTTACCAACTGAGCTAGAAGCTCCGGTTTATAGTATAAAATATTAATTAGAAAAAGTAGATAAAGTTGTAATTTATGAAGATTTTGTTTATGGAAATGACTATAAAATATTTGATAAATTTTATATTAGTATAATTGATATTTGAATCAATATTATACTCATTTTTTCTTTCTTTTTTGTGAACTTCGATATTATACTCAAAATATTTTTGGTAAGAAACTTGCAAAATTTATAAACTAATAATAAATAATTCATTTTCAAAAATTATTTTGGGTAAGGCCCTCGAAAATTTCAGTCCGGCTCTGCTCCCGACATATAGTCCGGTCTCATGCCCCCATCTAATTTTTCTATTTTCTTTAACAAATACTATAAAATCTATAGAAATGCTCCCAATCCCAAAATATAATAGTATAAAAAAAGTATAAGGAAGAATTTTTTTTCGCCCCCAACAAAATTTAGGTTGCTGGATTGGTGGAGGGAGGATAGTAAGGTTGTTGCGTTTGTTCGTTAGAGGATTAGGCATTGGGAAGTGGTGGTTATCTGGCGGGACTGTGAATGAGTTTGAATTGTTTGGCTGGTTCAATCTAGCAAATGGATGCTGTGATGAACCGGCCATGTAGTTTTGCCTTGAAGTGTTATAACCAGAGTTGTTAGAGAGCATGACTCCTCCAAAATCTCCTGCACAAGAGAAGAAGAAGAACAAAAACAAGAAGAATGGTTAGTATTCTCTTTCAAAATGCAAAGTTGGTGTCTTTCTATAGACTGATATCTTACACACACACCCATCTACATTCAGTTCTTTCTACAGATTCTAGTGACCTTCTCGATACAAAGGTTCAAACTTTTGATCAGGTTTACTTTCTCATGATCCAGACAGTATCATAGTTCAGAGACATTACCAGTTAAACCTCCAAATCTTGACTCACAAGTTTTCCTAATCTTACCTACTATCATAGTCCTAGGTCCAGACAGTATCATAGTCCAAAGTCTTGTCGAGACTCAAAATATATTAACATGTTTAAATTGATTGATTACTCGAAAATTTAAATTTTGATAATCAATATTGTAAATCTAATCAAATTCATTTGGATTAAAGTCAAGCAAGTGCAATTTTAAAATGTTGTTTTTACTTAGTTTTACCCAGCCAAATGTATGATTCTTAAGGTGAGGGGAAAAGATTCACGTCCGTTCTTGGATTCTTGTTGTTTAAAACAATGCTTAACTACTGTTTAGTTTGTTAGTAATGCTATGATGAGAATAATCAAGTGCGTCCTTACTAAGTTTTGCCTCCGTCCCAACGGCACGGCGAGTCCTTCCAACAAATATAAACGAGAAGCAGTGTTATCTCTAATTTAAGAAACGGCACACATGTGAAATCTAGCTTTATGGTCGTTAAAGAGCCTATAGCTTGCGCCCCACTTAGGGTCAAAACAACAAACATTGTAAAACCTTTCCTGTATCACACTCAAAACTTCTTGCTTTACTTTGTGTCTACGGTGGTTATGAACTTATGATAGTCCCAGAAGCTTTGGTTGTTTCATTTGTCTTTGCCCTGGTTATGTTTTGGATATATGTATGTTTTGGCACGACTTAAAACTTTAAAATATACCATCTTTTTCTAGGGTTGAGATAAGTCCAATCTTTTCTGCTGGGTATTTTCTGATATGAAGTTCTATTTATTTTTTCATAGTTTTATCGATTTTTGGATATGAAAATGGTATAGCATTCTAACTGATCCCAATAAAATGAGCTTAGCTGTTTCAAATCCTTTAAGGACCCCTGCAGACAGGTGCTTATGGTTAAAGGCTCCTGCAGTGCAGCAGTAGTAGCACTTCTGGTTCCTTTTTTGCGTGATGAAAAAGATGAAGCAGAGTTAGTTTCTGTGTCCTGGAATCAGGATTCCAGTTTTGTTTTTTTTCTTTTTGGACCTGAAACTGCTTCATCAGAATGAAACTCAAGCAAATCCAAGTGGATTGGTGTTGCCTTTCTCATCACACAAATACTTGTGTTCTGGCTTTTGCTTTGGTCTTCATCTTGGAGAGATTTTAGTTGAACATTTTGGCTTTAATATGGTACAAACCATACATTCCCATGACGCTAGTAATGATGCGTGGAATGCTATGTGGTACCTTGACAATTCATTTGCTGTTTTATTACCTAAACATGTAGACTCTCCTAGTTGCAGGTGTTCAGTGTTCTACCAAAGTGTTTCAACTCAGAATGGTCATTTGCACAGTTCCATGCATCAGAAAGTCACACAATTCTTGGCAGCATTTAGCAGTCACAACACAGTTGCTATTACCAGCATGGATGGAAGGTATCACAAACACTCCAAAAAGCAAGGCATCATCCTACCACACTAGCGAATTTCACTAAATGTGCATATCACTGTTCATTTCTACAGATGCAGCTTCGATCCTGTGAAAGGGAGAGCATATCCGCTTTCTAAAGACAGAACCAGCCGAGCTAAGTCGACAATTCATGCTCCCAAACACTCTCTGCAAAGCTCTCTACCTAACAATGTCTAAGTAAATAGATTTGGTGAGAGTGCATACGGTTTAATTCACTCCATATTTGCTCCTTCGAGTGAAGGATCTACATTACTATTAATACACTACAAATCAAGATTCAATCCCCATCAGTTCGAAATCAAATACATCTTATCATATCAAACACATATATAGTCTAATAAAATTTCAGATAACCTCACAATACAGCCCTGCTGATCGAGTTGTGCTGCTTCATATAATGGTTCAAGACTCAGGAGTGTTGTCAAAACGGAGGATCGATGGTAAATGGAGCCATTTGGGATAGAGATATTGGGGATGGGGATATTTGGGATGGAGACACTTGGGAGAGATAAGCTAGTAGGGCAAGTCGAATCCTCCTGACAGATAGTCCCTGCCATAGAAAGCTGCAGCAGCTCCAACTATTGCACCAGCTCCCAGTCCCGCAGAACCCCCTGGTCCAGGCCTTGCGTATCCTCTTCCCGCTCCTCCAAAGGATGATGATGATGATGGAAGGTTCACAGCATTCTCTGATCTCGGAATGTATGAAGTTGGTGGTGGTGGCTGCATTGGTGGATGAGGATAGTAAGGTTGCTGAATTGGTGGAGGAGGAGGATAGTAAGGTTGCTGCATCGGTGGAGGAGGATAGTAAGGATGTTGCATTTGTGGGGAAGCGTTGTTCGTAAGAGGATTAGGCATTGAGGGGTGGTGGTTATCTGGAGGGATTGAGAAGGGCTTTGGGTTGTTTGGCTGGTTCAGTGAAGCAAATGGATGCTGTGATGAACCGGGCATGTAGTTTTGCCCTGAAGTATTATAACCGGAGTTGTTAGAGAGCATGACTCCTCCAAAATCTCCTGTCGAAAGAGAAGAAAAAGAAGAATGATGAGTGTTCTCTAACAAAAGCAGCCCAGCAAAGTTGGTGACTTTCAATACATTGATCCCATTAGACACATACCCATTTACATTTAGTTTATTATACAGATTCTAGCGAAGCTTCTATGTACAAAGGTTCAAACTTTTCAATCAGGGTTTACCCGTCTCATGGTCCAAACAAACATAGTTCAGAGAAACATTACCAGTAAAACCGCCAAAGTCTTGTCTTTCAGCAGATATACGGAACCGACACATCAACAAACCCTTGAGGCTTACTTGAGTTCACCTTCCTAAGCTGATAGCTTCCAGTTTCCTCAACAACAGAAGAACTCTGTTTCTTAAACTTAGCTAGAAACTCCTTCAAGGAAACAGTAGCAGAGCCATGAAGCTTCTTCCTCAAGAAGAATGGTTCTCTGCTATAAACCTCAACGTGCAAGGCGGCCTGAATCTTGGAATCATCATCATCAGTCGTCGTCGAGTAAAGTAGCGAACTTTGTTCTCCAAAGAGGGTTGTCTGATCTCGAAGCATCGATGGTCGTGCAGTACTTGTCTTCTGGGTCGATCCATCCAACGGCGTACCATTGGTGTTTCAGTAGCGAGGATCCGAATCCGGTTCCGACGCGGAGGCCTCTTGCTGATATCAAACAGATTTCGATGAGGGTTTTCCCCATTGATTCAAGCTTTGGGAGAAGGTAATAAAGTTTGGAACTTTTTTTAGAAATCTTGGGGGTTGAGTTCTTGTCTCGACAATATAGACTGAGAGTGTGAAAGGGTAAAGGAGAATATGAGAAACTTCGGACAAAGCTTAACAACAACGAGGATGACTGACATTATAACCTTTTGGACATCATTTATTAGTAAAAACTCTTCAAAAAAAAAGAAAGTATATAAACTTTCACAAGTAATAATTTAACACAGTAAAAACTCTACAAACTAATTAGGACTATGGTATTTTCTTTATTTATAGAGTTAATTAATTTACCAAAAAAAAATTCTAGATTTTTTCATTTTTAAAATATATTTAATTTTAATGTAAATAAATTTTTGAAATCAGACATTCATATTATTATTACTATATTATTTGTTATATACAAAATATGGTTCATATAATTTAAATGTATTTTTAGATATAAAGTACTAAATCTCATTAACATATATTTAGTGTTAAGAAAATATAAAGATAATTTTATAATGAATATAAAACAAATAATATTATGTTTTATTTATACATATATACATTTATATTAATTTATAACTTTTATAGAACCATATATTCACATTCTAAAAATTTATCATTTTATTAATTTATCAGTTAATATTATATTTTGAATTGTTAGAACTAGAAAATTTTATTAATTTAGGATATTTATTAATTTATTAAATATTAATTTATAAACTTTTAGTGTAAATGTTTTGACTCATCCATTTATAAAGTTTCTTCACCACCCCCATTCATAATGTTTTAAATATCAAAATTGGGGAGTTTAATATATAAAATAGTATTTGATAAAAAATATAAAATAGTACAATTTAAAAAAACAATTATCTATGTAAAATTAATTTTTATATTAAAAATATTCTCCAACTTAAAATGATTGGTAGAGTAATTGTCTAATGCTTTAACGCTCTATAATATTGTTAAAACTTGGATTAAAATTTGAGTCCTTACTCTACAAGGTCGTTAAAACAACTTGATCATTATTCTTTAGCAAAAAAAAAAAACTTGATCAATATTCATCCAAAACCATACAAGTGTCTTTTGACATCTGAAAATTTTTGCATTGGAAATATAATGCAAAGTTTTTTTCAAAAAAAAAATATAATGCAAAGTATACTTTCTTGAGTCACGTCAAAAAAAAAACTTTCTTGAGAAAAAATCTTACTAATTTTTATTTTTAACTGTACTTTTCATTAATTGCCAAATAAAATAAGAACTTTATTAGCGCATATAGACACTGTACCAGATTGATGTTGAGTTTATAGTCCTCTCTCTAGAAATCCTCTCTGGCTTCTCTCTAGTTTTCCCATCAGTGAACAGTGGCTCCGGCCGACGGGTGGGCTACCACAGCCACCGTCGATCCGGTCTCCTTTGTTTTTCTCCTGCTTTCTTTTAGCTTTAGCTTAGACTTATCTTCTCGTTTTTTTTCGGTTTTTCTTTTGTCTCCGGCACCGCACCTTCTATCGGTGGACGGCCGGCTAAAGTCTCCGCCGTTGCATCTATCCGATTAGGATGAACGGTCGGCTCTTAGTTTCCGCGATCGAACGGTCTGGTGAAAGTTTGACAGGCGGCTCTGGTGAAAGTTTTAGGGTTTTCTCCCTGTATCTCGGTGGTGGTTGCTGGTTTCGCTGTCGGTTGAGAGCCCGGACTGATGGGTCTATCCGATGAAAGAGGCGATGGTGTTGTTACAAGGTTACGTTTGGTGTCGATTTCTTGTCTGGAGGAGAGCTCGGTACGGTTCCGGTGAAGCTCTCCGTGGAAGAATAGGCGAAGAAGAGAGGTTAGTGAGCTCAAGAAACGGTGAGATCCGGCGATTCGGTGGTAGCCTCGTCGGCTCCGGCAAGCACCGACGTTTTGAGTTTTGATGTGATGTTTCGGATCTCGAGGGAGGAGTGGGTGACGCGGCAAACGCGTGAGGTTAGAGTGCAATGCGTGGGCGGTTGCGAGAGTGGTTTGATGCGTGGGACGTCGTTTGGGTTAGGGAGTTGGGCTTCGAGGCCCAGTTTGTTGTTGTTTTTGTTATTTATGTTTGCCTTTATTGGGCTTCGGATTGTAATTCGCTTGTTGGGCTTTGACCCGTTAATATATTTCATTAGACGGAAAAAAAAAAAAAAATAAGAACTTTATTATATTAAGTGGACAAGTTAAGAGGTGGGGTCATACAGCGAGTTTTCAGAGTGTTAATTACACAGAAACGAAAGAGATTCTTCCAGAGTCCTTCCTCTACGTCTTCTCCATCTTCTTTTTCCCCCAAATCCTCTTGCTTAGGGTTTCTCCTCAGTCTTCCAGATCCTCCACCTCCCAATCTTTACTTCTTCAAGATGACGAGGCAATCTTCTGATTGAGCTCAGAGTATCCGTTGTCTCGCATCTTAGATTGCCTATCGGGTAGTTTACTTAACCTTCTTCCGATGCGATCTTTGTTACCGAAACTTGGCTTCTTGTCTTGATGGTTATGTGCTTTCGAAACTCGTTTGATTTATCCTTGTTCTGACATCTGTTGAGTTGTTGTTTCATTCATTCGTCTCACTCTATAAAACATAGGTTTAAGTTTGTAGCTAGAGAAAGGTGTTTTTGCTTCAGGTTCCGAGTTTATATTCATCGTTTTGGATTTGGCTGATGTTGTCTTATCAGATTCCGACAAAAGCTTGCAACTTTATGTTCTGTCTTTGTCTGTTAATTAGCAGATAGACTTTGTGGTACCTGCTCTGTATGGTTGAGTGATTATGCTATATATAAAGATTGAGTTTCTATTAAAAATTCAAACTTTGGCAATTTAGTGTTGAGGCAAACACTTGTCTTTTTTTTTGTCACTAGGCAAACACTTGTCTTGATCTCTCTATTTATTCATGTAAATGCAAAGGTTGGAACTTTCCAAGAGTTTTTGGATTTGTCTACTTGTCAAAATGTAGATAAGTGATGACTAACTTGTACTCGCTTTTTTGCAGGCTTTATCACTGAGTACATCTAGTCAAATGAGCTAACCTAACCTCTAAGGGGATTCAAGTAGAAGGTTTTGTTGTTGTGGTTTTAGTTGAGAGTCCACAACATAAGGAGACAAAACAGTGAGAAAAAAAAATGTCAAGCGGTGGAAACACCCACTGGTGTCATAGATGCGAGCGTGCTGTCCGGCTACACGGACGAGAGACTCTATGTTCTTATTGTGGAGGAGGGTTTGTTGAACTGCTTGAACTCCCTCAAGCCAGCCCGTTTGGTATGTTCAGATCTCACAGGGACGTTGCGGTGGAACCTGATCCTACTTTCGATCTCATGGATGCTCTCTCCGACTTTATGAGGTACCGAGAAAACAGAGCAAGAGGAGGCATCACTCCTGGTCTGGCTCCTCTGTTGATCTTTGGTGGTCAGGTTCCTTATAGACTATCTGGAGTAGAAGCCCTCTTCAACGGCGGGTCGCCTGGCATTGGCATCACACGTGGTAACACCGGTGACTATTTCTTCGGTCCTGGTCTTGAAGAGCTCTTTGAGCAGCTTTCAGCTGGAGCTACTACTCGCAGAGGTCCACCACCTGCTCCTAGATCATCAATAGATGCATTGCCGACCATCAAGATCTCGCAGAGGCATCTTAGGTCGTCTGACTCGAACTGTCCCGTGTGTAAAGACGAGTTCGAGTTGGGAGCAGAAGCGAAACAGATGCCTTGTAACCACATCTATCATTCAGACTGCATTGTCCCGTGGCTGGTTCAGCATAACTCGTGCCCTGTCTGTCGCCAAGAGTTGCCATCAGGTAGAGGATCTTCGAGTAGTAGTCAAAACAGAACCAACACCAGAACAGCAGAAGTGGTGGCAGTAACAGTCGTGAGAGCAGCAATGAGAGAAGGAACCCTTTCTCTTCCTTCTGGCCATTTCGTTCGTCTGGTTCAGCTTCAAACTCCGCTCAGAACCGTGGAGGCACGAGAAACTCGGACACAACCGATGAGAACCATAACTACCATCAACAGCAACAGCAACAGTCACATATGGGTTACAGAGGGTGGCCTTTTGATTACTAAAGGTGAGCTAAAGTTAAAAAAAAAGAAGACTTCGGTCTCGCTTTGTGTTCTATGCTTTCCACTCTTCCTCTTATCAACATAAATAATGGACAAGTTGTATCTTTTACTGTAGATTTTCTACGTCTGTGTAAAACCGTTTATCATTTTCTATATTTTCTTTGCTTCCAGAGTAGTTTGCTGTTGTTGCATTCCCATGTTCTCTGTTAGGTCAGAAGATGATGTTGGTGCAGGAGAGTTTCTCGAATCTGAAGTTGCTTATTGACTGGTCTGTAGATTCCGGCTTGCATCTAATACCAACTTTACCAGTACGCTGGAAAAATAACAAATATTTACTTATGAAGGACACATACTTGAAATCAAGCATCAAGAACCTAGTTTTCGAGCAGCGGAAGATCTGTTCCTGCTTCTGGTGAAGATAATAACAAGAAACAAGGAGTTACAGCCAATGGTTCAACAAAGCCAATCCCATGAAACAATAAGTCCTCTGATATCTAGCTACCAAATAATTCCCGCCACAAAATGTTGATTATTACTCAAAACGTGTAAGCTATCAACTCCTTTGTTCATAAACATTAAAAGGCATAAAAAAACCTATGTATCTATTGTTAACTATCCAAATTAAAATCTTGTTGTTAACTATCCATGGGTAGAGGCATAAAAACTATATATTTGTCTTGTTCACAGGAACTATAAGGCATAAAAACTATGTATTTGTTGTTAAATAACTCAAAATAGTATAAGGTATACAAAAAACTATGTGTATTTGTTGTTTTACTATCCAAAACAAAATCTTGTCTTACCTTCTTAGCTATTTTCAGAAAGTGTCTATTTTTAGCAAAAATTCTCGTTTTCTTTTCTTTTCATCAGAAAAACGCGGTAAAACCTGTAACGTGGGAAACAAGAAAGACATTTATAGCATTAGAGAAACAGATTTAGATGCAAAGGGTTGAAGAAAGAGAAAAATCAAAAAAGGAAAAAAAAAACAAAAAAGAAAAGGAGAAAGAAAGTATCGTTCGAAAGAGGGGAGTCTCAGGAGAAAAAACAAAAAGAGATAAGTTTTTTTCCGGTGACAGTGTGTCGGCTTCTCTGAAGCTCCCTTCTGTTGTTTCAATCTTTCTCCGTTCTCTCTATGAAATGCCTTCATCAGGGTTTGTTTGTTTGATCCTACGCTACCTTCTTCCACAAGTAATTTAATCTTCTTGTTCTTTTCTTAGGGCTTCCTTGTTTGATTATTTTGCAGAAAATTGCGGTGATTCATGGTTGGATGAGCGAATACTTAAAAGGGCACAATGGATTCAAGCGAAGCAAAGGACACACCATCTTGTGACTGTATAAAACGAGTTCTTTAGTTGTATATATAAAAATTAGGTTTTGGTATGAATTGCTTGCCTACGACCTTAATCATCACCTGCAAGACTACATTGATCTCTGATATGGCCGTGGCTATTGATCCATTTAGTGACCAGTTCCCTTACTTCAACCGATCTTCACAAAGATGCAGACTCTTATCCCTAACCAACCTTGACTTCAACTTCCTTGGATCTAGCCTAGCGCAATCCTTAAATGGAATGTCTCAAGATGACAACATACACCGAAGCGTCTCCTCTCCTTGCTTCTCCATAGCTGCGTCTGCTAATATGGAGGAAGACAAGAAAGCAACTGGTGCTCCACGGATTGAGATTCTTGGTGGACAGAGTGTGCCTACTGTCCGTGCCCTTGTGGCTGAGGTCACCATGGCTATTGTATCTGGAGCTCAGCCTCTGCTTTTACCAAGTGGCTTGGGAGGTGCTTATCTTTTACAAACCGGAAAGGGTCATAACATCGCTGTGGCCTAAACCGGTTGATGAGGAGCCTTTGGCCTTGAACAATCCTAAAAAATCTGGAAGTTTGATGCTGGGGACAACCGGGAATGAAACATTCTATACCTGTTGGTGAAACAGGTATCAGAGAGTTAGCTGCTTACCTTCTTGATTACCAAGGCTTCTCTGGTGTTCCACCAACAGCTTTGGTTAGTATCTCACATGTCCCGTTTCACGTCAGCGACGCCTTATCCTTCTCCTCGTTTCCCTATAAGGTTGCTTCCTTGCAGCGGTTTGTGTGTCATGATTTTGATGCGGGAGAGTTAGGTCCAGGAAGCTTTACAGGTTACCTCGGTTCACAGGATTGGGATACTTGATGTGAGAGTTTTGAACCTTGACAGACACGCAGGGAACATGCTAGTGAAGAGTTGTGACCAAGAGAAGCGTTATAACCGAGTTGGGACCGCTGAGCTTGTGCCTATAGATCATGGTCTCTGCCTCCCTGAATGCCTAGATGATCCTTACTTTGAATGGCTAAACTGGCCTCAAGCTTTGGTTCCATTCACCGACACTGAGCTGGAGTATATATCCAATCTGGATCCTTTCAAAGACGCAGAGCTTTTGAGAAATGAACTACACTCTTTGCCGGAATCTGCTATAAGGGTCCTCAGTTGTCTGCACTGTTTTCTTGAAACAAGCGGCAGCTGCAGGGCTCTGTCTCGCAGAGATAGGCGAGAAGATGACAAGGGATTTCTCTAGAGGGGAAGATAGTTTCAGTCTGTTGGAGAACCTCTGCACCAAAGCGAAAGCAACTGTAGTTGACAAAAAAAAATGAAGTGAACGCGGAGCTAGACTCCGAAATGTATAAGTTTGACGGTGGAGATACACCATGTGAAGTGGAGATTACTACAGAGGTCTTTCATGTATCTAAACCACCCTTGGCTCCAAAAGGGCCACGTGCAAACTCCATACCTGCTTCGATATTTTTCTCACAGAACCAGCGGATTACTGTGAATGCAAAAGAAAAGAAGAGAGGAGGCACCATGAGGAGCAGGAGCCCACCGATGCGTGTGAATCCATGCTGAATCAGAAGGTGTTTCTTTCGGGGACATGACAACAGTCGAATGGGACATGTTCCTGCAGAGCTTCCAGACACTTTTGCAAGATGCACTGAGCAAAGGGTCAGTGCCAAGATTAGGAAAACAATAATAATAAAAAAAGACAGGAAAACAACAACCAAAGAGATGAAAATCTCAGAAGGTTAATCTTATAGAGGTAACAAGTGTGCATTACTGCCAAGATGACCATAGTGCAGGCTGTAGGCTAACTATTAATACCTTAGAAAGCATATGGATTCTGAGACGAGCAAGCATACTAAGCCGTCCAACTCCATTATACTTCTTATTTTTCTTCTTTCTCATCCCTTATTGTATTACATTAAGTACCATAAATTTCTAAATAAAATAAAATCAATTGTAATATGCACTCAACTTAGTGCTTTACATGCATATATTCCTATAAAGAAAGAATTACACTTTGTACTGGTTGTTCTCAAGTGTCTGAAACCTTTTTGGAAAATAATTTATATCCAAAGAAGTTGCATCCTAATGCTGTGTAAGAAGCTGGCTGCTAGTAAATCCTTTCAGCTGTAGATACTGGCCTCGTAGGAAGACAACAACTGACTGTGATGTTATCGCCACTACCACGTGCTGCAGCCTCGGTTGCTAATCTCTTGGAACACATTGAAGGTTCTTTTACAGTATCCCTGATTATACCAATAACTTCCTCATCGTTCATAACATCCCAGAGCCCATCGCTCGCCATTACCTAACCAAGGCTACCTATTATTTCTCCCAAGCTGACAAGTAAACAACCCAAAAATATAATAACATAAATTTTTTACCAGGAACTCATCGTCAGCTGATAGAATGGTTTCACTAATCTCTGGTTCTGCAGTTACAGCTGGCTTTAAATCATCATCTCCTATCGACCGGGTAACCTGTCACGAAAGAGAGATAAACTCAATTACCTATGATGGACTAACTTCATGTTCCTTTCATGTCTGATATTGTTTTAAGCATATGTCAAATACATAACAGGCAAACCTGAAGACCAGCAGGAGCAACTCTCCATGTGTCAACCAGCCATTCAATACGTCCACCTTCTCCAATCACACGATTTCTTTCTTCAATACAGCTTGCAAGATGTGCCTGTATTCATATGGCCAGAGATGAGTTAACGAGAAATGGCGAGCGGGGCATTTATATAATAATAAATTCGCACACTTCAGAAAGTAATGAGAGTCCCATCTCACCTTACTTAGAGCAAAAGGGCAGCCGGCACGGCATAAAATTGCCCTGGAGTCACCAACATTCGCAACGAAAATCTTATTGTCCACTAGCAGAGAGGCTATAGCAGTGCAACCAGGATGCCAGTCTTTCTGACTCACTCTGTTTGTTTGACGATGTGAGTGAAGTTCATTTCTGAAAGCTAAATCAGTCCTAACAAATGCTTGCGACAGTGCCTCTTCAGCGCTGAAATGAAACATACAAAATGAGTTTCTGAACAAAACAAGCTGGAGAGTAGGTCGGAAAAAGCTTGAGGCTGAGCATTGACCTTGTGGAAGATAAGCTTTGAATGAATCCTGGCAAGGCTTTAGCAGAAAATTCAGCAGCTGCAGCACCTGCATGTCATTTAGGGTGCTATTGTATAACCTATTTGATGAAGTAACTAAAAAGTTTTGAGCATATATAGAGATTGTGTAAAAATATGAATGTTTGATGCTTGCTGAGTTTAAAAATGGTTGTTGGTATACCTCTGTGACCATCAAAGATAGCAAATAAGTGAATATTTTCTTCATTACACATGTGGGGCATGAGGAAGTGTGTATCTTCCATGGATTCTCTTCTTCCACATGTTGCAAAGGACCCACAAGAAACTATAGGGACATATCTTGAAGAGCCATCTGTTGAACTAGACCAGGATTTCAGATCAGGGACAGTGGAAAGAGACGATTTTTTGGATAAACACTCCCCTTGACTGGACCAATTAACGTTGTCTCCGTGATCTCTTGTATGTTTAATGTCAACTTCATCTTTATCACTCCTGGCAATAGAAGTTGTCTCAAGGAAACAACTTTGCTGTTTTTCTCTCTCTAGCTCCCAAAGTGATTCTAGTTCCAAAACCACATCGTCCAAAGAAGGCCGCTTAGAAGGATCAGCTCCCCAGCAATATTGTATAAGAGACAGCAAACTCTTTGGAACGTGGGATCCCGATTCAGCAAGAGCAGGTCGAAGATCAGAAGACACAATGGCAGCTGTAAGTTGCTGCTCTGTGTAATTCATCTCTAAAACAGTGTGAGCCTGCCATCCAAATAGACACAGGGTATGTAAAGAAAAGGAATGCGTTTAAATGCACTTGAGCTACACATTAGCAATATATATGAAGTTCAGGAGCCTGAATATACTTATATAAATATATCAAGGCTTCTAACAGGCATGGCCATGTAAAATTGCGAAATAAGGAAAGATTTTTAAACCTGAGCTTCTGCACGAAGATCAGTATATGGAACAACTCCAGTTAAAAGCTCGCTGCAACGTCAAAGATGGAACATTACTAAAAAAGCAAAGACCCTTTAGGAAAAAAAGGTAAACATACAGCTAACAAATTCAGGTATCTGAAGGAAAAAATGAATGCAAGAAAGTTTCCAATTTTGTAGCCAAGTCAATTCTTACTTGATCAAAATCCCAAAGCTATAGATATCTGATTTCTCAGTATACATCTCTTTCCTTAGTATTTCGGGGGCCATGTAAATAAGTGTTCCAACCATATTCTTTTTGTGGAAACCACCGGTTGGCTTCCCATACGATCTCCAGTTGTGTAGATTAACTTCCCGCAAATCCTTCTTGTATTCTGCTAAACCAAAATCAGCCAGATATGGGGAAAGCTTCCTGTCAAGCTGCATCAATAGTTAAAACCTCCCTTAAGCTTCTATACAAAAACACGCACATAACAAGATAGAAAAACTCTTAGATGATGGAAGAAGAGTAATCATTACAAGAACATTAGCTGGTTTCACATCCCTATGAACAATCCCATTGTTGTGGAGATACTGCAATGCCTTTGCTGAAACATGAATAATACAAACTTAGATACATAAACGTATCCATTCAGAATCCATCATCACAAGGAGATATAAGTCATATACCCAATTGAAGCGTGATCGTTAGCACTTGACCAATACTAGGAGACCACTCCTCCACGTGTAACTTGTCAGCTAAGTTCCCAGCCTCAGTAGAACTCAAAGAAAAACAAGTAGTTTGGAGGCTTAGCGTGTGCCTGCCAGTAGCTTAGCCACACCTGGGATGATCAAGATTGCTTCCCACCAATCCCAATTAAAAAAAAAAAAAAAAGAATCAAACTTTTTGTCGAAACATGTTAAAAAAAGTAAGAAACTTTTTTCAAATACCATAAGAGCTGCAAGTGTCTATGGAACTTGTCGAGGTCATCGGAAGTAGATAGGATTGGATTCTTCGCCGCGACTCTTCTGCCGTTGAGGATCGATTCGTAAACCACACTCTCTGATCCTGAAAACACAATGGCCACCAGGGATCGAATTAAAAAATGGCGATGGAGAGAGAGGAGAGAGGAGAGGGGAGAAGCAGTATAGTACCTTTAGCGATTGGGGAGAGAAGAGTGAAGGAGGAAGGTGGGAGGTGGAGAGGAATCGATTCACTTGTGCAGCATCCTCTAATGCACGTGTTTGGTTCCACTATTTCCATCGCCGTTTTTTTTTCAATCAGAGCCCCGGGAGAACGGAGCAAGCACACGGTAGAGCTAATCGATCGAGTGGTGATGATGACGATGACAATCGATAGAGAGAATGCATGCCGTTTTCTTGTGTTTGAAACGCTCTAAAATAAAATCCGACACACATCTTGCCGTTTTTATTGGTTTTCTTATCTCTTTGACTTTTCAATAAAAAAAGAAAAGAAAATAAGTACCCGTTCAGGTGGCGACACGTGTTATTTATTCCGTGACTTGACACTTTCCTTCCTTAATCGTCAAGGAAGATGATGCTAGGAGGCGTTCATGATCTCCGAGGAAACCAGAACAGTGGAGATATCCAGAGTCTCGCTCGATTTGCTATACAAGAACATAACAACAAAGAGGTCTCTGATGATTCCTCTGTTTTCTTGTTTTATAGATCCTAAGGAAATTTGTGACAAGAATCTTTTTTGTCTGGTTAGTGCAGAACAAGGAGAGTTCATGAAGATCGTCAAACTCAATAACAAAAGAAGCTGGTTTATTTGCTCAACCTTGAGACAAATGACACAACTAATCTCATCAGTTTTTAGATGATAAAACCCTCAAAAGAAACAAGTATACAAAAAAAAAAAGAAAGAAACACCAAGACCATCAGCATCAGTTTCAACAGCAGAAGGTAGATGAGAAAGAGACATTTACATATCGTACGGCACACGTTTATACAGATCAGAAGGCAACCGAGGAGTGGCAACGGCTTGAACAGGAACACGCATGTAAGTAACGAGTCCAGGGTTTTCAGACATGTCAATCTCATCTGGTTTAGTCCCCTGAGGCGGTGTCCAAACGAAATGGTGAAGCAAATGACTCATCATAGAAGTCACCAAGTTGATCCCAAGCTGTGCACCTGGACAAACCCTTCTTCCTGCACCAAACGGAAGCAGCCTATAATCATGACCTTTCATGTCAACATCTTCTTCCAAGAACCTCTCTGGTCTAAACTCTAATGGGTTTTTCCACACGGCCGGGTCTCTAGCCACCGCCCAAACGTTCACATGGACGTTTGAGCCTTTGGGAATGTCGTAGCCTCCGATCTTTACGTGTGCGTTGGATCGGTGAGGAAGCATTAGAGGCGTTGGAGGGTGGAGTCTGAATGATTCTTTAACCACGCATTGGAGGTATGGTAAGCGTGCAAAATCTTGCTCGGTTAAGACCCGGTCTTGTCCAACCACTCTGTCGAATTCTTCTTGTACCTTTTGTTGCACTCTTGGATTCTTGATCATCTCCGCCATGCCCCATTCTGCTGTTATAGCTGTCGTGTCCATCCCCGCCGTGATCATATCCTGCACACACACACACATACCAGTTTAACTAACGTGACCAACAAGAAATCTACATTAATCAAAGGGTTTAAATGGCTGCTCTGTTTCGGTACGATCAACAATGTGTTTAACTAGTCTATAGACCAGACCGCTCTATAGTAACGTTTCAAGACCAAAAAACTTTCTAAGATCCGGTCCTAAGATCTATCTAGAAGGCCATAAACATTATTAGATTAATCTTGAGAAAATTTTATTATTTTATAATTTAAGACCGTTAACCTTTTATGTATATTAGCTCTATTGGGGCCTAAAGATTCAAAATATATCTCTATTTGTTTCGTATAAGCACTAAAACGTACCCATAGAAGACCAATGATGGTGTCTTCGCTAAGATCATACTGATCCTTCAACGTTAAGCAACGCATCAACGAAATGCTGCTTAGCTCCACTAGACTTTTGACGGGCCAAAGTGTGTTCCTCCATGATTGCTCTAGTGAGGATGTCACGGCGAGCTCCGTGCTTCGCAAAAGACTTCTCATCGGCCGGAAACATCCACCGGAGCCAGGGGATGTGTTCTGCTATCGACAGTGAAGCACCTAGCTTTAGACCGTTGGATACAATGGCCTTGAACTCAAGTCCCTTGCTCGTCCATCACACCTTCCGCGTTCACAAAACGCTTCCCAAACGCTAGCCGCGTTATGTTGTTGAACGCAACCGCTCCTAAGTACTTCCTCAGTTGTAATCCTTTCACTCTGCTTTTCTGAGGAAAATAAATTCACAATTGAAAAAATCGTTATCCTAAACAAACTAGAAATTGAACAAATACAATAATATTTTGAACTTTACAATTCACTGTTATTATTTAAAATGCATAGAAAAATATCAAAATTATATCTTTTAAAACAATTTTCTTTTAAAAACATTTATCTCCCAGAAACATAAGAAGGTGTATTTATTAATACAAATTAGTTTGTTTGCATTAATAATGCCATAATTAGATTATTAATATAAATCAGACTGTATTCATTTTTTTCGTCAACCAGACTGTATCCATTTATAATGCCATAACTAGATTTTGACCCGCACGTCCCGTGCGGGTGTATAAGTTTATAAAATATGTTGTTTTTATGTCAATGTTTGAGTTGGGCAAAAATTCGAATCTAAAAAATTGAACCGATCCCGATCCAAAAAAAGTACAAAACCCCAACCAAAATTGATTAAATATAAAAATTTTGATATTTAGAGAACTGAAACCGAATCCGATCTGAACCAAAATATTTCAGATACATGAATATATTCAAAATAGATTTATATACTTATATATATATATATATATATATATATATTTAGATTTAATGTATATAAAAACATCTATAATATATATGGTACTTATAAGTTGGTTTAATAAATTAAAAATATATATAAATAGTTAAATGTAAATATCTAAAATAGTTAAAGTATACTCAAATCACCAAAAATACTTAACATAATTATTGATTATCTATCCAAATATTTTAATCAAACTAATTTATATGTAAAGTTCAGGTACTCTGATATATGTTATTCAAATTTATATGTAATATATTATTTTGGTTATATATTTTGAGAAATTTAAAGTATATAGTGAATTTAAATGGGTTATCCAAACATGAACAAACCTGCAAAGATCCGAATCGAATCTGAACCAAAATTTAGAAATATCCGAACGTAATTGAAATATTTGACCCAGAAAACCCGAAACCAAAACAAACTTAAACCGAACCCGAATGGGTACCCGTACGCCCACCCCTAATTCACAATCTATTTTTTTCTTTAAAAACACATCAAAGATATAATTGATAGTATTTTATACGTACTATCATATAAATAATCACATGTGTTATATTTTCAATAATCACATATATTGAAAACATTTTTTAATAATGGTTATTGGAAAATATTTTAGTAAAAATATTTTTTTGAATATATGTATATTTTAAATAATTTTTTGATATAAATCAACTTTAAATTATTATTTTGATTTGAATTATGTATAGAAAGTTTAAATTTTGTTTTATGATTATTTTAGACTAATGATATTTTTAGATAATTAGATTAGTTCATTTTCGTATATTTTAAAGTTGACACAAATAGATAATTTTTCATAATATAATAGATTTCCAATTTTTTTAATAACATAAATTCATTATTTTCTTAATATAGTGCTATCTATGTTTTCAAACAATATAAAATTCTTTTTATACTGCTATTCATTTTTCCAAAAAAAAATATATTTTTCTAAACTGATATTTATGTTTTCAAACAAACCTACTTTTTTAAACTGCTATCCAATTTTCCAAACAAACATCTTTTTTAAAATTGTTATTTATGTTTCCAAACAAATTTACTTTGTACTTCAATTTTAATAGACTGAAACATGACTCTCTGACAATCTTCTCAGACTATGTATTACGAAAACCATATAAGTAATATACATAGAATTGCAACAATATCATAATTTATGTGAATTAGTAATACATAAAATATTTTGTTTCCAGTTTATTTTGTAAGTGTATTATACCGAAATGTGTATATTGTCTAAGAAGTCAAAATCTGATTTTAAATGTCGATCCAAATTAAATACTGCAAATCATCTTAATGGGCTTCAAAGAAACGTGATAGTGAAGACTTGGCATATATTAATATTCGATTGTTAAAATAAAATGGCATAAGTTGTTAAAATAGAAAATGCTGAGTTTTAATGCCAATGGCATATGTTGGTAAATATTGTGGAAAACTTAGGGGTAAATACTATTTGTACTTCCCCTTTAATAGTTTAGATTACTCTTTTTGGTCAAACCATAATTAGATTTCTTACTATAAATCATACTATTCAAAAATAAAGTCAACATAAATAAACATGATGTTGATAACAAGAAAAGAGCGCAAACATAAATCATTTCTGGGCTACAGTTAATGCAACGCGTGGCTTACAATATTTCCACACAAATCATATCTAAAAACGATGACGTACCAGGAAGGTTACAGTCTCTGAAGACGGACTCGACCATGGCAGTGACCTCATCTTCACGGATAGGTCTAAGAGACTCGAGTCTTTTTGGTGTGAAGAGCTCAAGCGTGCAAACTTTTCTCACCTTCACGTAGTGGGGACCATAATCTGCCCATATCAGATCCTGACCGTTGCGGCTGAATGCTTCTGTGGATCTGTTCCGGTGACGGTCGGCTAGTTTCTGGTCGTGCTCTTTGAGGACTTCTTTGGCTAGCTCGGCGCTTGATACTACCACAGTTTAAGATAGAAGCCGATCCAGACCGATATGATTGGTCCGTATGTTTGAGCCCATTCATAGTAGCATCTGAACCGGACAGGTTTTATGTCGTAGAGGTTACCGACGATGGGCTTAGGTCGTGGTCCTGGTGGGAGCTTGAATCTCAGACGTTGGATAAGGTTGTATGAGACGACGGCAGCTACAATCGCCGCCGCTATAAGAAACCACGACATGGGGGTTGTTGAACTTGTGTTTTTGTTAGAAAATAAAAGAAGAAAAGTGTAAATCGAATTCACTTCTAGAATTCTAGGTGGATGTGGTCGAGACTTTGGTTTATATTAGGGTGGGGGTTGGTGAACCGATTTATCTTGTTTGTTTTAAAGTAATAAATATGGATATATTATTGATAAAAAAAATATATTTATTGTTTCTTTTAGTAAACAAGTAAATATGGAATTAAATCGCAAGGTTCACGGCAAAAAAAAATATACTAATACCTTACATGATTTGTCAACGGTGCCAATAAATAGTTTACGAGAAAATTGTTATATTGTTTTGTTTTTCAATGTATAACAATGCAAAAGGTTTTTAGTTGAATGTTAAGGAATTACTGCATCAGTGTATAAACACATGCATGTTACTACTTCGCTAGGTCTTAATAAGGCAAATGCATGCGGAACAACAAAGATTAGGGCACTATCTCTTCTTTACACATATTTGCTTATGGAAGTAGAATACTAATCAGCTTTTTTTTAGTATCTATCTTCTTCAAAAATAGAAAAGTATAATCCACACTAAACTAGTCTTATTGGTCCACCGGTGATAAATGTTTTATTCATGATGTCTCCTCCATTTTTTTTTTTGAGCAAATGATTACAACAAGCGTTTCGATAGCGAGTGGGGAAGCGTAGGAAGGTTTAGTTTGGGGTTGGTGTGAGGATGAAGTAAATATGGTTGGTGTGCGACCCGACCAGACATAACTGCGTGCGTTAGTTGATTTAGATTCACTCATTACAAACTTTTGTTTTTTTTTGCCCATAGGATTTTCAATAACAGCAAATAAGTTAGTGACTTTTCACGTCATATGTCTGTTTATACAAAAACAGTCTAATAAATAATTAAACAGTTTTAAAGAGAAAATTATATTTGCATTTGTTTCAAAAAAAAAAAAAAGATTAGGAGAGTCGGTGTTGTATGATTAGTGGTAGGACCGGAGGAGTGGGTGGGTGTGTTTGGTGAAACGTATACTTTATTTATTTTTGATTTTTAAAAATTTATTGATTGTTATAGATGAGTTCAATGTGTTGGATCAATTATTCAAGGTTTTGATTGGTATTACTTGGAGTAAATGAAAGAAACATAAAAAGTGGAAATGAAAGAAAAAGAAAAAAATAAGTAACAGAAGAAAATGGAGAAAATCAGATCACAGTATAATAATAATAAGTATGTGTTTTTTTCTCTATTTATACAATAACGAGAATAAATAAAAGAAACCAGAGTTTTACTTGATTGGTAATTTTCTAGCTAGAATTAATTAGTTTTTCACCTATATTATCTACTCTAAAGATTCTATACAGTCATAGCTTCAGTCTAATGTACTTCACAGAACTAACGGTGGGTATGTGAACTGAAATAGGTCAACGAGCTTTTTTTTTGTTAACTGCCAACAAGCTAAAGGGAAATAATAGTTACATTCGTTTTTTATCCATTTGGTTTTCCGGTTTCATATACAATGAATCGTTCAATTTAAACGTATTACTAAGATTAAAATACATTCGATAATGTTTGGAAACATAAAATCAGTATAAAGGGAATATAATAGGCCCTGATCGTTTCGTGAATTGGATGAGAATTCCAGACGCGACATCCGAACGCAGTAATTGGATGCAACAATCAGATGTTGTTCATTCGCGATTCTGAAAAATTTGGATCATGCGTCTGGAAACTGTATTTGGATGAAGTTATGTTCGTTTTGTATTTATGTATTGTATTTAGATGAGTTTTATGTCAAATGACCAAAACATCTATATTTTCTCTTTTGGTCTAAACATATATTTAAAAATTCAATTTTTCTTGTTTTAACTTGTAAAAAATTATGTTTCACTGTAAATAAAAAATACATAAATAAAAATAAATATCAAATTCAATTTTTATGTTTTATAACAGTCAAAAGTAACAATAATAAACATTAAACTTAAAACTTAAAGTCTTGAAATAAAAAATAAAAACTCAAAGTCTTGACTCAAAATATTTAAAGACTGAAACACTCAAACACTCAAGTCTGAACAATAGTAAACAACAAAGACGTTTATACACAGACGCATGTACCTATACACAGAGCTAACCAACTTAACAAAAATAAAAACGGAACATAATCTTCGTTTCTGTTAGTCTCACAAGTCACAACTTCCCCTCAACAGATAGTCACTGAAACAAAAATGAAAACAAAAACGAGTTAAGTAACTAAATGATATAAACACCAAAGATCTTTTCAAGAATGAGCAGAGTAAAACAAAAGTATAAGACAGAAACAATGTATGAACCCATCGTACGTACAGCAATGTTTGTTTTATAACAACTCCTTAAGCTCATAAATTTCAGCAATTCTAAGACCTTGTTTCCAATAGGAAACTATATCAAGTCTCCCTTCTTTTTTAAGAAACAAAAGACGGATTAGCTACCAAAAGTTGTAAGAATTCAATTATCAAGCAACTTATAAGCCAGACATAGTTTCATTGCACTATCAGAACCAATCAATTTTTTTTTTTTACACAATAAGATACTAAGATAAATCTTAGTACGAATCAGCAAATGCCGAATTGCGAGTATCGATCCAATATGGCACCCCGGTGTTAACATATGAAAAAACACGCTTCCTTATTTGAGCTTGTCTTGTCAGGAAGTCGGTTTGGGTATTACTGGATCTTTCTTTGTAGACTAGTTGCCCATCTTGGTAGGACATCTATAGGGTTTTGAACTCGTTGAGTTCAGCTGCAAAAGCTGGCCAATCTTCCGGTGACTCGATCATTTTGACCAACTCCTTAGAATCAGTAATAAAATAGTTGCAGTACCGATGATGGCGAGACAAACATTTCAAAGCCCATACCAAAATTTTTAGTTCGGTGTGTAGCGGCGAAAGTCGCCGATGACAGCCTTGAAGTCCAAGTAGGTCTATTGATCCATCTTGTAGTTGCAAGATCCATCCTACTCCACTTGTATTGTCCTCCTTTTTCCACGATCCATCCACCCTACATATGAATGTAGGTCTTTCTGGTGGTTCCGTTGGTATGTTATCAAAAGTGCTTTCACCTGTTTCGCTTTCTTCATTGGCCAGAAACCATGCGTTACATTCTCGTGTCGCCAAATCGATAGTATCTCTAGGTGAGAAATCACGTCCATTAAACAACTTTTCGTTTCAGGCTTTCCAAATATACCAAATAATCCAGGGGAAGGCCCTGGTTGATTCCTCTATATTTCCACCAGCGTTGGATCTTGATAGGAGGTAATCGATGTTGGTATAGAGATTTTCCGAAGGGAAAACTCCTGGAGCCGATGGAATCGTTGAGAGAGCCCAGCATTGAAGAGCTGGAGGACATGTAAAGATCATGTGGTTGATCGTTTCTTCTTCATAGCCACATCTAGGACAGCTGGGATCGTTTCCAATGTGTCTTTTGAAAAGTCGTTCATTAACTGAAACAGCACCAGAAAGAGTTTGCCACAGGAAGTGGTTGAACTTTTTCCCGGTTTTAACTTTCCAAATTTTTTCCTTCAGTGGGTTGAGTGAGGGTAGCTGGTTCCTGAACTCAGTTTCCTCATCTGGTTTTGATTTTGTAAGCATATAGCCTGACTTGACTGAGTATTTCTCAGATACTGTTAGATTCCAGCAGTAACCGTTTTGTATGGGGTTTCTACTAAGGTTTAGACTTCGGACTAGCGATATATCATTGGGGTGGAGCAGATTCCTGAGCTTGGTGGTGTCCCATTCCCTTCTCTCAGGATCAATTAGCTCCGACACTTTCAAGTTTGGGTCATAATCCTGCGGTAACGTAGGAGTCCTTGCGGTCTCGTCCGGTATCCACGGGTCTTGCCAAACAAGTGTATCTTCCCCTGTTCCGATTGTACGTCCGAGGCCTTTGGTAACTAATTCTTTTGCAGCCATAATACTTCTCCAACCGTAAGACGGTCTCGATGCTTTTGGCGCTTTAAAAGGGTGAGTTCCGAAAATATCTTCCTTTAAGGACTCTTGTAAGCAGGGAATTTGGGTTTTGTTCCAGTCTCCAAAGTTGTTTAGCCAGTAAGGCTATATTAAACTCTTCAGGTGACCGGAATCCCATCCCACCTTCCTTCTTGGGGAGGCAAACTTTATCCCATGATATCCAATGCATACCTTTTGAATTAGGACCGGAGCCCCACCAAAAATTAGAGTTTGCACTAGATATCTTTTTACATAGTCCCTTTGGGAGGAGGTAACACGACATTGGGTATGTCGGAATTGCTGATGCGACAGATTTTATCAAAACTTCCTTGCCGGCTCTAGATAGGTATTTTGCCGTCCATCCGTTCACCTTTTTATGTACATTATCTTGGACATATGCAAAGGCCTGGGTTTTGGATCCATGGAGGTGTTCTGGGATGCTTAGATATTTCCCATTGCCGCCTTCATTGGTGATGCTTAGAATATTCTTCAAGTTCTCCATATTTTCAGGAGGCACCTTCTTACCGAAAGTGATTGCTGATTTATCAAAGTTAATCCTTTGTCCTGAGGCTTTCTCATACTTGTTAAGGGCATTAAGGAGACTGTTGCACTGCTCTGGTTTTGCTTTGCAAAAGAACATGCTATCGTCTGCAAAGAGGAGATGAGATATCGGTGGACTTGCCTGTGCCACCTTGAGGCCAGTAATATTTCCTGAATTTTCCGCTGCTCTTATGTTTGCTATAAGAACTTCAGTGCAAAGGATAAAGAGATATGGCGAGAGTGGATCACCCTGACGTAATCCTCGCGATGGATTTATATGAACCAATCAATATAAGACACATAAATTAATATCTTCCTTATAATCCATTCTCACTATTCCATTCATAAAAGCACCATTCATTAAAGAATTACACTTTAACATAAAGAAATATGGATACCAGTATAAAAAGGGTATAATATTGTTTGGAAACATAAATAACAATATATTAAAAAAATAATAGATTTACATTATAAAAAAAAGTTATTATATTATGAGAAACTATCTATATGTGTCAACTTTAAAATATACGAAAAGAATACAGTCTAAGTACATAAAAACATATTTTATCTAAAATAATCATAAAACGAAATTTAAACTTTATATACATATTTTAATTCAAAATAATAAGCAAAAATTGAGTTATATCAAAATTGATTCAAAAATATACATATATTCAAAAATTGATATTTAAAAACTATTTTCCAATAACCATTATTGAAAATATTTTCAATATATATAAGAAAAATACAATACAAAACATAATTTCAAACACCAACTTAAATTATAGTTTTTATATTTCACATAAAATTTTTAAAATATAATATATGTGATTATTTATACGATGGTACATATAAAATACTATTAATTATATGATTAATTATGTTATTGTTTCAATATATATAAGAAAAATACAATACAAAACATAATTCCAAACACCAACTTAAATTATAGCTTTTATATTTCACATAATTTTTTAAAAATATAATATATGTGATTATTTATATAATAGTACATATAAAATACTATTAATTATATGATTACTTATATGATGATATACATAAAATACGATTAATTATATGATGACACTTATATGATATATAATAGTGACATGAAAAAAAATAGCAACATGTTTTTGAATAAAAAATCATCTACGCAGGCGCACGGATCAAACTCTAGTGTAGTTCTATCTCTTTAGTCACAAATATACATTAATCCGATTCCAATAATAACTCACTTATAGTAGTACCGTAATGCCGAGTATAACTTTTATTGAATTTACATGATTGGTTTGTCACTTTTTGATGAACTAGCCATCTTAAGTTATATTCAGTAACACTATTAGTGTTGAAAGTCATAGTATTACCTACTAAAGTGTTTGTTTTAGTGCTGTTGGACCCAATTTTGAATCTAATATTATGACGATTGGAGAATGAATTATGGGCTGATTAAAAGAGATTATTGGCTGAAATTTCATATCTTTTAAGTTTACTTTCTTCAATATTTGGTGGACTCTAGGTTTCGAACTAAAGATAAGAAATTTATGGGTCTTGGCTGAGACACATCAATAGAAATTTCTGAATTTTTTTATCCGACACTTATATTCCATGTTTTATGGTTTGATGTAAGATTTAGTAGTACAATTTTTTTATATTCAATATAAAATTTAATTTCATATATTAAAACATTATTTTATATGAATTATGAATAATCATCAAAATAAACAAATAAGTTTGGGGAAGTGAATTTAATTTAAGCGTTTTAAGTTTAAAAATATTCTTATATTATGGTGAAATTGCTTTAAAAGATTGATGTGATGAAGGTAACAAGTGTTTGATTTTGTAATTCTTTGCATCTATTATATGATTGGCTGATTATGTTAGATTGATTCTTATGTTTATGAAAATTGTTAAATCCTCAATCTTCTAATAATCATAGTTATAACTTCCAATAATACAAATTCATCTTTCTGTAAGTCACATCTTTGTGGCAAAGAAAATGAAAAAAACCTTTGATATGTTATGAATGATTTATTTCCAATAGCATAATTAAGTATGAGGTTGGTTTGTGTATGGCTTGTACAAATTAAAGTTTGCAATTACGAAATTTTAGTTTCTTAAACATTCATATTTCATAACATAACATACTAGCTTATTAAATTGGCTTCAAAATACTTTCATTTGATTTTTAAAATATTTTTGTTCAACAGAAAATAGTTTCTTCATCACCCATCACCAGTTTATGATAATCTTAAGTATAATCTTGATTATAAAATAATCTTACTAGATCATTCACTGATTTTTCATATAAAAAACAAAATTAAGAATATAACATACAAGTTAAAATTTTTAGTCAAGAGTGTGCTATGTTGACTTGGAATTTATTATCTACTTAAAAAATAATTTTCTGAAATTTGTTTTATCCCACACATATATTCCATGTCTCATGGTTTGATGTAAAATTTAGTAGCACACATTTTTTATTGCTTACAATTAATTTATGCAATACTTAACAAAAATAATAAAATGAGAAATATATAATTTTATAAAACTTAATCTCATATATTAACATTAGTTCTATATGTAATTCAGAATAATGATCAAAATAAACAAATAAGTAAGTGGGAAGTAAATTTAGTATTAATATTTTAAGTGTTAAAATATTCTTAGATTATGGTGAAAATAGCTTTGAAAGATTGACGTGGTGAAGTTACTAGTATTTGATTTTGTAAGAAGTAATTAAACGTTTTGATTCTTTGCATCTATTATATGATTGACTGATTATGTTAGATTGGTTCATATGTTTATAAGAATTGTTTGATTTTCAATCCTTTGATAATCATAGTTTCAACTTCGAATAATGTATATTCTTCGTCATGTATGTCACATATTTCTGGCAAAGAAAATGATTTCCAAATATAACATTAAGTATGAGTTTGGTTTGTGTATAGCTTATGCAAATTAAAGTTTGCAATTAAGATGATTTTAGTTTCTCAAACATTCATATTTCATACCATTTCATACTTCTTTTTTTTAAACAGAAGATAATTTTTTCATTACCATCACCAATTTATGATAATCTTAAGTATAGGTTTGATTAGAAAATAATCTTGCAATAATAGATGATTTGCTGAATGTATTCATAACGCAAAAACAAAAAAAAAACAAAAAACAAAATTAAGAATATAACATATAAATTAAGTTTTTGTAGTTAACAGTGTGCTATCATCCCATTATCCACTGTCATACATTATCCATTTTCATACATTATCCACCTCCAAGCCATAACGACAATGTACAAATTAGAGAGACCTACAGTCAAATATAAAGTCCCTGTTAACTATAATCTAACAAAAGAAGCACACATTACAACTAATTGTCGTGAAGATTAGAGATCTAACACTGTACCTTCGCTAGTGTTGCTACTGATTCCTTCACTTTACCAATACAACTTGAACCCTAGTTCCGACCTCTGATATTGGTTTCCATCAGTTTCAGTTTCGGTGGATGCATCTCGCAGAACTCAGAGGAACAAGACCTCTTCTTCTATTAGGGTTCCATTTTAATGTACATTAGTCTTTACTTAGTCTCACCATTAACGATTAACCAGACTCACATCATAGCTTATTAATATATTCACAAATATCAGAGTCCATTTTTATTGGCGGGAAATATGAGGTGAAAGGACAAATATTTACCTCTTACATGTTTTACCAGTCACATAAACGTTCTTCAACGGTTGAAAAAAGAAAAATTACTCCAGCAACGCTCGCACGTATGAAGAAAAAACCAGTTCTTGAGTCGCCAAGTCTTTGGGGCGTTCTCAATAGGTCGAAAACCTAAGTCTCGCGAGTCACATTTTTAAAGTTTATGGGTCAAAAGGCCAAGATGGTCATCGATTATTTTTTTCTCCGCTAGGTGTGCCCTTTGCAAAATAAAACTTGGGCTGACCCACTTTCACAATTAAAAGCTTTCGGCGACCCAATTTAACAACGGACTCGTGTGCTATGTTGACATGAATTTTGTGATCTACATGAAGAAATAAATTTCTGAACTTTTTTATCCTACACTTATATTCTATTTTTAATGGTTTGATGTAAAATTAAGTAGAACAATTTTACAATTCACAATTAATTTATGAAATATTTTTAAAATAATAATTAAAGTGTCAAAAATTAATATATAACTTAACCGCATATATTAAAACATTAGTTTTATATGCAGTTCAGAATACTGATCAAAATAAGCAAATAAGTAAGGGAAAAGTGAGTATTTTAAGTTTTAAAATATTCTTATTCTTAGATTGTGGTGAAAAAACAATTAAAGGACTGATGTGATGAAGTTAACAAGTGTTTGATTTTGTAAAAAGTAACTAACGTTTTGATTATTCGCATATATTATATGATATACTGATTAGGTTAGGTTAATTCTTATGTTTCTAAAAATTGTTTAATTACTAATCTCCTTATTACCATTGTTTCAGCTTTCAGTGATGCAAATTCATCTTTCTGTATGTCACATAAAACCACTGGCATGCTATGAATGATTTATTTCCAAATAATATAGTTAAGTATGAGTTTTGTTTGTCTACGGCTTATTTAAATTATAATTTTCAATTACGATGATTTAAGTTTCTTAAACATTCATATTTCATACTATAACATACTAGCTTATTAAAATCGCTTCAAAATACTTCAATTTGATTTTTAAACAGAAAATAGTTTCAACATTACCCATGACCAATTTCTGATAATCTTAAGTATAGTCTTGATTAGATAAGAAGCTTACAATAATAGATGATTCTTTTGAATTTTTCATATAACAAAAAAAATTAAGAATATAACATATAAATTAAGTTTTGTAGTTAAGTGTATGCTATGTTGACTTGAAGTTTATAACCTATTTGAATAATAAATTTATGATTTTTTTATCCTACACTTATATTCCATGTTTTATGATTTGATGTAAACTTTATTAACACAAATTCTTTACCATTCACAATTAATTTATACAATTTAACAAAAAATAATTAAATTATCAAAAATATAATAATATAAACTTAATCGCATATATCAAAACATTAGATTATATACAATTCAAAATATGATCAAAATACAAATAGGTAAGGAGAAGTGAAATTAGTCATATTATTTTAAGTATTAAAATGTTCTTAGATTATGGTGAAAATAGCTTAAAATCATTGATGTGATGAAGTTAACAAGTATTTGATTTTGTAACAAGTAATTAAACATTTTGATTCTTCGCATGTATTATATGATTGACTAAAACTTGTTTAATTCTTAATTTTTTCATAATCATTGTTTCAACTTCCAATAATGAAAATTCATCTTTCTATATGTCACATTATTTTGGCAAAGAAAATGATAAAACAGTTGACATGTTATGAATGATTTATTTTTAAATGATATAATTAAGTATGAGTTTTGTTTGTGAACAGCGTGTTTAAATCAAAGTTTACAATTACGATGATTTCAGTTTCTAAACATTAATATTTCATTTTATGAGATATAAATATAAAATACTGACATTTATTTAGTTTGTTAATAGTTAATATTGTTTGATATGTATAGAAACATTTGATATGACTAAGGATTTTGCAGATATTTGGTTTGTGCTTGCTTGGACAAACTGAAGTTTGGAAGTAGAGTTTCAACACCTATAAAAATTCTTTAGATGATTTCCATTTTTTTAAATAGCCATATTGTGTACAATATTATCCCAACTTCTAAATGTGGTTGCAGAAATGTGTTCATTTACACTTTATATTTGAACAAGATCATTAGTTTCTTCATTCAATACTACCAATTCATGATAATCTGAAATATATTGTCTTGATTAGAAAATAATCTTACAATAATAAAATATAGACAGAACAATTTTCATAACAAATAAAAAAGAAGAAGAATATAGCAGATAAAATAATAAAAAATTCAGCTGGCCAACCATCTATCTATGAAAATAGAGTCCAAAAAACTTTTTAAACACATTTGTTGTTTCATGAAATTAACAAAACAAATAGTTAAACAACAAAAAAATAGTTTATATCCTATGTAGAACGTGTTTTAGACTTTTAGTATACATTTTCTAATTATTGTAGTTATAATTAACTAAATTTGGATTCAAAATCCAAAATTCTAGATTGAAAAAAGTAAAAATTAATCCAGTAAACAAAGGCTCTATGGGAAAATTGAAATTTTGTATTTTCTTAATGTTTAAGAGTTAATTTACTACAAAATTCTATGTAAAATTTAATATGATTGTGTTCTATGAGGAAGATTTTTTACATTAATATCACATATCATTTTTTATAGAATTTATGCTTTTCCAAAAAAAATTGTGAACTTAAATATTTTTTTTATTTTTAAAGACTAAAAGAACTATAATATTTTAAAATAAGAGGAAAATAGTAAATTAATATATTTATATAATATATACTGGATATGTTTTTCTGAAAAATATTTATAAATACAGTTTACTGGATTTTTTGTCTAAAATGTCGTGTTTTCTTAATTTTAAAATATTGAATATTTATCAGTGGGATCCATGTTTTTAGGAAAGAGATATTTATGGAGTTTTGTTAGTTTAAACAATTTCCATAATTAAGTTACATTTAAAGATAGTTAGACTATATTTAAAGATATGTAGTTAGTAATATTATAAGTTTGTCAAAAAATATAGTATAATTTAAAAATATAATTTACTGAAAATCAAGCTAATCCAATTTTATGTTTCTATTTTAATAATGTTAATATTTCCATAGTTAAGCTACAATTAATAATAGTTAGACTATATTTAAAGATATGTAGTTAGTAATATTATAAGTTAGTCAAAAATATATGATATAGTTTAAAAAATAATTCACTTAAAATCAAGTTCAATCCAATTTTTGTATTTCTAATTTTAATAGTATTGATACAACATATTTTAAAAACTCACTCCATCATCTAGTATATATTATTGTTAAAGCTTTTTTGTCTTTATTTGGGAAGAAAGTCAGCCTCAGAAAAAAGGAGAGATGAAATTGTAAGATAAAAAAAAATCTTTCTTCTTATTGATGTCTTACAAAAGAACATGAAGTGGTCCTTTTATATATCAAGGAGAAGTCGGTTAAACCCAAACATCATACACAAAAAGACGACACACATGTAGAGGTGATGATATAGCAAAGACATGTGTCCATGCATGAATATTGGATGATGTTTTAGTACAAAACACACATATTAAAAAAATATTATTTATATTCAAAACATTTAGATTAGAGAGAAAAAGTAATGCTATTCATAGAGTGAACACAAAAAGTTACAATAAATCAATAGTATTTTATTAGTTTTTACTTTAAAAATCTCAGAACTTCATCTAATTTGAAACAAAATTTCCTTCCTAAAACATCATCTAATGAGTATGATGTTTCGTGGCTAGTCTATTTCAATACACAGTTACACAGTGTTGTTTTGTGTGTGAAGGTTCTGTAAACAATGCAATGAGGCTTCCTGAATTGTTGGTGATACATCTATATAGATTCTCGTACATCAAATCACAAGTTGGAAACACTAGTAGATTCCCAATTCATGATTTTAGAATATTGGACATGGTATGTTAAAGTGAGTCCTGGAGATTTTAGAGGCTCTAGACAATTTAATAAAAATTCAATAACAAAATATCTTTATACATTAGGGATCTATATCTATGTAAGCTAGGGGATTTATATCTTTGTATTTTTCTTCAAATTTCAGCTCTTCACTTTTGCTTCAAGGAACGAGCACTTGATAATGCATGCATCAAGTCTCGCAACGGTCCCTGCTTGGACCTTCATTGATTTATTTTCATAGAAAATCTTGTGGTTCTTGTTTTCTTTTTTGTAATCTATTGTATTAATAATCAAATAAAACAAGAATTACTCCAAGCTGGCAAAGGTTCTTGTGGTTCTTGTTTAAAAAATGGCCCTACAATTAAATTTAGAGAATCAATTTTGAATATACAGTAAGACCGCAGTCTTTCTAGGGGCCCTTATCTAAATTTTTATTAATTTTACTGGTTAATAATTGTTAGTGTTTCGTACTTTTGGCCTGTCTTATAATAATTATTCTAAAAATAATCAAACATGTACCAAACAAACTACCCAAAAGAATTTCATGAATATTAAAAAAAATGAAAAAGGTAAAGAGAAAACACGTCAGCGAGGATTCGAACTCATGGTCTTACAGAGAGAGAGAGAGAGAGAGAATCTTCAAAGAAAACACGAAGACGACGAAGGAAAGCTACCCAGAAAGAGGAAGAGACCAGAGTCTAGAAGAAGAAGAAGAAGATCAAGATTCTCATTTCTTCTTCAATGCAAGGTTCGTTGCTTTCTCTTCCTTCATTACCTCTTGTCAGATTTGCGTTTCCAAAACCCTAGATCCTCCCAATTCCACACGATTCGATCAAAACCTCACTCGTGCCTTCGTATCCTTCCCTCATCTCAAAACCCTGATTTTTCTCTCTCGATTAAATTGATAGCTTAGTAATAGAACTTCGAATCGAATTCACTTTCAATTTTGGTAAGCTTTTTGATTTCAAATTTAACTTAACAGGCAAATCATCTCCAGACCTCGAATCGATCGGGTCTGGCACAACAACCACAAAGCGATCAAGCGGGAGCAGATCTCGTACACGGAGGAGAGACTTCCTCACCAGGTTCACCAACACTGAACGTTTCACTGAGAATCCTCCAAGACTGGTTCGGTTCAGTATTAAATAACCATGATAATAATAATAATAATAATAACCGGTATTTCGAACCGCCTTTCGAGCTCGTCGAGCTGCAGAAGTTCGACTACGCGCTGGAAGGCGTCTCTTTCCAGCAGCTTACTCGAATGCCTTCGAACGCCGTCTACGCATCGACTTCCACTTCGGTGGAAGCCAATGCGTATCTAGCGGTGGAGGATTTCCTCCACGCCGGCGGTTAAGAGCCTCTGGGAGGCGTTTTGGAGCCGTCATGAGGAGGAGGAGTGAGGTTCCTTTCTCTGTTGGGTGTTTGTTTGGTGAGAGTATGAAGTTTTATCAGGCTGAGAAGGCTTTAGGCTCTCGGGAAGCTTGACGGGCTTTCCGCTGGCTGGTGTGTTGCTGAAGAACCCGCGGCATCCTCACGGGAAGTGGGATCATGTTCTTGAAATTGCTCTACTAAGACCCGAAGTTGGAAGCTTTACGGTTGAGAGTTCGTTGCCTGTGTTGGGAGAAGCTCTTTTCTACGCTCTCCGTGTGCTTATATCGAGAAGTGTCAGCCGGTTGGATTTTTCTCAAAGCTCCAACTGTGTGTTTGTTCTCTTGGTTGATTTGCAATACGGGGGAGTTGTGAAAGTGGAAGGGGATGTGAGTAAGATGGATTTCGATGTTAATAATGTTTATGAGTGCGCTGCGCATTGGGTGAAGAAGCATTGCAAGATCTCTGTGTCGCCGGTTGATAGGATATGGAACAAGCTTGGGAATGCTAACTGGAGAGACATTGGTGCTTTGCAAGTGGTTTTCGCGACTTACCATTGTATAATGCAGTACTTTGGACCGCCCAGGCATTCTATTGAAGACTTAGCTGCTGACCATAGTTCTCGTGTTCACTCGAGAAGACAGGAGAGGCAGTTGGGGGATACTGGTCTTAATGAGAATGGTATGTTTAGGCTCCAGCAGAGAATAATGTCTCCTGAAATCGTGGAAGTTCATGAAGAGTCGAGTAAAATTGAATCTGAAGCGTTGATGAAACTGGAAGTTGGATCGGTTCTGTGGCTGGAGGATTCAAACTATCAAAAGGGGTATCAGATTGACCAAGTGCTGACTAACGGTACACTTCCTTATCATATCGCATCACCAGTGGATGAAGCAGGAAAGTCTGTGTTTCTCTACGTTGGTTCTCCTCCTTCGCAGCTAGAGCCAGCTTTGGAAGACATGAGCTTGTGGTATCAGGTGCAGAGACAAACTAAAATACTAAGTATAATGAAACAGAGGGGACTTTCTAGCAAGTACTTGCCGCAGCTCCACGGTTCTGGTCGGATCATTCACCCAGGCCAGTGTCAAAAACCAAGCTCAGGTGGACGGTGTGATCATCCTTGGTGCGGAACTCCCATTCTTGTGACCACTCCCGTTGGCGAGACAGTATCTGATTTGGTAAACGCGGGTCGGTTTGGTCCTGAAGAAGCTATTAGATGTTGCCATGATTGCTTATCTGCACTCTCAACCTCCTCTTCAGCTGGAATACGCCATGGTGACATCCGTCCAGAGAACGTAGTTTATGTCACTTCAGGTGTGAGACAACCATACTTTGTACTAGTAGGTTGGGGTCATGCGGTGCTTGAGGATAGAGATAGACCTGCAATGAATCTTCACTTCTCCTCTACTTACGCACTCCAGGAAGGGAAACTTTGTGCTGCTTCAGATGCGGAGAGCTTGATATACATGCTTTATTTCTGTTTCGGAGACTTGCCTGATTTGGATTCAGTTGAAGGAGCTCTTCAATGGAGAGAGACCTCTTGGTCGAAAAGATTGATTCAGCAGAAGCTAGGTGATGTCTCAACCATTTTGAAAGCGTTTTCTGACTACGTTGATAGTCTATGTGGGACACCGTATCCTCTGGATTATGGGATATGGTTGAGAAGATTGAAGAGGAATCTTTCAGAAGATCACGGAAAAGAAATCGAAACTTCAGGCTAATGGGGATGTATAAAACATTCGATTCCTTTTGAACATTCTTTCAGGTGCTCTCTGCTTTAACCTGTCCGAGACTGGAAAGCTTCACGATGAGACACGTATTCCTTGGGTTTTGCCAAGTTTGAGTAGTTTGGACCTTGTTCCGTTCTTCTTGTACATGATCTCCTAAATGGATTAGATTCTGTGTTTACCTTACTCTGTCAATGTTCTGTTCCTTTTCGTCATTATTATTATTATCTCCAAGAGTGGTTGGTTCTCTACTATTATTATTGTAATCGAGAATTGTAAAGATGAGAGCTTTTGTTCCCATTTTGTGCTTCCTTAACCTAAATCCATCCATGATTCTGTTTCGGCGTGCGTTGTTTATCTCTGGACCACTTTGGCCATGATATAATTAGGGATGTAATGGTTAGAAGGTTTAGCAGTTGCATTTCGAGATAGTTTCTAGGCCAGGGGCCCAGGGCAAACTTGAGACAAACTTGACCTTGCAAACCAAACTACTCTTGCACACTAACATAGCTTATTGATAATAACCGTCTAAATAATTGTTAAATAAAAATGAACGTGTGATCCATTATGTCTAATTCTCTTGTTGCCAACCTGGTGCTGGTGGCACTTAAAAATTTTAAACCTCAATTTGATTATATTCATGTTATTAAAGTCCACAACCAAGGGCATAACCGAGATTCAAAACCAATTCGGGTAATTTAAAAACGCATCCAGTCCCATGTTCATAACACAACAAACTTTAGAAAGGAGAAGGGAAAAAAGAACCTATGGTGGAACAGCTCGACGAAGATCAGATCGCCGAGTTCAACGAAGCCTTTAACTTATCCGACAAGGATGGCGATGGTATGTTATGTTTAATCCCTTTTCTCTTTTAGGTTTATGTTCAATAACACCAAACATTTTATTGATGAGAAATATCCCACATCGGAAATATAAGAATTATTCTAATACTATATAAAGAGTTAGGGCCAATCCACTAATTGCCAATTGGTTTTAAGTTGAAAGCCCATAATTAATCCGAATCTAATATGGTATCAGAGCATAGATCTCTTGACCTAATTTTTTTTTTTATCAATACTGTTGATCTTTCTTCTTCTTAATTCTACTACTACTTCTACTTCTACTACTTTTACAGTTCATCAACCATCATGGCAGATGAGAACGCGTTGGTCCTTAATCCTCCGCAAGATGCTACTTTATCACCATACTACTTTCATCCATCAGCCAATCCAGGAGCTCTCATAACGTCGGTGTTACTTACCCAAGAGAATTACAATGAATGGGCCACCGAACTACGCAACTCGCTGCAAGCAAAGCAGAAAACTGGTTTTATAGATGGCACGATTGCAAAACCGGAAAGCGAACCGGATCTATCACGATGGCTTGCTGCAAATTCCATGATTGTTGGATGGATACGTACGTCGATTGATTCAAAACTCCGATCAACAGTGACTCATGTTCCTGAAGCACATAAGCTTTGGGAATCCCTACGCTTCCGCTTCTCTGTTAAAAACGGAACTCGTCTACACCAGCTACAAGACGAGATTACGAATTGTAAACAAAACGGACAAACAGTCCTTGAATACTATGGTCGTCTATCAAAACTCTGGGAGGAGTTGCAGAATATGAAGACTTCACGAGCGTGTACATGTGCTGCTGCCGCCGATATCGAGAAAGAACGAGAAGATGCGAAGGTTCATAAATTTCTGTTCGGTTTGGATGACTCGAGATTCTCGACCATAAGGTCTCGTATTACTGATGAAGATCCATTACCAGCTCTTAATCTTGTCTATTCACGAGTAATCCGTGAGGAATAGAACATGGCATCTACTCGATCGAAGGAGCAACGCTCTGAGGCTTTGGGATTCTCTGTTAAAACAGAGTCAGCTCTCACCACGATGGATACCACAACACCATGACCAAGGGATCCCTCACGAACATGTACCCATTGCGGCAGGACAGGTCACGACAAATCAGAGTGCTTCCTGCTTCATGGCTTCCCTGACTGGTATACCGAACAGCAACAACGCAACAACAGTTCGTCTTCGTATCGAGGAGGACGTGGTGGTCGCTCTAACAACAATCGTGGTGGACGAGGTCGCGGGAGAGCTAATGCGACACATAGTAACACTCAAAGCACTTCTCAAATCAATTCAGAACAAATTGCATCTTTGATCTCTCTCCTCCAAAACCAATAGAGCAATCTATCTTCGGAACGTCTTTCGGGTAAAACAATGCTTACTGACGTTATTATTGATACAGGAGCATCACACCATATGACGGGTGATCTTTCTTTACTACACGATGTCTATGACATCCCAACCTCACCAGTGACATTCCCTAATGGTCGCGACTCTCAGGCCATAAAGCAAGGCACTTTGCGCCTAAGCAAAGAATACGTGCTTCATGATGTTCTCTTTGTTCCTGATTTTCATTGCACTCTCATCTCAGTTTCTAAATTACTAAAGCAAACTGGATGTATAGCAATATTTACTGACACCTTGTGTGTGTTACAGGACCGTTTTTCGAGGACTCTGATTGGAGCAGGTGAAGAACGTGAGGGGGTTTACTACTTTACTGGGGTCAAAGTCGCACGGATTCATGGAGCTTCTAAAACAAAATCGTCTACTTCAACTCTGTGGCATCGACGGCTTGGTCACCCATCCTACAAGGCTTTATCTTCTTTACCGGTGTTTAAGAATTTTAAGATAGATTTCAGTGATTCTCAGTGTGATATTTGTTTTAAGGCAAAACAAACTCGCCAAGTGTTTCCAGATAGTTTTAATAAAGCTGATTTTCCGTTTGCATTGATTCATTGCGATGTTTGGGGGCCTTATAGAACACCATCCTCTTGTGGAGCTGTATACTTTCTTACCATAGTAGATGATTACTCAAGAGCAGTATGGACATATTTAATGCTCGAAAAATCTGAAGTTGCATCTCTTCTACGTAATTTCTGTGCCATGAGTGAACGCCAGTTTGGACACAAGGTTAAGACTATTCGGACAGACAATGGAACCGAATTCATGACCTTGGCATCCTATTTTCGTGAAACTGGTATCATCCATCAGACGTCCTGCACGTATACACCTCAACAAAACGGCAGAGTCGAAAGAAAACATAGACACATATTGAATGTGGCTCGAGCTTGTCTTTTTCAATCTCGTTTATCCATTGAATTCTGGGGAGAAAGTATTTTGGCTGCAGCTCATCTTATTAATAGGACACCGACGAATGTTCTTAATGGCAAAACACCATATGAAATCCTTCATGGTCGTCCACCTATCTTCGAACAACTAAGAGTATTCGGGTGTCTCTGCTATGCTCATCAACGACCTCGAGACGAAGATAAATTTGCTACAAGAAGTCGCAAGTGCTTGTTTGTGGGTTACCCCTTTGGCAAGAAAGCTTGGCGGCTATATGATCTAGACACTAATGAGTTTATTATTAGTCGTGATGTGGTGTTCTTCGAGGATCAGTTTCCAGGAATACCAGACTCTGCTCCTGTGACATCGCCTAAATTCGATGTGAATCTTCCTATAGATGACTGGTTGATAAACTCGGAGATACCAACACAGCCAACGACCTCGATTCCTGTCGCCGGTCCTTCTACGTCTACTTCGTCGGAGTCCATCCCGACTCCTACTACACCTGCTGATGCTTCCTCTACGCCACCTGCAAGTTCTACGGAGCATCAGACTCCTGCGGTTTTGGTGTCACCTACGCCTACGGAAACACCGGCCCCGACATCACCAGTGTCATCTTCTACTTCACCGCCACAGTCCTCTGCTCCGTCTCAGCCAGCTTCATCACCTGGTCTTCCTGAGCTTCTTGGTCGTGGTCATCGGACTAAGCAACCATCGGTTCTGTTGAAGAATTTTCTAACTCATTCTGCGACTACAAACCCCTCTCACGTTCACAACACTCCACAACAGAGTCCTCCGACAACGGTCTCAGGTACGTCATTGTATCCTATCTCTGATTACTCCTCTACTGCTGCTTTTACCGCTAACCATCAAGCGTTTCTAGCAAAGATAACTACAGATTTTGTTCCCAAGAATTACAAAGAAGCGATAAGATCCTTTGACCTAATTTACTACAACTACTACTACACCGATGTCGGGCCCTCTGTGGATGTTATTCCCACATTGTCCATGCTTCAGACCTAGATGTCTGAACGTGAGGGAGGGTATTGATGAGAAACATCCCACATCGGAAATATAAGAATTATTCTACTACTATATAAAGGGTTAGGGCCAATCCACTAATTGCCAATTGGTTTTAAGTTGGAAGCACATAATTAATCCGAATCTAATACATTTTAATTAATTTTGCAGGTCGTATAACCACAAAGGAGCTTGGTTCCGTGATGAGTTCCTTTGGCCAGGACCTGAGCGAAGCCGAGCTTCAGGACATGATCAACGAAGTGGGTGCAGACGGTAACTGTACTATTGACTTCACCGGGTTCTTGAACCTAATGGCTAGGAAGATGAAGGACACCGACTCTGGGTCAAGACTCACAGATGCATTGAAAGACTTAGACGCAGACCAGGAAGGTAAAATTTTGGTTCCTGAGTTGAGACATGCGCTGATTCAGGGGGTTGACAAAACTCCATCGGCTGATGAGTGATGGTTCCACACTTTTGGCTGAGCAGATGGTTGATGGTGATGGTCAGTGATACAAGAAAATGGCGTGATTGTAATCTCTTTTAGCAAATTTATTTTAATTCAATAATCCTTATTATCTTTGTACGCGTGAAATTGCTGAAAGGAGAATAAATTAAGATTTTCACTATATCACTCTTCTGATATAATTATCTCCATAGATTCTCAGTTGTAAAAGTGGGCAAGAAACTGAACCCGGAGGAAAATCATAACCGAACTCATCCAGTAATTGTTTGTTTCACAACTATAAATTGCAGAAAAGACTGATTTGAGCAATTTTGTCAACCAAATATGAATAAATCAGACTGATACAATCAAAGAACACAAAAAGAGCACTATATTTTTGGAATTAGTTTCTTATGCTGATGGGTCATAGGCTAAGGCTTGTCAAATCTATACTATTAAAACAGTTGACCTTCTGTTTCAACAATATTTACAAAAAAATACTACTGATTTATTTATAGGCTATTGTTTTCATTAAATGATTTATTTTATTTGGAAATGCCTGTTTTTAATTTTTTCATAGGCTAAAGCTTGTCAAATCTATACTATTAAAACAGAAGACCTTTTTTGAGGTGACCTTCTGTTTCAACAATATTTACAAAAAAATACTACTGATTTATTTATAGGCTATTGTTTTCATTAAATGATTTATTTTATTTGGAAATTCCTGTTTTTAATTTTGTTACATCGATGGTTTTGTTTACCTTTCCGTGGAATCATGTCAAAATTATTTACTTTACATTCCATGTTTATTTATGCTTAAAAGATATATCCTATTGTGTTTATATGTTTCTAATTTTGGCTACCATGTTTAATATGTTTAAGCTTTAAAAGCTTCCTCGAATCATAAAAACGTCTTCTTCTATCCCCTAGACTATATTTGAGAAGTGATTTTGCCACATGTCTTCTCTACAATTATTTTCACAAAAATAATATGACATGGCTACTAAAATTGATGACATATCTTATAGATTAATATGACATGGAAAATTATATTTAATGTTAATTTATATTTTTGGTAAACTTTTTAAAATATGATAATAACTCATATATTACATTTATTGTCGATTTACATTTTTGAACTTTTTAAAATATGCTAATAACTCATATATCATCATTAAAATAAATATATTCAATTATGGAATTTCAAATTTCGCATTATCATTTAAATTAAAAATATTTCAAAAATATATACATATTTTTAGAAAACTATAAAAATTAAATAATAAAATCAAATTAAATCGTAAAATCATTAGTTTCTTATATATATCTATAGATTTTATAAATATTGTTTAATTTAAATTTTTGACAACTATGCAATTTTACATATTTATTTAATATATTTAATTAAAATAAATAAATAGAAAAATCTACCTAAGATTATAATTTAAATATATACATGCACATTCTTAAATACAATTCAAAATAAACAAAATTGTTTTTATCTTAATTTTAATGTTCAGTTAAATCAAATTTATATTAAAATATTGATAAGAAAAAGAAAATTTATAATATTAATAAAAATTAAATATAATTTATATTTATCTGTTAAAAAATATTTTATAACTTTTTTACTGCACATGGTGCAGGAAAACACCTAGTATGTCAAAAATATATGAACTACAAAGTTCTTGCTACGATTATGTACAGATCATCAGTTTACTTCAGCCATGACATATTTAAATCTTTTTCTCTAAATTCCATTCTATAGAAGCTTCAGCAGAAATCTAAAAATGTATGTAGCAGTAGTGAATCTAATATATAAAGTAGAAGTTAACTCTCTTCTTAGAGTGCCATGTCATCAAATACTGCAAGGAAATCGCAACACGTGGTAGTCTCGGTTGAAATTTTGCGTTTCATTAAAACTCAAACGTGTTGGGCTTCGACTGAATACCTTAACCATGTATCTAAATTAAAAACGAATCGCGTTTTATTACTTTTCGTTAGCGTTATTAATGGGTTATTACGAGTGTGATTTCATGGGCTTGGTATTTTGTTATTTGGGCTCATAAAATAAACAAAAACTAAGCTGACATTGACCTTCGTCTTCCTCAACATTGGCGACCAAATGATTTCTAAGATTCGAGCCGATTAGGTCAACCGACAATGGTGTTTTTGGAAGGTTGTGAGAGACAAATCTTCTTTAGGAATCTCTGGGTCGAGCTCCGTTCGTGTCGGTTCATCTGCGATTCATCTCCTCTGAAACGTTACGGGATGCATTCATTCATCGCCATTAACACAGCCTTCTTAATTCATTCACCTCATTCAATGCTTCTTATCTCTTTTAGAGACGGTGGATCTCCACCTATAAAAGGTCAGCTTTCATCCCCTGCACATCATCCTCACACTTCCTTATAACAAGATAAATTTCTTTTTCAGTTTAATGGCTAACTCATCTATCCTTCTCTCTGATTTGAAGTTTGATCAATCTTCAAGTTCTGAACTTTCAGATGTAAAAGCATCTTTTCTTCTTATGAGTTTCGGTGATTTTATGTGTTTAAGATATGCTATTTTGATTTGGTTCTGTCTGCGTCTGTATATGTGAAATTGCCGCTTATGTAAAAGCATCGTCTTTTGTCTTAGGACAGATCTCATGAGCAATCTTCTTATATGAGTTTCAGTGATTCTACTGACACTAAAATTGAATGCTCAGTTTGTTGCAGGCTTATCTTTCTCGAGTACAGAAGAGACATTAACCCTAGCATTTTTCTCAATATGGCCGAGTACTTGCAGGTCAGTCCCTTAAATCTCAACACCAGTTTTAGTTCAGGATTTTTAGACGCAGCTGCATTAACACATCTCTTTTGTCTTCTTCTAATTTTTGGTCACTTCAGTGGATGGTGTAATGGATGATGTCAAATGAAGGCAAGGGTTTGCTTATGTCACATTCTCTTCTAAAGAAGAAGCTGTGAAAGCTTTATTAGAACTAAACGGAAAGGTATCAAATCTCTTCTTTATTGTTTTTAAGTCTAGCAAACTTTTTCGTAAGTTCAGTATCATCTAAATCATTTCACATAATAATTTTCTTTATAACATAAAGCTTTCTCATGTTAGGTGGGGAATGTTTATGATGAATAACTGTGAATTTCCTGGTGGAGTACTGAATCATCAACTATCCAAGTTGGTTATGTTGCGTAATGAATTTTGTTATTTTGATCACAGTTGGTAGACGGGCGGGTTGTGATCCGTGACACAACAAAAGTTGTAAAACAGAATCGACCCTTGCATATCAAAGACCTCAACAAAATTCTCGCTCGATCTGTGGCCGTTTTTCTTGGTTTTGGATCCATCGGGATGGGTAAGATTTATTAACCTTGGGAGGAAAAAGATTGCATAGTGTATAATACTTATCATAGTGATGTTAATAAACTCTTCAGGTTGATTAGTCATTGGTCAAGAATGGGTGTGCTCTAAAAAGAAACAGAGGAAGCTAAAGAGTAGCCCATACTGCTCCAAACACAGACCTAACTCTCACGGCTTGCTCTCTCCTGATCCTTGGAGATGAGGTTCAATGCGGAAGGACGAGAAACCCACCATGATCTCTCATGAGATTCCAGTGTCCCACAATAGCTCATACAGACAAGCTTTTCTAAATGGTGACTTTTTTACTTACCAAAGTCTAAAAGATTATTGGCTTGATGATGGAAGTAATATGTGAGAGCAAATCATTATGAAAAGTTGTCAACCTTTTCTCTGTTGTTTGATCGTGAGTACCACTGTACAAGGATCTATGGTGTGTATTAGAATATGCTTCTTTGTTTAGATTCTTTCATATCCTGACATGTGTGTATGGGTCTTGAAAATTACAAAATAGCATTCAAATCTATTGATATAGCACATGGAAACGTACATGAACAAAATTGTCAAGACCAAAAACAAAGGAGGAGGATGGTTGAGACTATCAATACTGTTTATATATGGTTTGCTTTCTTTATACACCAGAATACTCCTGCTTTACTGTCTCGACTGTGAGCTTGACCTCAAGACCTATCCCGACATTGGCCAAGCTGCATTTGCTACCACGTGACGTATCTTTGTCCCGGTAAGGGGCTATTCAAAAAGTTATGAATCTACCTTTATAGTAAAGGTTATAAAAGTTAAGAACCACATAAGAGAAATATGATTTGCGTTTGGGCTTTCGAACAAATGGAACAACAGAAAAGTAGGGCAGCAAGTAGATCAGTTAGTAAATCTCTCACTAATCATTCCCTAATTGCTATTAGAAGTCAATAGTACAATCCTATAAGCTTATACTATGTTTCATCTATAATATTACAATTATGTGCACTAATGGGACCGGGACTGTCTAACCACACACATCATAACTAAAAGCACAGACAGCTGATTCTGTTACAAATAAGGAATCATAATTAAACAATAATCATATAAACATTACCTTCTAATGCAAGTAAACAAGTTACGGTCTCTTAACACTATCAAGCTCTTCGCCATCAAAAGAGATTACAAAATCATTTGAACTTAGGTTCTATTTCTTTGGCAAATATCATTCTTTACTCGATAAGAAGGTGAAGATAGCTTTCCACAATAGTATAACTACATACATCCTGCGCATACATCACACGACAATAATATAATTGTGTATTTTAAAATACATGTGTATATTTACTATCTGGGTCAAATATATTAATTAAAAAACTAATATTACAAAAATAATTTTATAATTAATTATAACTCAAACAAATTTTTTTAACAATAATCTACTGTGAAAACAAAATTTAGTAAAAACATGAGATAACCCACCTAAATATATAAAACTAAAGGAACAATATGTGAATTTATTTACAAGTTTGTATCTTTTCTACTAACAAAAATGAAAAGAAAGAAGAATCTCACAGGTTTTTTCATGGTCATCCAACTTCAGAAAAATCATAAAAAATGATGTAATGCTGCATCCAATTATTAATATAAAATTAAAACATAGATTACTTAACAAAAGAAATTCATCTTAAACATTTTAAACAAAAAAAAAATCATATTTTGAAAAATAACAAGTAATATTTATTTTGAATAATAAAAATTAAAGGAAAATAAAATTATAACTAATTTTCAGATAACATGGTTTATTTAGTCTTCAAATACGATAACATGTACAAAATTAAATTTTTAACTAATAAAAATTTATATTAAATATTTACTCAAACTATTTAAATTGTTTGTTAATTTTCATCCCGCCCGTAGGGCGGGCCGGTCCTAGTATTCAATATAAAATTGTTCGATATATTTTTTCCTACAAAAAATAAGAATGGTTTTACCAAACAAACTCAAATAACCTGTCCGAGCCTGGAAAGCTTCACGATGATACACGTATCCTTGGGTTTTGCCAAGTTTGAGTAGTTTGGACCTTGTTCCGTTCTTCTTGTACATGATCTCCTAAATGGATTAGATTCTGTGTTTACCTTCTCTGTCAATCTTTTGTTTCTTTTCGTCATTATTATTATTATCTCCAAGAGTGGTTCTCTATTATTAGGGTTGACTGCCTAAAACCCCCTTCAAACACAATGACCCTATCTATTCCTCCCTACACTATCTAACTCTTGAGAAAACCACCTATTGTTATAAATTCTCTGCATTATTTTTAACTCTACCCAGATCCCTTTCTCTAATCAGAAAGCAAATCAAAATTAAGAATTAACAAATCGCGTTTTGTAAACTACGGATTGCCCATTGAAAATGACCCATCCGACTTTACAAAATCGATCCGAGTTAACTAAAAAAGAAAATTGATTTGGGGAAAATTAAAATTAGGGTTCGTTTCTCTTTTTCAGGACACTAAGATGAAGATGAGAGAGAGAGAGAGAAGAAGAAGAACCATGAACGAGAGCAGAGAGTGCAGAAGAGACAGAGAGAGGCAGCAACAAATGGTACCAGGAAACAAGACGCAAAGAGACACCGACAAGCATGGTAGAGATGTTCGACAGTATAATTTTTAAGCTTGTTTAACTCAAATTCTTATTTGATTATGTCTGGATTTGAGTTTGAATTTATTTTGTTTGGTAAAGATGAAATAAATGAAATTAAAAGTGATGATACCATGGGTTGTTAACAGAGGAAAAAAAGATTAGAAAGAGGTTTATGAGACTGAGAATGAGTAAAACATTTTTTTTGTCAATGAATGAGTAAAACATAAAATCTGGAAAACAACATAAGATGGATGAAGATGGAAGACTGAGTATGACTCGCACATTCTGATGTATTTTGTCCCTTTAACACTTTGAAACCAGTTTTTTAAAGTCAGTATTCTTTATCATCGCTTCTAAATGATTACGAACAATAACGTTAACCTTAAATAACAACACATACGTAAACACAACAAATCCAACAGCCCCATATTTGGTACTAGGGGCAAACCCCCGCGCAAGCGCGGGGATATTGACTTTGAATTTTTTTTCTTTACCGTAAGTTGCCAAAGAGTTGTTGTAGTTTGTGAAGTTACTGAAACTGTGCAATAGGTGTGAGTAGAATTGTATATTATGTGTTTCGTGAGGTTTTCTGGTAAACCTTTGGTTGCTTTGTGTGGCTAGAACTGATTACGTTGTGGAGAGTTTATTTATTTTTATTTTTAGTGTTCAAATGACTTATCTCGATATGATTGCTGTTTCTATGAATTTGTTTGAGAAAAATGTTTGTGGTGTTATGTGTTACAGTTAGTTTACTGTTTTGGGTGTTTTTTTGGGTGCGAGGAAATGTTATTTAAATATTGCAGAGTTTGTAAGTGAAATTTTTTTATTTCAGGCTGTAATCTTCATTTCTTAAGTCAGAGAGAGTAAAAAAATGTTGTTTACTGAATTATAAAGTTGAAGATATTGGTAAATAAGTAAAGACACGTCAAAGCTTCCTTTATTACTCCCTCCGTTTCAAATTATATGTCGTTTTATAGGAAATTTTTTGTTTCAAAAAATAAGTGTCGTTTTCGGTTTTCAATGTAAAATTTATTGATAATATTCTCTTTTTTATTTTTCTATTGGTTGGTACATGGTTAGGTGTATTGGTAATAGTGTTTTTATTTTGAAAATATGTAAAATTAAATGTTTTCTTAATCTGTGTGCATAAGGTTAGAACGACATGTAATATGAAACGGAGGGAGTATTTAATTTCATAGTAATTCTTACACCAGTAATAAATAGTTTACAGCAAATCATAGAGACAACAAAAGTTTGAAATATAGAAAACATGTGGAAATAGACAATTGAAATGAAACGACTGCTAAGTGGGATTGACGGTTAGATTGCCTTGCGAGAATCACTCACGGGGACGTTTGCGTTTGTTCTCGTTGGCTACATAACCTGTCAGACTTGCTTCAACAACTCCCAGTGAAATCTTGGCGCATCACCCATGGTTGTTGGCAGATTCTGCTGCTTGTCCAGATTCCATATCCACGACTGAAGGTGGGTTGCTGTTGTCACTCTAAGAAACAATAGGACATGCGTTTTAATTTATATCAGCAATTTGAAAAACTGTTAATGCATAGATTATCCTACCTCTGCTTGAGTGCCAAATAAGAGGTCTTCATTGATTGCTGAGATGGCGAACGTATGGTGATCTGGAGTGAAATTGTAGAGAGTCACACGTTGATGAAAAACATATTCATTGCCAGCTAGCTCCTCAAGACATTTTGGTAACTCCATTTCCTCACCGCTACTCATCTGACATTAGGTTGGGGGGTTTTGGGATTTTAGAATAAGAGAAACAATTATATACAATGATCTGAATTATGCAAGGAAAGTGTACCTCCTCAAGACCCAGACTTTCAGCCTCTTTTATTGTCTCTCTGTCGAAGACTACAAAAATGGCACTATCCACGGAACCTAGATCTGGAAGACGTGAATTGTTAGCAGATATGTAGTCCTGAACAAAAAAAAAACTGGTCTGCAAATCCAATACATATCACTTGATTCATGTACTATGTTGAACAACTGGAAGGAAAAAATATAAAGTAAAATTGTACGTCTTTAGCCATGCTTCTACTACCACCCACTCTGAGACAGATCAACACTGATGATAAAACATTGCAGATGATCTCAATTGTGCTAAGTTTTTGAAATATACTTATCGATCACTCAACCAAAATAAACCTATTCACAACCTATTCCGATTTAAATTTCTGAAAAATTCAACTGTGGCCTGCATATCACAGCTTAGATATATATGACTCTACATATGTGTGCTGATAATAAATGTTAAGAGACTTCCTATCTTGATTAGATTGTCTCTGTAAGAGGGCATTAACTAAAACGTTTGTTAACATGGTTTTTAAGTTTAAATATAAACTTACCTTCACATATTTTTGGGTAACAGTTGTGTCCACCATCACAGACTGGGTTCTCTCACCTGAGGTTAGGAGACCACTAAACATTGATGCATCATCCTCCCATAAAGACAAGTAGACCACCGTCATGCTGTCATGATGTAATGGCGGAAGCTATAGAAAATTAGATTCATTGTGGATTTACGGGTCAAATAATTAATCATCTTCTATTGTTGAGAACTGAACCCAAAATTCCCAAAGCATCAAAAGCAAGTAAAGTGCTAACGTCAAGCGTACCAAATACGGAAGGGATAATGCTCCGGAAGAGATTGAGATAAGGATCACATAGATTTCTAATGGCAGACAAAGGCTTGTTATCAGTTCAGCTACCGCGAGCCCATCACCACTGCTCTCCGAATCTTAAATTACTCTAACAGCATCGGCAGCTTCGAGGGAAAAGAATTTTTGAAGAATTTTTCTACGCTTGATAAAGAAGATTATCTGACAGTGGTTATTAAATAGGGAAATTGGGCTCTACAACCTCCAAACAAAAGATAATTAGTTCACTATCTAAAATCCCTAAAAAATCGATATATACTGTGCACAATATACATAATTGCCATATTATCCTTCAATTGTGACCTGGTGAGAATTATTTATTAAAATAAATATTCAATAAACAATATAATAAAGTGTGGCCACCATTGATACACATTTTATCTTCTTCTTCCTCTTTTCACCACATCTTTGTTTCTTCTTCATACGTACAAACACACACCAGTTTATCTCAAACACATGAAGAAATAAATATTCTGGGCGTACTAAATTGAATTTGGAGGAGAAGATGACACCGTAGAGAATGAGGTGACATCACACTTTTGACTCTGTTTTATTTTTGTTTCTATCCTTGTTTCTGTTTTTAATTTTATATTGTGTTTATGTTTCTGTTCTTATAATTTATTTCTGTTTTTGTTCTGTTTTTTACTCTATTTTGTTTATGTTTTAGTGATTCAATGGTGAAGAATTACGATGGAGGACCAGTAGAAGCGTTTCTGTGTCGAAGAAAGAAAAGGAGATAAAAATGATCTTTATATGGTAGTGAAGAATAACGAAGATGAACGAAATGAAAGTGTATAAGCACGTTTGAAAAAAGAAGAACTGAAGAAGATGAACTCGCATTCTATACTATATTCTGCGAACGAAATAGTATACTATTTATTTTGTAATGCAGATATTTTTGTAAGATTACTATACTATTTGAGACATATTTATATACTATTTTGTAAAAATGTAATAATCTGATGACTGACTGTCAATATTTGAAAACAAGCGAAATTGTTATATCTCAGATATGGGTTGACATTTCCGGGTTAGGGTATAGTTTTATCATCTGGATTTAGAGTTTATAATTGACATTAGGGTTTACTAATTAGTGATTAAGGTTTAGTATTTAGAGTAATAATGGTGAATTTGAGGCAAGTATTAGATTTTGAGATTTGTGTTTAGAGTTTAGGATATGTAGTTTATAAACCTATTACACAGGAGGACTCCAAGCGGAATACTATATGAAATAATATTCTATTCATTAGACAATATACCATTTAAGCTCCATATAACTTAAATATTTGTCCATGGATTCACTAATCCATAAAAGGGGTTAATGTTTAGTTTTGAAGAGTGGAGAAGATTTAATTTGGGAGTTTGGGTGTAGAAAAAAAAAGAATTATGAAATTACGAAATATGAGACTTTGGAAACCCATAAGAGATTGACATTTCAAATTTGGGGGCACCATAGAAGATGCCATAACATAAGATGATATATATTACTCACTGGACTCTAAATAGAATACTATAGGAAATAGTATTTTAATAGTTACTATACCATTTAATATACATAAAACATAAATATATGTCCATGAGTTCACTAATCCATAGGGGGTATAGTTTTCCAAATATATGACATATTCATATTAGGATATGGTATAATAATTTATGATATTTTTCTCAGCAGCGAAATGTTACACCTATTACAAAGGAAGACTCCAAACATAATACTATATGAAATAGTATTTGTTATTTTAGTTACTATACCATTTCACTACATACACTGTAAATATTTTCCCATGGATTTACTAATCCAAAGGGGGGGGGGGTTAGGGTTTAGTTTTGAATAGTGGGACGATTTAAATTGTGAGTTTGGGTTTAGAGTTTAGTATGGTATGATATAGTATGTATTCTTTAATGTAGCTATTTATGTAAGATTACCATAAATGGTACTGACCATCTATCTTATTAAAACAGAAACATTACAACTTTTTCTAGGTGGATTTTTAAGTTGGACCTCCACATATTAATGCTAAACTAACCTACCTATTATTAAACTACCTATTATTAAACGTGACTTTTTGTAACCTTTATTTTACTTTAATGATTTTAATTAAATGATCTGATATTAATTAATGATCAGATTTATAACAACCATCATTATTGTTTTCCCTAACGTGTTTCGTTGTTTCCTTATTATTATATGATTTAAATAACCCTACATTTAAGCAATCTATACCTTTTTCTATTTTATTAAAAGATCCAATGATATTAATTTAGGCAAATCAGTTTACTATTGCTTTCAAACGAAAAATACTTTCTAAAAATATAAGATGTTTATAATAACAGAAATGTAATGAACATCTTTTCAAAAATAAATGTTCTTTGTTACTGTGGAGGTTTATATTAATAATATGGTGATATACATAACTCAAATATATGTATTTCCATGTTCGGCTACCTTTAATACATAACATAATTAAAACAAAGAAATAATTGATTTACATTAGTAAACCTGCGTATACGAAAATACAGAACTTTATGTATATTTTTATATAAATAATAGTCTAATAAAATTAAATATAATAAATGTGGAAGAGTATAAAGTATAAACTATTAAAATTTCATATTAAACAGTTATTTTATTCAATAAATTCAAAAAACATAGACTATTATTCGTACAATATAATATTTTTTTACAAAAAATAAAAATCAATATCTGCACAGATGTGCGGATCAAGCTTTCTTTATATAATACATAATTATTTTGTATATAATCTATCATTGTTTAACTAAGTTGATTTATATATTTCGTATGTAATCTATTATTGTTCATTTTAAACTTTCTTTATATATTACAAAATATTTTCCACACATTTTATTGTTATTACAAACACACAAAAAAAACTCAATATATTACAAATAACTATTACAAAATAATCGTATAAACCAAAAAATTAAAAAATGAAATAAACACCCGCCCGAACGGACGGGTCATGGTCTAGTTTAGAAATTAAATGACTACACCATATATTAAGATGTCGCTGTTTAACCATTGGCCACATATTAAATGTATTGAGTAAATCATATGCGGTGAGTATTTAGTGTGACGTGGTTGATTTTGTTCCCTCCAATTTGTACAGTGCATGGTAAATTAAGACCATAATTATCTTCCACTACGTGGACTTACCTTATTCCTTTTACCGTCTACTTGTTGACGCCAGGGTTATAACCGGAGGAAAGTGTACACAAATGTTAGTTTATTAATTCAGTCAAAATCAATGCTCTGTACCTAATAAACTTGGCAAAGTTAGACATCTCGCAAATAAGCCCTATTAAATATTAGTAGTAGCTAACTTTTAATATTGATTTTATCACATATATATATATATATAGGATTTTGAAGATTTTTTCATTTAGATCAAAGAACAATTTTATTATAAGATTTTTTTTAACGCCTGAATCGATTATTATCGAGTAATTATGCTATTACAACGATGAGAATATTACAAAGACAATTCTACAGCCGACAATTCTAACATCATGTGAAAATATACACCTGACTGCACCACTCTGAGCCGTCCTATGAGATCCATGTTCGATGGTACGCCCTGAACCAAGCTGAAGATCTCATGTAACATGTTTCTCCATAATCTGCATAATTTGGTATTTTCTGGAGTTTGAACCTCAAACTTCCGAGTGTAGAAGCAATTGAACCTTTAGTCAAACCAATGGACCAAATGGGCTTCCACTTTTATTATACGAATTAGTAAGCATATATAATTTTTATATTAATAAATAAAATATAATTCATTTGTTACTTAATTTTAGTGTTAATATAAACTGAAATCATTATTTTTATAAAAAACCAGTAAATTAGTTATTTGATTCATTTATTTTAGGTTAGGGTAATGATAATTAAATTAAGTATAAGTAAAAATAACAGAAAATATAGTTAGATTTAATTGTCAAACGAGACTATTTGTAATTAGATTAAAATTGCTTCTATTTTAGGGTTAGAAAAATTTGAGAGGATATATTAAATTATAGATTTTATAAGCTACATAAATCCTAGATTTATGTTTGACAAATATTTTATTGATGGACTTAGAAATGAATCTAGAGTTTAATTTCTCAATCTGTTATAATTGGTAAAATATATATTGCTCAATCTGTTATAACTGGTAATATATATATTGTTACACAAAGAAATTCTATATTGCAAGTATCTTTCGGAAAATTTCAAAAATTAAAAATGCTTTAGAATTGAAAACAATCAATTGAAGATTGATTGTTCAAATCAGTTATAGCAATTAACTATATCTTTTGACATATATTCTTAGAATGCATCAATAATAATCCATAAAATTAAATTGACTGGTCCATAACTAATTTCATGTTTTCAATATTGCGCTTTAACTTTCATTTTTTAACCTTAAATTTGCTTCTTTTTTGACGTGATCAAAGATAAACTTTGAAATTGAATTTTCTTATATTTATAATTTGATTATGGTTAGATAGAAAGGAACATGTGTGAATGTCTTTGAAATATTACAATCTTCTACGGACGGAAATTTTTCAATGCGCAGGCTTCAAGCTTTGATTCGAATGAATGGCTAATATATATAGTACACAAAGTATGGACATGAAGCTTAGGTGCTTAGAAAATGGGGTGGTTTATATGATATTGATGTTCGTTATTTGCTTGTTTATTTAGCTATACATTTTGCAGGTTCATAGTTCGATTGATAAATGCCTAATATATACAAACAAACAAAGATATCATGAAGTTTATGTAATAACATATGGTGTACAAAGAAAGGTGATAAATCTAGTGAACATACACCATTAATCGCTAAAATTATATGATTGATTTTATATAGTCTAAACTATTTGTAAAGATAAGATGAATATTTAACATTCAATAGTCAAGTTTGTTGTAGTCATGATGTAGTATAAAAAATATAATATGTATAATTATTATTAGACAATTTAGTTGTAAGAAAAAAACTTAATTGTATTATTAAATGAAATTGTCCAACCTAGACTATTTGCAAGTAGATAATTATTGTTTCTGTTTTAATAGTATTGATATATTTATTATTAGTCAAGTTTGTTTGTAGTCGATGATGTAGTATTAAAAATATAAGATGTATAATTAACATTAGACAATTTAGTTGTAAGAAAAAAAAATTGTATTATTAAATGGAATGGTCAAACCTAGACTACTTACTAGTATTGATATTCTTCCTTTTACAATGAAAGATTTTGCTCCTTTTAAAATTCTGACCAGAACTTTGCATATAATTGTCTCACTATAAATATATCAATCCAAACACAGAAGATAAGACAAAAAAAAACAAAACAAAAAGAGTTAGGAGATTACTATAGAAATGGCTAGCACCATAAAATTTGTAGTCACATTTGTTTTCACTGTCCTCTTCATCGTTTCTTCCGTTCATTGTCAACCAACTACTTCAAATATTCCAGGTAATGGTTTATTCTTCATTTTATAATTACGAAATATATTTTGTCCCTTTTAATGAAAATTATATACATATTGGATTCAAGGCCGGATTTGGGCAAAGCCAACGAAACATTAGTATTGGCCCCCAAATTTTTTTGACATATTTTATATGGGTTTAGGCCCTCAAATTTTGAAAAAAAACTCTTACAAATGTCCTTAAAAAATGTTTATCACCCCCATATTTTCAGATCCGGCCCTGATTGGTTTGGTAATATTTATATAATAAAATAGGTTATGGAGTAAAGCAGATGGGTCGTCAATGTTTCCCTAAGTTAGAGATATGTCGTGCTGGAGATTCCGGCTGCATTATATTTTGTAAATATCAGGGTTATTACGATGGCGTATGTACTTCTGATTCATGTTGTTGTCAGCTTTGAATATCAGTTAAAGTCCAAAATAAAATAACTTAAATCAAATATTTTGGTATCTACTTGAAAAACACAACATCGTTATTTTCATATATGTGTTTTAATTAATCTGTACATAGAGTCCAGAACCAATCAAATTAGCAAATTGAAGTTACTTTTGATTAAATTCCGAGCAATATATAGCTATGCAATGTGAATAAAATCTAAAAGAAATTCAAAATACTAGTGAATACTCGACGATCGGTCTTGGATTATTTAAAAAAATATCATTTAATCAATTAACTCAACCAATTATAACAAAACCTAACACTATTTTATTGTTCACACAATATTTAATAAATTAAAATGTGTATTAAAATACGTAAGCTACTTATATTGTGAAGCAATTTCTTTTTTTTTTTTGCTAAAACTACTTAGAATAGGAAACAGAGGAATTAGTATTTTTGGGCATACTATGCTACTCTGCAAATGAAAATTAATTTCTAAGTATCTTTATTATCACACATGTTATAGTTGCTTAATAGTTATTCCTACAGATTGAACCGTTCATCACTTAAAGCCTAACATATTGTAAAATTTTAAATATTTATTGTTACAAATTCAATGACTATAATTATGAATGTTATTATTTTTATGCTCAAATATTTATGAAGCTATGAATTATCTATCTTATTAAAGTAGAAACACTACAACATTCTGATTTTATAGTATAAAACCAGAATCTATTAATTTAACAAAGTTTTATGTTCGAACGTTCATAAATGTTAGTATACTTGCTTTCAAAAAAAATAAAAAATAAATGTTAGTATACAGTTTACATACTACTCATAGATAGCATATAAATATAACCGGGTCGAATTATTGCAAACTATAAATATCATATTCAACTATAAACTACATTTGACCCGCGCTTTAAAAACGCGGAATTTATTAAAAAAATATTTAAAAAAGAAAAAGATTTGGTATTTATAAGTTTATGCGTTTTAAAATTTTGTAACCTTATACATTTATATCGTTTGAGTTTTAGTGTTTTCTTATCCAATCCGAATACGTGAAAAATCGCTAAATAAGGTGACCATATAATCAGTTTTAGATTTAATACAAATACACAATTTAAATACACAATTAAACCTTTTAAAACCCAAAACAACTAATAAACCTTCACTGACAATTGTTGACCCGATAAAATGAATATAATCTGATAATATTTAAAATGATTAATTTTCCTACATATTTTAAAATAGTATATGAAATTGAATAAACGATTTGAATTGTTATTCTTTGAATTTCAAAAAAAAAATACTATGTCTTTTTAAGAAAATGAAAAGATAGTGACCGGGCGAATCTATATCTAGTTGTTTTTAAAATTAGGTGTTTAAGCAAACATTGTTTTTTATTTAGTTTCAGTAATTATTTACATGAACGAAAAAGAAGAAAACCTTCAAATTGGTCTGACTCTCTGTTAAAAGTTTGAATAATTTGTGTCGAGCATCTTTCAAGTCTTGGACTTGTTGTTCAAAGAAACGTCTATTTGTGTGTCTTAGAGTTTTTTTACTAATTTAGAAAATGAAAAGATAGTGACCGGGCGAATCTATATCTAGTTGTTTTTAAAATTAGGTGTTTAAGCAAACATTGTTTTTTATTTAGTTTCAGTAATTATTTACATGAACGAAAAAGAAGAAAACCTTCAAATTGGTCTGACTCTCTGTTAAAAGTTTGAATAATTTGTGTCGAGCATCTTTCAAGTCTTGGACTTGTTGTTCAAAGAAACGTCTATTTGTGTGTCTTAGAGTTTTTTTACTCTAAAAAGCATACATTATGAATCTCTGAAATGAGTAGGCAAGTAAGAATGTGCAGATTATTATTGTATTACGCTCTATCATGGGAGTTATAGAATGTCTTTCCAATTTGTGCTGCTTTTAAGTATATGTTGTTGATCAAGAAGCGAGAGATCACCTTAAGAGATGGTAGTAGATTTCATCATTTCATTGAGGGTAAATGTTTATGCGTCGATCGAGTATTGGTAATTAAGGTAGCATTAGAACAACTTTATGAATGTGTTATAAGTGTGAACATATAATAAAGTGAAAGAGGTGAAAGTATAATGTTGTTGTTAGAAATGATGTTTCGGATTCCTAAAACCGAGAAGACGAGCCCGACCCAAACTTCCTCTCCATTTTCAACGGAGACGAAGCCTCCTGCTGCTGAGAAGAAACCGCTGATAAGAGGAAATAAGAAAAAGCCGGTGAATCTTGTTTATGTAGGTGGTGAAAAACATGATAAAGTTATTACGTACATCAACATTTTCACTGCAACACAATATGCACTGAAGAAGATATCTAGGCAGAATGCTAGGGATACTATTAAGGGGTTTGAGTCAAATAGAGTAGGTTAACGACATATCACATTAAAATGTAGGAAATATTATTAACTTTTGTTTGGATGTGTAATGTCTTCGTAAATAACTTTCATGTATTCGAAAAATAAAATTTGATAATATTGTTCGTCGTCATTTTCCCTCTAAACTCTTCCACTCGCTCGAGACCACGATCCACAACTCGTGCCGGTCCAATGAATATGAAGGCCGGAAGCCCAACAGAAACTAAAGTCCATTTATAAATATGTGAAAGAAATTAAATAGAATTTGGAGGATATAGGGTTTGAATTCGTTACCCCAAAGTCACTAACAAATGTCTTAACCATTATGCTGTAGACAAATATTAACAAAAAAAGGCCAATAAACTATATACGTATTTACTATAGGCCGGAAGCTCAGGCTTCTATCGCTTGGTATCAGGGCCACTACTGTCCACGAGAGAGCAGTAAGCTCTTGGATCCTTCAATGTATCATCTGGTTGTAAATCACCATTCACCGATGAGATTACTTCTTTCTATTCGGACACTGAGAAATACTGAACTTAATTATGAGTTCGATGACACATTGATTATTCTTCTGTAGCCAAAGTGAAGAGGCTTTATTTCATTTTTGTTACAAATAATGACCATAATTCTAAGGACCACGAAGTTCATGGGAGAAAAAACATCCAAACAAACAATGAACCAACAAAAACGAAAGTTTGATTAAACAAAAAAATGAAAGTAAAATACGAATCCAAGCCCAGTGAAATCACCAATGACAAACACCATTTAACTTTTTCAGTGCTCATTAAGATGGAACTGTTGGTGAAGCAAAACATTTGAATAAGAGACTAGTCTGAACGAAACAAGAATCAAGAGCAAGTAGCTCGGTTTGAGAAAGACAAACAAAGTAATAAAAAGCCAATGGTCAAGTTTCCATGTAGAAGAGGCTCTCATTCTCATCCATCAACCTCAAATCAAAATAGCACTCTTTGTCAAACCAACGGTGTGGTACTCCTTTGATATCGACCTTCCTCAAGTCATTGCTTCCCAAATCATAACACAAAATATAGAACCCATAATGCATCTCAAAGGGTGCCAAGATAACCTTGCCGTCTCGAGTTGTGCCTTTTACAATAAACTCAGTGTACTGGACTAAATGCCTCTGACAAGGCTGCAAAACCAGACTCCTCTTGGACCATTCCTTTTTCTCAGCATCTTCCAATACCCATAATACCACCATACCCCCAATCTTTAGGTTGCTGTGTTCAAAAATAGCTACTTTTCCACCATACTCTATAAGATCAGCCTTCATCTCAAGCGCAGGAATGGACATATTAGCCCTGACATCATCAGGTGCTATGATGGTAGTTAACTCTTCAGACCTGAAGTCGAAACTCACAATCGCGCAAGTGTACATATCATGCCACGCCAGATAATGTACTACTGATCCACTGATACAGTACTGTCCTACTGCGAAAGGGGTATGAGGACGATAACTCTCATGGGAAACAACCTTTTTCCAAGAACCTCCAGCTTCTAGCACGAACACCCAGTGCTCTGATTTCAGATTAAACAAACGGTCGTTGTACATAACAATCGTGCATAATAGTTTGTGTTTATTATTAACAAGGTCGTATCCCATATAGTGCCGCCTAATATAGCTAGTTTGACCGTGGTCGGCTATGATGTTGGGCTTTATCATGGGTAAGGTCAAGCGTTGTCCTGTGCTGGGGTTGTATATACACGCCTTTTTTCTCACTGTGAAACAGATCAAGCCGTGGAGATCACTCAAGAAGTAGCCTCCCATCCCTGGGATGCTCAAATCTTGGTCGACCACAAAACAAGTGTTGTCTGGAGACGTTGGCGACATGGACAGCAGTGCACTTTTCTCGTCGTCATCCACCAAACACATGTATAGATGTGGTTGTTGTTTTTCTCGTGTGGTTGTAAATAAACGCTCGCAAAAATATCTAGAAGAGATGAGTGATGACCACTGCTTTGAGACGCACTTGAACCTAGCCAAGTACTTTCCTGGCAGTCTACAAAGAATCTCAATCAATAGATCCAGAGGAATCTCGGACATATCTCTGCTTCTTCTTCTTCTTCTTCTTCTTCTTCTTCTTCTTCTTCTTCTTCTTCTTCTTCTTCTTGTTCTGTTTTGTTGGGTGAGAGCTAGACCCAAAAAAGAAGAGCCCGTGATCAACAAGTTACACAAAGGAGTTGATCTTCTTTTCTTGAATTTAAACAATGTTGATGAGTTGTCTACTTTTGCATCCATTATCTTCAAAGAAAACAGTTAAAAACAAATCAACTGGAAACTTTCTATTAATTTGCTTAAAATTACAATCACTACATCATACAATCGAGAAAACACAGAAAAAAGTACCTCAATTTGGTTGGAAGAGACGACATGTGCAATACTCTGACATTGCTTAAGCTTGAAATCCTGCTCCGAATCCACTTGTTTCAGATTTATTCTCCATCTCTTCATCTCTAAAACTCCAGACAATCGAAATTTGGGTTTGGTCAAAAGAAAAACGTAAAGAAAAGGAAAAAGAAAAATATGTTTTTTTAGGTTTAAGCACATACACTATCTTATTATATAAAGTTAATAATTAACATGACACATGATAAATATATATTTAAGAATGTGACATGTGTGAATCTAATTCATAATTAAAATTACATATACTAAGATAATAACAAAAACAAATTTTGGCTAAAAATAATTATAATTATTATCTAACAGTAATTTTCAATTTTTAAAATCCTAAACAAAAAATAACTACAAAATATTATTTGATAGTAATTTTCTTTCTAATATTGTTGCATATATTAAAATATATAATGATCGAAAATATATATATTAAGATAAAAACAGATTTTGGAAAAAGTAAATTTCCTTTTAAAAAGTTTCTATAATTTTACTTTTGTTAAGATATAAAAATGGAAAATATTCTATTTTTAATCTTTCTTATTTTTTTAAAAATAAAAATATTATCATATAGTCTGTTACAATAATTTTTTGTTTAGAGTTTAAGAAATTTAATTAATATCAAATAATTGTTTCAAGTTACTCCTAAATAAATTTATAATTACTATTTTACAGTTCATATCACTATTGTTTTTATAATTTGTTTTTGTTAATTAAATAATATTTAGTATCAAGTTCATCATCAAATACTCTTTTTTAAAAAAAATATTATGAATTTAATTTTTGCTCAGGATATTTTAAATAGTTTTAAAATTATAATTCATACAACCGGAATGTGTCAATCATGTTAATTTGCAATTTTGAAGAATCAACACTCATATAATTTTTTACAAATTATTTTAAAATCTTTTTTAAGAATTCTTAAAAGTAAAGTTTCTAAGAAATACTATTAAATAATTTTAAAGTTACTTTCTTAGTATTAAATAAATTTTAAAATTCATTTTTATTATCTTAGTATATATATATATTATAATCATTATATATATATTTAACATATGTCACAATATTAAATATAAAATTATTATCAAATCATCTTTTGCGATTATCTTTTGTTTTGGATTTTAAAAATGGAAAATAATATTAGATAATAATTAGTTACTGTAACAACCTGTCCCGTGGAACACCTGTCCATGGACCCCAGGCTCACAGCGCTGCAGCGTACCGACCCCAACCCCTCCATTATGAGATCTCACTATCTCCATAATTAGGTTGTTGGTGAGACTCGAACCCAGGTCCTCACCCTTTAACAGCATTCCCACAGGACAAGCTGTCACCAATTGATCTGCAGGTCAATTGGTGACAGCTTGTCCTGTGGGAATGCTGTTAAAGGGTGAGGACCTGGGTTCGAGTCTCACCAACAACCTAATTATGGAGATAATGAGATCTCATAATGAATGGATTGGGGTCGGTGCGCTGCAGCGCTGTGAGCCTGGGGTCCATGGGCAGGTGTTCCACGGGACAGGTTGTTACAGTTACTTTTCAAACAAAACTTGTTTTTGTTATTATCTTAATATATATATTTTAAATTATAATTACTTTCCATTTTCATTAGATAATTGTATGTTAAAGATTATAACCAAAATAGCTACAAATATTTCACATCTATATTTATGTTTAAACTTCCACAGATTATTTTTACAAAACACAATAATATTTACATAAAAATTACTATCAAATAAATGTTTGCTATTCTATTTTTTAAGATTTTAAAAATGGAAATTATTATTAAATAATATTTAAAATTATTTTTTAACAAAAATCATTTTTAATATTTTAGTATATTTATTTTTAATTATGATATACTTTAGGGAAAATTTGGAGAAATGCACTCCAATAAGAATAAAATTTGAAAATTACATTCTTATTTAAGTTTTTTGAAAAATACACTTATATAAATAAAAATTTACCTAATTGCCCATTCTTAGTATTTCTCTATTTCTAATATATTGTTTGAAAATTGATTTTTTTTTAAATCGTTAGATAATTTACAAATACCCTTTAATATAGCTACAAAATATCTTGGGATATCTTTTTAATTATATCTAAAATTATTTAATTATTTTGAAAAAAAAATAAAGAAGCATCGTTTTCTAGTCTCCTTCTCGTCTGCTATCTTCTCCATTTCTGAAAAAAAATTCTTCTTTCTTAGATTCTTTCTCTCATCTCATTAAGAGAGGTTTGTTGATTCATGAATCAAATATTAGCTTCTAATCGGATTCTATTTTATCTGACAATTGACAATAGTTCTATATTTTTTTCTTTTAGGAAAATCATGTTTCATTTACCTGGAGTTTTAAGAGAGTGAAAGCTGAATAATGAATCATGAAAATTCATGGTAAATACAAGAGCAGGAGGTAAATTATTTACCATTAAGAAAGGCTTGAAGTTTGAGGAGATGGTTTAGATGGTTCATGAAGATTTCAGTATCAATAGGTTGGGTAATGAGTTAGAACTTAGCTATGCACTACCGGAATCAATGCTTGGAAATATGCCTAAGGATACGCCTCCTGTTTTCGTCAACAATGATAGACAATGGGATTCTCTATGTGTGAAATGTGTAAAACCATGCCTCAGCGTCTTTGCGTCAGTGAAGAATGGAATCCTAGAGAACCATGATCGAGGTTTAAATCCTGAAGATACTGCAACGGTCAAGTGAAGATACTGTAGCTTCTTCTAAGCTACTCTTCTTTATTCTTCTTTTTTTGTTGAAGATTCTAATCAAGGTTCAATCTCAACAAGCTCTCACTGAGATCTTTTATTTATTTGTGTCTGTGAAAAGTGTATGATGAAGAAGAGAACAAGTTTCTTTAATTTATAGCTGATATATGGCTAAACATAAAGAACAGTCGCAATCTACACCACCTTCTTCAAACACTATGTTGCTTCCTCAACAAGATACTGCTTTTTTCTTTCCAATTCAAACAAATAACTGCAACAGAAACGTCAGCAACGGATATATGATTTTTTTTCTATGATTATAGTTTTGATATAGCCATATGTTCAGCTGTAAAATTTAAATGTTGAAATAACATGTTTATCTCATCAACACATATTTATCTTAAACATATTTTAATGATATTAGTTTATTAATTTCGAAAATTAGTTTATTAATTTCGAATTTATATATTATCTATATAAATCTCTAATTTGGGCAAAAATGTCAATTCATAATTAAGAAAGTGTATTTTTCAAAAATCAAAATAGAAAATGCATTTATCAAAAATCAAACTGTTATTGGAGTAATTTACAAAATATCTCTATACTTTAACACATATCACAATTATAAGTATATAATCGACATGTGTACAATGCAATTTTGAGAACCAAGCTCAATATAATCTTTGAAAATTTATTTTTCAAAACTTTTTTATCATTTTTAAAAGTTAAAGTTTTTGAAAAATACTAACAAATAATTTTAAAGTTGCTTTTTACTATTAAATAAATTTTCAATTTTAAAATTTGTTTTTATTATCTTAGTATATAGATTTTTAATCATTATATATTTTAACACATATCACAATATTAGATGAAAAATTATTATCAAATCATCTTTTACAATTATCTTTTTTGTTAGGATTTTAAAAATTGAAAAATACTTAGATAAAAGTTATAATTACTTTTCAAACAAAATTCGTTTTTGTTATTATTTTATCATATATATTTTTCGTTATGAGATAAATTCACATGTATTACAATCTTAAACACGTAATAATTGCTATATATCTTAATTAAGAAATTTGACAATAAAAAGAATTAAAACGCACCTTTGCATAGATACAGATTAGGTCTTTTCTGCAGAAGTATGAACTTAAGGGTGAATGAGATGAAGAACATAGGAAGAAAGAATCTGAAACAAGCAGCTTCCGAGCAGGATTTCAAGCTTAAGCAATGTCAGAGTATTGCCCAGGTGATTTTGTATTCAATGATTAAAGTTTGAATTTATATATAGTTCCAATTGATTTGTTCTTAACTGCTGTTGTCTTTGAAGATAATGGATACAAAAGGAGATAACTCATCAAAGTTGTTTAAACGGAAGAAAAGAAGATCAAGTCGCGCTTATAACTTGTTGGTCATGGGCTGTTTTCTGGGTCTACCTTTAAGAACAAGAAGAAGAAGAAGAAGAAGAAGAAGATATATGTCCGAGATCCCTCTGGATCTTTTGGTCGAAATTCTTATCAGACTGCCGGGAAAGTACTTGGCGAGGTTCAAGTGCGTCTCAAAGCAGTGGTCATCACTCATCTCTTCTCCATATTTTTGCGAACGTTTACTTACGATCACTCAACGGAAACAACATCTATACATGTGTTTGGTGGATAAAGACGGGCAACGTGCACTGCTGTCCATGTCACCAACCGCTCCAGACAACACTTGTTTTGTGGTCGACCAAGATTTGAGCATCCCAGGGATGGGAGGCTACTACTTGAACGGCCTCCACGGCTTGATGTGTTTCTCAATGAGAAAAAGGACTTGTATATACAACCCCACCACCGGACAACGCTTGACCTTACCCAAGATTAAGCCCGACATCATAGCCGAACCAGGTCAAAAACAGTTTATTAAGCGGAACCATATCGGATACGACCCTGTTGATAATCAATACAAACTATTATGCACAATTGTTCTATATTCAGACAAATTGCTTAATCTGAAGACGGAGCACTGGGTGTTCGTGCTAGAAGCTGGAGGCTCGTGGAAAAAGGTTGTCCCGAGTGAGAATTATCGTCCTCATGCCCCTTTTGTACCAGGACAATCTATCAGTGGATCAGTAGTATATTATCTGGCGTGGCATAATATGTACACTTATGCGATTGTGAGTTTTGACGTTAGGTCTGAAGAGTTTACTACCATCATAGCACCTGTGGATGACAGATATGCTATTCCTGCATTTGAGATGAGAGCAGAACTTATAAAGTATGGTGGAAAAATCGCTATTTTCGAATATAGCTACTTACGAACTGAGGGTGTGACGGCATTAAGGGTATTGGAAGATGCTGAGAAAAAGGAATGGTCGACGAGGAGCCTTGTGTTGCAGCCTTGTCAGATGCATTTAGTCCAAGATATTGATTTGATTGTAAAGGGCACAACTCAAGACGGCAAAGTTATCTTAGCACCTATGGATGTGCATTCTGGATTCTATATTTTGAGTTATGATTTGCAAAGCAATGACTTGAGTAAGGTTGAAATCAAAGGAATACCAGACCATTGGTTCGAGAAAGAATGTTGGTTTGACAAAGAATGCAACTTTGACTTGAGGTTGGTGAACGAGAGTAGTGTCATCTATTTGGAAACTTAGCAGTTGCTGTTTTATTCACTTGATTTTGCTTCGATTTGTTTTTGTGTTTTCTACCGCTTTTTAAGGGTAATTATTCCCTGTCAAATTGCTAATAACATCTACGGATGACATCATGTTTCTGTTGTACAGACGAATAATAACTTTTATGCCTTGTTTTTTTTCTTTTAAAAACAACTAGAACTTGATCCGCACTTTCGTTCGGATGTTTGATTTAATTTATGTTCAATGTAAATTTTTAAACCGTCAATTTTATAAAAAAAAGATTTTATATGTATATATATATATATATATTATGTTTTGTAATTTGACGATCTAGAAAATGTTATCTCCGTTTAATACATGCAATTTTGGGGGGGGGGGGGGGGAGGTGTTATAGGAAGATGAATTTGTATAGAGTTTGTAAATTTTAAGAGATAATAGATTTTTAAAATTATGTGGCTTGTGAAAGTTGTATATATACGTTGACTTATCAAATTTGATCATAACTTTTTAGATTGATATAAATTTTCATCAATTAGGTGTTATAGGAAGATGAATTTGTATAGAGTTTGTAAATTTTAAGAGATAATAGATTTTTAAAATTATGTGGCTTGTGAAAGTTGTATATATACGTTGACTTATCAAATTTGATCATAACTTTTTAGATTGATATAAATTTTCATCAATTAGGCTTAGCAAAAGAGTTTTCATTAAAGAAGCAAATTTGCCTTATAGATATACAAAGAGTAATAAAAAACAATAAAAATAATTTTGAATTATATGTTTTAAATTCAAACTTATTATAAAAATTGGATTTTTCAATATTTTTAAGAAAATTCTTTTTTTAAATGTGAAAATAAATTTTCAAACTATTTTCATTTTATTTTTCAAATTTTTAATATTAATAAATACAGTTATATATTCAAAATGATAAAACGATATAATAATAATGATATATTCAAAAATGTAAAGATATATAAAATGTAATAAATTATAAGTTTGGACATATATTTTGGATTTAAGGTGTAATGGATTAAAAGAGTTATCACATGGATTTTGAAAATCACATGGATACATATGATATTTTGAAAGTTGACTCTTATGAGTAAAAATGAATAGAATTCATCTCCCAATAACAACTGATTTGTTTAGAATTAAAAAATCAACAATAACAAGACTTTTTGAATAACAAGGGATTTGAAGATTTGAATGGATTTGAAAATTCTTAAACCAATAACAGAGGATTCTATCAAGATTTTTGAAATTCAAAAACCAATAACAATGGATTCTCAAAATTTTCAAAGTTGATGAGAATTCTATTACCAATATTCATACAATTAATAATGGTCAGTATATAAATATCGATTTGGTTAGATAAACTTTGGAAATGTAATTAAATAGTTTAAATTGATAAATAAATGAAGTGGAAGAATATGTAAATAAAAAGAAATATAAAAAGTCTCTAATTTATTGTAAATGCAATAACTAAATGTGTAAATAAAAGAAAGTACCAAAATACTACTATCTAAGTTACTAAACAATTTTCATTTATTCTGCTATCCATATTTCCAAACAGTATAAAAAGGTATTTCAGTTTTAATAATACAGATTACAATATATCGTTCATGTGAGCTAAAAAACGAGAGAAAATTGTCAAAACGGAACCAAAATTTAAAGTGATTGTCTCTTTCATATAAAATTATTTTTGTCCATTTTGTCTCCATTTTACCTTTTCAATTTCTGAAACTTAATGAAATAAATAGTTTTATGATCAAAAAGTACTAAAAATATAAAAAATATAGAACACCCATATACACAAACATATATTTTTTAGGTGAAAAATTTAATAAAAAAAATTAAATTTCATTCTACAAAAAATAGAATTCGTCTTCTACGTAATTTGAGTTAGTAGAAAATGAAATCTAAAATAAACAAATTCATCTACTTTTTGTAGAATGAAAAATATGTTATTAATTAAAATTCTAAATAGGTGGAATGCGATTTCTACTAGTTGTAAAAAATTACTTTTCTGTCGAATGTACTTTTCTAGAATGCAAAATCTAAAAAATACGCGAACGTTTACATAAGGTAGAAATTGTATTCAAGATTTTTTTCATCATTTTACATAGAAGGTGCCTTCTAGGGATAACAAAAATGTTTTTTTTTGCGAAAATTAAGGAAGTTTTAGTTAAGAAAATATTTTAAAAATATTCTAACTTCCTAATACATTTCCTAATACGTGTTCAGATCGAATTTTTGTCAAAATATCAAAAAATGATTTTTCACTTTCTTCTTCATCAATCTATAATTTGTTCGTAGTTTGTCTTGTGATTTTCACAAACTCTTGTTTTTTATTAAAAAGTTTAATAAAATTAAAAAAGTTTACAAAACATTTTAAACTTTTCATAAAAATAAAAATTTATAAAATATTTTTTATAAAGTTTATTTAACGTCTTTTACTAAAAGGATTTTGTAAAGTTTTATTTTATTTTTATAAATTTTACAAAGTTTATTTTTTATGAAAGTATTATTAAAAACGTTTTAAAAAGTCTTATTTTAATTAAAATTTAAAACTAATAAAGTTTACTTATGTTTTAAGTTTTTATAAAAATAAAATTTGTAAAACATTATTTATAAAGTTTTTTATTACTAATTGTTTTTACTAAATTTAAAGTTAATTTAAAGTTTTTACTAAATATTTTTTTGTAAAATATACAAAGTTTATTTTTATTATAAAATTAATAAAAAACATTTTACAAATTTTTTTTTTTTATAAAAAATTTAAAACTTTAAAAAACAATTATAAGAACTTTACAAAAACGTTAAATAAACTTTATAAAAAACATTTTACAAAATTTTATTTGACATTTTTTATTAAAAAAATTTGTAAAGTTTTATTTTTATTAAATTTCTATCAAAAACATTTCCCAAAGTTTATTTTTATTTTCCCTTTTAAGACGTTTTTGATTAAAATTTTAAAATTCTTTTAATTTAATATGTTTAATTAGATTAATCAAGTGTTAGTTTTGGTATTATGAAAAAAAGCTCTATAATATTATTTGAGAAGTTAGTTACATATTTGTCGCACTCACGTTAATTTTCATGATGATTGACACTAATACCTTTAATGAATTAAAATTTTTACATATAAATACTATTATTAAACTTTTATTTAGTTTCCATTTTAAATTTTTCCAAATAACATATATAATAAAAAGGAAAAAAATTTGAATTTTAAGAAAAATAAAAAAACGAAAAATATATGTATATATAATAGATTTCATTAAAAAGGAAACTTCACAAAATATAAATATTTCATTTAAAATAATTTTAAATAGCATAAAATATACTTTTGAAGTAATAAAATATTTTTATATCTACATTTTCTTAGATGAAAAAATATAATTGTATATAATGTTATTTCATAAAATAAAATTCACACATACAATCTTGATATTAGAAAAACAAATATTATTTCTTTTAAAACGTAATTTTAAACAATACAAAATATATATTTTAAAAAGTAATAGAAATATTTTCTTTGATTATATAAAATAATTAAGTAACACAAACGCGTATAGGTTTAATTGACTAAGAATATTTAATAATTAATTACTATTATTGTAATGTTTTATTTATTTCAAATATTTATTTGACTATAATAATTTTCAATTAGAGAAAAATAAAATTTTACAAATAATGTTTTATTTAAATAATATGGTTACAACTAACAATAAACATCTTTTGATCAAATAGTTACAAACAATTTTAAAATAACATAACACTATATATATTAATGAGGTAGATATTTTTATTTTATCATTATTAGAATTATTTGTTTTTAGTATTAATTTAAAAAAAAATCTATGTTTTTATGTTTGTAGAACTTTATATAACCATAACCAAAATACCAAAGCGATTCTGAATTTTTATTTTCAAGATTATTTAAAATAAATTTCAGTTTTACCATGTAATAAATCTAAAGGATCAAAATTATTTATAATTTATAAAATAATTTAATTAATTTGAATATTGGTATGTGTTCATGAGCTTCCAAAATGTATTATTTACTTATTTATGTAATTTCCTGTTGTTTTTCGCTTCATTTGATAAATATTTTGAAAATACATGCACATTCAAATGATAAATAAAACTAATTTAATTTTACTTATTTATACTAAAAATAATTATATTTCTTTTTGAATTTGAAAGAATATATGTAATTCAATATACTCACAACACCAATGACTAGACTAATCCAACTTATATCTAAAATAATATTAAGAAACTCAATAAAATACATTTATATTTTAATTAGTATCACATATCTAACCAATAGTATTTTAGATAACTAGATTTATTTATAAAATCAATACATTTTGTAATTAATTTTTAGCTGAAAAATTGTATAAATTTCACTGGTATTATAAAATGACGCTCTTTGTGAAACAAGAATATGAGTTAAAGTGAAATTTAATATGAAACAGAGGAAATATTTATTAATTTTTACATATTGGCAAAAGTGTTTCACCAAAATATCTAACTTCACATTCTTTCATGAATTTTCTATGATTTGTGTTATTTATTTTCTACTAAAATATGATATACTAATAGAAACATGTAAATTTAATTGTATAAATTTAAAAGTATTTGATTTGTTTATGGGTTTCAGAGTTGAATTTTAAAATTTAAATGATGTGAGTATAACATTTAAAATCAAATGTTACATTTATTATTACTACAATTGACATTTTGTATCAAATTTAATATTACAATTGTTTTAACAATGATTTGCAAGCACAATCGACAAAAAACCAACAATGTCTATTTCTTTGTTATGAATCGTCGCAACCACATAAACCTCTGGGGGAGGGGGTACTCAATGAATAAAGGATCTGAGGAATTTCAGAGTCTTTTTTCAAAACAAATAAATAACTATATAAAATTTTTTAAAACATCGATTTTCAAATCATTTTTGTTTTATTTTCATTTCAAAAAATTTGAATGGAAAATTTCAATGAATGAATGACTTTTCATATTTACAATTAATGAATGATTATTTTCATATATACCCTAAATTTGGGATAAAATAACACAAAGCTAATTTTCAAAATATTTATAAAACATATATAAACACAATCTCAATCTCTTAATACTAAACACTAAACACTAATCACTAAACTTTAAACCCAAATATTAGTATATTTTTGATTAAGAGTATTTTTGAAAAGTTTTATTTAACTTTGTGGCATTTTAAACAATTTCTGCATTTTCAATTTTTTAAAAATGTGAATTAATTTTTTAAATGATTCAAATATAAGAGGTGTATTTTTCCAATGCTTTTTAATATAAAACCAGATGTTTTCCGTCATAATATGCAGTGATAGATTTATGTTTAAATTATATTTAAATTACTATTTAAAAGTTTATTATTATAATAACAATATCTTAATATAAATATTGATTTAGTTAAACATACAATTAAGATAAATGAAATGAATGATTGATTTTAAATTATATTTAATTTATATTTAAGCATAATATATATATATATATGTATTTTTTAAAAAAAATTATAAATAATCTTAGATAGATTATCATTTTTTGGTTAAACTATATTAAATCAACTTGTATAAAATTTAAACAAATTGATATAAAATTTCATAATTATAAAAAATAAAACTAAACAGAATTTCTAAAATTTATAGATATCAAAATGAAACAAATTGTATTACGAATAAAAATTTATAATTTATTTAAAAGATTATATAAATTTAAAAAGTCTTGTTTAGTAATAAGAATTGTATGATTATAAAAATAGACTTAAATATTATTTCAAAATTTGTAAAGTATTTTATGTTTGTATTGTTATATCATTTAATGTCATATTTGAATAAATTTATTTGAATGATGATGTATAAGTCCTTTTTAATAGATATTATAAATTAAAATCAACCGTTAGACGTGAATTCTGAAACGGTTGTAAGCCTGATTAGAAAAAAATTCCATAGTATGTATTATAAAACTAGTTTCGCCCACCACTAAACCCGACACGTTCCACTAGTTTGTTTTTGAAATCCTAAGGAACCAATTCTCGTTCTGTACCCTCGGCGATAACCATGAATACGTGAGGTTCTCCTCGTCGCCTCGGATGCGGGGACTATCAATGTCACCTCTGGAGTAGCTAGGACTCGGTGAATGCCTCAAAACTTATAACAGCCTCAACCATTTACGCACAAATGCTATAGGATAAGTGCATAGAACAAAAATCATGTAAAAGTCACTCCATAACCTCTGTACAAACTCCAACAGCATCGAAACCGTCCAAGATAAAGAGATCGATGAGAGCCTCTAACCTGACAGGAAAGTAGAACGACGGGAACGGAACAACAGCTGCAATTGAAACAGAATACTCACTCCAAAACCTGCAAAGACAAGCTGGGAGGCATTACTGCAATCATAGTCCCATGGCAAGACAATGACACGGCACTGGGATATGCCTCTCAAACGACTGAACCACTGAGGAATGAGAGACTCCTAAGACCACTAGAAGCAAAATTGATTAAATATCCAAATTATTCAAAATTTTGATATTTAGACAACCGAAACCATAACCAATTTGAACCAAAGTATTCTGGATATCAAAATGTATCTAAAAAGAATTTATATACTTATATATATATTAATTATTTTTAGTTTTAATGTATATAAAAACACCCAGAATATATATGATACTTTTAGGTTGGTTTAAATATTTGAAAATATATAAAATAGTCAAATATAAATATCAAACATAGTGGAAATACACTCAAAGCACCAAAAATATTTAAAATAATTATTGATTTTTAATCCAAAATTTAAACCAAACCAATTTATATGTTAAGTTTAGGTATTCTGACATATGTTATTAAGATTTATATACAATATATTATTTTATTTATATATTTTAAGAAATTCAAAATATATAATGAATTTTATAAAATAATTTAAATGAGTTATCCGAACCCAAAGTGAACCCGCAAAGATCCGAATATAATTCGAACTGAAATTTAGAAATATCTGAATTGGGCTGAAATCTTTGACCTCGAAAAACCAAAACCCAAGCAGATCTGAAATGAACTTGAATGGATACATGAATGCCCAGCCCTAATTATAATTCGAACTGAAATTTAGAAATATATGAATGGGGCTGAAATCTTTGACCATGGAAACTCGAAACTCAAACAGATCCGAAACGAACCGGAATGGATACCTGAACGTCCAGCCCTAGTCACTATTATGTATCATATACATGTCATCATATAATTAATTGTATTAGTCCATCATATAAATAATAGAATAGCTTTTCGACGTTAAAAAAAATGGTCCATCATATAAATAATCATATAAGTAATAGTATTTTATATGTACCATCTTATAAATAATCATTATTATTATATTTTTAAAGTTTAATGTGAAATATAAAAACCATAATTTAAGTTGGTATATAAAATTAATCCTTTTGTTGTATTTTTCTTAAATATATTGAAAACATTTTTAATAATGGTTATTTGAAAATATTTTAGTAAAAATAAAATTTTGAATATATGCATATTTTAAATCAATTTCTGATATAAATCAACTTTAAATTATTATTTTGATTTGAAATATGTATATAAAAATTAAATTGTATTTATGATTATTTTAGACAAAACAATGTTTTTAGGTAATTAGATTAGTCTATTTTGTATATTTTAAAACTGATATAATGGATTTCCAATTTTTATTAATAACATAAGCCATTATTTTTTTCTTCTTGGCATACTTTTATCGATGTTTCAAAGTTTTAATTTTTTGCATTAGTTTTCTATGAATTATTATTAATTTTATGATATTTTTTTGAAAATTGAACTCTTGAAATTTTTATATTGACTAAACTAAATAAGGTAATAATACTGTTTTTAAAAATTGTTTTATATAATATACTATTTATATTTTAGTTTGTGTTTTTATTTTCATCATAAAGAATTGTAAATAAAAAGAATTGTAAATATAGTGATAGAATTGTAAATAAAATGAAATATAGAAAGAAGGTTGTTTAATTTATTATAAAAACAATGACTAATGTTTAAATAAAAAGAAGTATTAAATATGTTATTCATGTTTCTAAGCAATTTTCATTTGTTACTAATTTATTGAAAATATAATGGCTAAATATATAAATAAAAGAAATTACACATCTCTACTATTCATATTGCCAAACATATCTCATTTATTCTACTATACTTATTTCCAAACATCTCCAATTTGTACTTCAACTTTAATAATATAGATATAAAGACATTTTATAGCTACAAAAGAAAGAACATTTTCCTTGTGGTTCAAAAGGTTTCTGTCCAGAATAGAAAATAGGAATGATATTTCACTATATTCCTATATTGCGCGTGCAGAATAGGAAATAGGTTTCAGAAGGTTAATTTTTAGTTATTTTCGGATATTTTTAAATCTTACTTCAGATTTTGATTCGGTTAGGTAAATAAGTATTGTGCTTGTCTCAAAGCATATTTAGAACATATAATCAGAGTCAGTCTTGATTAGAAAACTAGTCAAACATGTGAGATTTTGAACATATAATCAGAGTCGGTCTTGGACAAAATATATTAGTTCATGACTAGTATATGATCTTCTCTACAATGTTGCATCTTCTGTAACATACTAACATAGTATACCCGTTTATATAAACTTTTTAAAAATTAGCTTTCTATTGGTAAGGAATAAAATCGACCACATACAGAACATCAAATAACCTTTTTTGGTATAAACATCAAATAACTTTTTAATTTAGCTTGCATCTGCTTCTTGAGGATTAGTTTTCCCATGGCTTCGTCCAACCAAAGAAGATCTTTCGAAAGAATTAAGAATGTTTTGAGATTTACCGTTTTCCCCAAAGAACTATTCCCATCCCATATAGACTTCGAATCCCACTTTCCTTGACTTTTCGAGAGTTTCAAACAAATATGTAGTAAAGTTTTCTATATAGTTAGCAATTCAAAAACTTGTTAATGGAGTATAGGGAAACGTGACCGCTGGAGATCAAAAAACATGTTTTTTAATCTTCATAATAACATTGTTTTGAATCGAACAATTTGAGTATTAATAGATAATTATCACCTTTCTTTGACAATTGCATCTCCTGTAACACAAAATGTGTATATGATTTGGTTTCTCGCCTTTCTTTAAAGATATTTAGTTTCTCGCGCAAATGAATTAATAATAAGCAATAAAAACTAAATAAACGAAATTATATAATCCTGTTGTAGGAGTCCAACTAAATAAAACTATAACAACTAAATTATATAAACTATATAATTTCTTTTATTTGTTTCTATATAACACTTTCTATATAACACTTTAAACAAATGAAAGTATAATTTAACGTCAATCATATGTATAGGAGTCCGACTAATCAACCATACACGCTAGAATATATAGGAGTCCAAGTGATAATCTAAACATTGAATTGTTGTTATATGACTTAGATAAAGGGATTACGATTATTTTCATAGCCTTAAAACATCTTTTAATAAATGAAAGCATAGAAAGTAACGCTAACCACATATAAAAGTAACAATACATACGAAGTCTATCAATTGGTCATGTGTCAAGTTATAGGGTTAGTTATACGAAAACGGAAAATCTCATTCAAATTAATAAACGAGGCATGGCAACAATAATAGGTACTAAGAGTCAAGACTTTTTGACTCATGATGTGCAAGATGTTATTAAATGTAAACAAACGAAAAGGAACAAACCCAACAGAAGATGTAAAAGAGTATCATGTGGAAAGATAAAAAGTTCATTTACGATAGAATCCTCCCATATTAGCTCTGTCACGCATCATCTGGATTCACTTACGGTCGAGTCTTCTCTTCTTGGAATGAGCAGACTTAGAAACTGGAGTAGAAATGTCACGCATTATCTGGATATTAAGAGAGAAAAACAACAAAAAATTAGAAGTAGAAGTATAAACATTCATACAATTTAAGCCTAGCGTATAGAACTTTCAATCAAATGAGAGAAAAATACATAATATGTAAACGTAATTTTTGTAAACAGTGACTATGCATTGCTTCAATCAAACGTGCAAGCATCTTACACTTTCTTTTATGCAATATAAAACTCTGAAACAACTATATATACTTTCTTTTAGTCAGTTGGGGGAGTGTAAACTCTGTAACATCTAAATTTATGAAGTTGACATAACAAGACTAATGGGCATTGAATGATAACATGAATGAAGCAAACAATAACCATGAATAGAAACAGTTAACTGTAACAAAAACTCTTGAAGGAAATGTTTTTTCTCACCTGTCTTTTCTTGATGTTTTCTGCAGTCCTGAAGATGAGAGTGGCATGGTCTCTGATGCTCTATAGAAATGAAAGAAAGGAAAAACAACATTACAAGCGGAAGAAAACAAAGGACACAGAAAACACAAAATAGGAAATATTATTACCGCGTAAGTAGAGTCACTTTCATCCCAACCAGAGTTCTGCCATTTGTTGATGAGGAATAGATCGTAGAGATCATAGTCCCTAGTGGTCCAAAGAGGCATAGAGGAGAGATCTGGTACTGGCAAGGGAGCAGGCGCATTCTTAGAAAGTTCAGAGATGGTTCTTCCATGGATGACACGTTTGAACTTGTAAAACGTACGAGCTGTAAATGCAACCTTAGAGTTGAAATCTCTAGCTCCCTGCAAAACAAAATAGAAGACAGAACATAAGAGACTTGTGACAAAGTTAATTGTAGTAGATGAAGCAATGTTTCTGAATACATACCACATAGACACTGTCTTTGTCACACCAACCAGAAATCTCCCACTTCTTAATGAGGAATGAATCATGCTTTACGTAGTCATCACTAGTCCATATCGCCATAGGTGGGAGGTTTGGTTTCTTCAGTGTGTTGATCCTCTTAGAGCTTTCCCCTTGCGCTCATCTTGATCCACTGGAGTGACATAACCTTTGAGAAAAAAACAAACAACTTAGACAATAATAATTCTTTATCTTCATAACAAAGGAGATCAACAAAGATATTATACACTCGCTTCACCATAACATGATGCAAAACAGAGTAACTGCAGCGAAACTGTGATAAACGAAAACATTAACATCGTCTTTATCAGCAATTAAAGGTATATACAATGAAGAGATCTTATATTAAAGTTCAAATCATCAACATCCGCTTGTACACGATAAATATTCGTATGAGATCGCAACAAAGAAGAGACAATTTGTTTCAGGATATATATGAGATTAATATTCTGATCTCGCAAACTTAGTAAGATCCAAAGTCTGATTCGGTATTTGAGTGAGCCATCAGCTCAGACGCCCTACGCTAGATGCGATGAAATCAAACTTTAACATCAAGAGTAGAACAGAATAATACTTTCAAAGAATCGAACCAACAACATCTCGATTCAAGCAGATTACAACGAAACTTCATCAGGAATGAGATTGGAGTGTTAGATCAACAGATGCGAATACGAAATAAGAAGGTTTACAATCGTAATCAGAAGCAGAACGATTCGAAACAGCAATCGTAATCTAGATTGGATGAAGAGAGGTGAGATTGAGGGTGAGAGAGAGATCTTACCAGTTCCCGGTGTGAAGCCCGGAGGCATTCCGCGGTAGAGCACCGTCTTCTTCTTCTTGTTACGGTTTCTTCTCGGAGGAGCCATCGGAGCGAAATTTCGAAATTCGAAAACCTGAGGGGGAAATTAAGATGGATACGCGAATGTAACCGCCAGTGAGCTTTATGATGAGATTAAATAAGGGTAGTGAACTTATCTATTAAAATTATAACATCGGCCAAAATGGTTGGAGAACTCACCCATTAACATTCCAGGCCCGAGTTCGAACATCGCTCCGTCCCTTTAGTTTCTTCATTTTATTTTTAACTGTACAAAGAAACGAGAGAGAACAGAGTTTTGTTTCTTTTTTTGTGTTGGTGAACAAGTGATTGTTGTGAGTCGACGCACTTTCTTTTATACTACTACAAGATGTTATTATTGTACAAAAAAAAAGATGTTATTATTGTATTTGTTTCTGGATAAACCAACTCCTTACACGTGTCCCTCATGCACCATTTTTGTTACACTTCCGATACGCATGTAAATTATTTTCACCCCTTTCCAATACGCGTCTTCTTTTTCTTATCATGCAATGCAACTCCTTTTAATTTACACTTTCTAATAAATGCATGTCATTGTTTCCTCCACTTCGAAATTCACTAGTACCACAATACTCAAGATCAAATTCCACTGGATGTTGAACTTGTCTTCATATCTCCACAAACTTGAATGTCTTCCTCACATGAGTCCATAATGAACGGAGGCAAATGACTATGAACTTGGAGCAGAGAGCGAAGAAAAGGGACTTGCTTGATTCACAAGCAACATCATTCCAACACATGGTTTTCAAAGAGACGTAGTTGAAACTCAATTGTGTTTTTTTTTTTGAAAAAAAAACTCAATTGTGTTCAATACGTAAGGTCACTTAAGTTACAAAAAAAAAAAGTTCACCAATCTGCCAGTACATTCGGCTTTGAAAAATGCATACCAAAATATACCGAATGGTTTTTTTTGCCTGATTACGTTTGAACATCCATGTTCCTTTAATTTATCAATTATTAAATCAATATTATCATATGTTAGTTACTAGAGATAAAACAAATGAAAAATTACTGATGTTTGAGAAATATATAAAACCTAAAAGCAATTCAGAATACAACTTGTTGAAAACTCTTTCATCTTGTTTTACAATTATATATTGCAGAAATACTGATTTGAGCAATTTTGTTAACCAGATATTAATTTAAACAACATAAATCAAAGAACGCAAAAGAGGAGGCACTGTATTTCTTATGTTGATGGGCCTATGGGCTATGGCCAGTAGAGTTTAAATGAGCTTTATCAATCAAACAGCTCAAAGAAGTTTTGAGTTTTAGTTATAAGTCGTGGGCCCACATTAGACTGTTTTAATATGACACTAGATCATGACCCGCGCGACCGCGCGGATTTCGTTTTTGTCTTAACATATAACATATATTCTATAGTAGTTAATATAATTTGGAGTTTGTCTAATTCTATATTGTGTAGTTTTAAATAATTTTGAGTTTGTCCAATTCTATATTGTGTAGTTTAATATAATTGTGAGTTTCTTAGTTTCATAGTATAGATGTAGGGTGAAAACAATAATCTAATATTAATCAATACAATTTAGACTAACATAACTGAAGTCTTCATTATGATATTAATAAAATAGTTATAATTTATAAAATAGACAAACAAAAATATTTATGAGAAAAAACTAACAAAGATTAACCGTGCTGATATATAAATGTTTTATATTTGGTTAAATAATTTAAATGAAATTGTACTAATCCAAAAAAATAGTTTCAAACTTTTTTATTAATAAAATAGTATTTTGAATGTATATGCAAAAAGTTCAATACGAAAATGACTTTTTTTTTAACGTCAAAGTTTAATTTTATTAATTAAAAGAGTTTACATAATCAAAATACAAAAGGTTATACAACCAAAGAGGAGGATACAATCTTGATGAATAAAAGATTTCATTCCTATCTAAAAACCTAGCCAAACTATTTGCAGGTTCATTATTATCTCGCTTTGTGAAACTAAAGGTACAATCTTTGAATTTCCTACTCCAGAAATGAATATCATTGATCAAATTATCAATAAGAATATTTGTTTGTTTGCCAGTGAGAATGTTAACAAGTTGTTGACTATCTCCTTCAAACATAACGTAAGAGATTCCCAATGACCAGATATGTTGCATTGATGCTAGTAGAGATTTTCCTTCTGCCTCAAGAGCTGAAGTTGACTTTCCAGTACTGGCTGAACCCCAAAAAAGTGTTATTCCTTGATGATCACGAAGTACCCATCCTGCTTTTCCTTGCTGTGTCTCTTTGTCCCATCCTGCATCAAAGTTTGTTTTAACCTTTCCTAAAGGTGGTCGTTTCCATTTCGAGTTTGAGTTTTCCTGCTGAGTTTGCTGAGTAGTTGGATATCAGATATCATTTTCCAATACGAAAATGACTAATGTGTTTTTTTATAAAGTTAAATGCTTACAATGGTTTTGTTTTATACTTATTCACAATATAAATATTATGGCCCATAAAGTAAAATTTTATTGTAAATATCTATGTTTTGATATGTAATTAATAAGCCGTAACAGCAATTGTCCAAGAAAAAATTAAAGATGTTATATTTAATTTTCCTTTTCTTTGCTATATATATATATAAGGAAATATATTCTAGTTATTGCATATCTAAGGTAAATACGTCCCTTTAAATTATAGAATGTTCTATGTTATACTTATATTATTTGAGTATCAAGAAATATATATTCTGATATCTGCATCCAGCAAATTAAAATTTAAGGATTAATCAATAACTGGTTAAAGACTTGTTAATGACTCGCAGTCGACTAAAGAAGATGTATAATATAATGCAAAAAATTATAGTTGTTTATGAATAGATGTATAATATAATGTACAGAAGTATAGTATAATATAGAAAAAAATCATAGTTGTTTACGAACAAATGTATAATATAATGTATAATGTATGCAAAAAAATTGTTTACAAATAGATGTATAACATAATAATGTCTAGAAGTATAATATAATGTATAAAAATAATAGTTGTTTAAGAATAGATTTTAAAGTTGTATTCGCACTCGATGTATAATAATAGAGATAACGGGTTTTTTTGTTTACGAATAGATTTATAATATAATGTATAGTGTCAATAGAGTTAAATTATTATACATCGAGTGTAAGATGCCATATAGTTGGTTGATATTTAGTTATTTAAGGAAAGATTTAAATAAAAAGTTAAGGTATAAATAATAATATGATGTCCAACTTAAAAATCCACCTAGAAGAAGTTGTAATGTTTCTGTTTTAATAAGATAAATGTTTTTGTAGTTCTACAAATATTTGGTTCTATTTTAGACATAAAAATAATATCTATTTTATTAAAATAGTATTATGTCCAGTTAATAAATATTTGGTCCAATAATATATTTCTTTTATTTTATGGATTACTATATTAAATTAAATTAATATTAAACACAAATATAATTACAAAAAAATCTAAATATAAATATTAAATTTTCATAATCTAGTTTTACTTTAAACTAAAAGGCCCAACTTTGAAACGTCGACAAAACGGCCCAACTTTGCATAGATACACAGATTAGGTTTTTGCTCTCGGATCATAGAGTTTCCAGTTGATTTGTTCACTGCAGTTTTCTTTAAAGATATGGATGCAAAAGTAGACAACTCATCAAAGATGGTTTAAGCTGAAGAAAAGAAGATCAAATCGCTCTTGTAACTTGTTGATAACGGGCTCTTTTTTGGGTCTAGGTCTCACAACAAGAAGAAGAGAAAGAGCAAGAGGAATAGATATGTCAGAGATTCCTCTACAATCTTTTGGTCGAAATTCTTACCAGACTGCCAGGAAAGTACTTGGCTAGGTTCAAGTGCGTCTCAAAGCAGTGGTCATCCCTCATCTCTTCTACGTATTTTTGCGAACGTTTATTTACGATCACACAACGAAAACAACAACCACGTCTATACATGTGTTTGGTGGGTGAACGCGGGCAAAGTGCACTGCTGTCCATGTCATCAACATCTCCAGACAACACTTGTTTTGTGGTCGACCAAGATTTGAGCATCCCAGAGATGGGAGGCTACTACTTGAATGATCTCCACGGCTTGATGTGTTTCACAGTGGGGAAAAAAGCTTGTCTATACAACCCCAGCACCGGACAGCGTTTGACCTTACACAAGATAAAAGCTGACATCATAGCCGATAAAGGTCAAACGAGGTATATAAGCCGGTACTCTTTCGGATATGATTCAGTTAATGATCAACATAAACTATTATGCACAAGTGTTATATATTCGGGCAAATTGTTTAATCTGAAATCAGAGCACTGGGTGTTCGTGCTAGAAGCTGGAGGTTCCTGGAAAAAGGTTTTTTCGCATAAGAATTATCGTCCTCATGCCCCTTTCTCACGAGGACAGTCTATCAGTGGATCAGTAGTACATTATCTGGCGTGGCATGATATGTACACTTGCGCGATTGTGAGTTTCGACGTTAGGTCTGAAGAGTTAACTACCATCATAGCACCTGAGGATGTCCATGGCTAATATGTCCGTTCCTGCAATTGAGATGAAGGCAGAACTTATAGATTATGGTGGCAAAATAGCTATTTTCGAACATAGCAACTTAAAGATTGTGGGTATGGTGGTATTGGAAGATGCTGAGAAAAAGGAATGGTCCAAGAGGAGTCTGGTTTTGCAGCCTTGTCAGAGGCATTTAGTCCAGGACACTGAGTTTATTGTAAAAGGCACAACTCAAGACGGAAAAGTTATCTTGGCACCGTTGGAGATGCATTCTGGATTCTACATTTTGTGTTATGATTTGCAAAGCAATGGCTTAAGTAAGGTTGAAATCCAAGGAGTACCACACCGTTGGTTTGACGAAGAATGCTACTATGACTTGAGGTTGATGAGTGAGAGTGAGAGGGTCATCTACTTGGAAACTTGAGCACTAGTTTTTTTACCGTTTTTTTACAATGTATTTTTGTTTGAATTATTGCGTTAGAATAAATGTAACTGAGTGAGAGTGAGACGGTCATCTTCCTGGGATATGCTTTCTTCTTTTGATCCGTTGTTTTATTATCTTACTTGATTTATATTTTTTATGTTTCATATAACTATATGTGCTTTTTCGATATAATTTTACTAAATATTATCAAATAATGCTAAGAAAAAATATAGGTATTTTCATTCTGAATATAAAATCAACAATATAATACTTACTTTGTACTTATATGAAATGTATATAGAGATATATTATTAGTTTATAATTTTAGTGGGACCATATATTTACATAGGATTTTTTTAAAAAAATATTATTTTATTATTTTTTAATTTGTATCATATTTGAACCGGTCCAACTCGGGACCGAGAAGATTTCTTAATTTATTGAGATTATTAATTTATCGAGTATTAATTTATAGAGGTTCTACTGTATTTTTTATAATACTAGTATTCGAATACCCTTGAAAGAGACCCGACTAGAATCTAATAACTGTTTACTGGAGCTAAGCCGGAGAATTCTCCGAAGACATTCATGGGGCCATTTTTTCACCCCATTTTAATCGACGGTTACTAAAACTCGAACTTAGTTAGAACTTGTAGTCGTGAAGCCCTTTACCATCAGAGACATTATCTAATATACAAAAGGTTATAACTAATTCATTAATCACCATTTGATTTTAAATATATATTTTTGAAAATTTGGTTTTATGTTGAAAGTCAATGATTAAACCCGAGTCTAATAGTGTACAATACATGCAAAACTAACACACATTTGCTTAGAATTAATTTTGCTACCACTTAAAAGGATGAAACTAGCCCTTCGTAGAAAACAAACTTGTAGTAAACATCATTAATAAATATGACGAATACAAACATATGATAGAATAGAACTACTTAGAATGGCCTAATTAAGAACCCTTCCAAAAAATTCCAAACTATATAGGAACTTTTGCCCCACCAATATGTATTTTAAAATTTCCATAAAAGTAAGTGTTTAGTTTTTTTTTGTTTTTACAGCATTATTTAAATATTAGTATATGATAGCATGATATATATATATATATATATATATATTAATCTTCACCATCTACTCTCTCGTTTACATATATATAATCCATCTTTTAGGACAGAACACACCGAAAGCTCCGCAAACCCACTAAAAACAAAAGAAGGCGGCGCTAAAGAAATCAAAAATGCAACCAGAGAGCTCAGATCAGATGATGTATTCGCTCCTCACCGGAAACCAAATCTCCGGTGGAGGATTCTGCCTTTCCGAGGACTACATGTCGACTATGCCGTCCTTATGCGGGTCGTCTTCCTCCACGTCATCTTATTACCCACTAGCTATCTCCGGCATAGGAGAAAGGCTTGCTCAAGACAGAGCTATTGCTGCTTTGAGGAATCACAAAGAAGCTGAGCGAAGAAGAAGAGAGAGAATCAGTTCCCATCTTAACAAGCTACGTAACGTACTCTCTTGTAATTCCAAGGTAATATAAATTTTACTACTACATATTAATACTTTTATATGGTGTATATATATCTCCCGATAAATATGTAGATTGTTGATACATATATACGTGTGTTATCTTATAAATTCTAAGAGAAAAACTTTAAATGGGTACTAGGCTTTTGCATCTTCTGATGTTTCATATGTTCCATTCGATTTGGTGTGAGCTGAGTACTACTATATTTTCATGATATTTTTGTTATAATATTCTTTTGTTTCATTTGAGTATTTTTAATTGCCTTATTAAGATGGTCCACAGTTCTCATTATGTATAGTTCTACAAAGGTAAAGATGTCCATTGGATTTTGAGTCTACGTGTAGTGATTTTAAATATTCAAAACTTGCAAGTAGTGAGAAAATACAGAAGATGTAGAGAAACAAAAAGCTTCATGGCCTTTTTATGAATCTCGTTGGGATAGCATATAAATTCTTGGAAAGTTCTCATGCTTTCTTCAGTTGATATGATATGAACATCAAATACAACGTTTTTGATGTAGAAAATACCAATTGTTGTTTGCTTCGACGATTTTAAATCTTTTTTTCCGTGGAACTACATAAAGTTTTGCAGTTCATCATAATTATTGTAACACCTCCACTTCTTTTAAAATGATATTTACATTCTTAGCAAAAAACATTAAATTCAAGTCATTGATCCAAAACTTAAAAGAGTTTTCTAAATTAAACTTTTAATGTGTAGTTCATGTTTCCTTTCAGACAGATAAAGCCACGCTCCTCGCCAAAGTGGTTCAACGAGTCAAAGAACTTAAACAACAAACCCTAGAGATTTCAGATGCCGACCTAACTCTTTTACCCACAGAGACCGACGAGATTAGCGTTCTACACTATGGAGACTATTCAAATGAAGGCCATATAATCTTCAAAGTATCTTTATGTAGTGACGATAGATCAGATCTCTTGTCTGATCTCATGGAGATACTTAAGTCTCTTCATATGAAGACTCTTCGAGCTGAGATGGTAACTCTTGGTGGTCGGACAAGAACTGTTCTTGTTGTGGCTGCAGACAAAGAGATGCAAGGAGTCGAGTCTGTGCATTTCTTACAGAACGCTCTCAAGTCCCTGCTCGAGCGGTCAAGCAAGTCCTTGATGGAACGTAGTTCAGATGCTGGTGGAGGAGAATTGTCAAAACGATGGCGTGCACTTGATCACAGCATAATGGTGTGCAGGGCCGGATCTGAGATTACTGGGGCTTGAAATATTTCTTTAAGAATTTCTATAAATATTTTTTTTTCATAATTTGGGGACTTATCTCTATGTGAAAACCTTCTAAATTTTTTGGGAGCCGAGGCCAAAACTTTACCGGCCTATATCCAGATCCGGCCCTGATGGTGTGAGAGGATGGTGAGAGTACACTAAAACGTCTTTAATTAAGTTACATATAGGGCCTGATCATAATTAACTTGGTTATAATTACCAAAGCTTTTTTTCATGGTTCCTACTTTATAATGTTTTATTGTTTTTAGTTATGACTCGTGGGAGTGTAAGCAACTATTGTAAGTAGCTTTGGTGTGTTCTCTTTCTTTTCTTTTTTAACAAAATAATAATATTAATATATAAACAAAATTTTCCATGTTATTGTTCTTTATACATTGTTAGCTTTTAGTTGTTGGTGTTGGGACTACTCGGGTTTTGAGATTGTGAGAATATTTGTCGATGTAGACTAATCTAAGTACCAGATTTCAGATGTGATTGGTAAAGTCCAAAAGAAACTACACTATGTATATATGTGAATATATATATATATATATATATATATATTATGCAAGTATATTGTAAATAGAGGTCTATTATGTTTGTATGCGATGAGTTTCAAAGTGAATCCAATCTCTCCTCCCTATTCTTTGCTCTTGTCTTTCTATAAATGTGTACATTTGACCACATTTTTCAGACCGAAGAATCTAAGCAGGGTCTGATTTTTCTATGTATTTATTATTGATCATATATATAGTTAAATGTATACATATAAATAATTGTGTATACTTGGACGCATCAGCATGATCGATTATGAAGTAATGATTCCAAGAATAAGAAGTATTTTTAACTGATAAACAAGAAACATGTAGAAATTGTTTCAATATATGAGTAGTGAACATTGAAACAATTTGTTTATTTAGCTGTGGATGAACAACCTCACTGATATATTACACATCGATAATTTTATGATCGTCTACTTTTCTTTCTTTTTTTGTCACGAATTTTATGATCGTCTACTAATCATGTATAAACATGCATATATATATTAGGATCCAGTGGTTGAACATTAACTTTGTTCGAATATTTTCTGTAACTTCATCGTGGTTGGTCATTGTGGCCACGTATCTTAAACTTAATAAAATGGTCCGCAAGTCCTCTTATAAGGTAAAAATAGTGTATATTTGGAATACGAAGAAGGATGAGAATGTGGGATTAAAGGAAGGGGAAGCGTGAGAAAAGGGGACTGACAAAAGGAATTAAAATGGATGGGCCATTGGTTCTATGAGACAAAAATACCGACTCTTCTCATCACTCTCCCTTTTAATAAAATATCACTGAAGAAAACTAATAAAGAGAAGAAGAAGAAAAAAGGTGGAGAAAGTTTGTTCATGGAGCGTGATGGTTTTGAGGCAGGTGGTGTCCCCTCTATACTCAACCTCGCGACCAAAAAGTATATTTTATAGAAATCTTTATAGCTTTCGCACTATTTTGTATTTTCTATCATTAAAGTTATATTTGTATTCAACTAAATAAATATAAACAGAAAACTCCAAGTTTTAAACATTCCTTTTGAAGTTTATGGGTATTATGAAAAAAGCAATCATTGACATCGTGTAAACATGTGAGTTCCCCTTTCTTATCTTCTTACCACACAATTTTGACCACCCTATTTCCTTTGTGAATTTACTGTTTCCTAGCTGATTTATTTTGCTTTTTCGGTGTAAATGTTAAGATGCTTTATTTAGTTTGCTTTTCAGTTTTCACAGAGAAGCATCTATGACTTTATCATATTATATGTCAAATATGGTTTTGTTTCCCTGCGTTCTTGTTGTCTTTCTTGGTCAAGCGGTCTTGTTTATCGACCTAGACAAATGCGGAAACTTTTTCACCTTCGGGGTTTTACCGGAATCTTAGAAAACTTAAAATACTGAATCATCAACCTCAGCATACCATATATCCGTCTTAATATGTAAATTAGTTTTATGTTGAGATTTACACAAATGTTTTAAACAGCTTCTATAAATGAACAATTCATTATTTATTTTGGAACTTCCCCACATTTTTTTTCGTTCAAGTGGTCACTACATCAAGCTTAAGTGTTGAGTTTTGAATTAGTTAAAAACATTGTATGTCAGAACATATATAATCATGTTGTCATCTTTTTATTAATGGTGATTGATCTAACATAGTATTTTGAATTAACCAGTATAAATATAAGAGAAATTACTTAGAATGACTCTAATTGGTCTAAGAATTATTAGAATGACTCATATTAAATTGTAATTACTAGACTAATTTGAGATATAACCAAATTTACTTAAAAGCCCATCTCTAACTTATTAACCACAAGTTTGCTATTGAAAAAAAAAAGATAATAGAAAGCTTTGTCTGTCGTGTCTCCCTTACGACAAAACCAGAATCAGAACATTCTCAGATCGACAGCGGCCGTCATCCCTATCCCACTCCGACAACAACTCCTCCGTCACAGCTGCCTTCGATTTCATCCTCTCCTCGTCAAGTCGCCATCGTCCCTGTCGCTCAAGACGAACCGTAGCTCCGATTTGTGTAGGTTCTTTAATCGACGAAATTGACACTGTAAGTGCTAAATCGATCCAAATCCAAGTTGTTATAACACGTTTCCATATATTTTTTTTGATTGAATGTTTGATTTCGAAAACCCTAAATCCCAATTTCAACATTCCTTGGACTTTGAAATCGAAAGAATTTTTTTTTTAAGTTTGGTTATAACACAATTTTATTGATTGTGAAAGTTTGTAAACTCTAATTCCTATTTCCTTTAGCATCGGCTCAGATTAAACCAGAGTTTCAGTTGAAATTTTATTCTGTTTTTTTCATTACTTTAATTTCTTTTTTCTTTAGAACCACCAGCGTCTCAGTTGACAAAGACACAAGTTTGGGCGTATGTTGGAAACTCAACAGTGAAGCGTATCATAACTGGTGCGAAAGTCGCAAAGGAACCTTATGACCCATTAGCTAAGGTGGAGGCAGAGAAACTGCAGAAAGTTTTGGACTTCATCGTCTGATTTGTAAGTTTTTTCTTGTACGTCCTAGCTTCTTATTTGGATATAGTCTTATAGTTTATTTTTCTTATTTTTAGGGAAGCAAAGGAGCCTGGTGTTGGAGACGACAGCACTGGATTTTACTTGAAGTTAATGATACCGAGGGACTCTTGGCCAACAAAAGACTACGGCTGGTTCCATGACTCTGTAAGTTTCATTCCTGATTTTCATGACAAGAATATTAAACTACAGGTGGTTGCTCACTGTGAATTGTTCATGTCTTAGCACATTGCAGCAGCAATGCTTATGTTTCACAGATGCTCCATGAAACTTTGTTGGTTTGGATGATCAGATTATAACACCACTGCGGCTGATATTTATGAGGAGGTGACTGAAACAGCCGAATAAATTGGTCTTTCTGTTCTTTTTTTGGCTACTGAATGATGGATGTATTTTTTATTTTTCACTGAATGATGGATGTATAACTTGCTGATTTTTGGCTTTAGCCGAATGTATAACTAGGTGGTTTTTGGCTTATGAATGATGGATGTATAAGTTACTAGTTTATGAGTGATCGATGTATGCAGGTTTTACAGAACGTTTAACAAACGTTTATCAATCATCAAAACGTAGTAGCTAATACTAACAAAACAAACTTATAAGAAAAAAAAACAGAACGTTATATCCTATCTCATTCTCAGTTATTCATCAAACTCACATGCTTGAATTTTCGTGATTAGACATCTAATAACTACAAGAATATAATTAAATAGTTCTTATAATTTTGAAAAAATATGAATGTGAAAATGTAAAAAAACTGCAGAAAGTTAACCTAAAAATAAGCCAGTTTCAGAATTATAGCAAACCGGAGAGAAATTAAAATTGGTTTATATAAACTTAAATTTTCGTCACTAAATCTGCCATAACATAAATTAACAAGTCTGTTACCACATAAACAAAAAGTCTGCCGATAATTTTAAATCGGTTATATAAATCTACCATAAGAAAATAAGTCTAACATTACAAATAAATCTGCCGATTAAAATATAAGTTGACCAAATAAATCTACTATTTATAACAAATCTGCTATTTCATTTGACAGATATATTCTTAAAAATCTATTTTTTAATCAAATCGGACAATTAACTCTGCCGTGTGAACAAATCTGACGTTTTTCTGAAAATCTGACACCATTTCAACGACAGATTTCTTTTTATAAATAGATTTTGTAAACAGATTTATTATTCGACAGATTTGTTTAAAAAGAAAACAAATCTGCCGTCAAAAATTAATAAGGATATTTTGGTAAAAAAAATTTTTTGTTATAACTAGGTGTAAGGGCAATTTCGACCAGAAAAATATTCTAATAATTTTTAAGAAATATGAGTCATTCTAGTAATTACACAACTAATTTGAGTTAGTTTAGTAAACTTCCCTTTTTTTTTTGTTAAGTATGTGAATCTTCGTTAAATCAATAATGATGCAGGGAGATACATGGCTTTGAAGATCAAATCCTAAGTATCTAAGCAGCTAATGTAACCGAACATGATTAGAGCTTAGCTAGTTTTAGAAGACATTATGACCAATAAGCTACAGGAGATCTCGACTTTATCTCATTACAAACCTGCAACGAGAGAGGAGATCAGTAGCGTTTTAGAACTAACCTCATTCCTCTTGTTCAATCTTTCTCTTCGATTTTTCCAGAACTAACCTACAAGCGTTTTTTTTTTCATTCTGTCCATGATTTCTATGTTTTAGAAGTAATTATTGTGGAGTTTACTTGCATATCGAGAATTTTTTACGTAAAATATGATTTCAAGCTAGAAATTTTCGATATTTGCAAGTTTTTTGGGACATAACCAATTCGGTTTCACAAAACTAAACGGCGATTTCTTCATCTTCGCAGCTGACAAGGGCAAAATACATCTCACCGCCTAGACATAGAGATCACCTCCTATTCGTAACGGTGACCTTCCGATCTAACTGGATGAGTTTACGATGACGCAGACGCGTTTTAGAACATATCATCTATCTAAAAAAGATTTTGTATATTATGCTAATGAACCAAGAGAAAAAAAAGAAAAAGAACCAAGAGCTTTAATAATAGCTAATTTCGAACCATCTCATGGGTAGTCCCTCCAACTTGTGTATGTATGTATATTGAAGCGAAGTAATGAGGTTTCAAATTATTCTATCAATGGTATGACCTAGCATTTCCACTGGAATACATGCTCCACCATGCGTCGTGAGTTCCTCTCTCTCCTCACCATTGTTAAAAGAGAAATAACTTTGTATATCATTTATAAATTATTTTTTTAAATGTAAGTGTGATCCAAACAACATAAAACTGTGAAAAGTTTTGTTAAAGAGTGATTGTCGCAAGAGTTCAGTTTTTTCTTTTAATTTAGAATGTTGAAGTCTCTCTTAAAAGAGAATATTACTCTCACAGACACATTATGTGTTTCCAATTACTCAAAAAGACACATTAGACTTTGAGAGCACTTTCATCTACTGAATTGACCAATTTATACTTAAATTAAGTATGTACGTGTTCTGTTACGTTTTGTAACCAAATAATTTCTATTTAAAAAAAAGAAAACCAAAAAGTACATTAATAATTTTTGATACGCAACCTTCTTTTTCCCCAAAAATATCTAAATTCCTAAATGGACGAATCTTCCCTCTCACAAACTCTCCTCTCTCACAAACGAGTCTTAACAAGCTCTAATCACTTTATTTCTTTTCTCGATCCAGAATAGAATCTGGGAAAATTGCTCACCTCTTACAAGCTTTCAATAATTGAGACCACCAATTTCTAGAATCTCACAAGAAAAAAAAATCCAATCTATCGTAATCGTTCGGCAGTGTAGTTTACAGACAATCTCCGACATGGATGACGTGGTGGTGGATGCCGTGATGGAGGATGCTATGTTGGTAGATGTGGATACAAATGTGGAAGACGTGAGGAGGAAGAAGTGGTGGTGGATGCCGTGATAGTGGATACTATGGTAGTGAATGTGGATACATAGATGGAAGATGTGAAAAAGATGAGGTGGTGGTAGATGCCTTGATTGTGGATGTTGTGGCGGTGGATGTAAACATGGAGATGGAAGCTGTGAGGAAGAGAAAGTGGTCGTAGATGTCGTGGGGGTGGATGTTGTGGTGGTGGATGGAGATACAGAGGTAGAAGACGTAAGGAGGAGGAAGTGGTGGTGGATACTGTGTTGGTGGATGTTGTGGTGGTAGATGGTGGATAGAAAACGTGAGGAGGAGATGGTGGTGGTGGTGGGTTTTACAGACAATCTCAACATTCAAGGTTTATTTTTTTTTATCTCAAAAGCATCTACACTCTTCTCATCTCACCAACTACGACTTCCGTCACTCTCTCATCGATATTCCATTGATCTCCATTGTTAAATACGCCGTTATACTCTATGAGTAAAAGATTCAAACTTTTCAAAACCCCATGCCTATGTATCAAATACTTTGTTTCGTAAGAATTTTTTGGAGCACAGATATTGAAAAGACACGGGTTTTGTTAAATCTTCGTCGAACATGCTTTGTGACGGACCCAAATTATCAAGAGATCCTATATGACAATAACAATTATTTGCTCTGTTTTGTCTCTGATCTACCGGAGGTAATTACTTCAAAGTGGTGGAAGTGGCTCTGTTTCTCTTCTCTTCTCCACCAATTTCTTTGTCCACATATACGGCATCCACAAATGGGCTATCCATATAATTTTTGTTTATAGCGTTTATGTCCAACCACAGCTCAGGTTGTCTCTATACCCAATAAAACAACCAAAGTTACTTACTTATTTTAACATTAATTGCACCTAGTTACAAACCGGGAAAAAACATAACCATTATTTACTAAGGCAACGAGAGGGAGAACAATGAGAAAACAATACACTTACTACTCAGGGGCAGGAATGGTCAAGAAAAGGACAGCTGTTGGGATAAAGTGTCTCAAATTCATAATGTGTCTCTCCATGAGAAACAAAACCATAAAGTGCCTGTTTCCGTAAGTCTCTCATATTAAAAAGAACAGGTTCTTTTCAAACATTATTAAAGGAACAGTTGCATGCATATATACTAGATCTCACTTCTAATTTATCCAAAGTTTTGGAAAAATATAAAATATTTTAGTGCAAAAATGACACCACAGTAAAGTAATGAAAAAAATAAATCAAAAGACAAAATAGATACAAGCAAACATTTTTTTACTTTATTAGAAATTGCCTAAACAATCTACTATAAGACTTCTTTATCATTTTTACACAGCCTGTTAACATCTTAACAACTGCTACTAAAAAATTCATAATCTACCAAAACTTGTCTTTCCATCGTCGTATGTTTCAGCAACTGTCTGAGAACACCCTAAAAGATTTTTACCCTTCCTTTATAATAATAACTCCATTGTTTTATAGAATATACACGAATTCATAGCTTTTTTATAGTGGTTTTCACATTCCTAAAACTTTAGTCTCAAAGAAAACATGGATATATGGCCAACTTCCATATTAATAAGTACAACTTCTTTTTTATTGGAATTATATTTATTCTTCAAAGCATAAACTTGTTTCCCAAATTTATCTATTGTTTTTTCTCCATGGTATAAATTTACTCCTCAAGATTATCCCACACCAGCTCAACGTCTCGCATCCACATGGTTTTCACCACTCTGCATGCCTCTTGGTTCATTCTCTGGCACACACTGCATCAACAACTATATTTTGACTACATCAAGACATAAACCTTCAAGTTTATCCTTCTCTATTTCAGCATATCATTGCGTCCACATAGTAATCCATCACTCCGCATACTTTACGTAGTAACGACTAATGCATCCAGCAGTAGTGATGTTGTGAATACAAACAAAGTCTCACATTGGAAGTTTAGACAAATAATGTCTAGTATATGAAGAGATGTCCAACTCTGATTAGTACGAGGCCTTTTGGAAAGGAGCCCAAAACCAAATATATGCGGGCTTTACTGCTTCGGCCCAAAGTGGACAATATCGTACTAATCGGACAATAGAGAGTTGGACATGGGCTGGGAAAAGCCCAACAATTGGTATCAGAGCCAGGTTGACGAACATCTGCAAGAAGACCAAAATACCCTTCAAATTCGAAGAGCCTCCACTTCGATGGGAAGGGCGGGGTGCGTAGCAGAGGCCAGTCAAAGATCCTGGGAGCTTCGGTTATGGGAGGAGAATCCTCAAGATGACTTCGCGAATAAGTAGTGTCGAAGACTTGTATCGAAAGTCTCTCCCTAACGACGATACAAGATTAGGTGGGTATTCCTAACGGTGCTGCAAAGATTAGGTGGTGAATGTCCTAATGGTGCAGTAAGGGTTAGGTGGATAAATCCTAATGGTGTAACAAGGGTTAGATGAAGAGTCCCGTTGGTGATTACGGCGGTACAAGAGGTGTGCCAGGTTTCGCTGGAGGTTGGAAATCAAATGTTTATGTGGTACTTGGTTTGAGAGGAGGTTTGTTGTGAATACAAACAAAGTTCCACATTGGAAGTTTAGACAAATAATATCTAGTATATGAAGAGATGTCCAACTCTGATTAGTACGAGGCCTTTTGGGAAGGAGCCCAAAACCAAATCCATGCGGACTTTACTGCTTCGGCCCAAAGTGGACAATATCATATTAATCAGACAATAGAGAGTTAGACATAAGCTGGGAAAAGCCCAACAAGTGATTTTATCGCCTAATTGTCACGTAAGACTTGACATCTACAATCTCATTTTGCATCTTCAAAATATATTGTGTATCCCAGATAAATTGGTCAGGCATACACGAGTTTTATATGGGGTACAAAATAAATGTTGTGATCCTTATCATCGTCAATTTAGTTTTATCTAGAGAATATTGAAAGTTTATATATGTTCCTAGTTTATATATGGGAAGTTTACTAAACTAACTCAAATTAGTTGTGTAATTACTAGAATGACTCATATTTCTTAAAAATTATTAGAATATTTTTCTGGTCGAAATTGCCCTTACACCTAGTTATAACAAAAAAATTTTTTACCAAAATATCCTTATTAATTTTTGACGGCAGATTTGTTTTCTTTTTAAACAAATCTGTCGAATAATAAATCTGTTTACAAAATCTATTTATAAAAAGAAATCTGTCGTTGAAATGGTGTCAGATTTTCAGAAAAACGTCAGATTTGTTCACACGGCAGAGTTAATTGTCCGATTTGATTAAAAAATAGATTTTTAAGAATATATCTGTCAAATGAAATAGCAGATTTGTTATAAATAGTAGATTTATTTGGTCAACTTATATTTTAATCGGCAGATTTATTTGTAATGTTAGACTTATTTTCTTATGGTAGATTTATATAACCGATTTAAAATTATCGGCAGACTTTTTGTTTATGTGGTAACAGACTTGTTAATTTATGTTATGGCAGATTTAGTGACGAAAATTTAAGTTTATATAAACCAATTTTAATTTCTCTCCGGTTTGCTATAATTCTGAAACTGGCTTATTTTTAGGTTAACTTTCTGCAGTTTTTTTACATTTTCACATTCATATTTTTTCAAAATTATAAGAACTATTTAATTATATTCTTGTAGTTATTAGATGTCTAATCACGAAAATTCAAGCATGTGAGTTTGATGAATAACTGAGAATGAGATAGGATATAACGTTCTGTTTTTTTTTCTTATAAGTTTGTTTTGTTAGTATTAGCTACTACGTTTTGATGATTGATAAACGTTTGTTAAACGTTCTGTAAAACCTGCATACATCGATCACTCATAAACTAGTAACTTATACATCCATCATTCATAAGCCAAAAACCACCTAGTTATACATTCGGCTAAAGCCAAAAATCAGCAAGTTATACATCCATCATTCAGTGAAAAATAAAAAATACATCCATCATTCAGTAGCCAAAAAAAGAACAGAAAGACCAATTTATTCGGCTGTTTCAGTCACCTCCTCATAAATATCAGCCGCAGTGGTGTTATAATCTGATCATCCAAACCAACAAAGTTTCATGGAGCATCTGTGAAACATAAGCATTGCTGCTGCAATGTGCTAAGACATGAACAATTCACAGTGAGCAACCACCTGTAGTTTAATATTCTTGTCATGAAAATCAGGAATGAAACTTACAGAGTCATGGAACCAGCCGTAGTCTTTTGTTGGCCAAGAGTCCCTCGGTATCATTAACTTCAAGTAAAATCCAGTGCTGTCGTCTCCAACACCAGGCTCCTTTGCTTCCCTAAAAATAAGAAAAATAAACTATAAGACTATATCCAAATAAGAAGCTAGGACGTACAAGAAAAAACTTACAAATCAGACGATGAAGTCCAAAACTTTCTGCAGTTTCTCTGCCTCCACCTTAGCTAATGGGTCATAAGGTTCCTTTGCGACTTTCGCACCAGTTATGATACGCTTCACTGTTGAGTTTCCAACATACGCCCAAACTTGTGTCTTTGTCAACTGAGACGCTGGTGGTTCTAAAGAAAAAAGAAATTAAAGTAATGAAAAAAACAGAATAAAATTTCAACTGAAACTCTGGTTTAATCTGAGCCGATGCTAAAGGAAATAGGAATTAGAGTTTACAAACTTTCACAATCAATAAAATTGTGTTATAACCAAACTTAAAAAAAAAATTCTTTCGATTTCAAAGTCCAAGGAATGTTGAAATTGGGATTTAGGGTTTTCGAAATCAAACATTCAATCAAAAAAAATATATGGAAACGTGTTATAACAACTTGGATTTGGATCGATTTAGCACTTACAGTGTCAATTTCGTCGATTAAAGAACCTACACAAATCGGAGCTACGGTTCGTCTTGAGCGACAGGGACGATGGCGACTTGACGAGGAGAGGATGAAATCGAAGGCAGCTGTGACGGAGGAGTTGTTGTCGGAGTGGGATAGGGATGACGGCCGCTGTCGATCTGAGAATGTTCTGATTCTGGTTTTGTCGTAAGGGAGACACGACAGACAAAGCTTTCTATTATCTTTTTTTTTTCAATAGCAAACTTGTGGTTAATAAGTTAGAGATGGGCTTTTAAGTAAATTTGGTTATATCTCAAATTAGTCTAGTAATTACAATTTAATATGAGTCATTCTAATAATTCTTAGACCAATTAGAGTCATTCTAAGTAATTTCTCAAAAAAAAAAGATTGAACAAGAGGAAACTATAGTCATTTTGTTTTCATTAAAATTTTAAAATAAAAATATCAAAAGTACAATGGACCTAATGCAAACCATTGACATGTAGATGTATTTTTTTGTCCAAAGACCACTAGGCGAAATTATATTACATGTTCAGTGCCCATATTTTATATAAATAACTGTATTTATTGCTAAAATAGTTAAAACAAATCCTTGATTAATTCACATTCTGATTATTAGATTAGGCACTAGGCCAGGACAGTGCATAGCAAATTTCTGAACAAAGGCACAAATCACACCATATTGTAAATGTCACATTTTGCTATTGTTCAATAAATTTGATATCTAAAATACGATTCTTCAATCTATTGATAATAGCAACAAGAAGAATAAAGAAAAAAGTATATGATTCAAGCTGATCTAAGGAGTCTTGGACTTCTCTCTTTGGTTTGCATAGAAAGGTCCAAACTAGACGATAATGTGTAATATTCGATTGTATCAGACGGGGTCTTGAAACTCTAAGTAAAATGCCCATTGGGCTTCTCTAATAAAAAGAGAATGTGGACAGAAAAACAAGATCGTCTGAACGTCAAAGGCTTCAACTCTTTTATCACACATTATTATCACTTCATCCATTTCTTAGGAAAAAAATCCCAGATAATTCAAGTTTAGAAACTAACGTTTAACAATGAAACTCAGGTGAATAATTTATGTGCGTAGCACTACCAAAACCCAAAGTAATGTTTATTCATCTATTGATTTCCGTTTTGACGTGCAAATAAATTCATAAGTGTTGTATTCTAAGTTAGAGTAGGCAAACAACAATTTAAAATGAGGCATGCCAGAGAACAAAATCTCTAGAAATTCTCATTTTCAGTAGTATTTAAAATGAGAAAAAGGAAAGAAACTAAGTATTAAATAAAATGTAATACTATTTTTAATATAATATTAAATAAAATTACAAAAACATATGTAAAGTTTACATATATGGACCAGTGAAATATGGTAAATTTCATATATCAATATGCTAACCTACATGTGAAACTAACGTAGACATTTCTTTGGGTAGCTTTCTTCAATCAAGTGCCAACTTCGAGGTCATTGTTTATCATTTTGGCATGATTCAAGGACTCTTTTGGATCCTCTGTTTGATATTTTTTAGCATTGCAGATTGGGCAGTGCAAAGATAAGGTTGCTCTGAGTCTTAACAGGATTCCGCAATCTTATTTTCAAAAGTTTATAGACTCATCTATTCACCCTTCTCTCCATGAATTGTATCTCTCTATAATTGAGATATCAATGCAAAAGTATTCAAATATATATGTCATGTAACAAACAAACTTTTAGGATATGATTATAATTCTGTTGCAGAAGAGTCACCAAACACGACTCTCTCTTGGCAACCAAACATCACATTCACACTGGAAACATAAAATAAAATCAAAACCAATATAAATTAAATGAAAATCAAAATAAATCAATTTTTTTTTTACTTTTTTTTCTGTTTTGGTCTCTGCTCTCTCAGTCTCTCTCTAGTCTCTATCTTTTACTACTGCGAAAGCATCTTCATTCACTTTCTCTTTTCAATCTCAAAACACTTTTGCTTTTTTGCTTCTGCTTTGTCTAAGTGTCTTTACTTAACTTTACCTTCTGATTGGAACGAATCTACCTTCTTCTCTCCTTCTCTTTGCGTATCATCTCTCTTTCTCAGAACTCTGTTTTTCCCGGGAAAAAACTAACCGACTCCTCAAAGCTTCTCTCTTTCTCGTCTTAATCACAATTCTCCACTCCCTGTAGCTCCCCATCTCATAATTCATGGGGATCTGCCACGGAAAACCCACCGAGCAACAATCAAAACAGAGCACCTCTGTTTCCTCCGATCAAACTCCGGCGACGAAATCTTCGGGCTTTCCGTTCTACAGTCCAAGCCCATTACCTAGCTTATTCAAACCCTCGCCTTCGGCAAGCGCGAGCTCGACGCCGACGCCTCTCCGCGTATTCAAGAGACCTTTCCCTCCTCCTTCCCCTGCTAAGCACATACGCGCTTTCCTCGCGCGTCGCAACGGCTCCTCCGCCACCAAGCCAACACCCAACGATGTCACGACGATCCCTGAAGGCAAGGAGTTCGAGGTGGGTCTTGATAAGAGCTTCGGCTTCTCGAAACACTTTGCTTCGCACTACGAGGTTGATGGGGAGGTGGGTCGGGGGCATTTTGGGTATACTTGCTCTGCTAAAGGTAAAAAAGGAAGCTTGAAGGGACAAGAAGTTGCTGTTAAGGTCATTCCTAAGTCCAAGGTTTTGCTTCTTTGAAACAACTATTCACTTTCTGTTAGTTTCATTTGCCAATGTGTTTAGAGTTGTGCATTAAGTGCTCTGTTTCTGGTTTCTCTGTGTTATGCTGAATCTAAGTGTGAATGAAAACAGAGGTTACCAGTTTGTGTTTAAATGATATTGTTTCTAGGTTTGGTCTGAGCATGAATAAAACACACACACACACACATAACTCGTTGCTGCTTCTATTCATTGCTTATTGTTTTATGTTGCAGATGACAACTGCAATTGCGATTGAGGATGTTAGTAGAGAAGTGAAGATACTGCGAGCTTTGACTGGTCACAAGAACTTAGTCCAGTTCTATGACGCCTTTGAAGATGATGAGAATGTCTACATTGTCATGGAGTAAGTATACTACATCATTGTTTTTGATCTTATTTATTCATCTTTTAAATTACAGGGTTGTGATGAATGTACTTCAATCTCTTGTTTTAACAGGTTATGTAAAGGTGGTGAACTCTTAGACAAGATACTTCAAAGGTAATTTTCTGTTACATCACATGTGGCTGGCTATCTATGTTTTGTGAATGCTTTGTCGTATTGACTTTGTTGAGCTTCATCTCATATAGGGGTGGCAAATACTCAGAAGATGATGCTAAACAAGTTATGGTTCAGATTCTTAGTTTTGTAGCTTACTGTCATCTACAAGGTGTGGTTCACCGTGACCTTAAACCAGAGGTACTTTATATACTCCATGATGGCGTTCTTTATTTGTTTTCTTGTAAATCATTTGGTTTTAGGTGTCCCATCATAGAATGAGTTCCACTAACTTATGCAGAGTGATGGTTCTGTTTCTTTTCCTCTCACAGAACTTTCTGTTCAGTACAAAGGATGAGACTTCTCCTCTAAAAGCAATAGACTTTGGTCTCTCTGATTATGTCAAGCCAGGTCAGACATCTGAATAATGAACCCACCATCTCGTTGATAAATGCTAAAACTTGACAATGTTTTTACTATTTCTGCAGATGAGAGGTTGAATGACATAGTAGGAAGTGCTTACTACGTCGCCCCTGAAGTCTTACACCGTACATACGGAACAGAAGCTGACATGTGGAGTATTGGAGTGATTGCTTACATTCTTCTTTGTGGGAGTAGACCCTTTTGGGCACGTACTGAATCAGGAATCTTCAGAGCTGTACTTAAGTCAGTACCTAACTTTGAAGAAGCTCCTTGGCCCTCACTATCACCTGAAGCTGTAGATTTTGTGAAAAGATTGCTTAACAAAGATTACCGTAAAAGACTAACTGCTGCACAGGCTTTGTGTAAGTATAATATACAATCATCTTCATCTCTATAACACATTAATTATCATTATCTTAATATTATTCAAAAACATGTGAATCTCAGGTCATCCGTGGCTGGTTGGCTCGCATGAACTCAAGATACCTTGTGATATGATCATATACAAGCTTGTTAAAGTGTACATAATGTCTACTTCACTCAGAAAATCAGCTTTAGTTGTGAGTTGGATTCTAAAGAAGCTTTACACTATTCTATTTGCCAAAGAGACATTGACTTGTATGATAAATGTTCTTTTTCTTCTTCTCATGGTTACAGGCTCTTGCCAAGACATTAACTGTACCACAGTTAGCTTATCTGAGGGAGCAATTTACATTGTTGGGGGCAAGTAAAAATGGATATATCTCCATGCAGAACTACAAAACAGTGAGTTACTTCTTCACTTTGAATTTGAGATTTTGTGTGATTTCTTGATGTTCTTTTCATATATATCTCAGGCAATCCTAAAGAGCTCAACAGATGCTATGAAGGATTCAAGAGTCTTAGATTTTGTTCACATGGTAAGAAACAAGAGGCTAGTTACATGGACCTAATAGTTCTATCATTGGTTAAAAAAAGTTATAATATCTATTTTTTTGGGGATGCAGATAAGCTGTCTTCAGTACAAGAAACTAGACTTTGAAGAGTTCTGTGCATCAGCATTGAGTGTTTATCAGATGGAAGCAATGGAAACATGGGAGCAGCACGCACGGCGTGCTTACGAGTTGTTTGAGAAAGATGGGAATAGACCCATCATGATTGAGGAACTTGCATCGGTATATGAATCTTTACCCTTTTCTTTTTCACATATAGAGAGAGACTCATGAAGTACAAAACTTAAAAAAAGAACATTGATTGTTCACTGCAGGAACTCGGGCTCGGACCATCAGTCCCGGTGCATGTTGTGCTTCAGGATTGGATAAGACATTCAGATGGAAAGCTTAGTTTCTTGGGTTTTGTCAGACTACTACATGGTGTGTCTTCTCGTACATTACATAAAGCTTAGGAGCAATGACATTGTTTGAGTGTAGATTTGGTTTCTTTTTTTCTTTTTTTTTTCTTGATAGTTTTGAGTCAAATATTCGGTGATTATGTCAGTGTATGAATGTGTTATGTGTGTGGTGTGGGGAAGGAATGGTTTCAGATGAAGAGGAATGTACAGAATGAGACTTATTCCATATCTCTAACTTCTTTTTGTCTTCTATCAATTTTATTTTCGAAACTATAGTTTCTGCAGACTTGCAATTACATATACAAACCCCAAAAACCTTGACCGGAAGATCCAAATAAATATCAGATTTTCTTACTTTCAGCTTTGTTTGAATGTTACTATCTCCAACAACTAGAAGACTGATCGAAACGGGAAAGCTAAAGTAAGTTAGACCAAAAAAGTTACATGAAAATGAAAGTGCCACTGCATCATCATTCATCAAACAAAAAATAATCCAGAGACTTGTTTAATCTAGGCACATCCGGTTTGGTTTTCTTCAAGCAAACCGGCAACTTCCACTATTAGGCAATTCAGCAGCCATCTAATAATGCTCCTAGGCATGGGCATTTTACCCGAACCAGACCCTACTCGACCCAAAAATGAATGTACCATACCCTAAACTTTAAAAGAATGCAGTCAAACCCATGACAATTTATCTTTTGAAACTTGATTGATCCAATTGGCTTCTCTCTTATTCAACTCATGCAACAAAACATAAATATATGAAAACGTTTACTAGTTTGTAAAGTAAATGTCTCGGATGTAATGTTTTTAGATTTATAAATAGTAATTTAATTCCATGAACAAATTTAACATACACGAACAAAACAAAGTAGTATATTTACAAAAAGAGTATATTTTCAAAATAAGATCAGCTTTAAAATCTTATCCAATCTCACTCTATTTTTATTAAATAATAGAATTGAAAATGAGATTATTTTATTTTGTACTTATGACATGTTTTTATTTTAAAATAGAATAAAATTAAATAAAACTCAACTTAATTATAAAATAATTTTATTTTGGAGCCATATGGTCCGTGGTAAACGGGCTCGAAAAATTTTTTAAGCGTTCCGGACTCGAGTCCGAAAGCTTACCATTTAGATTTATTCATCTACGTAACTATAAATATCTACCTTTCACGTTGAACAATTGGACATACTTGTTGCCAGTGAATCAATCCCCAAAAAAATAGTCGGATCTTCGTGTTCGATACCTCCGGATCATGAAAATAAAAAAATACCTTCTATTGGAAAAAAAGAATAGTTATACATTGAAGATATTCTAAATACAATTAAACTGGTATTTTCTGCAAGAAATGACAAAATAAAATGGTTGGAGGGTTATGTGTTACGGACGTATTGGTAGACAATAACTCCAGGGAACGTATCAACTTTCTATCAGAAGAAGTCGTTTGGATCCATACCTTTACCCCTAAAGTCAACACACGTGCTCTCCTTATGATCCAACCACGAAAGCGTTTTGTACTATTCCAAACCTTTTGGTTCAACAATTTATCCGATTATGGTGTTATTGTCATTTCTGCAGTTAGGCCAAAATTAATATCTCATCGGTCATTACTCATTAGCTAGCTAGAAATCATGATTCATGAGCAATATTTTTTGTCAAGCATTGACCGACAAATTTCTTGATGTAAATTTCAAATAATATTAAATGGAGAAAACATGAGTCACGTTTTAAGTTGTGAGATGGAGTAACACTAACTGTGTTTGATAAAAAAACGATAACTGTAACTGTGAAATACATTTTCGAAGAACGTGATTGTATTTATCTTAAAAAGATGAACGTGATAGTTTGTTTTTGTAGATCTAAGATTTTTTTTACCCTAGGTGATACTAGACCAATTTGTTTGTAAGTTTGGTTGAATCTGATTGCAAATCATATAATACCTTTTTATTTAATAATAAGTTAAAGTTGATCTAAAAAAAATTCTTTTACATAAATAGCATTTTGGATATTTTTTTGTTAAAATGTTAAATTTATTTATCAACAAAGAAAAAAATGTTAAAATATTTTGGATATCTTACAACGGTATCCACAAAAATCATGTATCATCATCACATGCAAGGTCATCGATCCCGCCTGCATCATACATTATGGATCAAAAAACGTTATTATGACATCGAACCCGTCTGCATCAGTCTTTTATGGTATTGATAAAGAGTTGAGAAACATTATATCAGCTAGGAGACTAAATAGGCATTTTCGTTTTCTCATGGCGATTGGCTAAGATTAATATTAATTTTCGTTGGTTTAAAATCAGTGACTCATCTTATTTTTTATTTTCTTTCTATCAAGATGACTCAAAAGATCTTCTATAAAAAAATTTCTATTCATTTATATGATATTTACTAGAAAAAAAATAATCACATGCAAGATCATTTATTTATTTCTGTCTAGTAGGCGATGCTAAGACTGAAACTTTTTTCCTTATGAACTTGAATGTTCATTACGCCGTGACGTTGGGAAATTAAACCAAGGGGGTGAGAAAATGATAATTCTCGCGTGAATAATGGAGATTCTTTTTCTAACTTATATATGAACATCAGAACATGGACCAAAAAAAGACGTGAACTTGGAATTATCTTATTTGTCATGAGAATCTAAAAGACTTGCTACGTACGTTCTCGTGACCTGACTTCTCCCGAATCTATAAACCTTCGGTTTACTAAAAGAAACCTCAGATACATCTATGGAATTTGAATGTTTCAAAAAAAATTCTTGAAGCTTTTGATTACTGTATCATATTTCATTACAGTCGAGGTTAAATTATACGTTGAAACCTCATGATTTGCGTGAAGATGTACTATAGTGGTTAAAGGACATCTATCTTATTAAAGTAGAAGTACTTTAAGATTTTGTTTGGTAACAGGGATAGAAGTATTTAAAAAAAAAAAAAAATTTGTTTGGTAACAAAGATAGTAGAGAATTTTGTCTTTTCCTTATTTAAATGATAGATTTAAGTATTTAATGTCTTTTCCTAACTTAAATAATAGATTTCTTTAATAGAATGTATCTTAACCAAAATAAATTTTCTAATAGATTTTTTTGTTAACATTTAATATTTTCAATATTTATTAATAAAAATAATAAAATAAAAATCACACATCAAAATCAATTTATATATCATATAAATAAAATATAAAATATTTTATTTATAAATTGTTAGTATAACACTTTTATAATATAAGTACAATTAGTTATAAATATTAGATTTTTATATGATACACTGTGATATAATAGAAGATTAAAATCACCTAATATAATTATTTAAAATAATATATAAAATTTTTGTTTTAAAATGTTATACTAACAATTATGTAATACATATTAATTTACACACGCATATATATATATATATATAGATATTATCATTAGAACAAAGAAAAAAATTGAAGTGAAAACAAATATTTATGGCCACGGGTCAAACTATAGAAATAAACAACAATGGCGTAAGATTTTTTTTTAACAAATTTATTTTAATTTCAAATAAATTTATATATTTTATGTATTTATAAATTATTTTGTTTGTTATTAAGAATGCTAAGATTTTGGAATTGGAAAAAATTATGTCCCATCTCTATATTATTTTAATTAGGAATTTAAAATTTATATCAAAATATTTTTTTAACTTTTAATTTTTATTATAACTACAAATGTTAATTTTCAATCTAAATTTATGTTTAAATATTACAAATATATCATTTATAAATAAAAAAACTAAAAACATAAAATAAATACCCGCCCGGTTGGGCGGGTCAAGATCTAGTTATAATTAAAGTAGTAACGGAGGCGAGATTAGAGGGGCCCCGTTAATATTAGACCAATTTTAAGAGAACATTTAAGTAGGAGCTGACTATACACCACACACCACAGTGCTACCCTCCTCCCTCTCCCCACTTGGACCCCTTTCACTAATTCTCCAATTGTCTTCTTAAAAAAAAAGGAAAAGGTTTGGAGATTTTTTTTTTTTTGAAACCAAAAGGGTTAAATCCGGACCACTAATGGAACCAAGCCTAACCCCCGGGTGGGAGGTGCAATCCACGGATAGATCCTCTCCCGGATATTCAAATGAGTCCTAAACAATGGACTCATATCCGTGTGGCCAATTAAAAGTGTTTGCAGCTGCAGAGATTCGAACTCGGAAGTATTGGGAATCTCACCCTCAACCCGAAATTCGTCCTACCACTAGTCCACCTATAAGTGGTTAAGGTTTGGAAATTTCTAATCATAACGTTACCTACAATTCGACTATTTGTTGAAAATTTATTCATATACACTAGTAGTTCTTTTTTTTTGGACAAATCACTACTAATTGTTTTAAATATCTACTCTATTAATTTAGGGTCCTATAATTTATCTACTGTACAAAGGTTGTCACTTAAATTTGGGCTTTTTCATAACTATATCCTTTCATGTAAATGTTCACCCACCTTTAATAAATACTTAATATCTATCTATCTTATTAAAGTAGAAGTACTTTAAGATTTTGTTTGGTAACAGGGATAGAAGTATTTAAAAAAAAAAAAAAATTTGTTTGGTAACAAAGATAGTAGAGAATTTTGTCTTTTCCTTATTTAAATGATAGATTTAAGTATTTAATGTCTTTTCCTAACTTAAATAATAGATTTCTTTAATAGAATGTATCTTAACCAAAATAAATTTTCTAATAGATTTTTTTGTTAACATTTAATATTTTCAATATTTATTAATAAAAATAATAAAATAAAAATCACACATCAAAATCAATTTATATATCATATAAATAAAATATAAAATATTTTATTTATAAATTGTTAGTATAACACTTTTATAATATAAGTACAATTAGTTATAAATATTAGATTTTTATATGATACACTGTGATATAATAGAAGATTAAAATCACCTAATATAATTATTTAAAATAATATATAAAATTTTTGTTTTAAAATGTTATACTAACAATTATGTAATACATATTAATTTACACACGCATATATATATATATATATAGATATTATCATTAGAACAAAGAAAAAAATTGAAGTGAAAACAAATATTTATGGCCACGGGTCAAACTATAGAAATAAACAACAATGGCGTAAGATTTTTTTTTAACAAATTTATTTTAATTTCAAATAAATTTATATATTTTATGTATTTATAAATTATTTTGTTTGTTATTAAGAATGCTAAGATTTTGGAATTGGAAAAAATTATGTCCCATCTCTATATTATTTTAATTAGGAATTTAAAATTTATATCAAAATATTTTTTTAACTTTTAATTTTTATTATAACTACAAATGTTAATTTTCAATCTAAATTTATGTTTAAATATTACAAATATATCATTTATAAATAAAAAAACTAAAAACATAAAATAAATACCCGCCCGGTTGGGCGGGTCAAGATCTAGTTATAATTAAAGTAGTAACGGAGGCGAGATTAGAGGGGCCCCGTTAATATTAGACCAATTTTAAGAGAACATTTAAGTAGGAGCTGACTATACACCACACACCACAGTGCTACCCTCCTCCCTCTCCCCACTTGGACCCCTTTCACTAATTCTCCAATTGTCTTCTTAAAAAAAAAGGAAAAGGTTTGGAGATTTTTTTTTTTTTGAAACCAAAAGGGTTAAATCCGGACCACTAATGGAACCAAGCCTAACCCCCGGGTGGGAGGTGCAATCCACGGATAGATCCTCTCCCGGATATTCAAATGAGTCCTAAACAATGGACTCATATCCGTGTGGCCAATTAAAAGTGTTTGCAGCTGCAGAGATTCGAACTCGGAAGTATTGGGAATCTCACCCTCAACCCGAAATTCGTCCTACCACTAGTCCACCTATAAGTGGTTAAGGTTTGGAAATTTCTAATCATAACGTTACCTACAATTCGACTATTTGTTGAAAATTTATTCATATACACTAGTAGTTCTTTTTTTTTGGACAAATCACTACTAATTGTTTTAAATATCTACTCTATTAATTTAGGGTCCTATAATTTATCTACTGTACAAAGGTTGTCACTTAAATTTGGGCTTTTTCATAACTATATTCTTTCATGTAAATGTTCACCCACCTTTAATAAATACTTAATATCTATACTATTATTTGAGAAGTAAATTTGCTTAGTTGTCATGTATTCCATGATTTTAGGTAATTTTGCTTATTTGTTATGTTTTCCATAGTTTTAGGTAATTTTATTTATTTGTTATATGCTTAATTTATTATAATTAATAGTTTTGCTTATTTTTAATAATTTTAATCTATCTATACTATTATTTGAGAAGTAAATTTGCTTAGTTGTCATGTATTCCATGATTTTAGGTAATTTTGCTTATTTGTTATGTTTTCCATAGTTTTATGTAATTTTATTTATTTGTTATATGCTTAATTTATTATAATTAATAGTTTTGCTTATTTTTAATAATTTTAATTAAACATGTGATTTAAGATAATCACAATATTATAACATCTTATTTAGTATATATCATCTTATTTATAATTATTTTTGATATCTGCTGGTTGATTCTTATTTTGATGTTTTTAAGTAAAAATTTAAGTAATTTTGCTTATTTGTCATATTTTCCATTGGTTTAGGTAATTTTGCTTATTTATCATATGCTTAATAAATATAATTAATAATTTTACTTATTTTATATTTTAATTAAATATGTGATTTAAGACAATCACAATATTGAATCATCTTATTTATGATTAATTAACTTTTGGATATATATTGTTGATTCTTATTTTGGTGTTTTTTTTACTAAAGGCTCATTTTTGGTATATGTTTCAGATTGATACTAAATATTAATTGATATTTGAGATGTATATTTGGTGCATCCAGATTTTATATTGTTGGTTCATTATTTCATTATCCGTAAGTGATTAACTATAAAATAAGTGCTAACACAAAAAAAACTATCTAAGATATCTGACATTGTTTTTTCATGCTTTATATAAATAAAGTTTTTTTATGCTGTCAAAAGCATGATAACAATTTATGCTAATGGTTTTTGAAAATTTATAAATTTTTGAAAATTATTCTAATGGTATTTAATTTTTATAAATTTTTGAAAATTTTTAAGCCCACGGGTGTGGGAAAAACACCTAGTAACAAATAACAAACAATATCTTTCTATAGTAGATACATAAACCGTAACCACCTATTGCTCTACAACAGAAAAAGAAATATGCCATACAAGATCTTACCTAATTCAATATCACTTGCTCGAAAACTATATATCAATAACGATCGAATGGTAGTTTCTAATCTAAAAACAGAAATCGGTATATACACTATCCTATTATAACAAATAAAATAATACTAATTCCTTATAAGATAATAAGGAATATGGCTGAGGGGAATTATAACTAACTCATTTATCTTCTTAGCCGATTATCACTATAGATACATAGATTCCTCAGCCTCCCTTAGACACTATTTTACTTCACCGTACCACAAAAGAAAATCGCAAAGCTTTCAGCTCTGGGATTACTTTCTGAAAAATATCTTAAACCATTCAAAACTGCATGGCGAATTGAGGTAATCCATTCATGAACTCAAAACACAACTTTCGGTGGAGATTCTTTAGAAACTCATTAGATCAAAATGTAAGTTCAGTATTGATATGTTAACTATAATATAGTTATAATATAGTTAATAAAATCGTTTCTACATCTTACTTTCCATGTATATTGTTTGTATTTCATCTAAACTGAACTACGAACCTAATTTTTAACTGTAAAGTGTTAAGATATACTGTAGTATTTTGAAGAAGCTCTTTATGCCTCGAGTAAAGAACCTTTACAAGTTGGAGAATGAAGGATTAATTCACTAACACCACCAACAGGAAACTACAGAGCAACAAGCCATAGTATTCATCGCTCAAAGTTGATGATATTTTTTTATCTCCTTTTGAAACGATTATGAGTGAAAACTTGAATGCAATTTTATAATTGGTATTTTAAAAAATAAATAAATATCTTATCAGTTTTGGTTTGGATTTAGTTCGGATTCGGTTTACTTTTGGATCTGGTTCGTATCAGTTTTTAGCGGTTCATATATTTTCCCAATTTTAAAAGCTTCGATAAGATTTTTTTCCTATAATTTGTATCATTTTATCTATCGGTTTTATTTAAAACAAAACATAACCGCATTTTAACGCGGGTCAAAAAATCTAGTTAACATGTAAAGAAAGATCTAGTAAAATAACTTTCTTTTGTTGCAGTCGGCCAAAAGAAATTATCCCAAAAAGATTAGCTATAAATCAATAGTAGCTTATTTAAAAATTACACAAAATTTCATTCAGTAGTTATGTCGACAGTACTTTTTTTTCTTTCATTAAGTCAACTAAAATCCACAAAACTAATTGACAGGATTAGGATCTATTACGGAATTATGATCTATTGTGTTACTTTACAATATCAAACATATAAAGAGGCTGTTGTCGTTTTAGTTATATAAATAAATCTTCAATTCAACTAAACTTTCGGCGTATTTACATCTCGAATGTAAGATTTTTTTTCTTTCAAATTGCATATGAAAACATCTTCACTAATATCTAATGTTCCATTATTTTCCATCCACTGACATTAAACCATCTTGTTCGGATGGTCTGATCATTCTTTATTGTCGATTATTGTTAGTAAATGCTATTGCGTCAGTATCATCTAGATGTGAATACGAATTACGTATTCAGTTTTTAAGTCTAATTGATAACATATCAAGCAATACACAATAGACGAGCACGAGACCAACGTAACAAGTACTACTATTTAATAACAAATGTGCAAAACATAATGATACTGTGGAGAGAATCAGAAACAGCGTACACAAAGATAAGTATCTATTAGTGTGTATATATGGTTTAAGCGTTCTACAATCTCCAGTGTAGTATCTTTTTCCGGTTTATTATCTTAAGATAAATTATAATGTAAACTATTTAGTTTTTTTTTTCTGGTTTACATCATATAAACAACTAGGGTGAAACTTGTCTTCAATAGACAAGTTGGTGACGTCACTATCGTCGGGTCAAGTGACGTTATGGCGTCTATGCGTCTACATCTCGGATATAGGCGTGGCGCTTCTGTAGATGCCCTCATGGCTAAATGGCCGACGGCGGCTTTCACTTTCTTTATTCACCATTTTCTTTTGACACGCGAATGGCGCGTACACAATACGACGCGCACGTTAAGAAAAAAAGCTACTCCCTCCGTTTTGCAGATTAAGTATCGTTCAAAGAAAATTTTTTCGTTTCAAAGTAAGTGTCGTTTTATAATTTCAATGCAAAACTTATTAATAATATTATCCAGTTTATTTTTCTATTGGTTGAAATGTGGGTAAGTGTATAGGTAATTGTGTTTTTATTTTGAAAATATATAAAATCACATGTTTTATTAATATGTATGCATAAGTATAGAATGACAAATAAAATAAAACGAGGGAGTATTTGACTAATTATTGCTAACTTATTTTCCTCCGGAAACATTGGTGATACTTGTATACAGTATTTTTGGGGATCTCATGTAAAAAACTATGTTAAACAAGTAATGCGTGTTTCCAAAAGAAAAAAAAACAAGTTTCAGTGTACTAATCAACTAATCAAGTGTTTTGTAAAAACCTACGGATAACAGTTTATTAGTTAATCGAAATTTATTATTGATATTATTTAAAGTTTTAATATACAATATTAATTTTCTTTAATTTATTTATAAAGATTACTAATAATTATATCCAAACTTTTTGCTAAACGATTTGAATCATCATTTAAATATTTAGATGGTTCGAAGTTTCTGAAGCGGTCATTTTAAAAACAAAATCATTCTTGTTGATAACATATAAGAGCATCATTATCAATGGGACATATTTGGTGGTCCTTAGAATTTTTTATTATTATTTCTAGATTAGGACATTGTTAAGGACTTTTAATGAAAATGGTGATTATTGGTGGGACTTTTTGTTGGTCCTTAGGTTAACTGACCTCAAGCTTCTGTTCCATTCACTGATGCTGAGCTTCAGGGCTATGTCTTGCGGAGATAGGTGAGAAGATGACTCGAGACATCTGCGGAGGTGAAGAGAGTTCTAATCTGTTGGAGATTCTCTGCACCAAAGCAAAAGCAAGCGTGGTTGGTGGAAGATATGAAGAAGAAGGAGAAGATGGTGCCAATCTATCTGCTCTCATGATGTGTTCTTGGATTGGGACTCATGATGGGAGTCTAGTGAGGAGCAAGAGCCATCCTGTTTGTGTGAATCATGATGACGCATAAGGTGTTTATTTTGGAGACATGAGTGCAGATGAGTGTGAGATGTTTCTGCAGATGTTCCAGATGCTTTGACCAGAAGCAATTGAAGGGTCAAGAAGCAAGGGACCAAAGCCAAGATTTGGATCTTCCTGCAAATTCTAAGGAAGCAGTTATTAAAGAAAAGTATACGGTGAAAAGAACAAAACCAAAACAGAGATGAAGTTAAGATTCATGTGTTTATACAATTGACTTAAGAGTGTAGGCTTAAAACTACTGACTTGATACAATTAGAAGGCAAATGGCTTAAAAGGACATCATCTAAACAGAACCAAAACATCAATTCAATCAAATCTATAACCAAGAACACGGATCCCTTGCTGTTGCAGAAAGTCCATCTCTTCCCCGCCTCGTCCAAAAACCTGAAACATCAAATCGAAGTTACAAAGGAGCCAAAAGAAGAAAGGAACATAAGAGTATATAAGGAAACAGAAAACAAAAAACGCTTACCAGAGGATCTCCACCTTTAAGCCTCACAACAGTAGCACCAGCTTCAGCAAAACTTTCGAGTAGTTCATGTATCTCTTCCTGCAACAACATCAAAAAGAACTTCTTATTGCTCCAATTCCATCAATTCAGACTTGAAATCATAAGCAATGAGGGCCAATCAAATGTTGTACCTGAGTTCTGCTATGATAACCAGCAGTTTTGCCGACATAGAGAAGCCGCGCATCAGGAGCAACCAACTCCAGAACATCATTAGAGACAAGCCTCTCGTAAAGCAAAAGATCAGCGCTTTGAATAACTCTGACAGCTTGAGAAACAGTATAGATTCCGTAAACCAAAATCATCCTCAACGATTTGTGAGTGTAAAGGTTTCAAATAAACATCAGCAGAACACACATAGACGTGTGTAAGTATTGAGCAAAATCAAAAAAGGTTTTGTGGCAAAAAAAAACTTGTGATCACCTCAATCTGATCATCAAATTTTTTTTTTTTTAAAAGCAGCTCATCACAATCATATCATCGGAAACAACACCGTAAACTCGGTTACTCAGAAAACCGATGACCACCACCACCACATAGCTCAGAGATTTTAATCAAAACAGGGAAAAACAGAAATCGCAAAACATTCCGAGATAAATATAATAAATAATAATCTCACATCATCATCATGGAAAGAGCTTCATCGGATCAAACCAAATCCAGGATTGGATTATTAGAAGAAATTAAACAGAAATCGAAACGACCAGAGAAAGAAGAAACCAGACGAAGAAGACGAAGCCACTTCTCCTCTCTCCACTCACTTGCCCACACGTGTCCGTAAGGACTTTTCATTTTGTATCTTAATTAAGATACGTCCTTCTATTATTAAGTGTTTTTGATTTTCTTTTTAATCAAAATTATGCTAAGAACGCCCTAAGAGTTGGCGATAATGATGGTCTAACAAGATTAGCAACTATCAAGTATGATTATCAATCTAGTATTGTATATTCACGACTCCTTTTTTCTTCAAAGTTTTTTTTATTGTAAAAAAAAAATTTAAAGAAGAAAAGAGGTGTGAATATACACGCGCGTCGAATGAACGCGCCGTCGGCTAACAGCAGCCGAGGACTCAACCATACTTGTCATTAAATTTTCGTTTGGTTCCCTTACCATTAATATCCAATCTCCATCCTAAAAAAGCTTATCTAGTTTATATATATATTTCAAAATTAGGCTAAAACAAGAGAGCTCACATCTGGATTCTTTTTCTTTTCTTGTTCTTCACAAAAATCAAGAAGATGGAGTCATCATCGACGTTGCTCAGAGGCTTAAACAAGAGAAAGTCTCCCACGAGGAAACCACCGAAGCAAAAGAGGAAATCAACGACCACGAACAATACCAAACCCATCAAAGTCCGCTACATATCGAACCCGATGAGAGTTGAAACTTGCGCTTCTAAGTTCAGAGAGCTCGTTCAAGAACTCACCGGCCAAAACGCCGTCGATTTACCTCCGGAGCCCACTACTTTCGCCGCCGCAGATCCTCACCAGGAGGAGATGAATCCTGAGCCGTTGGATGAAGAAGGTATCCGTGAGTATTACTCACCGATGGATGATGAAGTGTTTAATGCTCCTCAAATGTCGGCAGGTCTGTCTGCGTTTTTATCGTCTGGTTTTTACAATCTGAATGCTTTAGAAAGCTTTGGTTCTGTCTGAAAATCTTACTATATTTACCGATCAGAAGAAGAAATCATCTTTCTAGTTTTAGGGTTTCCTTGATACCAATATATGGATACATATGTAATTCTGTTTTTTTTTTCGTTTCTTTTTTTGTGGCGAATTGTGTTGCGTTTGTGAGTAAATATTTGCAGAAATAAATATTTTTTTGATTTAAATTTGATAGGTGGTCGATAAGTCGATCCATGTATATAATAACCTAAAGTAACATATCAAAGTTTCATTATATAGAAAATATTACATATAACATTTTCATTCTGCTAGTAATAGTTCTGTAATAAATTCGATTCTAGACGTAGAAAATTATCGGAAATAAAACAATAAATACAAAGCTTTAATGTTATTATGGACTTTAGTAGAACCTTTGGATATATGTATGATGTATCCCTTTTATCTTTTTTTGGAAATTTGTTCTTCGAATGATAGAACTGTGACATGTTACGTAATCTTTCTTAAATCTCATAGAATTCTATGTAGATTAGCATAGAACATTTGGATAGATGTATGTCTTATGCAGTATATGTGTAGCTATTTTACAATTTTAAAGATTTAAATCCCAAAACAAACGTATTATGTTGTATAACTTCTATTTCTTAATTATTTTTAAAGATATTGTAAATTTATATTTAATGAATAAAAACAAAATTTTAGAAAGATACATATTTAAGGTTAGTGAGAATTCTCTCAAGGCTTATCCTTTTCAAAAATATTTTGTGTATTTTCATACTTTCCTAAATTATTCGGAAGATAAAACTCGTTTTCTTGTCTTTCAAAGATAAACTTTCCTAAAGTATTCGGAAGATAAAACTCGTTTTCTTGTCTTTCAAAGATAAACTCATTTATGTGTGCTCAACTGCTCATAATATCTTATGTAGCAAACGTGTATAGGGCCTAGAGGCTTAATATCAAACGAGGGCCCAGTATTCCAGGTCTTCTTTCTAATCCTATGTTCACATTTGCGAGCGAAGAAGTCCCATGCATTGTTAGACAAAAACATATTACAAAATAGAGAAAGATGCTCACTAAAAATGAAGAAATTACACAACATACAAAAACAAACATGACAAACTTTCACTATCTTTATTACTCACCAAGTCAAAACTAATATTAATCAAAAAAATTATCAGAGCATCAACATTAAAATGGGGGTTATCATTAATAGTTCCTCATGATCTTTGAAACTGAAGAGTATGTCCCCAAGGTCCCACTTACTAACCCAATCACCACAATTATCGAACTCAGAATCATCTGCATTCCCCAACACAAAACAAACACAAGTCATTGAGTCAGTGTCAATCTAAAAAAATCCAAATACATAAACTCATCATCCCCAAATCACTTTCAAGAAACTGAGAAGAGAAGACTAAAGAAAAGGTCAATATATTTTACCTGTGTTCTTGTAGCTTTGTTGCCCATTATCCTTATGAAGCATAGAGCTGGCATTATTATTGCCTGAGGCATAATAAATTTATGTAAGAAGATTTATATGTTTTGATCCAATAACGTGTGTTGGGTCTTGATAAGAATGATGTTTTAAGTATATTAAGCAAATAAGGGGAGGAGAGATGATGAATACTACTAACCACAAGTATACTGAGAAGAGATCCTATCAGAGCCATCACAAGACCTGTGTTGTGTAGATAATAAACCAATTTCAGAAGATCATTAAGGATCAAACCAAGTCAAAGACATGCAAGTTCTAAACATTTCTAGCTTAATTTTCTTACCAAAAAATGGGATAAGGAAAGCAGAACAAACGGAAGAAGCAACAAGTGCTGTTCTTAGAAGAAGAAAACACCATATATTCTCTGCGATTCTTTCAGGTAAGAGCTCTTCTATACCCCTCGCTAGTGGATTCATCAAGAGAGCGTATTTTGTAAACGGACTCACAACCTGAAAAAAAAAGACAAAACAGAACCAAAATGGACTTTAAGTGGTTGATTGACCTTCAAAAAATTATGGAGAGGGAAGCAAAACACTGGTTTCTTTTCTTACCGTTGTCCATTGAGCCACTTTCGAAAATAATGAGTCCTTTGGCATGTTTAGTGTAATCTGAGACAAGGTGGCTTCACCAAACATAAGATAACCCATGATTGCAACTCCTCCATATATCAAAACACATAAAATGAAACTGCAACATAGCCACACAGGTTGATGTAAGAACTGGATCAACATATTACAAGTAGGGATGTTAATGTGGGTAAAATAACCCAGTCCAGCCCAACCCACAAATAACCCAACCCAATTTATATCCAACTCTTGAAAACCCAGAAGCATCAAGGTTAAAATTTAGTCCATAAAAATAACCCAAATGTGTATAGGTTTATCCATGGGTACCCAAATTACTACTTTATTTGTTTTAAAAAGATCATGTAAAATATTAATATCATTAATGTGAGATATTTTTCCGATTTTAGCGGGAAAACTCGGTTTTCCAGTTTTGGTGAGAAAATTCGGTTTTCCGGTTTTGGCAGAAAACTCGGGTTTTGGCGGAAAACTCGATTTTCTGGTTTTGGCGGGAAAATTTGGTTTTCGGGTTTTGGCAGGAAAATTCGGTTTTCGGGTTTTGGCGGAAAAACTTGGTTTTCCGGTTTTGGCGAGAAAACTTGGTTCTCCGGTTTTGGTCAGAAAAAGTTTTGGCCGGAAAAACGAGTTTTGGCGGAAAAACCCGGATTTCTGATTTTGGTGGAAAACCCCGGGTTTCTGGTTTTGGCGGGAACTCGTTTTTTCCAGTTTTGACCGGAAAACCCGGATTTCGGGTTTTGGCGGGAAAACCCAGATTTCCGATTTTGGCGGAAAAATCCGGTTTCCGGTTTTGGCGGGAAACTCCGGGTTTCCGATTTTGGCGGGAAACCCCGGTTTTCGGATTTTGGCGGAAAACTCTGTTTTCCGGTTTTGGCGGAAAAACTTGGTTTTCGGGTTTCGGCGGAAAAGTCCGGGTTTTCGATTTTGACGGAAAAATTTGATTTTTTAGTTTTGGCAGGAAAACTTGGTTTTCCGTTTTTGGCGGGAAAACTCGGTTTTCCGTTTTTGGCGGGAAAACTCGGTTTTCGAGTTTTGGCGAGAAAACTCGATTTTCCGATTTTGGTTGAAAAACATGTGTTTAATTTGTCGGAAACTTTTTTTTGTTTTTGACAGAAAAAAGTTTTTACAAATTTTCTTATTTAATTAAAATAGTGAAAAATATAATCCCTTTTGTTTTATATATATGAAAACCCATGGGTACCTATTACCCTTTTGTTTTACCCACTATGAATATGAGTTTTAAAATTTATGCCCATGATTGACCCAATTAATTTTGGATGGGTAAAAACCCAACCCAATATTAGTAGGTTTGGGTAAACCCATGGGCAATCACCCATATTAACATCCCTAATTACAAGAATTGAAAATGTATTCGTCTTACCATGTGATCACTGCCTTGTTGAACTTGGTTTTATCAGCCATGGATTGGTATATATTTGGGAACACAGAGTGGCCTGAATAACAAAATCCATAGATACCAATAGCAAACGGTATCCCATTCCATTTCACAGCATTACCAGTGTGATTAAACCCGATTCCGCCCGTTGTCCCAAGGAAAAACGTGCTCACTGCTACCAAAACAGTTGCAATAACTCCACCAGCTGTGGAATCACAAGAAACTGATTCAAGATTCTCGACTATAAATACATTTATGCAACAAGAAAAAGCAGTTGATTAGTACCTGAGAGGTAGGAAATGATGCTAAGATCTTTCAACCAAACAGTTGGGAGAATGATGAGAGCAGTTATGATTCCAAACAAATGTATAGAGTCGATCTTGATCCCGAGCCAATCGATGGATGTACCAGGGAAAAGCCCGGTAAGGTTATCCCCTTCTAAGATGATGAACTCAACACAATATGACTACAACGGAAGTAGACAAAGATTCTAGTAAGTTCACATTGTGCAGACAGAAAAACAAGCTTTAAGGTTGATCTTCACTTACATATAGTTCAGTGTACAATAGCACCTGTGAGACAAGACACAAACCATTGCAGACACCATAAGAAACTCTGATGTAAAGCTAAATAATAACAAACATTTTAGATGAAGTGACTTACACAGATAAGAATACGACCATACTTCCCAAAAGCAGCTTCTCCAATGTCAGGGTAAGTGATAATGCCAGGTTTGGTCTCGAAACAATCTTTCATTAAAGTAGCAGTGTAACAGCATATAACAGCAAACAAGAGAAGAATCACCATACTTGCCCATCCAGCTTCTTTCACTGTGTAAGGTGTTGAGAGAAGTCCAACTCCAGCCATCACATTAATCCCTGTAATTCAAGTATAGTTTTTAGCAAACATTATACATGTTTCTTGACTAGGACAAGAACCATGGTTATAACCGATATACATGTTTCTTGATTTGAGCAAGAATCATAGTCATAACAGTTATACATGTTTATTGATTAAGTCAAGAATCACAGTCATAACCGTTACATATGTTTCTTGATTAGGACAAGAATCATAGTGATAATCGTCACACATGTTTCTTGATTAGAGCAAGAATCATATTTCTTATAGTTTACCATTGAAAATGGTTTGAGTGACGCTGCAGCCATAGCCACCAATGGGCAAGTCTTCCGCAAATGAGCCTTTATGAGACCAAACTGATTGTGTAACTGAGGCTTTGTCGGATTCTTCATTTCTCTCAGGAAGCAAAGGAGCTTTTGACTCAACATCAAGATTACTTCTGCTCTGTCTATAGAAACTAGGATTGCTCCTGAGAGACCCGAAGATTGGTGATGCAGCAATCGTGTAGGAATCAGTCGTCTCCCTGTTTGAAACAAAAAGGTTCTCTGTTCATTACAAAACCTCTGAGAATGGAAAAGATCATGATCAGGTTTGGTAATGATTCTTGCGTGAAGAGGGTGATGAAGATTACCTAAAGCTCTGAGGCCACTGAACTTGGGAGATGAAAGTGTCATCGCCATTGTTGTCGTCGTCACCAGGAAGATCTCCGACGTCGCTTTGATCAGTGCCACTGTCGTTCTCGTACTTACTGCTATCTTCAAGATCTTCATCGTCTTCGAACGTGAACTCGGGTTTCTTCACCTCCATGTTCTGAAACAAACTCTTCAGTGGTGATTGATCTAGCGAGTGTGTTTTCAAAGGAGGAAAGAGACTGAAACAATATCAATCTTCTTTATTGGTTGTCTTGTTGTTGTTATTACAGAGAGTTGGTTCGAGAAGTTTGGAGAGAAGAGAGAGAGGTGGAGAAAAGATGAATAGGAAACAGTGCGTCCGTTTTCTTTTTCCTTTTTAGTTTTCTTTTTGAGGCTTTTTGTGATTTGATTGATGTCTCTCTCTGTTCTGCGAGTTGCTTGGCTATTATAAGGCGGGAAATGGTGACGTGGTGGTAGAGTTTAATTTAATACAAATGAGCTTTAATGTTTTATTAAAATTAAAGTCATTATTTATTATTTTAGTTATTGTATTAAATTGTTTGAAATTTAGTATTATTAGTTGTTGTATTTATTATGACTATTAATTAAAAAAGTTTGAAGTCTATTTTTAATTTTTTATTTAATCAAAATTGATTCCAATAACTAAGATCTTGGAATATTTATGTTGGATAATTTTTAATTTTTAAAAAAAAAATTAAGAGTGAAAAGTTTAAGTAGATTGAATTCTAATTTATTGTGCTAACTGATTTCTAACCAAATAAATCCAAATTTATTTAACATGATCTTTTCTTTTAATGTCATCTCTTCTCTTTATCTATGGTTTTCTTTCATGTTCATAGTAATCCAAGCGTTATTAATTTTTGAAAAATCGAAATTGTTAATATGTGTTAAGTGTTCAACTAGGGGTAGATGTTCGGATACCCGTTTGGGGTCGGATCTGGTATTTCAGATTTTTGGGTATTTTGGTATAGGAGTATAGAACATGTTCGGGTATATCTGTACTTTGAATCGGGTTCAGGTATTTTTAGTTCAGGTTCGGTTATTTTGGGACGGGTTCAGATATTTAGATTCTGAAAAAAAATTTAAGTTTCTTGTATTTGAAAATTTAGCTTTTATCTAACTGAATTTTTAATTTTTAATAGATTGAATGATTAATAGATTTGGAAGTAACATTTCAAAACTAAATAGATATTGATTTAGCTATTGTTTTTAGAATTTAGATATAATTTTTGTTAATGCATGAAACAACAAGTTTGACATGCATTTTAAATGAGTACTAGATTTTGATCCGTCCTTTAAAAGGCGGGTATATTTTTTGTTTTAATTTAATTTTTATATTTGTGTGTTTTTGTGATTAAATTTTTATTTTTTCTATTTGTAATCATATTTGTGTATAAATATTAATCAAAATATATTTTATTAAATAATAGAAATTTAAAAATTGATCCGGTATATGTTTTGTTAGGGTTGGGTTGCCGGTCGAACCCGCCAACCCGCGGATTTCAGTTTTGTTTTGGTCAAAAATATGACCCGCACAACCCGCAAACAAATAATTTGTACTGGCACCCGCCCATTTAGTTTGGCAGTTATCAGCGGGTTATAATTTTTTTTAAATAATTATTTAGTTTAAATATTATAAAAATATATTTATAATAAAAAGTTATATATTTTTAAAATTTAAAATTCTTTTTTAAATTAACATATTTTTTAAAAAAATTTACTTTTCTTTTCATTTTAAATATTTTTCGGGTTGACGAGTACCTGCAATCCAAAATATACCAACCCGCACCCTTCCAAATAAAATATTCATAATCCGTATCCGTAAATTGATTTTTTCAAATATACCCGCCTTTTGAACCGGAACTAAACCATAAACCAAATACATCCAAATTTTTAAAATAAAATTATATACCCACAAATATTAATTATATTTAGTTTCTAAATAATTATATATACTAAAATACTATTTATTAATCAAATTACCCAAATATTTTTATCCATAAATTTAAAATAAAAGTTGGCATATTTATTTATTTATATGTAAACATAATAATATAAATGCTATTAATTGTTATTGATAATATATATACATAATGGTATGAGGCATGGGGAATCAAAGAATCGTTATAGATAATTACATGCCAAATACTGGCGGTTGTTATTCAAAAATGTGGGTTATAAATTGAACAAAAAATATTTCCCTAGAATATAAGAAGGAGAAGTTTTAATAAACTGAAAAATTACGTGTAGGTATTGGAGTATATTTATATGTGATAAATGGTAGTTAGTTATTAAAAAATAAAATTTAAAAAGTGGACACAACTAATATCAATAGGGCAAACTGTAAAATTAATAGAATATAGATGAAATCATTTTCTCCATAATTATATATATATATATATATATGTTATATGATCTTAAAGTATGTGTAACATCAATATAAATATTTTAAATAAAATGAGAGCGGTAAACTAGAAATATAAGGGTAAATATACATATGTTCGGATAATTTCGGATATCTATTCGGGTTCTGATATTCAATCTCTTTTAAATCAATGTCCGTTCGGGTATTTTACTATTTCGGTTGGGATTTTGATTCGGATTTTTCAGATTGTGTTCGAATACGAATTTGGATATCGGGTAAAATGCTCACTTCTATGTTCAACTACTCTTGTAATCTTGAATTTTTTTAAAAATCGATTTAAAATTATGAAAACAGCTAATCTTAATGAATCTCGCTGGATTCTTATGTTTAGTAGTTACTTAAAACTCATTTGTTGCTCTGAATCTGAATCTGGATGTTTCTAAAGAGTCCAAATTCAGAAAAACACAAAAATAATATTTGAGTGACGCGAAGTCGACGATGGAATGGGGTGTAATTGTAAACCTTGTCAGGGAAAAATATAGAAATACGTTATCTATATGGTGGTTGCATGTGATTTTCTAGCCTTTTTTTCAAGTGTCCTAGCTTCATAATTTCATTTAATATTTTATTCTTTTGACGAAAATGTATTTTATTTTGAGTGAATTTTCTCCAAGTGTATTTTTAAAAACATAGACTTATTAAAGAAAGATATGCATGCTTCTTTTGTGAACTGAAAGATATGCATGCTTCTTCCACTTTGATTTTTTTTTTTCAAAATAGGAGAATATATACCTTATAATGTGGTATGTCAATTTTTAGGAGAATAAAACAAGTCGGTTAAAAGTAAAATTATAAGGGATTGTCAAATTTACATTCATAAAGCATATCGTGAACTCATGTTAGCTGTAAACTGGTAAATGAAAAAAAGAATCAATAGTATAGAAGAAAATAGAATAAGAAGAATGGAATGTCTTAAAAATGGAATGTGTTTATTTCATTGATTTCTTATCAAAAATATTATGAAATGTTTTGTATTTTGTTTAGATATTTTTGGAATTGGTGGAATGGGAATTCCATTTCATTCACATTAAATAGTAAATTATTTTATGGAATTAATCATTCTATGTTATTTTCATTCCAAAATAAGGTAATCGTAACACATTGATTTAACCGATATTGAACTGATAGAAGTAAAAGGTACTGATAATCTTTTTTTTTTTGTAAACTTACTGATAATCTTATTGTATAACAAAAGAAAACAAATTTAAGCAGAGAAAAAAAAAAGCTCGCACTTTTCTCCGGATCCTTATGATCATCTGTCACGCTTCCGATACGTGGCTTATCTATCAGGAAATGCGAAGATACTGAGCCCACCTCACAAGTCACGCCTCCAAGATTTGTTTCTCAAAATCATCCTTTAAATTTGTTACAATTTTTGCAGAAGAGATAAAGAAGAAGTTATCACGAAAAATCAAAGAAGTAGAAGTTATCACAGCATGGGTCAAGCCCTCAATACCGGTTCGTCCTTTCTCTTTCTCTCCCAATGCGACAAGTCTTTTGAATGGACATTTATTTTTATTTTTTTGTCATAACTTTACATCATCACAATATAACGAAAGTCGTCATCAGTATTTTTATAATAATGTTTTTTTTGTTACACTTGATCATTTTGAGCGAAGCAAAAGGAAATGGCGAGGTAAATGGGAAAGACTTGGAATCTATGGCAGAAAATTGCTACCGCAAACGCCTTGAAGAGCAAGATGATGATCAAGAATGGTCTTTTGGCGACTTCTACCGCATTGTGGATGAAGCTATCGAGTAATTCTTTTTCCTATCTACTATTGAATTGGGGAACAATTATTTGATTCTGATCTTTATACGATCACAATAAATCGAGCCAAATAGACGGCATTAGGATAGTATGACTATGCTCTGAAGTCTGAATCGTATATGTGATGCGATTAGACCTTACATACTTTTTTTTAATTGGTGTTGACAGAGAAATTAATAGAAGACTCGGTGGTACCCAACTTAAGGTGCCAAGTGTTGATAAACTACAAGAAGCTTATGAGGTATAGTCTTCCAATTTCTGTTTCGTTTAACATATTTATTACCTTAGATTAATGGTAGTTTGGGCGTATTTCTTCTTCTTTTGCAACAAAACCTGGGTTTATATTTGAAGCAGGAACACCATGGATTACATCATAATTTGATAAAATACAAAGAAAACTGAGAGTTAAGACATCAGATTTTGCAAATATTCACATGATATACCATCCATATTATCTCTAACAAAATATATTTAAATTTAATTTAGTAAATGTATCTATTCTATTAAAACATCAGGTGTGGTCTAATTATTTTATTATAATAGATTAAAACTCTTATTAATCATTTAAAAATATTATACAAAGAAAAACATAAATATGATTAAGAAAACACAAATATAAAAACTAAATTTCTAATTAAATGTAAACACAAAAAGTATACCCGTCTAGTGTAAATTATGATATCTTATGTATTGTACATATGGACATTAAAATATTTTATAATGATTATAGAATAATCAATATTTTAAAACGTAAAAAACTAATTATTATAATATATGGACATTATACTTGAATCACGTCAGAGACACAATCTCGGTAACGGAAAGAAGATATCGAAGGAGGAGTTTCAGAAGCTTCTTCAGGAGGTTTTGATAGGCGCTGGTTTCACCGGCGTTGGAGGAGTAAAAGAGTTTCTACTCTTCATTTTTGGAGTTCCTGCCTTGGCCGTATTCCTCAAAAACCGGATAGCTCCTACATCCTTTCCCAACGACTTGCTCATCCCCGCCGTCACTTCCGCCACCGTCTTCCTCCTCGCCAAGCTCAACAAGATATGACTTTTATGTGTTTGATATTTTCTAGCTTTGCTTTGTTTTCTAAATTTGTATTGTGTAACGTTTATGAGTGACGTCAATGACTTTGTGTTATATTTGGAGAATTTATTTACACCATCATGATTTATGATATATGTAGATGCTTATGAAAATGTTTAATAGAATTAATTTAACTACCAATATTTTAAAATGTTATAAAGATAAGTTACAAAAAAAAATGTTATAAAGATATTTGTCTAGAATTTGTTTTCAAAATTACAGGCTTTTAAACTGCAATAATAAAATGACAGATAATCTGTCGAAAAATATTTTGTGTGAATGATGTCAAACACAATACAAAGATCTACATGAATGCATGGTCAACAAACTTTCTGAATCTCCGAAATTAGCATACCAACTATCCACTGTGAGTCAACTGGTAGAGGTGGTCGGAACGTTACATTGTTCGTCTAAGTTAGTCTACTTGTAAAATTTTATTCATTTTATTATTTTATAAGAAACATGTCTTTGCATGAGAGAGAAGCAAGGAGACGCTAAATATAGAAAGTGTTTGCATGTTTCTCTAAACTTCAAGGCCTTTCATTGGTTTGAGGACATGAACGAACGAGTCCTTCTTTGAGTAATGGTAAATTTAGTTTGAAAAACTGATTAGAAAAGATGAAATCTCGGAGACATCTTTTCTTCATTTTAACTCCTTTTCTTGGCCATCAGGTTTCCTCTTTCTTTGTTTGGTTTTGGAACATGGTCCAGAGCAATATTCAATCCATTGACACATATGTTTGTTGATTTCTTGGGTATGTTTACATCTTTAACATTGGATATCTAGACGAGAACGCGCATGTTTGATGAGGCATGCTTCTAGGTGCTAATAACAAACAGTTCTCGCTTAGATATAAATTTTCTTTTGTATAAAACAATGAGCAAGGAACAAAGCTATGTTCTAAAAGCATGGGATTTGACCTTGCGCAAGACCCAACAAGCCAAGAAGCGAGCAAACAGCGTTTTTGGAACATTATCGGTATCTCCACACACGGATAATGATACTTCAACTGATGAGAACGATGATGAGACCTCCACAAACAGGAGCAGCTTAGAGGAATTTTACTACGCTGAGAGAGTACTACCCAATGGAGACTACTACACAGGGCAATGGTATGATAGCTTTCCTCACGGCCATGGAAAATACCTCTGGACCGATGGTTGCATGTACACTGGTGACTGGTACAATGGTAAAACCATGGGGAATGGAAAGTTTGGGTGGCCATCTGGTGCTACATACGAAGGAGAGTTTAAAAATGGTTACATGGATGGTACTGGCACATACACTGGTCCAAGTGGAGATGCTTATAAAGGCCAGTGGGTGATGAACCTGAAGCATGGACATGGTGTCAAGAGTTTTGCAAATGGAGATGCATATGATGGTGAATGGAGGAGAGGTTTACAAGAAGGTCAAGGCAAGTATCAATGGAGTGATGGGTGCCATTATACTGGTGAATGGAAGAATGGTACCATCTATGGCAAAGGGAGCTTTGTGTGGACAAATGGTAATAGATATGATGGGTGTTGGGATGAAGGGTTCCCTAGAGGGAATGGGACTTATAAATGGGATGATGGGAGCTTCTATGTTGGTAACTGGTCTAGAGATCCAGAGGAGATGAATGGTACTTATTATCCATCAGGAAATGAAGGGAATCTTGAATGGGATCCTAAAGATTTGTTTGATAATTTGAGTGAGTACACTATCTGCAGTGGAGAGAGGGTTCCTATGCTGCCTTCACAGAAGAAACTATCTGTCTGGAACTCTTCCAAACGTATAGAGAAGCCTAGGAGGGTGTCAGTTGATGGGAGGGTGAGTGTTGGTGTAGATAGAGCGTTTGAGAAGATGAATATGTGGGGGAATGAAACCGGTGAAGAAGGCTCAGATTTGAGGAAGGAGTTGGATGCAGAGTTGATGAGATTGGAGGCTGAAGGCATTAGGAGCCTTAAGTCTAGCCCTGTGCCTATGAAACTACCAAAGGCAGGGAGGAAGCAAGGGGAGACTATTTCTAAAGGTCATCGCAATTACGAGCTTATGCTTAATCTACAGCTAGGAATCAGGTAAATATGAGAGATATGAGTTGTACAAATTTATTTTTTGGTCTTGTTGTCATGTTTAGTGATCATGTTTCCACAGACATTCCGTTGGAAGACAAGCTCCAGCAGCATCTCTTGATCTAAAGCCTTCAGCTTTTGATCCAAAAGATAAGATATGGAGAAGGTTTCCACGTGAAGGAACTAAGTACACACCTCCACATCAATCTACTGAGTTCAAATGGAAAGATTATTGCCCATTAGTTTTCAGGTTAGTCTTTTTCACATTCTTAATTTCTTACTAATCATGTCTTTGTTACACGTAATTAACATGTTTTGCTTATGATTCAATTCTCCAGGAGCTTGAGGAAGCTATTCAAAGTAGACCCAGCTGATTATATGTTATCCATATGTGGGAATGATGCCCTTAGAGAACTATCATCCCCTGGTAAAAGTGGGAGCTTCTTCTACTTAACAAATGATGATCGTTACATGATAAAAACAATGAAGAAGTCAGAAACAAAAGTAAGTTTTGAAAGTGTTGTCGGTGTTACCAAGTATTTAAATTGAATATATACTTAAAACGTCTTGATGTAGGTGCTTCTGAGGATGCTTGCAGCATATTACAATCATGTTAGAGCTTTTGAGAACTCTTTAGTAATCAGATTCTTTGGTCTACATTGTGTGAGATTGAATGGACCAACTCAAAAGAAGGTAGATACAAAACACTAACTCTTAATGTGACATGGCCTTAGAAAGGGCTGGTTTGATCTCACATCTCTCTTGGTCTGCAACAGGTGAGGTTTGTCATAATGGGTAATCTGTTTTGTTCTAAGTACTCTGTTCACAGAATCTTTGATCTTAAAGGATCTTCTCTTGGCCGTACCACTGACAAACCCGAATCAGAAATCGATTCAAACACCATCTTAAAAGACCGTGACCTGAGTTTCATTTTCAGATTGCAGAAAGCATGGCACCAAGAATTCATCAGGTAGAAAACCATTACACACTACTCTTCATTGATTAGTTTCTGCTCGTTTCATTTCTCATGTCTCATTGTTTACACTACAGGCAAATAGATAAAGACTGTGAATTTTTAGAACAGGAGAGGATCATGGACTATAGTCTTCTAGTTGGTATTCACTTCAGAGAAGCTTCAGTAGCTGGTGATCTGATTCCTTCTGGAGCTAAAACACCTATTGGTGAATCTGATGAAGAAGCATGTCATCGTCTCTCTAGAGCAGAGGTTGATCAACTACTTTCAGATCCCTCAAGGTAACACAGCAAAAGAGAACAATACCAACACTAGGATGTTAATAATGGGAGTAATCCAAATTCCAAACCCGAAACCCTATACTATTTGATTAAACAAATCCAGGTTATATACACATGTTTTCAGCTAAAATATACTCGGTCTTCTGTAAAAAAACGTAAAATAAAAAAAATATATAAAATCGGCTTTCTTTTTAAAAACATAAAACTCCATTTTTTCGTTAAAACATAAAAGAAAATTTTCCGTCAAAAATTAAAAGACGAACACATAAACATGGGTTTGGGTACGGTTGTGATATTGCAGGTGGGCTAGTATCAGACTGGGTACCAACATGCCAGCACGTGCAGAGAGAACAGTGAGGAAAAGCGGCGACAGTGAGCTTGAGCTCGTGGGAGAGCCAATAGGAGAGTTCTATGAAGTGGTGCTGATATTTGGCATTATTGACATTCTTCAAGATTATGATATTAGCAAAAAGCTTGAACATGCTTATAAGAGCATACAATATGATCCTTCCTCTATATCTGCAGTTGATCCTAAACAATACTCGAGGCGTTTCCGAGACTTTATATTCAAGGCCTTCACAGATGATAATTGACTGCATGTGTGTTTTAGGTTTCTTGTATCCCAAGAAGAGAGATGCAGTATAATTTACATACTTCGGCAAGGGCTCCGGAACTTGCAAGTATGAAACTCCCATTTTGTTTATTTCAGTTTATATATATCTCAAGATTTTGTATTAAACTTTGTAATCAGTTGAAAACCATAGGAATTTTTTTTTGGTTTCTCTTTATCTTTTTTTTTTTGTAATCAATATAAGATAAACTTAGTTAATACGCTGGCAAATCACATCTTTTCTGTGTATGCTAAACAAAAAAGATGTAGAAGACTTGTGCGTTTTTGACTCGCACCAATAAAATGTCTTTCAGATTTCCTAGTAATGTACATTGAACGTTTAGAATTTAATACTACAATTTCGTAAACCGATACTTTTGTTATTCCTACCAATAAGAGGTAATAGGCGTCACGAGAAAGGTACGTGTGTGTTGGTTGACAAAAAGGTCAGTTCAGTTTGATGTTTATTCCCTGTTGTTATCAGCTCTCACGTGGTAAGCGTAACAGAGATAGCTGACACGCGTGAGCGTGCATGTCCTAACGCCAATTTTGATCGTGTCCCAAAAAATGTTCCAATCTTTGAATTATAGAAAGTTCTTTAACGCTCAAAATGCGAAAGTTCTTTAAGCACCAACGGGCACGTTCATTGCATCCCTTACCGAAAGCAAGTACATGTCAGATTTACTAATTTTACCAAAACAAGAAAGAGATTAAAGGAAACGAAACGGGAAGTGAGTGTAAGTTCAATGCATGTACGAGTGAAATCGTTACGTCCTCTCCTCCTTAACGATACATCGTATTCTCTCTTTCCGTTTTAGTTATTGCTATTATTGCTAGATTAAGATTCGCGTTATGCGTATAATCGTTACGTCCTCTCCTCCTTAACGATATATTTAAAAAAAAAAAAAAAATTCTCAAAAAAAAAACATTGCTATACAAATTATTTTTCTTCATACTATTATTTATTTTACAATTTTACATATTATAAAAATAATAAAATAATAAAAATATTAAATAAATAAAAGTCAGTAACTACTATGTATATGGTGCAATCACATAAATCAAAATCATCACTCTTTTTCATTTACAATTATTTATGGTAAATAAATAAACACAAGCATCAATTTTATCTATTTTATATAGTATATAATTAAATTTAAATAATATAAATATATATAGTATATTTTTAATATGGTTATTTATTAAACAAGAGTTTATACTCATATGATTTTATGATCATTTGTATCTTTTTGAACCACTGATAACAAAATTTTAAGTGTGGTACTTTTAACATTTTAGCTATTTATAATATTTTAAAAAATCAAAGCAAATTTAGATATTATAATATTAAGTTCTCAATTCTTTTTCAATGCAAATTTTAAAAATAATATTATGTGTTTTATAATCTATATATATATATATATATATATATATATATATCTAATTTAAAATATATTTATATACTTATAAATTAATTTTAAAATATATTAAATATGATCATTTTATCTTATAATAACAAAAAAATTAAACCATTGATCAAAAAAATTTCAAATGTCAAACTTTTAACAGTTTTAGTAATTTAAAAAATTGAAAATATAACATATGCAGAAAAATCTAAATTTTTATTATAGAATTAATGTGGTTATTTAATTTATTGTAACAATATAACATTAAACAAAAATGATAGGTGATACAAAAATTATTATCAAATCTTTATTATTCAAAATCATTAATTGTCATATATATCTTGATCACAATATGTAATTTCTAAGCTTCTATTTAAAGAAATAATGAATAATATTTTTTGTACACTAATAATAATTATTTTTTTAACATGGTTAACAATAATTATATAATTAATTTGTCTGATCAGTTTAATGAGAACTAAAATATATATTTAGATGACCATCCTATTTCTTTAAGAAATTTCAGAATCACTATCGTGATAATTTAGGATATAGCTCAAAAGTTGTAATGTTTCTTAAATAATATAGAAGAGATTTGGAGATAAATAAAGAATTTAAAATGATTAGAAGCATTTATCAACCACACATTGTATCAAATATTGTAACTTATTTAGTCCCAAGAATAAACGTCGTTTACAAACGTACGTAACATCAACGAACTTTGCCTGATACGTGTGGACGGGGCCGGAGTCTGGGCGAGTCCATGCTTTGTGACTTCAATCTATAGTATATTTTCTTGATATTGGCAATATTATAGACCCACTGCTCGTCCACCTCAACACTATCACTGACACGAGCCTAGCAACCAAAAACGAAACTGAGAACTATATCACAACCATTGATGAAAGGAAAAACTGTACTATGCGGACGAGAACAAGATGTTAATAAAGCAAAGCTCAAAGGTAGAAGCAGCAGTTAGCGTGAACTGATTCTTTTGTAGACAGGGAAGATTTGCCTAGAGTTCGCAATTCATTCGGGCGCGAAACCATAGTCTCAAACGTTATTCAATCATGTGACATCAATATTTTGGGGTTTTTCTAGTTGCGCTAACTACATTCAATCAATCATGTGAGAGATTTCAAAATATGAACAGTTATGTTCTAAATTTTGAAAAACAACAAATAAAAGAAAACAAGCCTGAAGCAAACCAAATTCACTAAAAAGCAATTAGATATTCAGTCTGCATTCAACAACTAATAATGAATAATGATACTAAAAGGGTTAGTAGATTGAAGTTCAATTCAAAGGACCCACTAAACTTCCTAACATATAGCATTGTTAGATTGAAGTTGAGTTCACATGTCTCAAGTAAGACAAAGAGAGAAAAAAAATTAACTAAAGAGTAAAGACCATGGAGAAAACAAGAGAAACTTAAATTAAAGACAGTTTCCATGAATTCTCGAAATTGAACGCTTTGAGTAATGAAGCGTATAATTAATTCTTGTTCCTTTGATGTTTGGCATTCGTTATACCAAATTATTTGACAAAATAAGAACTCGTACGCCGGTGTATTTTTTTTTTTTTGAAACTGATTTTTACGTCGTGTATTCAGTCTTAGTTTTCTATATAGAATGAGTCGAGCAAGAAATTATTTCTTAGTTAAAGACGCATTTTATGTAATATTTGCGATATGGATAGGATAGGATACACATTGTCTCACATTCACTTTACATCATTAGAGTTAGTGTCATAGGAAGAAGAAGCACATGAGGAACCAAGAGGAGGATAAGAGATGGCTAAGTAGATAAGCATAAGCATCAGCACCACCGGAATTCCCATCAGAAACATTGGCGGCGGTGGAAGCGGCGGAAGAACGGCCGGAAGCACCACCAAAATCACTATCACCACTGCGAGCATAAACATTGCGATGATCCTTCTTGTATAAGAACGTGAAGCTTCTCGTGTTCTTTCAAAGGCTTTCAAGTTTTCGATGTTCCTGCACATAGATGTGTGTGTGTATTTATATATGATGTCAAGTTAAGAAAAAAAATTGTTTTGTACGTTTTTCATTTTATGTGTGTGAGAGAGGGAGAGAAAGACGTTACGTCTTACAGGTGAAGCTCATGCAGTGAGTATCAACATTTGCCAATTCAGTATCCACCCAATGACAAAACTATCCTTATTCTTTCTTTTTCATTTACTTCTTTTTATTTAAATTTCAACCAACTTGATTTTTATTTAAATTCACACTTATGGGATCTTTGACACGGAGATATCACCAAAGTTTACCATTAAATTACTAGATTCGGTTTATCAGTGACTTGTAAATAATTATTTTATATAATTATCTTCATTATCTTAAAAAGATATCGAGTAAACATTCTACATACACGTATTGATTGGGTAAATAACGTGATGTTTTCTTGATTTTGTTAAAACACGATATTCTCTTCTTTTTAAGGAAAAAAATATTTCCATATTAATATATATGTCATTGAAAATTTGCCACACTTTAATACAAATAAAGTTTCCTATTGTTAATAAATTTTTCTATTGTTAAATAAATTTTGTTCAGTAAAATGGCATTTTAATAAAGTTACATTAAAAGTATATATACACATTCAGTAGAAAGTTATTTCATCAATTCAAAAAAAATTAATTTTGAATAAGAAGTATTTCCTTAATCACACATATCTTATCTGAAGATAGTATTTATTCAATAAATATTTTACAAAAAGTATTTAATTTTGTGACTATTTGTATTTTATAGTATTTTTGATTATTTAATCATTTCATTAAATATCAAATGGTGTTTTCTAATTTTAAAAATAATAAACTATATAATTTAATTTACATGTTCTAAATGTGCGATATTAGCTAGAAAATTTTATATAGTAAAACTCGAAGAGTGTTCAAAAGTGTTTTTAAACAAACTAGAAGAGTGTTATTTTATTTTCAATTTATTTAAAAGATTGTTCTATCAAATAAGTTTTAGAAAGTATAAGTTTATTCTATTTTTCATTCATTTTTTTGTCGACACGTTTTCTGTATTCGTTAATATCTATTTTTATCCATTCTCTAAAGAATGTTTATTTGTATTTATCAATGTTATAACTTTTGTCGTTATGTATTTTCACTGCGACAACCAAAAAAGTAAAAGTGATAACGAAAACCGACTTTTAACGAATCTAATTTTTTAATAAATTAACTTTTAAAATAGGATGCGGCGCCGACAAAACATTAAAACGGTTACGATCAGAATCAAAACTTTAACGAATTTATATTTTCAATAAAAGAAGTTTTAATTGCATTCGATTTAAATTGGCTTCGACAAAATCAGTTTATCGGAAACAATCAAATACAATTAAAATTGAACCAGACAAAATATTTTCTTAAAAACTAACTACAATGCAGAAGTTATAGGTATTCGAATGCTGATATTTAGTAAATGTTAAAATAACATTTAAATGTGTAATATTTTGAATTAGGGTTTTGATGATACATAAGTTATAATTCGTTTGAATTATCTCGGATATCTTTAGATTGACATATATACACAAATCGACAATGACCTAATTCAACAAGCTAAGTCTTTATACGTCAAAATTTAGTAATTATTTGAGTGAAAAAATATATTATAGTAAATCGTTTTATAATGTATTAGATAGCTCGAAATGTATTGAAACCTGAGGATGAGAAGAAGATATTCCAAGTATAATAAAGCTTCGAAGCTTTGCTTGGAAGATAAAAGATCCACAAAAATAATATCATCTTATATGATAACTGATAACAGGTTATGTGGCAGTAATAAGATGTGGAGAACCTGCAGAATCTGTTACTCATGTAATCTTTGATTGTCCACCAGCTCTACAAGTTTGGGCGTTATCGCCAACGAGTCCAAATATTTTTCCGTCTCGAATACCTATGCGAATATGGATTATCTCTTATGAAGGAAGAACATCATTGTTGGGCGAGAGTTAGACAGAGACTCTTATCTCTGGATAATTTGGTACATTTGGAAGGCCAAAAATGATAAGATCTTTAAAGGAATAGATCAGGATCCTTTGGAACTAGTTCGATATGGAAAAAACGAGTGTCAAGCCTGATTCAATGCAAACGAGATGGTGCCAGAAATTCCACAAGACCATAGTATTGTTGAATTTCAAGTCTTAAGCTTGGGTAATATATACCTAATAGACGAGTCATGGACATCAACATCACAGTTCAGCGGGTGTGGATGGACTTGGATGGATAGCATGGGGAAGATTCGACTTATGGGGACACAAAATTATTTTCGAAGAGAGTATGTCCTACATTCAGAAGTTCAAGCACTACGATGGGAAATGGAGAGTATGATGCAATACTCGATATGTCTAGGGCTGGGCAAAAAATCCGAACCCGAAAAACCGAACCGAATCCGATCCGAAAAAGTAGCACCGAACCCGAACCGAAATTGATTAAATATCCGAACGGGTTCAAAATTTCGGTATTTAAAAAACCGAAACCGAACCCGATCCGAACCGAAATATTTTGGGTACCCGAATGTATCCGAAATAAATTTATATAGTTAAATATATACATTGTTTTTATATATAATGTATATTAAAAATATTAAAAATATATATGATACCTTTAAGTTTTCCAAAATACTCGAAAAGTATATGCAAATAGTCAAAAGTGAATGTTTAAAATAGCTAAAGTATACTGAAAACACCAAAATAGTTAAATATCTATTGATTTTTTATCCAAATATTCAAAGAAAACCAATTTATATGTTAAATTAAGGTATTTTGACATATATGTTATGAAAATTTATATGTAATATATTATTTTTCTTATAGATTTTGAAAATTGAAAGTATATAATGAATTTTGAAAATTTAAAAACATTTTAAATGGGTTATCCGAACCCGAACCGAACCCGCAAAGATTCGAACCGAACCCGAACCGAAATTTAGAAATATCCGAATGGGGCTGAAATCTTTAATCCCGAAAATCCGAAACCCGAATGGACTTAACCGAAACCCGAATGGGTACCCGAACGCCCGGCCCTAGATATGTCAGAACTTTAAAACAGACTGCAAAGATTTGATCGCTAAGATTGAGGAACCCCATGCTTGGCCAAGCTTTGCGACAGAACTGGAGAGGATAGCGACTCTATAGATATGCTTCCCGGACTTGAAGATTATTTATATTCCACGAGCGCAAAATCAGATTTCAGACTCTTTAGCTAAGACCTCGAGATTTTTTTATAGAGAACTTCATTTTGTTGGTTATTCTATTCCGGTTTGGCTATCCAGACCATCTCAAATTTGAATAATAAAATAACCTTTCGTTGCAAAAAAATATTATAATTATGTTTATTAATATAGGCTAAAATATATTTATCTGTTTTAGACGTCCAACAATCGTGATATATGTTTTACTCATTTTTCTTCACGATATATGTATCTAAATGTTTTTGTGAAAAAGAAATAGGGAATTGGGTTGTATGGCATTGAAAAAACCATAATTCACTATCTTGCTAATTTCCCTACTATATCAATACACAACATGTCTTTTTATAATATTGCCACAATACCCTTTTATCCAACCGGTGAAACCTACAAAAAAAAAATAATTCTAGTTAATACTTAGTGAATGTAAAAGAAAAATGTGGCTTTAGTTACTCTCACATCTAACAAAGAAAATTTGCATTGGTAGAAAATGAAAAAAATAATAGATTCATCTTCAGATTTGAGTGCCTAAGACGCCACCGACTATATTTTTGGAGAAGTTTTGTGGAGGAGAAGACCATTGTCTAAGATAAGTGACAGAAAGCACAAGTAAAACGACATCGTAACGGCGGTAAAAACGATGTTCTGCAATTTATGGGGTTTTTGATGAAATTGTCTCTGTTGATGGTGAAGAGTTGTGGTGATAACTATACTATTTTATTATGTTTCATTCTATTTGACGAGTACTAAAAAGTGTTCTAATTTGTTTAGAAATATAGTTTGTAATTTTCTTACGTTCTTACATAAGTTTTGAACCTATAAAAGTCGTACTATGATCTATATTTTATAGTTTAATATTATATAATATTATATATGTTTTAGATTTTGATATTTAAGGTTAGGGTTTAAATTTGGGTTAGAGTTTAGTGATTAGAGTTTATGGTTCAGTATTTAGAAGGTGATGGGTATGGTTGGGGTCATCATTAACTTCTTCCATGTAATCATAAAAATTTCATAATTTTACCAATATATATTATGTTATTTATTATGTTCTATTCTATTTAGATCTTAGATTTATATTTGGGTATGTGATTTATTTGGGTTTAGGGTTTACTAATTATAAATTAGGGTTTACTATTTCGAGGTTGGGTTGTGACGGGGATAAGCTTTGGTATCTAGGGATTTGTATTGAGATGTGTTTAGTACTTACGATTCGTAGGTGAAGTTATAATCTTATCCTATTTCGGTGATATAGAATAGAATACTCGGTGATTATGTATATGATCAATAAAGGTATACGTGGACAGTTCCTCTTTTTTCATTTGCATACTCTTATATCATATGTATTCAGTTGGGCTACTCACTCCGTATAGTTTTGTGATTGTTAATATACCACAAAAACCACCACGTTGTTTATTTTAGAAAAATGACTACCTGTTATGTGAAGGGGCATTACCGGATGAAAGTAAACCAAAAAGTCTAACTTTTAGTTACTTAATTTCACACTCAAATATGGCTATCTCACCAATAAACCCAAAAAAAAAAGATATTTCTTTTCAAAACTTAGCGTTGAACTAACTCGTGGAGCGGTTTTTTAAGTGAATTATATTGTTGGATGATTACTTCTGTTTCAAAGTTCGGCGAAAACTCTTTTGGTTTAATATAAAAACTATAACTTGATCCACGTATCCACGAAGATGTTTGATTTAACTTGTGTTCAACGTAATAAATAGTTGGCTCATTATTTGTTGTCGATCGTTTTCCTCATAGATTCATTCTTCCTGCCAATATATACATTTAAATTTCTTTTCTAAAAAAGCCAAAAAAAATATTTGTATGGGTTATAAATGTTTGTTTAGTCATTTACAAAAGAAGAAGGAAAGATGTATAAGGATTTGTAGCGTCTCACTCCGAATGTCCTAGTCTACACTATTCTTAAACATTTAATATCACTAGCATTATTTACTCTATTTGAGAACGTGCATTATTTGATGGTTTCGTATATGCTAAAAGATGTAAAAATATTAAAATTGATAATAAATATAATAATTTTTTATAACTACTTTTATTACTTTAAGCCAATACAAAATTTAATAAATATAATAAATTTTTAGATATTCACAATTTATCATTAAGGACTAGCAAAGCAACCGTAAATCTGACACTTTGCTATAGTTTGCTAATTTTTCTATCTAATAAAATACATAAAATATTTTTTGAAACAATCTTTTATGATATTAATCTTCTGATGAAGTATATATTTAAAGTAGTATGCTACTTCACCAATTATTGTTCTATGATTTTCAAAAAGAAAAGAAATAAAATTTCTTCGTATTCCTCCTCCGACACAATCAAAACCATCATTTAAGTAAGATTATACCATATATTATCTCTCAATATAATAAGAAATAGAGCAAAGTCTGTAATTTAGTGTAAACATTTGCATTGTAAATATAAATATTATTTGTAGAAAAAAGAAAGAAAAAAGCGAAACAACATTGGTCAAATGGTCCTCTTTTGTAGTCAGCTTTTTCTTCGCTCTCTCCGTTCTCCAAAAAAATAAAAAATAAATAAAAACCGCTGCCTACGTTTATCCTCCGGTGTCAGCAGCGTGCCACGGTTCCTCCTCACCTTATCTCTTTTCTTTCTCTTTTTCTCTCTCGTTTCATATATCTTCTTATCCAATATGTCAGCTTCTGGTGAGCTTCTAGATTCAGTTTTCAGATCCCGAACACTGGTGATGGTTCTGCTTGGTGGTGTGTTTGATTCGGACTGGTGACGAAGTTACAGCGGATTTTATTGTGGTTGAATCCAGATCGAAAATTTTCTCTTTTCCCTAATCACTATTCAAGGTAGCCATAGTTCAACCAGTCTTTGTTCGGGTTGGTAGAACTCACTTTGGCGTTGGCCGATAGTACTCAAGTATGATACTCTCGGACTTATGTTCAACCTAACTATGTGTTACCCGCCCGCGAAGATTATAAACGTGAAAAGATCATCAAAAATTAGCTACTCTAGTGATGGCATGAAATATACCGGAACCGAGAAAATGAAGTGAACACCATCAATGGTTAAAACGGCAATTGATAATTGGAAGATAATGGAATTACCTACTGGATGCGTTGGTTGGTGTGGTGGCAGTTGAGCGAAGATAGGGATGTTGCGTTAGATTTTGATCATTTTGTTCAAATCACGTTTGTATTCGAACATTAGAATTTCTTATTTCTGGATTGATTAATAAATTAATAATTAAAAAAAAAAGAAGGAAACAACATCTGTCATAAAAGAAATTAAAGCACTAATCAACTAATAAACCAAATAGGCAAAACAAGAGAAAGACCATGCGTTGCAAATTAAAATCCCAAATCATGTTTGACCATATTCAAAGAATCTAATTGTGTGTCGTTGAAAAAAAAATGGTGTGTCAAGGACTAATGAACTGATGGTACATCCACTTGACTCTGTCTCCCGGACATCAAAGGACCATTCCCTAGTTTTCCAGTGTGTTATTATCATATGTGGGGTCCGTTCCACTAGGTTTGGGCACAAATGGAATATCCGAATTTTTAAAGGTATTTGTGATTTACTCCAAATGTTACGGATGTCTAATTTTCCAGTTTGCTTTACTTTGGAAAATACGGATATTCAGAAAAATGGATATCGAAAAAACAAATAGATATTTGCGGATATTTGTGGATACTTACGGATATCTCATTTGTTTTGATTTATACAAATAATCTTAAAAATTCGATACAAACTTTTTTTGTAAAATATATTTTTGCATGATATAAAGATAAAAACTAAAAGAAATAATGAATCTACATATTTTGTAAATTTTTAAATTTAGTTAACAATTATAATAATACAAAACTTAAGAAAAAAATATAATTGTTATAAATATTTTCTCTTCTTTTTATATAATACTTTTATATAAGTAATAATGTGAATATAATCTGTCAAATCATATATTAGAGTAATAATTATATAGTTTTATACATTTATTCAAATCCATAGACTCTTTTCTTATTAACTCTTTACATTAAAATGACAAATCCAGTGTTATTCAAACATGGATTTTAAAAAACATTTTAAAATCCAGTGTTATTGAACTTGACATTTTATAAAACACTCTGAAATCCATTGTTATCGAACAAAATTTAAATTGAAAATTTTAGAGTATTTTAAAAGTGTTTCTAGAGTGTTTGAGAGGAATTCTTTAGTTATAAAAATAAAAATAAAAATCCAAATTCCAATGTTTTAAATGAGATTTTAGAGTGTTTTAACAAAAGTCACATTAAATTCTCTAATTTTCCCGCAATCATCTAAAAACTCATTAAAAATCAAATCACTTCAAATTTCAGATTCAATACACCCACCTTAGTCTTGTGATACAATTTAAGTGATACAATTCAACTTTTTTTTTGTAGTGATATTTGGTATAAATATATTGTTGCAGTTTTTTGTTAAAATAATATTAGATCCATTATTTGTTTCTACAGTAAATATATTATATAATAACACAAAGTAAAATATAAAAGCCAAATCACCAACTTTATTAAATAATATATAAATCCTACTCCGTAAGAAATCTCTCGTTATTCTTGTTAATGTGAGCCGCAAGAAACAATTAGAGTTTCTGATTGGCGCCTTAGAGTTTCTGATTGACGAAGGCGATTGGCTTAAGGAAGGTAGCTTCATCATCACAATGAGTGATAGGTCGGTAATCGAAGGGAAAGTTGGTGACATATATGAGGTTCTGAGGTTGAGTGGCAAACAGAGCCGGTCCTAGAAATATTTGGGCTAGGAGCCAAAAAAATTTTTTGGCCTGTTAAATATTAAAAACAAAAAAAAATTGTAAAAAGATGACACAAGGGTTCAAACCCATGACCTAAACAAGCTAACTATAATACAATAACCAAATTGCCTGAAGAGAGTTTTGTTAAAAAACGGCCGAAACTTTTCTAAATATTTCACGGCTGAAAGCACGTGCTTCACCTGCTTCTATCAAGGGCCGCCTCTGGTGGCAAAGACAGCTTGCAGTGCTTTAGCCATTATGCATTGCGTGGCAATCAAGTGGGAAATTTTGTATTCAACATACAATTGTTTTAACTTTTTCTATAAAAGAACATATAATAAATGAATATAATTAGTCACATTTTTTGTCATATGTTTTTTTATATATATTTTTTTTGCTAATTAGCAATGATTTAAAAGTGTTGAAAGATTCTTGCGAAACTCGCAAGATATTTGTTTATGTTGCAATAGATTGCAGTTTAGTAATGAAAATATTCAACGTCTGTTATAGTTGTTATTTTGCAATAAATTTGCAATGAACTTGTAACAAATATTCATTATTGCAAAAATGTTGCAATAATCATAGCAAATTAATAACGAAAATAAATGTTGCAATTTTTCTGTTGCAATAGAACTATTTTCTTGTAGTGGACTTATCTAGATATGGAAAAGACAATTTCGGTGTTTGAATCGAATGTTTTCTTTTAAATAAAAGGGTTAAATCTGGGTCTATTAAAAACACAGACATAATTTCCGGGTGGAGGTACAGCCCACGGATAAACCTTCTTCTGGGCATTCAAATGAGGTGAAAGCAATAGCCCATATTTGTGTGGTCAGTGGGGTTTGAACTCGGATTCACCGTATTAAGTTTTTAATTCCCTCAAGTGCCACTAGGCCATCACCACTGGTTATTTGGACCAAATGTTACTCCTTCGAAAACACATTCTTGAAAAATAAGATGTCCTCCCAAAATTAAATTTATGGCAAGAGGAATACAAGGAAATATATAGTATGTAAGATGTGGAACTGATGAAGAATCAATCAATTATGTACTTTTTTGAATGTTCTCCTGCTGTTCAAATATGGCATTTCTTGCAAATCCCATTAAATCCGTTAATATTTCCTACTCAGTCAATTTTCGTGAATATAGATCATTTTTGAAAGGTGGAACCACAAATGGATAGTCATCAGTTTATATTGATCCTATAGTATATTTGAAGGGTCGGAACAATAAAGTTTTTAACAACATAGATACAAATCTTAGAGATACTATCCAACTGGCCAAGACGGAAGCCAGGTTGTGGCTTGAGCCACAAGCGTCACTAGTACGACAAAACAACCCAGCCATGGAGGTGGATACGACAACATTACTTCAAATACCGGGAAGAAATGATGTTATACCGGATGGATCATAGAAAGCTGAGGATAAGTTTTCAAGACAAGGATCATATAGTACTTTGAAATGTTTGATGGACTGATGGGGACAAGGAACATAAGAGTCAGTCTATCATCACTCAATTTGGAACTAGCCTGTTTTTGCGAATTATTTGCAGTATATCAAGCTATTGAAGGAGAGCTTCAACCATTCAAAATTCACACATGTACTCCGAATGAAGAATACAAGGACAAATAATCTGGCACGTAGTGTTCGAAAACAATTGTTTTTGTCGTTCATATGAACGTAAAGTTACTAATGTAGTTCACAAAGTTACCAATGTGATTCGCAAAATCTTAACTGAATTTATATATATATATATATTCACTATGAATGTTTTGATACCAAATTGTGGTGTTGTACTGATCAAGAGTAAGCTATATTTTCATCGGTATTATTAGGTCTGGGTACGGATCGGATATTTGGGTTTTTGAAGGTATTTGTGAATTTGCTTGGAATGTTACTGATATCTGATTTTCCAAATTGCTTTGCTTCGGAAAAATACGGATATTCGGAAAAACGGATATCCGGAAAATAAATAGATATTTACGGATATTCGCGGATACTTACAGATATCTCATTTGTTTTGATTAATACAAATAATCTTAAAAATTTAATACAAATTTGTTTTGTAAAATATATTTTTTGCATAATATAAAAGATAAAAATTAAAAGAAATAGTAAATCTTCATATTTTTTAAATATTTAAACTTTAAAAATTATAATAACATAAAACTTATGAAAAATATTACAATTGTCATAAATGTTTTATCTTTCTTTTATCTAATACTGTTATATAAGTAATAAAGTGAATAGAATCTATCAAATCATAGGTTAGAATAATAATTATATAATTTTATACATTTAAAACTTTAAATATAATCAAAATATACATGTATTTATATATTTACGGATCAGATATCCGCTTCCCAAAATTTTAATATTTGTGATTTACTTTGATTTTAATGGATATTGAATTTTAGTATTTGCTTTGCTTCGAAAGCTTACGGATATCCGGAATTTTCGAATCAAATAGTAACGAATAAAGAATCGAATCAAATTTAACACATAAAATGCTCAGCCTAGGTATTATTGTACATTAGTTCACGTTCAATATAGCATTAAAAGCATATGCAGTCTTATTTTTTTCACAATAAAATAAAGTTTAGAATAAAAGTATTTCAACTAAACTTTATTTTTTATAAATAAAATAAAAATAAATTTACTCTATAAATAGAACATAATGTTGTCCCGCTGATAAACAAAAGAATAAAACAAGAAAAGGAAAGAAAAAATCAAAGGTACTTTACTTAATTTGTACGAAATCATTTAAAATAAAACTCCGAGATCTTTGTATCACATCTTACTTCTTTTTTTTTTTTTTTGACATGAGATGATTTTTTTTTTTTTTTTGACGAATTCATGAGATGATCTTACTTGCACGAAACTAAAAGCTCTTAAATCTGCTTCTTACAAATGCATACAGCATATACAGACACACTTATACATAATTGTTTAATGCCTATATAAATGTAAAATGTACGGTCGGTGCTGAAGTCGGCGACATTACTCATCAGGGGTCGAGGGGTTCTACTTCTACAGTGAGGCTAGGCTCATTAGAAGGAGAAAAGGCCAAGAAAATTAGGAGAATCATGAGCAGAAGAGGGAGAAGAAGGAGCGTCGATGGAGGCGGTGGAAGCGGCGGAAGGAACGGTGGCAGAATCAGAAGAAATAGACAGAGAAAGAGAATAACTGCGACGGATCTCGCTGTGATAAAAGACCTTCCGGGCAAACTCATTGTTGGCTTGGGTGTGACTTCGAATCTCAGCCGTTGATTATGTACGCTCATTATCCATTAGTATATAGTTTATCAAACAAACTTTTTAAAATGACTTTGATCCTTTTGCCTTTGTGTGTGTGCCTCTACTTATATAGTGGGCAATTGGCAAAGTTGGAATGTATGTTTATATATGTGATACGTATTATATTCGGTCTACTTTACACCCAAAATGTATATATTTTTCCATATTTACTAGTAACACATTGATACTAAAATATTTTCTTATTTTATGAATTTATCAAATAATTTTGGTATATATGATTTGTTGATAAATATTACTATGTTCTCTATTTCACTATTATTTTCCTAATATTTTTTTTTTCAAAATCTAATGTAAAACTAATTAGTAAAATAATATTTAAATTTAAAATTAAATTAAAATTAAAATTTGAAACATGATTATTATTGACTCTTTTTGTCTTTAATCAACTATGAAAGAGAAAATACTGTTTCTTTAAATAAAATATAAAAACTATGTTATTTTAAATTTAAATAATTTATAGATTGCAATAGAGAGAGTTGTGATTTTTTTTTTTTTTTTCTATCTATTTGAATTTATTGGAAGGGACTAAGCCCGAAACAAACATACAGACAGGGCATTAAAGCCCGAACTGAGAGAAGGAGAACTAATGGGCCAAGCCCAAACTCCTTGAACTAAACCCACGGACACATCACACCACGTGTTGACTCTTCTTCTACACCAAAGAGAACACGCGTCATCCCACCGCTTCAGTTTTCCACCGCCAATGAAATGGATCGGCCGACCACCGGAAAGACTACCGGAAACCTTGCCGCCGACTCACAACCTCACCTGAACCGAAGCTACACCACACCCTTTTCATCCGCTGATTCTCCTTGCATCGGAGAGATACATCGATCTGTTCAAGATCTCATCCGCGGAGACACCAGCCATCACACAAACCTTTCATCGTCTTGAACGAAACTCCATCCTCGGTGAGCATCAATCGGCAGCCGAGATCTCACCGATTCTCTGGAGTTCGAAGACCACCTTTCCCGATCTGAAAACCCATCACCCGTAACCATTGGAAACCAAAAGCCGGCAAGTTGAAGCTCGATAAGCCTTCTGATGCACCCAAAATCCAGCACCGTCCTGCTTGGTTCATGGACACGGCCCAAGGTGGTGACCTTGTCGACCAGCTAGACCTAGACGAGGTTTTCTCATCAGATTATGCAATCTTGGATGAGCTGAATACTCAAGTGAGCTGGACTGACACTATCATGGACGAGCTGAGCTGGACTAGCACTCACCCGGACGAGCTGAGCAAGTTGGTTCGACCTTCCGAGCTGGATCGACCATCAAACCACCCAAGAAGCAACACAGATATATGTTCATTGTTCGAAGCATATCTTCTAAACCATGATGTTTCTTCACTTGAAACCACTTGGGAAATGTGCTCAACTCAATTATGGAACTCCTCGAAGAAGAATCAGATCAAACGGAGTTCAGATGAGGGAGTTATGCCATGTACAAATCAGGTGATGTTCAGTTCTCGCGAATTCAGACATGTGTGGATCGTCCCGCGTGTGTCCGTATCCTTCCCAGCATGGTGTGCACGACCAGCATGAACCTGGACATCTTTCTGAATGTGGACTAGTCAACATCAGAATCCGCACTTTGACTAGTCTTCCTTGCTTTCCACACTTTGACTAGATCTAGTCAAATTTATGTTTTCTATGCATTGTTTTCTACACTTTTCTTTATTCTTCTTTGACTCAAAACTCTATATAATGTAGTCCCATTTCATTGCAATGATATCAACGAATTTTCTTCTTCTTTTTGAGTTTTTACTCTTTGTTCTTTGCTTAGAACATTTCTAGTTTCTTGGTGAGGTTATCTCCAAGTCTCGATCCTTCCTTTGTTGGACCGGTGCGTCACATCCGGCAACAACTGAAGTCTGGTAGTATCATTGGGCCTTTCCGCATCCCATTGTGTCACCATTCATCCCACCAGTTCTCTATCCTTCCGGATCAGAGTCCATATCAACCTTACCGAAAGAGTGATCCCGATTTTGGGTCTATCACCTTCACCCCCGGAGTCAAGGCCGGCGACAAAGGAGCTGTGTAAACCTCCAAGTTCCGGAAGCTGAATCTGCTCACCACCGTCGGGGAACCACCGCGACTCTCCTTTTCTCTCTCATGAAGTAGAGAGAAGATGGAGCGTCTACCATTCCCAACTATTGCACAATTGGATATTCTTGTAATCTCTAGAGAGTTGTGATTTGTTTTGACGTGTTGTAATATTACGTTCTTTTTTTTGATAAAATATTACGTTCTTTAACCTCTATCGTTGATTGTATGTATATACACTTGTAATAGCCGTTTTCTAACGTTAACAATTGACCCTGTCCAATTAAATAAAAAGGCCTTTCCGATGACCAAGTTCCAATAAACAATACCGCAGTATAACCCACCCGAAAAAGTTAAACTAATTACGAAATTTATTATTTTGGATTAGGAGGCATATAAATGCATGTCAAGAAATGTGCAAAAAGAGTAACTCCAAAGTGCCGGTTTCATGCCACAGATGTGATATGTCCTGATTCAACTAATCAACCAATTTCACTCTCCTGCCGTGTTTGTTCCTTCAGCCATAACAGTGGTGTATAGTAAATCGTATGCTAAAAATATTACAATATTTTTAGTTGTATGTGTTAATTGATGTGGCTAAAAATTACACCCATTAGAAAGTACTGTAGTTTAAAGTAGGTCTCGGCATTTTATCCGTTAAAACTAATCCGATTCATTCTTCGTTTCGATTCGATTCAAAAATTCTGAATATCCGTAAATTTTCGAAGCAAAGCAAATACTAAAAATCAATATCTATTAATATCAAAGCAAATCATAAATATTAAAATTTTGGGAAGCGAATATCCGATCCGATCCGACAATATATAAATACATGTATATCTTGATTATATTTAAAGTTTTAAATATACAAAATTATATAATTATTATTCTAACATATGATTTGACAAATTTTATTTACTTTATTACTTATATAAAAGTATTACATAGAAGAAAAAGAAAAAAATTATGATAATTATAACTTTTTCTTAATTTTTTCCTTATTATAATAGTTAACTAGATTTAAAAATTTACAAAACATGTACATTGACTACTTCTTTTATTTATTTTTCTTATATATCATGCTAAAAAAAGTTTTACAAAACAAATTTGTATTGATTTTTTAAGATTAATATATTAATTAAAAATATGAAATATCCGTAAGTATTCGTAAATATCCGTAAATATTTATTTATTTTCTGGATATCTATTTTTCCGAATATTCATATTTATCTGAAGCAAAGCAAATCGAAAATTTAGATATCCGTAACATACGAAACAAATCACAAATACCTTAAAAATCTCGATACCCAACCCATACCAATCCCTAGTTTAAAGACTACATTGAAATAAGCATTCTGTAACTGTTAAAATTCATTTATATTTGACCCAACAAAGGAATATTAAAATTAGTGACATAGTTATTTTTTTTTTTGAAACTGACATAGTTATTTTTTGCATCGAAATTTCCAGAAGAATAAAGCTAAGCAAATATTTTAATGAGGCAACGATAAAAGGTAGATGCATGAACATCCCCAAGCTTTAGATAGATATTATAGGTAGGTTGACGGTGACCGGAGGCTGATGTACTTTTTTGTGCATAGTTCTCGTAGTTCCCAAGGAGGTTTTTGTCTAAATTTTCCTTCTTGGAAAATCACAAACTACGTACACAGTAATAGAATATTACTGTATTTAGTAAAACAAAATATAGACTTTATTACATGATGTCAGAAAATATATAGACTTTAAAAATATATATAGACTTTAAAAATATATATAGACTTAAATAGCTAAAACAATTGATGGAAAATAAGTGAACAGACGAAATAAACGGAATAAACAGTTAGCTATCAAAGTGCAATAAACAGTAAAATTAAATTAGTGTTACGAACACTCTTGATAATTCCGTTAATTGTGCGGGCTATTGATTCCAGAGAAAAAGTTATTTCCTCTTGGTCCCTCCATGTTTAATGATCAATAAATCGTTTCGTGAAAAAAAGTTGACAAGAAAATGGCCATTTTATTTGTTTAAATATTTTAAACATGAATATTTATAAAATCGCTGCAGATATATACAATTTATCACATAAATAATAACAACATATAGTTAAAAATTGTATATATGGCGTATTTAAAAAATAAAAATGGACATAATATTTTCACAAAATAGATAAATTTTTAACAAAGAAAGAGCAGATGAAAAAGAAAGAGCATAAACATAACACGATTTCTTTTTGTAAGTACATAATATTGGATCGGAATGATAGCAAAAACATCATGAGAAATACACGATGATGTGTTTTTCAAATATAAAGCAAATTGGATCGTGTATGTAAAAAGATTGAAAATTTCCATTTCTAATATACATTCTGAATTTGGAGAATGAATCGCACCTAACTGCACTATTTTCCTTTGGTACTTGACATTTATTCTTTTTGGTATTATTATCTGACCACTGTTTTTTTATAACTTAGATCATCTGAATTTGAATATTGACTAATTTTAGAGGTCAGTGAAAACTTTATTCATACGTGTGTGAAAGTTTTTAAAATTAGATTTCAAATTCTGAGTGTTTAATGTGAGATGTCAACAATGTCTCATATCAGAAGTTTAGAAAAATAATGTTTGGTAGTATATAATAAAATCTCTAATTCTAATTAGTATGATGGAAAATAATTACAAAGCAAATTTACGTGGGCCTAACTTTTAGATCAAAAATAGACAATGTCGGATGATTCGAAAAATAGAGAGTTTGACATAAACTCAAGAAAATCCAACAAGAGATATCAAAAGTAGGGATGATGAATAATCTACAAAAACAAAAAGAAAAACTAAAATACTCTTCAAATATGAAAAAGTGTCACCTTCAATAAAAGTGAAAGATATGTGATAGAGATTACTAAAAAATCATGAAAGTTCAATTGTGGAAATAGCATCCTCCAAAAAACCTTGTGATTAAGGTATCAGAGACTTATGTCGAAGATTCATTGAGAGTACGACCGAACCGAGAGAAAATAGGTGCCAAAATGATTCGTCGGAAGAAAAATACAAAATGAATATAGTCTTTGGTTTGAAGATGAGAATTTGAGATGTTTTTTTTTTCCGTCTGAAAATTCATTATATGAGAAAAGTACAAACTTTACAAGATCAAGAGAAGATCCACACACCAGCCAAACCAAACTACAAACAGCAAGGTTACAAACCAAAAAGATGTGACAACCAAACAGGTCGTCCCCTCGCCACATAGGATTGGAATCTAGATGACTGAGATGCACTAACAGCAATCAAACGGGCTTCACGGTTGGCCTCAAACGACTCAAAAGCTACACGCCACTTCAAAAAATGTCTAAGTAAAAGCCTGATTTCCAGCACTTTAAACTTGAAAGAAGGCCAAACATGGGGCCTGTTGATAGCATTAACCAAACATCGACATTCAAATGCAAAGTACACATTCAGGCACTTGTGAGAAAACATACTTTCGATTGCCCAAGCAAGGCATAAAAAGTATGCTTCATCCTTTGAATCCACTGCGCCAAACGATCTACGACTATGGAGCAGGACTTCTCCTCTGCGATTCCTTAAAACCCAAGCAGCCCCTAGAATCTTATGCTGCTGAGACCATTTCATACCCACATTACATTTAACTTCTTCCTCATCTGGTGGTTTCCATGCGTCCCCTTGCTGCCTGGCATTTACCCTGCTACTCACCATCACCCCTGACTCCATGGTTTGTGCTAATAACCAAAGGTGAGATTCCTCACGCACTTTAGCACAAATTTGCTCTCCATCAAATAGACATCCTTCAAACAATAAAGAATTTCTATTTTTCCATAAATACCACAACGTCCAAGGGAATGATTGTGTTAACTCTCGCTGGTGTTTGTCATCTTTCCAACGAGCCAGGAGATAGCTCAAATTCTGATAGATCGAATCCTCATGGAAACCTCCAAGGGGTGAAGGAAAATTTGACAGGGCCCATACCTTGCGGGCGAGAGTACAAGAGAATAAAATGTGATTGATGGATTCACCATCCATGCCACAGGTTTGGCACACAGAGTCACACTTCATTCCTCGACTTCTGAGGACATCAAGAGCAGAGATAGCACCTGATAAAGCCTTCCAAATGAAAACCTTTATTTTTGGTGGTGCCAGTAGCTGCCAAACATCAGCCTTGAGTGGATTGATGGACGGAAGTGTAGATTGGCTCTGGATCAGCTCCTTATGCTTCCGCGAGAAGGCTAAGTCATAACCTGATCTGACAGAGTAACATCCATCTCTAGAAAATCGCCATACCCAGGTATCTTTGTCCATAACCACATGTTGATTTCTCATTAAAATCTTGACATCTCCCGGGACGAACAGCTCTTCCAGACACCTACCATTCCATCGTCTACGCTGGTGATCAATCAAGCTTGATACCCGCAGGTTTACATCAAAGGAAGTTTGTCTTCTTAATGGAGCCCTACACTCTCCATTTTCATCCCCAAGCCACGCTTCTGACCAAACATACACAGTGGCTCCATCCCCTATGGAACGTTTGAGGCCTGCAAGCAGCAGTTCTCTCCCAAAGAGAAGACTTCTCCACGCATAAGAAGGTTTTCTGCCCAATTGTGCATTGATCATCGTCGCATCTTCGAAGTATTTTTCTTTTGAGTACCCTGGCCAATAAGCTCCCCTCATTAGATAGTATGCGCCAAACTTGCCGTGCAAGCAACGCCTGATTCAAACATTCCAAATCCTTAAAGTTCATCCCTCCAGCTTCTTTTGGCAAACAAAGCTTGTCCCATCCAATCCAGTGTATTCTGCTTTTATGCTCCGCATTGTTCCACCAAAAGTTCGCCATGATGCTATGCATACTTGCGACAAGGGTTTGGGGAATCTTATACACTGACATAGTGTGCACCGGAATAGCTGAGGCAACTGTTTTCAGCATGATTTCTTTGCCCCTTTGAGAGAGCGTTTTTGCATACCACCCTGAGACCTTTGCAGCCATACGTTCTTTAAGATAAGAAAAGGATGTTACCTTGGACCCTTTGAGTACTTCAGGGAGGTCCAAGTATTTACCTTCCCCTCCTTCTGCCATTATACCCAGGCTCTGTTTGACTCTGTTTTTGTTCACCTCCGATACTCCTTTTCCAAAAATTATCGATGACTTTGCCGGATTGATCATTTGCCCAGTGCCCTGCTCGTATGTCTTTAGGAGGTGCAGGAGATACATGCTTTGATCTTGTTGCGCTTTACACGCAAAAAGACAATCGTCTGCGAACAGCATATGATTAACAGCAGGTCCCGACGCACCAAACTTAATCCCTTCCACTTTTCCTTCATGCTCCGCTTTGAGCAGCAAATGGGATAATCCTTCGGTGCAGAGAACAAATAACAGTGGGGACAAAGGGTCCCCTTGACGAAGTCCCCGCTGGGGCACTATCATTCCATGCGCCTGGTCGTTTATTAACACTGAATATGTCACCGAAGTAACGCATTTCATGACCCAGTTGATCCATGTCTTGTCAAAACCCAAAGCGCACAGCAAAGCTCTAAGATAGCCCCATTCAACGCGATCGTATGCCTTAGACATATCAGTCTTGGCTACCATCCACTCCGCCGCCTCATCCTCTTTCACACCGAGAGAATGGATCATCTCATGAGCCACTGTAATGTTATCAAAGATCTGTCGCTCAGAGACAAACGCCGACTGTGTCAATGTGATAATCCCCTGCATCCACGGTTTAAGCCTCTTCACCATTATCTTGGACACTGTTTTGTAGATTACCGAACAGAGACTGATAGGCCGGAGGTCAGAGATTGACTTAGGTTCCAGTATCTTGGGAATCAAGCAAAGATGGGTGTAATTCCAATCTTTAGGAAAAACACCCTTCTCAAAAAACATCTGAACCTCCTGCACAACCTGTTCTTTAATCACATGCCAGAATTTTTGGAAGAATAAAGCAGACATGCCATCAGGACCCGGAGCTTTGGATGGATCTATCGAGAAAACAGCCTCACGAACCTCCTCTTCCAAAATAGGTTTGAGCAATTCTGCATTCATCTGTGGTGTCACTCGTGGTCTGAAATCTTGGAACCAGGATGGGCAAGGTGGAGGATTTGAAGACTGAAAAAGGTTGGAGTAGAACTGTACTGCGACATCCCCTTTTTCAACTTCAGAGAACACCTCAACACCAGCTGCATTAGTAAGTTTGGTGATTAAATTCCTCCGCCTTGAAGCTTTAACAGAGTTGTGAAAGAATCTGGAATTTCGATCACCACCATGAAGCCATTTATCCTTGCTTTTTTGTCTCCAGTATGTTTCTTCATCTCTGTGAGCTCTCATCAACTCTCTTTTGAAGAAATGTATTTGCGGGATACACGGTTGGAAGGATGATTGTTCCCTTTCCAGGTTAATCTCAGCCTGTCTTATTCTCTCGCTTGAGTTCAACTTTTCTCTTTTCTTCAGGGTACTTAGAGCTTTCCGACAAGCCTTGAGCCTGATGGATACCGTGTGATGTCCTCTTTCCTCCGCAAAATCCCATGCGTTAGCTATAGTATCTTGCACTCCATCGATCTCCAGCAATCTGCTATCAAATTTGAACCACCCTCGGTATGAATTGAGCTTTCATCAGATGAATAAGAACCGGCCTGTGGTCAGAGCCTCGTTTGTCCAAAAAGTTTTGATTTGAACATGGGAACTTCCTGAACCAGGCTTTGTTACCAAAACACCTATCAAGTCTTGTTTGCACCCATACTTTGTTACGCATGCCTCCCCATGTGAACCCATCTCCATGACTCGGTAGTTCCTCTAACTGACTAGCTTTGATCATTTGAGAAAACGGTTCAAAAGATTCTTCAGAACGCCATACACCATTAATCTTTTCACCGTTGTGGAGTATATCATTGAAATCTCCAAACACACACCAGCTTTCTTTTCTTGTAACTCCAATTCTGCTTAACCTTTCCCAAAGTTCCACTCTTTTTCTCAACACCGACGGACCATATATACAAGAGGCGTAAAAATATATATTACCAAACTGGAAAATGCAATCCACCAAGTTCTTGGATACAGACAACACCTTAATATTTACATCCTTTCGCCAAAAAATAGCTAAACCCCCCGCGTGGCCGACATGATCAACTGTGAAAACTCTGTCGTAGCCTAACCATACTTGTAAGTCTACTAATACATTTCTACAGTGCATTGTTTCCATCAAAAAGAGAACCTCCGGGAAGTGTTTTTGACGCATCTCCCAAAGGCGTGGAATTGTCAGGTCTTGAGGCCGCCCCAATCCCTGACAATTCCAACTCACAATGCTCATCTTGATTTCGGCGATCCCTCATTCGGGATCACCCTTGCTTCCTTACGCTTCATCTTTGAAGAACCTGCCTCTTCATCACTAGAGCCCTTTCTCTTAGCTCCTCGCTTCTTCTCTCCTTCTGTTGGACCATAGAGTACTTGAAGAGCAGTTGGTACAGCTTGTTTCTGCGCTTGTCTCTTGCGTACATGTGGATGTCGTCTCGGTTTTGGTAAGCTCTTGACAACCCCGGATGCCTTAGTTACATGATAACCAGTGGCATATTCCGTAGGGCTGTCTTCCACAGAAAGAGACGCACCCCGTGCCTCAGTAGGTGCTTTCCTTGCAGTTGCACCTGAAGAAGACTCATAGTTTCGTGACCCTTCCGATCTTGTAGCTACTGGCACGACTCTCACTCCTCGATGGGCTTTTATCGCAGATGCCAATAGCTTATCACCATCATCTGTCTCCTTTCCTGTCCCCTGTTCTGGAGTATTTAAGTCGAAGTCAAATACTCGCCCTTTGCCTTTATCCAACTGCTTCGTGATGATCGGTGCTGGTTCGAGACGAAGCACAGTTTTCTGCTTGATAGGGTCCTTTTCCATCTCCGCCACTGAAGAGCGTATCCTGTCAATTCGAACAAGCCTATCTTGATCAGTTGCCATAAGAAGGTATCTTCGCATCTCGTCCAAAACCTCTGTAGAAATTTTCCTCTTTCCTGAAAGAGGACAAATCTCCACCTGCTCTTCACGAAGTACGCCAAACAGGGGATCATCCGGCCCAAGAAACAGAGAAGCCACAATTTTCTCCTTTAAGATTCTCTGTCTTCTTTCCAGAGCTTCATCTTTGCGCTTCTTGATCAACAGTGGGCACATAGGTTTCTCATGAATTAACCTCTGGCACTCATAGCATCTTTTTTGTATTCTTTCATAGTTGAAGTGGATAACCGTTGATCCTCCCTCTTTAAGATCAATCACCTTTGATTTCCTCAACGGTGTGGAGACATGCATCCTCACTTGAACCCTGACAAACTCTTGGACTTGCGGCTTATCAGGGTCAAACGCCACCACCTTGACTTCACCAAGTATTCCTCCCAGCACCGCTATCGCTTCCGTTGTGTAGTGGTTTACAGGTATGTTGCGGATCTGGACCCAAATATTGATAAATTGGAGGTAATCCTCAGGAGGATGCTCCACCCATCGATCAATCGCTAAAGCCCAGTCATTGAACGTGTGCACACCTTTCTCTAGTACGTCAATCAAATCATGTTCATTATCGAATATGAACTGGAATCTTTCTTTCGAGAGCACAACCCCTCGAACTCGTCCTTGTTTCTGCCACTTCCGCGGCATATCATGTATCAAACCCGCCATCTTCTGACACGCCGGGTTGAGAAGCCTCCCGATAAGGCTTCGAGAATTCCTTTCGCACGATCGGTATTGAGGTAGATCCGGCATCACGAACGGTTCGTCTTTCTCCTCCAGAGACATAGCCATCATAGCTTTATCCATTTCGTGAGTCATCGTAGATCTTCTTGAGATTTGTTGAATCTTGATCTGGAAAGTTTGAACACCGCTTGAAGAAGATAAGAACTAACACTTTAATCTATGAAGATTGATCGGAAAATAAGGTTGTTTACGGTGTTTAGTGGACTACGTGTCACAATTGTTTTGCCACCTATGCTCTACCCACTAAAGAAAGGGATGTTCAGTGAGAGAGAGTCAAGCCCAAGAGAGGGAATCTTCCCGTATTTGAGATGTTAATCTAAATCATACATTGGAAATTAAATAAATAATGTCTAATACATAATAAAATGTCTAACTCTTATTAATATAAAACTTTTTGGAAAAAGTCCAAAAAAAAAAATTAACACGAACTTTTACTCTACGAAAATAAAAAGCCGCCATACCATTCGCTCACCATCATGTGGGCATTAGACCACCCATTGTTTTCAACTTTTTTTTTTTTTGCCAAAACCATTGTTTTCAACTTCTTTTCTCTTTTTTGGTCTAAATGTTAAGAAACTTCTTCTTTTCTCTTTCAAGTAGTTTCCTTTCTTATGGTCACTTGTTCCCAACTAGGCAGGCTTTACAGCTTCGTTGATGCATCAACCCAGAAAAGTAAAACTCCTTTTTTGCAGCTTTTTGTTACAACAAAAACAATGAATCAATCGTGAGATGCATTAAACATAAAGATATGTTTAATCATTTGGACAATCTTTTTATCCTTTTTAACAACAGATTGTACATTATACATTAGGCACTATAATATCATGTTATAGTTTTGAAGGCAGTTCAAATATTTTTCAAACAGTGTACATAAATATTTAAATTTACATTTGTACAACGTTTTCTATTTGTTGAGTGACGTAAGAATCATTTGTAATCATGTCTCATAAGAAACCTCTTTGCTACCATACAACAACTTTGACTTCTCACCTTAATTATTTACCAACCAAACTGAGCCCATATTTTGTTTCCAATCTTATTTTTCTTGGCAACATTTTGTTTCCAATCAAGGCCCAAATTGATCATTCTTTTAACCTTAGACCTTGATTAGTAGAGCATTAGCATTAGCATTATACTCCACATTATCCAATCAACATTTGTTAGAAAAGTATTTAAAATAGCATTTACTAAATGCTAATGCTCTCCAAATGCTCTCTCGCAAATGCTCTCATATGAAGCTTTTGGAAGAGCATTTACATTTACAATTTATAAATTTAAGAAATAAATATAATTAGTTCATTTATTTGATTTAATAATATCATAAAATAATTTTTATATCCAGAAAATGAAATTTCGATTTATAAAATAAATTTACAATATAATTTTTTTTAAATAGTTTAAAATATAATTTAATTATATAAATTATATTATTTTTAAAAATAGATATTTTAATTGTAAATTTTATTTTTTAAAATAAAATTATCGACATAAACATAATTTTTGAAATTAGTAAATAAAATAAATTAATTATATCTCTTTTATATATTAATATATAATATATCTTTATATATATATATATATATATATATATATCACTTGATAGAACCAAAATCGGGATATATATAATATAAAAAGATATATATATATATATGATAATTTATTTATTTTGTTTAATAATATTCAAATTATTTATATCCAAAAATAAATTTATATCTTATTTATTTTATTTAATAATATTCAAAATTATTTTATATCCAAAAATAAATTTATATTTAAAAAAAAAAAATTAAACAATAATATTTCACATTTAAAATTTAATTTAAGTTATGTTATTAATTGAGATTCGTTATTTTTAATAACAAGTATATTATTAAAATTATATCATAATTTAATATATATAATTTTAAAAGAAATCTTTATATATAAAAAAATATTGCATCCTTCACAGCCCTCCATATCAGATCCAGTTAGGTAATTTTAACAAGTAGCTCGGTTAAAATTGTATACTGCTACTGCTTTACCAATCATCTTATTAAAAATTTTAATAAGAGCATACAGTTTCTGCAGCATACTGTTTCTACAGCATACTGCTACTGCTTCTTCATCAGCTGTACCAATCGAGGCCTATCATGAACTACGAGTATAAGAGTCTAATTAGAGCATCTGCAACCGTGTACCCCCATTAAAATCCTTAAAAAATGTTTTTCTATTTTTTAAATTATTTTCCGGATTTAAAAAAAAAAATCTAACCAATTGCGGGTCGTCACGTAACAGTGGGGTCCGCGAATAGTTAACAGACTCCACCGAATCAAATTCTTAGCTAAAGAGTTTATGAACTTTTGTTGGCACAAAAACATAGATGAAATGAAGCCCACAATATTTTATAATAATTTTTTTAAAGGATTTGTGCTTCAGGACCATTGTTATAGATAGTCTTAGTTCTTATTTTCTTACAATATTATATTCTCAACTAGGGATTTGTCCGCGCTCCGCGCAGAATATAGTTTTATTGCTGTCAAATATAATTTTCGGATGATATAATTAAGTGGTTGTCTTTATTTATTAAAAGCATTATTTGATAGTTTTATTGTGTTATGTATTAATATGTGTTTTGTTAATATATAATGTGTTTATTTTTTCTATAATATGTTGGTGTGTGTATAATAATATTTGTTAGTGGTGTAATGAGTCTATGATAAAAAGCATATTGAATTTAAACAACTTTGCATTTTGTTATTTGTTGATTCTAAATTAATGGTTTCAGTGTCAAAATTGTGTTTTTTTTCCTTTCAAAATTTTGAACATTATTCTTTTAAAATATTTTTTGTCCTCTTACTATATTTTGACATTGAGTCGTCACCATCTATATATTTTGTTCACCCTTTCAGTATGCAATACTTGTCACCATCGCCGGAAAGAGACTCAACTCTATGCTCTTGTTCTTCTTTGCCTTCTTCTCCTTGAGATTATTTGATATTTGTTTAGAACGGGTTTATGAGTTTCCAGTTGTGCGGTTGTTTCTCACAGCATTATAGGCTGTTCCGGTTAACTGCTCCGCTTCTTCTTTAGATTTCGGCTAAGGACTGCATCTCGTTAGGTTGGGTCGGAGTTAGTCACTTTTGATGTTGTCTTCCTCGTCGTTGGTTTGCAGACGAGAGTCCCTGTTCTTCTCGGTTTTCAAAATATGGTTTTTGGTGATATGTTTCTATGCTCTCTTTCATAACTCAAGGACGGTTCCACTATTTACTGATTTTATTTTGTCTCCCATTCCTCTATATTCTCTCATCTCGTTGTAGTTTTCATCTCTGCTCACGTTTCTGATGGCTCTCCCTTACACCATGTTTGCTACTCGAGGGGTGGATAGTGTTTTCCTCTGTGTATGTTCTATGGGTTTTGAAAGTTGTTCTTGGTCTCAAACTTGGACTCTTTTTTCTCGGTGATTGGCTTCCATTATCCCTCCCTCAGGTTGTTTTTCTTCTTCCTTTGCTTCCTTTGTCTATGCTTGTTTAGTTTGTAAAGTGCTGGTGGTTGTGTTTATGGTGATTTAGGCATGTGTTTTCCTACTTTGTGGTGATTTTAGTTTGGTGATTATTTTTTTCCTGATCTGTTTTCTTGGTTCTTTAGTTGGTATTTGGTCACATTTCTTTGTGTTTTAGATATTGTCAAGATTCAAAAAAATATTCCCTAAATACCTTTTTGAATATTCTTCAATGCCTCCGCTGAATATGAAAAGCGATTGAATAATCATGTACTTCCGGAAGAAAACAAAGAACTTTTTAGTTTAGAACCACGCACGGAGGACAAACTCGCAGATTAAAATTAAAGTAGTTATTTATACATTTCTAAATTTAGATGGCTATAAAGTTGATGTTGGAATGGATTTAATAATCTTCAGAATCTGGAAATAAATAATTTAAGGCGCAAATTCATTGAAGTTCCAACTCTTCTTTTGTTTCCGTCTCTTGGAACATGATGGATTATTTGCATCTCTTCGATCGGGCAAGAGCGCAGCCAGTTTTTATTTATAAACGGTGGCTTCTAAGTTTAAACTAGTTTACGAGTTATAAATAATAGCTAAGCTCATTAGACGTATCTTTAGAAGTATTATCGAACTCTGATGAGTTTGTGTCTCTATGAGTGTGATTGGTAATGGCTGTGGGTGCTCTCGACAGCCCTATTTATTTCTAAAGCACTAAAATCAGAGCAATCAAGTTTTAATTTATTTTTTAAAATCACAGCTCTTGAAATAACCTACAGATGTAAAAGTGCTCTCCAGAGCCAAATATCCAAAGCAAATCTTTAGTGCTTTCTATAAAATTTTACAGCAATAAAATTTAAAGCTACAGTAAAAAGTCTACAGAATTTTTTCTCCAGCAATTTATATCTTTATCTTTTAACTGATGCTGTTAATGTTTTAGACTTGGCTATTCGGATATGTCCGATAGAGCTTATTTGATATGTAATCGTTTAATTAATGAAAGTAACTGGTTGCACAAATAAATAAATAATAGCTAAGCTAACTATGATTGAAATCATAGAATAAATCCTAATAGATCAAATGAGTTTATTTAACCACATGGCACCAAAATGATTCAATTCAGACTTGATTTTTCTTCATTTATAGCAAATTCTAATGTTTTTACCAGGTGCACAAAAAAAAAATGATTTTACCAACAGAGGAAGAGTTCGAATTGGGATTCTATCACTGCTTTGGAATATATACAGCAGGACATTATCCTTTCGAAAGGTGGGTTTTCAAGTCTAACAGTTAGACTTTGTAACAACTATCTTCATACGTATAAACACCACACGTCATGCATAGAGCATGGCATTTACACATGGAATGACAATAAACAGTTTAGCTGTCGTACCTTTTGAGTTTTGATACATGTAATGGCTTTCAACGTTCAACTTCAAAAAAAAAAAAAAAAAAAAAAACGTTCAACTTCTATCATGTTTTTTTTTTGGTCAGAAGCAAGGGCGGGTATTTGATAGATATATAATTCTACGATGTACTTTTAATTCGATTCTGGTCCAATAGTTTTTACTCAGATTTTAATCTAATTGATTGGATTAACCTTATTTTAAAGGAGAAACAGATCCATGATTGCCTTTTACCTCATTTTGGTCATTAGTTTGTGATCATATTCTATTTAATGTTTGACACAATCTTTATATGTGCAAATAGCCTGTTAGTATTAATATCTTTTTGTGCAATCTCTTAAATCTTGACTTCTCTCTTTAGGAAGTCATTTCAAAAATCACAGACAGTAGTGCTTAAGTAGAGTTTTATTAGTTTATCTTATTGGTTGTTATAGATAAAAGGAAAATTAATATACATAACAATTATTCAATTTATCCGCAAAGTCTGATTTATTATTTATAGAAACAACAAATGATCTTTAATTTTTGATTTAGAGCCACGGTGTTTTGTTCACAATATCACACAAGTTGATGGAAAATACAAAAAACATCAGAGCCATCATATAAAACTAAAATATAATTAGGCGAATAAATTAACCGTAGAAAACGTACGCATCCAAAACTTCGTACAATTTGTCAATTAGTTTCTACGATTCTTCCCGACACATGTCTAATTACTAGCTGTAGATGATTTTGTAATATATATGGTTACGTCTACTGAGGCTATTCTCTTTTAACTGAATGTTAAATTATTCAAATGTAAACCTTTTGTTTACATCATATAGCAAAGGATGAACGAATCAAAGAATGAAAACAATATTTCGACTAAATCGACTCTATGCTCGTGTGCTGAGGCAGAATTGATGACCAAATATTAACCGAAGGGAATCAATCAGAACGAATGTGCTTATTAATTTATTATACAAAAAGTTGCATTGTTTTCCTCCATAAAATATGTCATTATCTTTTCTTTTTTTTGTAACTAAATATGTCATTATCTTCCACGCATAATTATTGACCGGTCTCTCGTCCCCATGTTTTGCCGCCCAACTATAAATAGATGTGCTATGGGTAGACACTCTTCACTACCAGAAAACATCTTCCCTCACAACAAACCGAACAAGCTAAAGTAACGAAAACAAAACATGGGAAGCCTCAAGTCTCTCACTCTCTTGGCTTTGCTTCTCTCCTTTTCTCTCGGTGTCTTTGCCGAGACATCCAACGATGCCGCTACACATGGTATACAACTCTATATATATTTATAATATTCCGTTTATAGTTTCACATAAGAGTGATGATCGAATGTTTAATACATCGTCTGACGTAAATAACATATAAATCACACACGTGTAGCTAATGATGAAGTGAAGCCAAGTGAAGCGACCGATGCCATAGAGCCACAACAACGTGGCGGTTGTAGGTACGGTTGTTGTGGAGCCTATGCTTTTGGACGGTGCAGCGCTTGCTGCAGCCGACCCCAGGCTGTGGAGGCCATGGATACTAAGGCTGTTGAGGTCAACGATGTTGAGCCTCAGCAGCGGGGCCGTGGTGGTTGTAGGTACGGATGTTGTGGTAGCTACGCTTTTGGACGGTGCAGTGCTTGTTGTAGCCTCAGCCAGGCCCAGGCCGTGGTTGAAGCCGTGGAAGGTGTTGAGCCTCAGCAGCGTGGCCGTGGTGGTTGTAGGTACGGATGTTGTGGTAGCTACGCTTTTGGACGGTGCAGTGCTTGTTGTAGCCTTAGCCAGGCCCAGGCCGTGGTCGAAGCCGAAGTTGAGCCCCAGCAACGCAGCAGGTGTAGGTACGGTTGCTGCGGAAGCTACGCTTATGGGCAGTGCAGTGCTTGTTGTTCCAGGAAGACTACCCAGGAAGAAGCTAAGCCATGAATTCTTTTGTAATACAAACTGTGTTTGTATGCATGGAATGCATGGTTTATTTTACTATTACGTATGAATGTCAAAATAAGAGATAAATGTTGCCTACAAGACCTCTAGCTCAATAAAAAAGTCGTAGGTTAATATTATGTGTTTTATTATGTAGTGTTTTTCTCCTGAAGATTATAATAATAACAACTGTTTCAATATCAAATCATAGCCCTGTTTTTTATTTGTTTTTGTTGATAAAAAAGTAGCCCCTTTTTAATTTTTTTTTGGCCGGGTCACCGGTCACAACATATATATGTATAGGATAACAGTTCATTTCTATTGGATACTTACGTTCTTAATTTGTGGAAAGAAACCCCTGCATAGTTTTGTAGGTTATTGTTCAAACATTATGACAAAAAAAATAGCTAGTATATGATATTTTATCTTCAGTTATGTATGGATGATAATGATGGTATCATGGAAACGCATATTTTGCATTGTTTTTAGAATTTATACATGCCAGCAAAAGGAGTATTCACCGATCCAACCCATAGAGTTCCATCTCTCTCCTCAACCTCACTTATAGACATCCACTTGTTTCCATTTTTACCCTCAAAGACCTCTGATATTTCGCCACTATCCTCGCTCAACCTCACGGCCATCCCGTTCCCTGTGTACCTGGCCCAGTACGAGTGGACCTTCATCCAGTCCACCGATAATTCCAAGGCGGCACGTCCTAGCCACACGTTAGAAATGGCAAACTTCGTCAGCTTTGTGTGTTTCGTGTTCAAGCCTATCCAGTATCCGCCTCGTGGACTCCTCTTTATGTTGTCCGGGAACCCAGGGAGCCGTTCCGAGAAAATCTCATAGCTCTCGCGAGACTTAGAAGCAGACGTGTCGTTGAGCCAGTAACGTAGGATCCGACACTTGGCAGTCTCGACCACGAGAAGGTATTCACCGTTTTGGCTTAGCACGACGCCGTTAGGGAACGCAAGGTTGCTTTTTTTTTTTTTTTTTTTTTTTTGACAACAAAAACGCAAGGTTGCTTAGAAGAGTTGTCACTTGTTTTGTAGTTGGGTCGTATTTCATCAGTCTACCGGTTCTGTCCCCACTCATCATCACTCGTATGTAATTCCTGAAAGTACAGTTTAAGTATAACATCTACACTTTTACCAGTATTAGCGCTAAATGATGGTCGTCCTGATTTCCTATATAATAATGTTTTATATAGATTTAAATAATTTAGACGCATAACAATATAGACATCTATTACGGTGTATGTATAATGCATGTGTATATTATATACAACCTTATTTTTAATTAGTTTTTATAGTATCCCTCTGTTTAAGTATATTAAATTTTGCAGAAGTTTTACCTGCGTTGATAAACTGAACTGCTATCGGTAAAGTAGACAACTCCGGTCCGTGGATCAATGTCCAGTCCGTTGGAAAACCTAAGGGACTCGCTCAGCTGGCTTGTTAACATCTGATTCGCTAAACCACCTGCTGGGCCAACTTTAAGAAGGCCCATATAGGCATCAGCAATATATAGATCACCAGTGGACTTTTCAAAGGCCAGGCCTAATGGTCGACCGCATACGTGTTCTGTTCGTTGGTGCTCGTGCGGGCCCTCACAAGCTTCTCTGCATTTAGTCAAAATTTAAATACCCATCCAAGTATAAAGGGGGCCCAAGGTTTAAATCCCCATTTTAGCAGACTAGCAGTAATTATTTTGTGTATTAAGGCTTGCATAATTGTAACATGTATTATAAAGTTATTCAAAAAAAAAAAGGCTTGCAGAATTGTTATTCAATCCGTTTGATAAAGTGGTATATGAAATTTAGACATTGTCGTATATTAAAAACACGTATTATAATTTTTGTAAAATGTATTAATTTAACCACCCACCAAAAGGTCAATAGCACATTCTTTTTTTTTTTGCCAATGTGGATTATAAAAAAAGAAGTCAATAACACATTCATATCCTATCTTATGTAACCAAGGGGTTGTAAGCTCATAATTCCTAGTAAATAAATTACAACATTTTTTATCTTGTCACTCACTTCTTTAGCTGTCAACATTTCACAACAGAGAAAATATATTCAGAGAAAATAGAAGATGCAATTAAGTTGCATAGTCAAATATAATATATAATGCACATGCAACTGAGTTCTAGAATCCTCCTCAGAATGGGAACTTTACATGCATGTCCGAATACCAAACTGTGATTCTTGAAGTACATATGAAGAAACAAAATAAGTACATCTCATTAGTCAGGAATTCATTAAACAGAGACTTTAGATCAATTTTAAAGATTAAAGTTAATGAATGTTGGAACTCACAAGGATATAAGTTGGATGGGACAGAGGAGTTGGTGGATATAATTGAAGATTATAAAATCAACAAAAACCAACAAAAATATATACATACCTTCTTGATGTGGTGACGGCAAAATCCATCCAACGGCTCTCATTAGCTACCCACTTAACTATTCGACCGTCAGATAAACCGGTGTAAGGACCTTCGCCGGAGATATCAAAGACGAAACTCTCTGGTCCTGAAGCTCCGGTGGTCGGAATCAGACGGAACTCAGGGAAATGAACAGTCAGCATTGACTCTCCATGTTTTGGACTCTCGCCGGAAAAATCGGTTAGGCTTAAGCAGAGGGCAACGGATATCGCCACCACCAAAAAGAGTTTCATCATTTTTTATTTGTCCTTATAATAAGAGTTATGGGTTCTCTTATATATAAACTAAGGTGTCAGAATTAATCAATAGGGTTCCTATACATGTCGAATTCGTGTCAAAAACTCAAAATATATGTTGTAAAAACAATAAACTAAATATTTTTAGCAAATAATTGTATTTTTGGGATTTGTGGATCCGGTGTTCCGTTTGTTAGTTTTCTTTTGTCATCATGCATTTAATATTTCATATGTTTTGTTTATTTTCTTCTGTTCGAACATTTCTTTCTTAGTAGCTTTATTGTGAAATATACTCCCCGTTTCTCACATTAGAAAAAGATACGTTTCCTTCTTACTAACCAGAGAGTCATGATACCATTCACGTACCTAAAGTTTGTCAAGATAGCAAATTTACCGTTTATGGAATGAGATTATAAGGACATTAAACAATACATTTCATTTAGTCTGCCTCAATTTGTCCATCAGTTAGGTATATGTGTATGGCTATAATGTTTCCATGATTTTAATGATCTTACTGATTTGTTATTTATCTATAAATACACAATAAAACAAAATAATAACTAAATTCATATTAGATTATATCTTACTGTTTAAGTTTTGATTTTGTGATGCATGTTATACATGTTATGGTTGCTTACAAACGCCGGAAATTGAGGGTCACATTTACTTCATTGTATACAAATTGGGACTGTACTCTCTATTTAATCCCATCCAAATCTGGAGAGTTGTCTATTATGATCAAAGTTACAAGTTTGGCTGGATAAAGAGTAAATGTTAATTCAATAATAAATTATGTATATATGGAAAATAACATTTTCCTAACTCGATATCAAACTTTGAATGAGCAAGACGTAAGAATGTAAAATATTTAGAACAAAATAATATAAAAATGTTGAGATCAATATTTTAAATAATAACAAAGTGGGTGTGATCTGGTGAAGTCGGCTTGGAGTCTCTAAGGAACCTGGATTCAAACCTGACATTTAGGGGGTGTTATTGAATGAGTGATTTTAATTTTAAGATAGTTTAAGTTGATAGATTCTAAAATCTCTGCAGTATGCCATAGATTTTCAACTCAATCGTTTGTTCATAAGAATCCATAGGAAATGATTTGATACCAATTCAAAATACAAAGAATTTTAAAATCTTTGAAAATTGAATAACACTAAATTTTAAAAACTAAATTTAAATCATTCATTGAATAACACTAAATTTTAAAACAGGATTTAGAATCATCATTTGAATAACAATAGATTGTGTTTAGATTTAAACTCTACTAAAACATAGATTACCCATGCGTGTGGCGAGTGGACAATGACAAATGATTCCCTTTTCGAACAACCAGATCTATCTAGTGTCAATAGAAATGTCTCTAGAGATTAGTTAGTTTGGTCCACCGAATGTTCCGGTTCATCAAAAAATACTGTAAAAAATTTAAATTAAAACTTCTAAAGTCTATCTCAATTTTTTATAGTATATTCATAAAAAATACTTACATATTTCTCTTCTTTAGTAAGTTTAGTTTCCATTTTCATGCTAATTAAATAAAATTCCATTTAAAGTTACTATATCAATCGAGATTTTCTTGCTAACCAAATTTAAATATGGATGGAGATTATTGGTATTATTATACAAATAATAAACCAATCACAGATATAATAGATGAATTCTCGTAGTAACAAATAATAAATATTTTATTTAGATTTTATATTTATAAATGAAACAAAATCTATATTATTGTTTGAGAAATAATTTTTTCTTATTTGTCATATTATTATTTGAGAAGTATTTTAATAAACATACTTATCAGATATTTAAGGTATTTAATTGATAAATAGATATTCACAATAGATATTAGGAAATTCTACTGATATTATTATAATTATGTTTATTTTATATTTAGTTTATTATTTAGTGACCAAACTTAGCTATTTCTCTGGTTATTATCGGAAATATTAATCCAAATACATATTATTATAATACTAAAGGTAAAAATCATTGAAAATATATATCGTAAATTTGTTGAGCCGTATTCCTAACCTAAAATAAATTAACTTGTATTTGTATCTGAGGACTATCAAATTATTTTTTGGTCTGTAAAATCACAAATGTTATCAAAATAATATTTTTTAAAAATAAATAGTAAGTATTATATAAATGAATAAAATTAAAATTAACTAAAAATATATGAAATCATGAAAAGCTAGGACAAAAACATTAAATAATATTAAAATTTTGACAAATAATAAACATAATACAAATATAATCTAAGATAATACGAAGACAATGTTTTGAGTTTATTATTTTGTGTTTTTGTCTCACCTTTTTAAAAATCTGAATTATAGAGGATATATAATATTTATTGGCCATTATTATTTTGTTGAGTGATTATGGGTTTGTGATTGTTTATAAACATGTCAATGCCTTTATATTTTTTTCAGTCCATAAATACAATAATTGTTTAAGTTCAAATATGAGCTTGTTAATTTGATTATTACTATACAAATTTTTTTAGTCCAAAATTTACATATCATAAATAAAACTATGAAATAAAAGAACATAATTTAATACATTGATTATCAACATGAATATTAAAATCTGAATTTATAATAGTAATTTAAAATTTATATCTTATTTATTAATTTAAAGTTTACATAAAATAAATATTAAAAATTAAATTTGTTATGTAAATACATATATATATATATATATATAACAAATTTATATATTAGCCTGGGCCATCATAAATAAATTCTAACGGTGAAGCGGCAGTGGGCAGAAGAACCAACGGCATGAGCCTCACTTAAATTTGTTAGCAACCTATTTGTAGTTGTTTTTTTTTTTGGTAAACACCTATTCGTAGCGTTGCCCTCTGTGTCTGAGTGCTGACCATTTGTATTTTCTAGTTTTATATCTCCTCCATACAAACAATTCCAAATACACCAGAGCCGGTTAAAGGAAATAATTCAAAAAGAATGGACCTCCTGATGTTTACATATATCCCACTTTTATCCTGTCTATTATATATGGTTAGTGGACTGCACAGGCTAGTCACTGGCCTCACAGTTTTTAAAGGAAAATTGTATTGCATGACCACCAAAAAATTATAATTCAATCTATAACCAAAAATCATATTTTTCACTGTATCACATATTTTTATGTAATATTGTCGTATTATCCTTTATGGTAACTGGCACAACCTCAAAAAATAATCATTATTATGTTTCAAAAATAAATTGCGTTCATTGTAGAGTTACCTATCCTTTCATGATAACATTTTTTTTCTTTGTTTCTTCTTCTCTCTCTCAGATATGTGCTTTTTTATACGATAAAAACATATACCTTCGTCACATAACTTGAATCACTTCTATATATACAACCGGCACAACTATCATCATCATCATCATCTTCATCATCATTTGTTTCATTGTCGTCACCGTATCTATTTCCATTGTGTTTTATTTTCTACCACCTATTATACCAACACCAAGAAAACCTTCCTTTGCTTTCTGTAGATACACATTTTCCTCATTCGCTGAGTAAGACGATAACGAGGTCCAGCAAAGTAAAGGCAACTCTAACATTGCATAATTGTGATTGAAAGGAGGGTAAAGAAGCAGACATCAAAGAATACGAGTGAGATGACAAAGTTGAGGAAAACAACTATAAAATTCCAGAATCGTGGTTGATAAAGACGAGGAAGAAGATTTCTACATGCATATCGTGTACATATTTATTTGAGGTTATTATACTATTTATTATATAGTCTACTTTTATACACATATTTATATATTATAAATATATTTATGAAATAAAACAGTCTCCTGTGCTTTTCAAATTCAAAAGTTATCTTTTTGACGTGTTCATATTAATGTACTATGCTATTTATCATATTCAATTTCATTTGTTGCTTGAGAAACATGTTCTATTTTGTTTAGAATGACAGTGTGTATTAATCACTGTTTCATGTTTGTTAATATTCAGAATTTGTAATGAAAGAAATTTAAACATTAATATGATCAACTTCTGAATAAGCACAGAACTAAGCATTTATAAAGTCAATTTTATCATTTTGTCAACCATATCCACACAAATGTAAATTCACACAAGTTTCTCTTATATACTATTTTCAGATGATTATATAGTATAGTTTAATATCACAAAATATTATATATAATTTTCAGATTTTCATTGTGTCTAAAAATTATAAATATATAATATAGTTTACATTTGAGTTCGGGTTTAGTGATAACAATTTAGGATTTAATATTTAAAATTGGGGGTTGAATTTAGTATTTAAGAGTTGTCTGTTGCGTTACAGTCCTATACCATTTTGGTGACGTGGAATACATTTTTATTGAAAAGTCTTCCATTTTGTCTATTTATTTTACAGTCATTCAGTCATGTGATTATAGTTTATATTTGAGTTTAGGTTTTAATAGTTGGGGTTCAGTATTTAGGAATTGAGGTTGGGTAGTGTTTAGTATTTAAGGATTGTGGGTGTGGTTTGAATCCTCCTATACTATTTCAGTGATATGGAATAAACACTCATTGCATATGTATGTGGTTAACAAAACTTGTAACACTGATATCTTTTTCTTCTTTCATATGGAATAGTTTTCAGTTACTCCTGACTATATATTATTTGTGATACATCATGTTTATTGGGTAACTGCAAATGAAAAAGGTATAACTGACTCATTTTAAGTATAAATATTAGATTTTTATGATGTCAAAATCAATTTTATTTATTTAATATCACTTCCAAATTTGGTTTGATAGAAAATAAGTGCTTTTTCAACTTAAAAGAAGAAAAAAATAAATAAAAATGATAGGTACTTATTTTTATATATTTGTAGTAACTTGGTTTCTAAGTAATAAAAATATAGGAAATGAGCTTTTTTGTCCGAGGTATTATATTCTCATATAAAAGTAATATAAAACATGGTGATCATCAGTAATCAAGAGTCTTGACGGACTTAGTTGAAATGAAAAGTTAACTGAAACCATGGTTTGTGGTCTGGTGGTGATTAATTTGGAGGCAAAAGCCAAATACGGTGAAGCCACCAGGGTTCAAGTCTTAGGGAACTAATATTTTGGCATCGTCAGAGACATGAGACGACACGTGATTAGTTACCACTTTTCTGGGGCCAGGACCCCTTATATAGTAATAGATAACATTTAAAAAGTTATAATCTGTAGTTTGTACTAATTAAAAAGGTGTCATGCAGAATGGTCACGTAATTGGAATGCTAATTTTGCTTATATGGCGGCTTGAGAATCAATTGAGAATTTTGTTAGTTCAAAATTAAATTGCTAGGGAATGTTATATTATATTTATATAGTATGTCCATCACGGACCATTCATTTATCAAATTGAAATTTATTATCTATTCTTTCTTTAAATAAAACTTACGAAATTACCTAATGTAATTACAATATATATATATATATATATATGACAATTAATGATTTTAAATAATAAAGATTTTCTAATAATCTATATACTTTATATCATTTTGTTTAGTTTTTTATTATTAAAATAAATTACACAATTACATTAATCGTATAACAAAAATTTAGATTTTTTGTATATCTTGTATTTGAATTTTTCAAAATGAATATAAATTACTAAAACTGTTAAAAGTCTCACATAAACTTTTGTGATCAAGGTTTAAATTTTTTTCTATAATAAGATATAATGATTATAAAACCATATGAATAAATAATTTTATTTTAATAGGTATTTATGTTAATATATATATACATCGTTTAAATTAAACTATACATCATATGAAATACATACTTACATTTTTATATTTGCATTGAACATATATTAAAAAGTTAATATTTTAATCTTGAAATCTTCTTTGTTTTTTTAAATGATTATAAATTATTGAAATCACTAAACATTCCACATTAAAAAATTGTTGGTGTAATTATCTATCTATAATAATAAAGTTGGCTTGAAACTCTCCTCATGAAGCCACCTCAGCAAATTCTATTCTAAATTGCGACACGTGGCAAGCAATGGGAGAACTTCTTATTATGTGTTTCACGCGTTTGTTCTAGATGCAATAGAGATGGGTCAATGGGTTTTTCTAATTCATTGGACCTTAATACTTTCATCTGTCTGGCCCGCCTATATTTAAGATTAGGTGTGAGCTATTCTCTAGTGTGACACCGTAGTTACATCTTTCACCTTCTTTTCCGACGAGATTTTCTGTAATGTTTCTTTCTTTCTTAAACTTCTTTAATTCAATCATTAAATCTCACCCACCTCTCCTCCCACTATTTCTCATTTATTTGAAGCATTTTGATTTTAATATATGTATGTGTGTTGTTTATGAACATTTTGATACATTTTGATTGATTATTATAGATAACCAATTCGATTGAATATTCATTTCAAAAAATAATTATTCAATGAAACAAACAAATTAAAAAGTCGTCCCTAGAAAAGAAAAATGGACCCAAACAAGAAACCAAGAATATGGTGGTTACTGAATATTTTGTCGATGTTGGAGCAACACCGGATCAACCAATTTCGGCTCCTCAGAAACCACCATTGACGATAAGGATGAGCTTAGCCGCGACGAATCCCGAGACTTCTTCATAAGAAGCTCCATAAACCCGATAACATTAGATCAACCAAATCTGGCACCTCAGAAACCACCATTGACATCGAGGATGAGCTTAGCCGCAACGAATCCTGAGACTTCCCCGTAAGAAGCTCCATAAGCCCGACAACAAAAGAATACACATCTCATTTCTGCGTAGGCATGCTTCCAGGAAGACGAGCCTCAGCGGCGCTGATGGTGATGAGACGCATGAGACCCAAATTGGAGATGCAAGGAGTCAAGAAAGAGTCGAGAAGGAAGTAGAAGGCTTGATGTACCAACTTTCTTGGACTGCATTCATGCTAGCCCATGTGCCACTCCTTTTGCGATCTTTAGTCGCATTGACCATGTTAGCAGAAGCAGAAGCAAAGTCTTAAAACGCTGGGCCTTTACGCTTTCACAAGAATGTAGGCGGTATTGAATACATATTAGTTTAACAACTACATAACCAATTTGGTTAGTATTCAATGGAGGAGCCAGAAAGTTTTTGGACCAGGATCAAAAATAATAATTATATTACCTTCCTAATTTGAAACTTTTTATTACAGTTTCATTCACTACATCTTTAAATATTTGTTTCGATAGAAAAATCTTATTCTAACCAATTACCATATTGATCAAACTAAGAATGATAAACCACTTTGATGTATTTTTATGAGTCTTGCTAAAATAATGACCATAAAGTTGATAAAGTTCCCAAGTTAAATATTTGTGTTTTACCTTATCTCTTTGATTATGATGATATTACAATTTTTGTTTTCACCAGGATCATTTAGATAAATTGGTCTATTACTTATCTAATTAATAAAAAGTTAGGCTATTTCTGAATATGAAACTAGCTGTTAAAAATATTCAGATTATAAACATCAACCCTAAATATTTTGTTGAATTTCTTTAGTCAAAATAATATTTTCAACAAATCATAATCATCTTTGGTTTGATAAATAAATAATCAAAACACCAAATTATAAACTAAAAAAAAGAACCCAATTTCAAATTCATCCAAATCATGCTTCTAGAACACGAACTCTCGCGTTTGTCGAAGAATAGGAGTTTTTATTAATTTATTTTTAATGTTCCTGATAATAAATTAAAATACTATTTGGGCCTAATATAATTTGGGATTAAATCTAGTATGTAACTAAGTTTAGAATAAAAATGTATTATTGATTCCAAAATTTGTTTTGCAATAGTTGAAATTGAGATAAAATTAATACAAATCCAAATTTTAACAAATAAATGATATAAATGTATTAGTTATATAATTTTGTTTTTAAATTTTAATGTTTTAATTATTTTTGTGGAGATATATTTTAAGTGGAGTCAATTATTTTTTGGATCAATGCATTTTTACTTAAAAGAAATACAAATATCTTTAAAAAAGTAGTAGGGTCAACTCACTCCACTCCACCTTTATTGCCTCCGCCCATGTTAGTATTTTTTGTCTTGACGATATTATGTTGTTGCAAAAAAGTTTCGAGTATCTCTGCATAGTCCATTGTTCCATGAGAAATATATAGCCAACTATGTGCCAACAATACAAACATTTGGCTGAGCTGCAGGTTATAAACCATGTTTCAAATACTTGGGTAAATGTATGCCTTCGACTGCATCCAACACCTGCACAAGTTGTTCCACTATCAACTAAGCTAAATTATATTTTCCAAATATGTTGGTCACCAAAATTCTCGCAATATACTTTAGGATGCTTTGTTAGTGAAAAATATAAGGCAGCAAATTTAGGTACGAGATCTCAAACAACCATGATCGATAAAGATATTTTACTACGACAATCTGATAAAGTTACTCTAATCATTCACAGCCGAGGCTAAGCAAAATAGAGTATCTCGCTGAAACATTAGGGAGAGTGTCTAATACATAAAATGAAACAAAAACAAAGGTATAGCTCCTCGCGAAGCGCGGTCACACCACTAGTATATCATATACGATAGATAATTTTTTTTTTATTTATTTACCCTAAAATGATTGTGAATAAACAAGAGCATCAATTGGTGACAGCTTATCTTGTGGGAAGGTTGTTACATAGTGATGTACTGGGTTCGTGTAATGCCAAGCGAACCAACAACCTAACTATGGAGTCAATGAGAGCTCATAATGGGGGTTGGGATCGGTGCCCCGTAGAACTGTAAGCTTGAGGTCTACGGAACGGATAGGTCCACGGGACGGATTGTCATATAAAAAGTTTGATTTATATGTGCACGCCAATATATTACATAATAGTAATTGATTTCTTAGTTATTTAATATATAATTGTTACTTTATTATTTTATAATATGCAGAAAACATAAAATAAGTAATAAATAAAAAATATTTATTCTGCACAAAGCGCGGATCTTAACTTAAGTATGTATTTCTTTAATAATTTTAAATCTTAAACATTTTCTCAATCTGAGGCCAAAACAAAAGAACGAAACGAGAATAAACTCCAAAATCAATATTTATATCGAACAATAACCAAAATGAAAAATTGCGGCACAGAAAAGAGAAAAATGCTGAAGATATATAGAATTATCACGTGAAAGTAAATTTCTCATAACCATGACTAACTTTTAAATTGCTAAATAGTACATCTGATATTCTTCGGGCTAAACATTAGATTCTTATGCGATAAGTGATTTTTTGACTTAAAACTAAAAGTGAGATCAATTCATAGTAAACAAATTATGTAATTAACAAAAAAAAAATTAAATGTTTCAGAGCTAAAAATATTAATTCGATCAAGAATATAAATTTTATTTTTCCATATGATATTTTTTAAATAATTTCCATATAAATTTACCATACGCAAGACAGTGGCCTTATCCCAGTATCCTTGTATAAATAAAAAAAAAAAGCTAACCGGACATAGCAAATATTTTAGAACTCTTGATTATTATTAAATCCACACAGATGAGAAATGACAATGTATAGCAAAAGAAAGATCTTTTAATCACGGTACAAATTAAAACACATAAAAACACCGTAATTGTATAAATCACTTATGGTCAAGAACCCAAACTGAAGGCAGAAACACAGACCCAAACCAAAGCTTACCATCTCTCTCTTGAACCTCACTTATGAACTTCATATTCTCCCCTTCACTATCCTCAAGAACTTCCAAAACCTCACCGGTCTTGCCACAAAGTTTCACGGCCACCGCATGAGGCTTTCCTCCTTCAAAAAGGAAAATCAACAGCTCCATCTTCAACATTTTCATGAAAAATTTCCCAATCCACGGATGCATCAACGAAAACCTAGAAAATGGAGTTTTTTTGGAATGCAAGGCTATTTGTGAAGAAAGTCACAACCTTTGGACGTCTCCAAGACTTGGACTTTACACAAACACACCAAGACTGAACCTTTTGTCTTCAACGAAGTCACAGACTCTGCTTTGAAACAGAACACGAACAGAGTACAGAAAACAGAACACAGAAAACAGAGGAAGAACAGAGCAGTCAAGCGATTGTTAACCCAGTTACACCCGTTAACTAGGGTGTTAGTCTGGGCCGGGAACGGTATCCCGGAATCCACTAGATCAGAGTTTACAAGTGTAAAAGAACCTCAAGGCCTTTGCAGTGCCTATCTTGGTTATAATGTTGCTTACAAACTCAAAGAACACTTAACAAGCTTATACTTTGAATAAATGCTCTCTCTCTTCTTGCTCCCATCTTCTCTCTCTACGCTAAGCTCTCTTTAAATACAACTCACACATGACCTAGGGCATCCAACGGATAAGACAGCAAAGCACGCTCCTTCCGTACAAGTCATTTAAGACTCAACGTTATCTTCTCGTCCAATACCCGACAAAACAGCTTCTGCTTTTACTTTTGTTCAGACTGAGCCAAACGGCTCTTCTTGTGGTCCTGCAATCCGATAAAATAGTCACGTGAGTTGCACCAGTTGTCTTTAGCTTTCCCTCCACGTCTCCACTTGCTTTTCTTGCTTGATCTTCTTTACTAAAATTCTCAACAAATCTCCACCTAGTAGAGACAGATCAACCAGACAGTGAAGAACGAATTTAACTGTGAGAGAGAGAGAGATGAATCGTTATCTAGCTTCTTGGATTCCTGTTCCCGGAGCCTGAGTTTGGTTACTCAGACTTGACCCTCAGTAAGCTCATTGCAGCCTTGAACTTACTGACAGGTACAATCTTTGTGAAGATGTCTGCAGGATTTATCAACGTAGATATCTTCGTCATCTTCACAAGCCCCTTCTCGATGATTTCTCTGATCTTGTGATACTTAGTATCCACGTGTTTCGTTCTCTCGTGGTACACATTGTTTTTGGATAAAGCAATTGCACTCTGAGAGTCACAGAATATCTCCACACGTTGCTGTTCATATCCAAAATCCATTAACAGACCTTTGAGCCACAGAGCCTCTTTGACCGCATCATTCATTGCTAAGTACTCTGCTTCAGTTGTGGATAGAGTGACCACCTTCTGCAGTCTTGATCTCCAGCTGATGATGTTTCCTCCTAGAGTAAACACAACTCCACTAATTGACCTCCTTTTGTCACGATCTGCTGCATAATCTGAGTCGCAGTATCCCTTTAGTTCAAAGTCTGATCCTTTTCTGTAACACAGTTTCATCTTCATCGAACCTTTAACATATCTCAAGATCCATTTGACTCCTAGCCAATGTTCCTTGATGGGATTTCCCATGAACCTGCTCACAATCCCCACAGGATAAGCCAAATCTGGTCTCGTGCAGATCATAGAGTACATCAGGCTTCCAACAGCATTTGCGTATGGAACAGTCTTCATGTAATCTTCATCGTCTCGCAGCTGCTCTTTTGTTGCAGAGCGAAACCTCATGTGAGCACCCAGTGGTGTTGCAACCTCCTTGGCTTGATCCATTTTGTACAGTTCCAACACCTTCTCCATGTAGCCTTCCTGAGACATCCACAGTCTTCCACTGTCTCTGTCTCTAGTGATCTCAATGCCTAAGATCTTCTTTGCCGGACCGAGATCTTTCATCTCAAACTTCATACTGAGTTGCTTCTTCAGCTCTGTGATCAGTCTCATGTCTTTAGCAGCCACCAACATGTCGTCCACATAAATCAGCAAGTAGACCTTTGAACCATCTTTACAAGTCTTGACGTAAACACAACTGTCCCTGTAACTTCTTACAAAGTTAAGCTCAAGCATGAATGCATCAAACTTCTGATTCCACCTCCTGGGCGCCTGCTTCAGTCCATACAGAGCTTTATTCAGAAGACATACCTGTCCCTTCTTAAACTGATCTTCGTAGCCCTCAGGTATCTCCATGTAGATCTTCTCATCCAGTTCACCGTGTAGAAAAGCTGTTTTTACATCAAGCTGTTCTAACTCAAGATCTTCTTCCACCACAATGTTAAGTAGGATCCTTATAGATACATGCCTTACCACTGGTGAAAAAATCTCTGTATAATCTATGCCTTCTCTTTGGGCATAGCCTTTTGCGACAAGGCGAGATTTATGTCTCGGCCTTTCAACCCCTGGGATGCCTACTTTCTTCTTGTAGATCCATTTACATCCAATCACACGTTGTCCCTTGGGTCTGTTAACTGCAGTCCATGTGTGATTTTTATGATGAGAATCCATCTCCTCATCCATACCTCCTTTCCAGAGCTCCCAGTCATCATCATCTCTTGCTTCTTGATAGCAGGATGGTTCCTTTGATTCACCCTCCACTGTCGTGAGAAGAGACTCTGCATCGAAACAATCCTCTTCATCATCAGTGTCTTCACTGAAGTACCCTTCGATATCAAATCTTTTGGTAGCTTTAACTGTTCTGCGTTCTCTGTCTCTAACAAGATGGTAACTGTCAGGTGATTCACTTGACTCTTCTTCCTGATACTGGTCATTTTCTGACTCATGATCATCGTCTGCAGTGTGGTCATAAGCATTTTGATCTTCATGATCTTGTTGATCGTCTTCTCCCACATCGTTGATGCCTGAGACTTCTCCACCTGAGACGATATCACTCACCTCTCCAAGATCAATGTCAAACACCATTTCCTCAGGTTCCTGACTGTTACCTTCCTTCTGTTTCCCTTTCCGAACAACATCTTTATAGACGGCGTTCTCTTGGAAGATGACATTTCTGCTGATCTGACACTTTGACTCATCCAGTAACCATACTTTGTATCCTTTTACTCCTGGAGGATATCCCAGCAAGACTGCTTTCTTTGCTCTTGGATTTAGCTTTCCGTCATTTGTATGACTAAAACATACACAGCCGAATCTCCTCAGATAGCTGTACACAGGTGCTCTTCCTGTCCACTTTTTGTCTGGAATCTCAAACTTGATTGCAGACGATGGTGTCTTGTTGATCAGTGTGACTGCTGTTTGTGTAGCTTCTGCCCAGAACTTCCTTGGTAGACCTGAATCACTCAGCATGCTCCTGACTTTCTCCAGAATGGTGCGATTCATTCTCTCGGCTACACCGTTTTGTTGAGGGGTGTAGGAACATGTTCTGTGTCTTACAATTCCCCTCTCCTTGCAGAAGTTATCAAACCTTGTGTTGCAGAACTCTAGACCATTGTCAGTTCTCAACACCTTCAGCTTCTTGTCAGTTTGATTCTCGATCATGATACACCACTCTACAAAAGTGCCAAAAGCTTCATCCTTGTGCTTCAAGAAATAAACCCACGTTTTTCTTGAGTAATCATCTATAAACGAGATGAAGTATTGACATTTCCCAAGAGAGAATGGAACACTTGGTGCTCCCCATAGATCTGAGTGAACATAATCTAGCTTGTCTTTTGTATCATGAGTCGCAGCAGAGAAACTGACTCTCTTAGCCTTTCCATAGACGCAGTCTTCACACATATCTAACACTGAGACTTTCTTCTTATCAAGTAGACCCTTTTTCACCAGTAGACTCAGGTTCTTTTGGCTCATATGTCCTAACCTTCGATGCCACAACACGGTGTCATCAGTTTTCTTCTCAGTTGCATAGGACTGGCCCATCTCTGGTCTTCCTTGAAGTAGATACAACTTGTCATGCCGCTTCCCCTTTAGGACAGTCTTGTTATCTTTATGGATTCTCAAGATGCCTTCCTCAGAAGCAAAGTTGTATCCTAGCTCTTCCATAGTTCCTACTGATAGTAGATTTCTGTCCATCTCTGGTATGTATCTCACTCCAGTTAGAAGGAACATGGACCCGTCTTCATTTCTGATTCTCACAGTTCCAACTCCTCTGACTTTAGAGGTAGTTTTGTTTCCCATACGCACTGAGCCTCCAGAGACATCTTTCAGTGTCTCAAACCACTCCTTCCTGTACGTCATGTGATAGCTGCAGCCAGTGTCCAGAACCCACTCATCCTCCAGATTTATGTCTGTTGAATACAGAGCTTCAAGCACATATAACCCCGCAGCATCATTCTTGTTGTCTTTCACCATAGCAGCTTCACCTCTGTTGTTGCTTCCTTGGTGTTTTGGTTTGTTTTGGGACTTGCCTTTGTTAGGACAAGAGCCCTTGAAGTGTCCTTCTTCACCGCACGACCAGCACACCTTCTTGCCCCTTGACTTAGAGCGAGATTTAGACTGTCTAGAATGTCTGTCTCTGCTTTCAGATCTGCCTCGTTGATCTCCTTTCTCTTTAGCATATAAGCTCTCTGCTTGACCTTTTGAACTTCTTGAGTTTGACCCATTCTCAAGTTCCTTAGCGTATATTGCTGCAACAACCTCATCTAGAGTGAGCGTTGTCCTTCCTGTTCCATATCTCAGTGTGTCTCGCAGTTGGTCAAACTGTCGTGGAAGTGACATAAGCAGCAATATAGCTTGATCTTCATCAGGTACTTGAACATCGATGTTCTCCAAATCAGTGATGAGCTGAAGAAACTCATCGATGTTCCCTTCTACAGACTGACTTTCTGACATCTTGTAACCATACAATTTCTGCTTAAGATAGAAGCGATTCGGGAGTGCCTTGGCGAGATACAGCATGTCTAACGCCTTAAGCATCCCTGCAGCGGTTTCTTCCTTCCTTATCTTCCTCAGAACCCTGTTGGTAACACTCAACACAATGGTACTTCTGGCCTTCTTGATTTTTTCAGCTAAAGCTTCTTCCTTTTCTTCAGCTACCTTCTTCTCTTCCGGTGTTTCTTCTGGATCTGTGACTCTCTTCCTGACTTTGTCAGATTCTTCTAAGGCTTTACTCAGCCCTTGAAGATCCATCTGAGCTAGCAGCTTATCCTTCCACAGCATATAGTCTCCGTGACCATCAAACTTCTCCAGCTCCACTCTCGATGTTGTCGTCGTCATGGTCTCTCACCGAAACCAAAACAGCTCGAACCTGAGCTCTGATACCAATTTGTGAAGAAAGTCACAACCTTTGGACGTCTCCAAGACTTGGACTTTACACAAACACACCAAGACTGAACCTTTTGTCTTCAACGAAGTCACAGACTCTGCTTTGAAACAGAACACGAACAGAGTACAGAAAACAGAACACAGAAAAAACAGAGGAAGAACAGAGCACTCAAGCGATTGTTAACCCAGTTACACCCGTTAACTAGGGTGTTAGTCTGGGCCGGGAACGGTATCCCGGAATCCACTAGATCAGAGTTTACAAGTGTAAAAGAACCTCAAGGCCTTTGCAGTGCCTATCTTGGTTATAATGTTGCTTACAAACTCAAAGAACACTTAACAAGCTTATACTTTGAATAAATGCTCTCTCTCTCTTCTTGCTCTCATCTTCTCTCTCTACGCTAAGCTCTCTTTAAATACAACTCACACATGACCTAGGGCATCCAACGGATAAGACAGCAAAGCACGCTCCTTCCGTACAAGTCATTTAAGACTCAACGTTATCTTCTCGTCCAATACCCGACAAAACAGCTTCTGCTTTTACTTTTGTTCAGACTGAGCCAAACGGCTCTTCTTGTGGTCCTGCAATCCGATAAAATAGTCACGTGAGTTGCACCAGTTGTCTTTAGCTTTCCCTCCACGTCTCCACTTGCTTTTCTTGCTTGATCTTCTTTACTAAAATTCTCAACACAAGGCAACCCAGAAATCCCCTGTCTCTGTCCTCCTGATGTTATCCGCGTAGCCAGGAAGCTTTGCGAATATGTCACGGGTCCCAGCTTTAGGCCCCTTGGCCCAGTATCGATGCACAAGTTGCGTAGGGACCTCACAGGAAAGCACGAACGAACCATCCTTGCTTATGGCAAGACCATTAGGAAAATGAAGACGGTCCATTATAACTTTGGCGTCTTTTGTCTTCTTGTCGTAACTAATCGCTCTTCCTGTCTTTTCACCACACAGAAACGCGAAGAATACGTCCCTGATCCAAACAAGAACTTAACAATTTTAGAATACTATGGCAGTACTAGGATTTCAACTGTTTCCAAGCAATTTTACACGTGTATTGATAAATTGCTAAACGGGAAAATCGGATTGTTTCTTTAGTTTCCTCTTCATATTAAACATAGCAAATTATTATAAATTTTATAACAATTAAAGGCAAAGGTCAACAACCATCACAAATCTATAAAACCAAAAAAAGAAGACTCTTTAATCCCGAATTAACAAGAAAAAAAAAGTAATAGAGAGCTGAAGTTATAATACCCGAAGTGATAAGTGTCGCTGCTATCGTTGAAGTAGATAACCTCCTCTTCTTCGTCTATATCCATTTGATTGGCAAACATAATTTTCTGACCTTCGACCACGTCGACAACCTTCTCGGCCAGTCCTCCTTTAGGTCCAACCTTCATTACCCCGAAGTAACCGTCACAAAAATACAAGTCACCCGATTTCTTTTCGAACCTCAGTCCTAAAGGCCTTCCACACGCAGGTTCCACCTTCCACACGCAGGTTCCACACAAACATACTTTTCCGTTCCAGAAATATATATTTTCATATTTTCACACATATTTAAAAAACAAGGGCTTCTTTCAAAACCAACCTACAAATTCAATTCAACCCCAAAACCAACCTCTTTTTTTTTGTCATTACTATTCACCATAGAAAATTCCAAACTATCCTTATGTTTTTAAATTATTTACAAAATTGCCATTATTATTTAATTATTTAATAATTTTGAAAATAATAAAAAACCTATTACACCCTAAACATATCTTCTTATTTACAACAATGCCATTATCATCAATTTTTCAACCACCATTAACAACCATTTTTGAGCTCATTAAACCTCAAGATTTCAATATTCAATCACTTTGTTGTGATTCTAAACAAAAAAACTTCCATTTCCTCTTATTTCCTCTCTTTTCCTCTCCATTCTAATATAAAAAACTCCCATAACTTTCATTTTCATAACCATAATTTCATATTTTCGAGTGTACACTGTTGTGAGTAGGCAAAGTTGGATCCTTTTACTCATATTTGGAGCTTGGACGGTGGAAAAGGGTGGAAACAAGTTTTACATCGGAAAAAGGTTAATGTTTTCATGGTTTTCGTCATTTTTTCAGATCTGTATCGCGACAGTAGACTGTTTTGTACGTCTACGGGAAGATGTAGACTTACATTGCGGTCTACAAGTCAACGGACAGTTTAGTTTTGCAATTGACCAAAATGCTAAAAACCTATAAAATAGACTTTCTTGGAAGTCTACGACTTTTCCTTTGATAACAAAAAAAAATAGTATGTAAACTTACCAAGAAGTCTACGTAAAGAGGTTAGTTTTTGCATTTGACCGAATTTTTGACTTTTCAAAGTAGACTTCCGAAACAGTCTACAAACTGTAGACTGCTAGTACAGTCTACAGAAGGTTAGTTTTGCATTTGACCCAAACTTTGACTCCGTTGATTAAGTTAGTTTTGTATTTAACTAAATTTTTTAAAAATTGACCAGGATGGAAAAAGGTGTAGATTTCTTATTCAGTCTACTGAACTCATAAAAAAAAAAGTAGATTGCATATGAAGTCTACTATTTTATTTTGGTCAAATGCAAAAGTAACCCATCAGATTATCGCGTAGACTTCATATAACATCTACACAGTTGTAGACGTTTGTGTCAGTCTAATTTTAGAAAGTCAATTTAGTCAATTGCAAAAACTAACCTGTTCAGGAAAATAAAAAAAATGTAGACGGTTCATGAAGTCTACTTTTCAACTGTAGACTGTTTCTGAAGTCTACTTTTCAAAGTCAAATTTGGGATGAGTTCTGGTCAATTTCAAAAACTAACCATTTCAAAATGTAGACTGAAAACTAAGTCTACTTGTGTAAAATCACAACGTTTTTTTAATACAGATAGTAACCCGTGAATTTTGCAATTGCAAAAACTAACCCAAACTGTAGACCTATATGATAGTTTACGTTTTTGTTGACAGAAACAAAAGTCTACTCTTGAAAATCTATAAAAAGTGAATTTGTGTATTATTTATATTATATTTTCAAGATTTTTTTGTTTCAAATTGTATATTAGTTAATACTAATTGTTCTTAACTATTTTTAAAAGATAATATTTTATAATTAGGAAACTATCGAATTTTTGGTTTGAGTATGTAGTTAGATAGCATGTGTAGACGTCTCTGGAAGTCTACGTTTATAATTTTATCAAACATAAAATTATTGTTCACTAATTTTGAAAATGTATTATTTTTGCAGGTAATGGTTAATTTGCATGTTGTGTATGGAGAATGGGTGGTGAAAGGCTTTTTGTGGGAGTTTGTGGTTGATAAATGGAAAAAATGGAGAATGTGCTTTGTGCATGATGGTTGTACATATGGTGAACTTCTTGAAATGGCACAAGAAGATTATGATCTGGACAAGAAAACCGAGAAGGTGGAGCTGACATGTTCCTTACAAGACGTACTTTTAGAGAAAATGGATCCGGATACTACTCCTATGCATGTCACGAGTGATAGACAAGTACAAAACTTTATCGAATTATGTAAGACCCATATTGTATGCCTTTGTGTATCAAGCCAGTGTCAACTAGAAGCTGAAGGTGACGACGAGTTATGACTTGTATTGTTGCTTTGGATGTTGTCTTATGTGTTGAACTTATGTTTGATTTGTGGATCTTTAGTCAGTGTTGAACTTATGAGTTGTATTGTTGCTTTGGATGATGTCTTATGTGATGAATGTTGAGTTTATAGGTCTTTTGACATGTTTATTGCATGACTGATTTCGGCCGACCAGACTTACGTTTTAATCTTCTTTTAACATAGACTTCTTGGTTAGTCTACTGTATTTTTGTTGAATTTGTGATGAATATTTCGAAAACAAGAGTAATACTGATAATATCTGATACAAAAGAAGCTGCATGATAGTCTAGCAGCAGACTTAAGTATTAGTCTTCTTTTACAGAAGACTTTCACAGAAGTCTGCTGCATGCAAATTACATAGTCTGTTACAGCCACAAGTCTGATACAAAAGCCTACTACATCAGTTTTAATTGTTTGGTTGATTAGAGTATCTTATGTAAAAAATTGACAGCTAACAAAAATTAATAATATCATACAAGTGAAACACAACTTAAAAATTAATACACTATTTATAAATTATGCATCAAACAATTATTTACAAATGAATATTTTATTACAAAAATTATTACAAATCATTTTATTAAAAATATGTTTTTAGTGTGTTTGATTTTTCATAATCTTGATGCTTCAAATAAAGTCTTGGAAAAGAGTACCTGCAAAATAAGATAAAGTTATGAGAAAACATAAGAATAAATATAAATCATAATTTAGTAGACTTTTTATTAAGTCTACTTAAAGTTTATGGTTTAGTAGACTTTAGTTGAAGTCTACACTAGCGGAAAATTTTCAGATCTATTAGTGTACATTAAGAAAATTTGAAATACTTTTTTGTTCTGGAAGTATGAAAAATATATACATTAAAAATATGAAATAAGTTTAAATCAAAAAAACTTTAGAAAATATATTTTATAAGAAAATAGTAATAAATTAAAGACATATAGTTTTAATATGTAATTTTCTTTAAATATAAGTATAAAAAACATATTTAAAATCTATAGATGTAAATCTTACATTTTTGGGAGGAGGAGATAACAACCATGGAGAAAAATATCTGCAAAATTAGATAAAATTATTTAAAGAACATAGGAAAAATTATTCATATTTTTTGTAGATGAAGTCTACTAAAAAATCTTGTGGTTTAATATGAAGTCTATTAGCCTTAGCTTATAAGCAAACTTCATTAGAAGTCTACACTATCTGATATTTTTCAGATCTGGAAAAATGTTTACATTTTAAATGTAATTCTAGTTTAAATCTGGAAATACTTCAAAATAGAATTTATAAGATAAAATAGTAGCAAATTAAATGCACAGAGATTGATCTATAATTTTATTTGAATATAACATATAAATACACATTTAAAATCTATAGATCTAAAACTTACATTTTTAGAGGAGAAGATGAAAATCATGAATGATAATACCTACAAAAAAAGAGTTGTGAGAAAGAAATAACATAAAATTATACATTTAAAATCTATAGATCTAACACTTACATTTTTAGAGGAGAAGATGAAAAACATATATAATAATACCTACAAAAAAATAATATTGTGAGAAATAAATAAGATAAAAGTACATATTTAAAATCTATAGATCTAAAACTTACATTTGTAAAGGATAATATGAAACCATGAATCATAATACCTAATATAACAAGATAATATAATGAGAAAGATATGAGAGAAGTGAGAGAATTTTAGAGAGAAGGGAGAGAATTTTAGAGAGAATGGAGAGAGTTATAGAGAGAAGTGAAATATGCAGCCATTTTGGAGAGAGGTTGTGTAAATTTCATTTATATAGGAAGACAAAAATGAAACTAGGTTAAAATTTACGACACTGTAGACTTCTTTTGAAGTCTACTTAAATTAAAATTCTTAGAGTATATTTTATTGTAACTTAGTAGACCTTTTAGAAAGTTTACTATGATAATTTCATTATTTATTTTTTCTTTATTTTTGATAATTTTAATATATGATTTATCAAATTTTTTTCTTTATTTTTAATAGTTATAGTATATGATTTTACATTTTTATTCTTAAGGAACTCACTTAATTTAAAAATAATGATATTTTGTAAACAAAATTTAAAAATGCAAACTGAAAAATACGTCTCCAGATATAAAGACTTTATTGTAGGTCTACGAAACCCTAAACCACAAAATTCAAACCCTAAATTTTAAGGCTTGGTTTAAATTGAATAGGTTAGAATTTACTTGGTTAAATCCGGTTAGGTTAAATTCGATGAGAATAAACTTTAAAGATAGTCTACGCTCGCTAAAGTAGATTGATTTGTAAGTCTACGAAACCCTAAACCACAAACTCAAAACCCTAAATGTAAAGGCTTAATTTAAATTGGATTAGGTTTGAATTTACTTGGTTAAATCGGGTTAGGTTAAATTCGATGAGAATAGAACTTAAAGATAGTTTACACTCACCAAAGTAGACTGATTTGTAAGTCTACGAAACCCTAAACCACAAAACTCAACCCTAAATGTTTATTTGATAATCAAAAGAGTCTCAATTTTATTGTATCAAATATCAAATTTACAAAATATAAACTACTCAGTAATAATATGTTAATTTAAACAAAAGAAAAATCAATCTAAATCTAACCCTAAAGATCTAACCTTTAAAGATATAACATGTTATGTGACCTTTTGTTACTAAATCATAAACATTGTCTCACATGGTTACCAAATCAACATATATTCTTTTTAGTTGTTCACTTATATACAAATTTAGTTTATAAACTTTATATTAACCTTTAAATTGATGATTAATTAATAATTTCACAAAAAATAATTTTATATATTTTTAAACGTAATTAACTAGATCAAATTAAAATGTAGACTACAAATTAAGTCAACAGTGTAGACTGTGTACGACGTCTACGGATATGTAGACTATTTTTGTTATGTGTAGACTTACGAAGGACAGAATAGTAAAATGACTTTATGTTTTTTTGTTTGGTCACAAGGGCTAAATAGTAGTTTTAACACTACTTTAGGTTGGGTTTGCAATTGATTGAATATGGGGTTTACTTTTAGCGTTGCAATCAATATTTTGGTTGGTTTTAGCAATTTTCCCAAAAAACAATCTATCGATCAATACAGCATTTTATGTGATTATAAATTTTATATAAGTTAAAACTACAGTTTTCTATTAAATTTTTATCAAAATTACAGTTTAATATTATTAAATTTACTACGATTAAATAATAAAATTTACTAATTTTATTAAAATTACAGTTTACTACGATAAATTTTATTAAAATTACAGTTTACTATTATTAAATTTACTATTATTAAATAATAAAATTTACAAAAAGTACAAAAAGTTATTTTGTGAAACAATTTTTTTCTGAGACATTTACCTCTGTGGAGTGGGCATAGTATCTTTTAAATTACATCCACATCCATGTTCACACATGACAAGTTATAAGATAATATAAGCTATATGAGTGCTTTCTTGCCGAATGTAATTTATATATTATGAAATGGGAAAATCCCATGAAAAACCTTCAAAGTGGCAAGTACTTCTACTTTAAACCTCCAAATTTTATGTTTCCATAATAAACCTTGAAATTAAAGATATTCCTAACAAAAACCTTCAAAATGACTAACGTTTTTTATGTGATGTTAAGATAACTAAAGTGTTTTATGTTTCTTAGAAACGGCGACGAAGAAGATAGCTTATTTGAAGTCTCTGATGTATCTGTTCATCATTTTCGCCTACGGTATTGCAATTTCATCATCGGTTTTTGCCAGAGCACAAGATGAAGAGAAGCAAAGAGAAAACCATAGGATGAAGAGACGAGAAGCATTGGGCGTAGGTTCCTTCTAGATTTCAAGGAAATTCCGAAGAGAAGCAACATCACCTTCGAATGATCTCTTTGAGGTACTATCTTACTCCATGGACTCGAAAATCTAGAATAAGAAGATTCAAAATATTAGAACTATCTTACTCCATGTTGTGTATAACACGATCTCCTTTTCACTTATAAATTTTTTTCTTAGATTTTCTATTATTTTCTTTCACAAACACTTATGATGGCTCATGAATAAAATAAAAAATGGTTTGTTAAAAATATAAGTAATTACAATAAGTCACATGTTTTATCGAAAGGAGACAGAGTTAATAACAACATTAATAGAGTTTATTATTCTGTTTATTTTAACATCACATAAAACATGTTAACCTTTTGAAGGTTTTTTGTTAAAAATATCTTCAATTTCAAGGTTTATTATGGAAACATAAAATTTGGAGGTTTAAAGTGGAAGTGCTTGCCACTTATAAGATTTTTCATGGGATTTTCCCATTATGAAATTAAGCAAATTTAGAATGCAAATAGCCGTTTGTGTGTGTGCGCGCGCGCGTATTTACGAAAACATATAATGTAAATTATCTTTTAGACAGTGACAAAAACATCAAGAAAAATCTGCGTTGAGCAATCAGTGTGACAAAACTAGCCAGGTTAAGAGAAAATTGAGCATGCCATAGAATTTCATACAGACCTTCAACATTAACACAAATATTTCTGTTGTCACAATCGGTCTTTTTGGGTCATATACATTTTAAACAAACCTGTGGGGAGACGAGTAGGCGAATTCGACCCAGCCAAGATCCGCACCGCGCCATTTGAGTATTCGACCGTCTGTAACGCCGACATATGGGCCTTCCCCTAGTGGGTCCCAATCCAGACTCTCTGGTCCATCAACGGGAAGCGGGATCATCTTCGCCGTGGTTAGGACATTTTTCGATCCCACTATGCTCTCCGGTCCGATGATGGATGGCCCGACGAATACGACCAGGATGGCTATAACCGCCGTGGCAACGGCCCACGTCCGAAATTTCCGGCTGATTGGCATTATTAGTTTTATAGCTGCTAAGTGTAAGTTTAGTATGGCTTACTCGATTATATACCCGAACACTAATTATCTGGATGTTTCGTGTTTGAGAATACGTAAGATTTAAGGAATAAATAGAGAAAAGCATAAGCGAATCCATGTTACTACTTTTTATGACTTTTTCTTTTTATTTCTATATCTTTCGTAATAATAATTTATAGTTTTATTTACATGTGGGAAAGTGGACTGAGGTTTTAAATACAAATTTCTGACCAACAGAAAAGAGAGATTGAAAGAAAGATTCGGAAAATAGTGACAAGAACTTAAGGTCGAAGGTTCTAGTTGGGATATGCTTTTGAGATATTAGTTCTATATCCTGACTGATAAACCAAACGCTCTACTATGCAGCATATATAGAATTTGTGAAATTCATTTTGCAAATAAAATAAAATAATATCGAACTATATCAAAAGTTAGTGACCTTCGGTGAAAATCAAAAGTTACATTGTTCTGTGACTTGTCTCTGTCTTCTGTTTCTTTTCAGAAATATTCTGGTTGAGGTGGAAAGAAAAAGAGACTGCTAATGCTTCACGTTCTCTCGTCTAAGACCCTTTTATAACTTGAATACCATATTTTTATCCCATATATGAAGTTCGTTATTTACTAGAAAAGATTATAGTCATCGGCTGTACCGTTGATCTTAATTTTGAAGACAGAGAGAAGACAATGAAGAAAAGAATTTGCTCAAAAATGAAGAATAAAATTGCTCATATCGGTACTAGTTAGCTATCCTAGGTTTCAGAACTGAGAATTGATATTGTAGAACTGAGAGAATCGACTCTTTGATACTAGTTGTGGCGAGTGTTTATCAAACGAATTGAAACATTTGTGTTACGTCTCTAAACTTTTTAGAACTAATAATATAGATAAACATAGATTCCTAAACTGCAAAACTTTTTTTTTAAATTTTTTTTACTAAATTGTCTTTGGTCTTTAAAATCTAAAGCCGCCACGAATGTTTTTTTTTGGTCTCGCATATGTTTCTTCTAGTCTTCTCCTCCCTCCCGACCATTGCGTTTGCCGTGTCTGCTTTCCTTTCGCTAATCCCTCTAGGTCTGCTCATCAGACTATCAACGCGTTTGTACGGTTGATGGTGATGCTTAACTGGGCTTCATTTGCACAACGTTTTTATATCAAGATTCAAGCCTTCTGATGATTCTTAAGAATTAAGTAAGACCTTTTCTTGTGGTGTGATAATGTATCATGCTTCCTTGATAAGTCTAGAATAATTAAAGTGACAACACATGATTTTGGATTATTTCAGATAGACCGATATTTGCTATATCTATTAGACTACCGCCAAAGAGGAATATATAGAAGATGAGGCCTGATTACTTTGATATCACATTAAATTTAGCCCAATAAGATGTCAACATCGGCCTGATAATTCCCGTCCATAATCTATTTGGCGCTATGGTTAAAATAAATATTAAGTTTTTAACTTAAAATTACAAAGATGTGGACCATGTAGTGCCATAAAAAACAAATTACAAAGATGTGGTGTGTAATATCGGAGGGTTCCCAAGAATGATTGAAATCTGTGGAAATAGCTACTCGTTTTCTTTTTAGTTTTCCCTTTTTTGTATTCTTTAAGCAGTACAAATTTGGAATAGGTCCCTCTATTTTTTAAAAAAAATTAAGGCAAAGAAAAAAATAGGGAAAAAAAAAACAGAGAGAGCTGAAGCAAAACAGATATTAGTAGTGAAACTTCTATACTTATAGCCATAGAGGAAAACAAATTCATAACACATGTACGTCGAGCTTGTGATCCAAGTGGAGACATCATGGACACTGGACCGATTTCATTGGGTAAGGTTCTGTTAGAGGTGTATTTCGGCCTACCCATTCTAATTTGGCCTACCCATTCTAATTTCGGAGTTGAGTTATGGGGGTTGAGTGATGCTTGGGTCACATTTCTCCTAGAGTGGGAAGACTAGTTGGGAGACTGCTTGAGGCTGGTTTAATGTAGCAGTGTCCACTGCCCACTCTTCACGATGGAAGAACAACGTGTCATTGCCTTGCAACTTTCCAAGCCTATTATGACCCCGATTCAGGAAAAACGGTCGATTAATACTTGACCTATGATCATATTTTTTTTTTTGAATGAACCTATGATCATATTATCTAATCGGTATCTAAATTATTTTGCATGCATTTTGATACCTACACTAAAACAAATTTAAATTTAATATAAAAAAACTTTTTAAGTGCTTCCGACCGACAACGTGTAATCTTTGTTGGTTAGGATATTTCGGAAATGCCCAGGCCTAAGCCTCATGTACAAACCGGTCTATCTCATGTTAATAATACGCTGTCGATTCTAGGCACTTAAAAGTGTGTTATTCTAAGTTCATGTATTAAATTCAAATATGTCATTAGTTTAGGTATCAAATCACACAGTCAAATAATTTAAATATCGATTATGCAATAATGCAATATGATCTTCATTGAGGCACCAATCGACTGTTTTTCATTATTTCTTTTTACGGACTTATAGACGATTAGATTGGATGTTTTTTTATTACAGTTAATAAGATTTTTTTTTATTACACCTTCGTTTAACCTGATTCTCTCCGTCATGGACTATTGTCATAGTGGGCTTCTTCTTTCTAATAGTTTAATGTCATTCTCTAATAAGTGGGCTTTTTACTAGACAACTATAGAAGGGGTCCCAAATATAGAAACAAAACAAACTACGTCTAATTGTACGGGAATGATTGGTTTGTTGAGGAAATATGTTGGCTAGCTCATCATAGATGACACTAATTTTTTTAATAATTAGCCTTTAGGCAAAGTTGATATAAAAGTTTGGGACGGGTCTTCACTCTAAAGCTCGAATTTATTGGTCGAACACTGACGTGTCACCTAACACTCTCCTAGCTGGCCAGAAAGAGACGCGGCTGGTGAAAAGTATGGTGACGTATTATTGGTCCGAAGATCCCCGCATGTGTCACGTGTTGAATATACATTCATATTTCTTTCCTCCCTTCACCACTGGTGGTTTGTCTTCATCCAAACCGATCGAACTCGCGAAACTAAAGCCTCTTAGAAATGGCTATGCCTTTGGAAATGGCGATGCATCTGACGAAGACGGTGTGGTTTGCTCTGAGCAGCTGGATTTTCACATGCTTGTGCATTGCTGACGAAATCGCTGGCTCTATCAGAAACCGAGAAATCGTCCTCTCCATGTCGGATGATTGATTCAAGTTCAAGATTCTTCATGGATTCCATAAGCCATCACCATTTCCTCCTCGGAGATTTGTTTCTTTTTTTGTGGGGATGAGTCTAGAAACCCAATAATTGAAGGGTTTGTGTTTATAGAGGAGGGAGATATATAAGATCATTGTTTGCTCCATGTAAAGTGGAGTTTAATATATAAATATACTATGTCTCAGTTTGTGTATGCTATGTTGATTTGAGAGAATAATGTTTGTCTTTTGGTACATTATGAATTTATGATACTCTTTACTGGTCTCTGTTTCAAAAACTGAGTTTTACTTGATACTGTGATTAATGATATGCAAATTTCGACGCTGTTCGTCCCTTTTTGGTTACGTTTCTGTGAGATTAAAATGGTTTTGAACCTTTGGTGAACAAGCATTCAGATGCTCGGTTAAAGAATTACAAAACTAGATCTACTTGCAGATCATCTCCCGTGAGTGGTGGTATTTATAGCTTTACCTTTTAAAGTGACAAGATCATAGACAGCGCGGTTGTAGTGATTCATTTGGTTCCATTGTAACGAAGATGATTAAGTGAACAGAGCAGCCATTTTTTATATATAAGTCAGGTAGTTAAAACTTGAAATATTATTTACAAATTTAGCGCGTTAGATCTTTCTTTACGGATAATTCATTAAGCTTTATAAAAACAGAGTATGAAGTTTCTTCTTTTGCCCATCTTGCTTTTTCTTTACATTTGTTATTATTATTAATTTCTTAAAGACAAAGGCAAAGTAGCAAAGGAATCGTCAATTAGTGTGCCTTGTGCAATAACGTTTCGTGTTTATTCTCATAGAACATAAAGTATCAATGCAGAGCTCCATTATTCTATAGACAATTGTAATTTGTAATCTTCATTCCAACTTTTACGTCGTATGTTCTGTACTCTTAAATACTCTCTCCGTTTCAAATTATATGTCGTTTTAGAGGAAATTTTTTGTTTCAAAATAAGTGTCGTTTTCGGTTTTCAATGCAAAATTTATTGACAATATTCTCTTTTCCATTTTTCTATTGGTTGATTCATGGTTAGGTGTATTGGTAATAGTATTTTTATTTTAGAAATTTGTAAAATTAAATGTTTTTTTAATCTGTGTGCATAAGGTTAGAACGACATCCCCTATATATTAATCCTGGAACATTACAACATGTTTTGTAGCCACGTGTCATCACTAGGATGATTCTCAGAAATCCTTAGAAATATATGTTGGTCCATATAAATATATATTATACTTTTTATTAAACTAATTATCATATTAATTAGTCGTCTTAAATTATTTCCTTAAATAAAAGCTACGTAAGTTTATTTCCTTAAACAAAAGTTACGAAATTACCTAATATGATTAACGTATATATGATAATTAATGATTACAAATCAAAAATATTTGATAAAAAATATGTGTCCTCTACATTTTATTTTAATTAATATTATCAAAAAAAATCACTTAAACATATTTTAAAAAAATAGTTTTTTCATATATGTTATATTTTGAATTTTTTTAAAACGTCTATAAATTACCAAAAATTGTAAGATGTTATTAAGATGATATTTTTTAGAACGGAACCTGATCCGAAACGAAATATTTTGGATATCAAATATATCGAAACCAGATTTATATACTTAAATATATTAATAATTTTTAGAATCTAATATCTAAAAAAATATACAAAAATATATAAAATGTTATTAAGTTGTCCAAAATACTTGAAAATATTTACAAATAGTTAAAAATACATGATTAAAATAGTTAAATGATATTCAAAATACCAATACGTCAAATATCTATTGATTTCTTATCTGAATATTGAAGCTAACCAAATTTTATGTTAAGTTTAAGTATTTTAGCTTGCATTATACACATTTATATGTTATAAATAATTTTTTATTTTTATATTTTGAGAAATTTAAAGTATATACTCATTTTATTTTTTAAAATAAAATGAGTTATCTGAGTCCAAACCCAAACCGAACCCGCAGATCCGAACCAGATCGAACTCACAAAACATCGTAACATAACTGAACCGAACCAAACCAAACTGAACCAAATGGTATCCGAATGTCCATCCCAAATCAAATGTAAAAAAAATATTGATAACAAGATGCATTCTAATTGTAATATTTCAATACAACATATTTTAAAAAACTCACTCCGCGCATGGCGCGGGTTATCATCTAGTGTAATATGAAACGGAAGGAGTAATACATTACTGATTATACACACACACATATCAAAATTGTTATTTAAGTCTAGAATCTACAAATCAGTAGTACATAGTTGATTAGTGACTTTTTATGGATAACCAAATTATTTCCTTATTTACATTTCAAAATTTCTGGAGCGGAGACTAAAAATGTTAATTCAAATCTTAGTTACAAAAAGAATGATAAACTATATTCTTTCCATAGTCAGTGTTTTACTTTTTGAAATCGGATATTATTTTGCGACATTTCCTCTAAGCTTTATCCAAATTAGAAGTAACTAGCAGAATATAAAGTTACAAGTTACTTAAACAAGTTTTTTCATACCATAATCTTCTTTTCCATTAAAGAAATAAAACATGTTAAATCAGTATTCTTTCCATAGGTGTTTTACATTCTGAATTTTGAGTATTATTTTGCTACATTCCATTAGGCCTTTGTTTAATTTTGCATATTTTATCAACAATTTTTTATTTATTTTATAATTTTTCGTGCTAATTTATTTAGTGACTTCTTATATAAAGTTCTTATATACTTAAATAGACAATATGTAGTAACACTGCATGTCGTCAATTTTTCTTTAAAAAAAATATCAAGTGCAAGTCTTTGGCCTATTTCAAATTTAGAAACTAAGCAATTTTTGAGGATCTTGACAGTTTACAACACATGTTTACTTTTGATTTGATTTCTTAAAGTAGGCTTTGAGAATCAAATCCGTAATTATCTCCAATAAAATTTAAATATTGATACCTATAAAAAAAAACAAAAATTGGTACCGTAAAACAAACATCACACCATCTTCTTAAGTGATTTCACCATCTTCCACCTCCGAGGCTCCGACTTACATAGACAGCTCCTTTCCACCTGTTTTCTCTCTATCTTTTCTCTTTTATACTCTCCGACAAAACAAAACACACAAGAGACCCAGAAAAGAGTGTTCGAAACCAAAACAACAGCACAGACACCATCATGGGTTCTTCTGCTTCTAAAAACTCTTCTTCTTCGTGTTGCTCGGCGTCAAACTCACCTCCGGTGACGAAACACAACTCCAAGTTCCCGTCGTTGTCGTCGCCTACCACCGTTCCTAGAGCTTTCTCATTTCCAATGCCGCCGGTACATCATCCACCGGCTAAAAAAGGCGACACGCACCACCGCGTCTCTCTAACATCCACCACTTACGGTTCTCTTCACATCACCGATCTCGAAGGACCCTCCGACAGACAAACATATCCTCATATGTCCGTGTCCGGGAAGAATAACAAGAAGACGCATGAACCAGAGGAGTCAAGCGACTCGTTATCTCCTGACTCAGTGATTAACACATGGGAGCTCATGAACGGCCTCGAGGACGACTATTTGGATAACTGCAACGGTAAGACCGTGTCTTCAGTGGCATACTAATTTTTGGTCTATAATTTATTCTATTTTAAACTAAATACTAGATTCTGACCCGCACTTTAATTTAAAAATTGAGAAATTGAAATTCGCGGGTTGCGGATTCGACTGAATCAATTTTTAAATTGCTATTATTTAATAAAATATATTTTGATTAAGATTTATACACAAATATGATTACAAAGAAAAATAAATATAATCACAAAAAACAGAAATATGAAAATTAAATTAAAACAAAAAGATATACCCGCCTTTTAAAACTAAAGGGCGGGTATATCTTTTTGTTTTAATTTAATTTTCATATTTCTGTTTTTTGTGATTATATTTGTTTTTCTTTGTAATCATATTTGTGTATAAATCTTAATCAAAATATATTTTATTAAATAATAACAATTTAAAAATTGATTCAGTCGAATCCGTAACCCGCGAATTTCAATTTTTTTGTCAAAAAATGCGACCCGCACAACCTGTAAACAAATAATTTGTACCAGCACCACCTCATTTAATTTTGCAGTTATTGCAGGTTATATTTTTTTTAAAAGGTAATTATTAATTTAATTATTATAAAAATATAAAAATAATATTTATAACAATTTTTTATTTTTTTAATTACCATATTTTCGGGTTGACGGATACCCGCAATCCAAAATCTACCAACCCGCACCCACCCCGAATAAAATACACTTGTGTCATAGTCTTTTCACACATTAAATTTGTACTTTATTCGTAAACAAATATTAAATTTAAAAAAACAAAGTATAGTTACAATTTTTTTTTTAAAAAATCAAATAGTAATTAAATAGATGAAATTATATGTTTTTAATTAAATTTTCATGCTTTGTTTTCATATATTTATTTTATTAATTGATAGTTATATATTACATGATAGTTTATATATTTAAAAGTAGATTTAGTGTGTATATATTACATGATAGTTTATATATTTAAAAGTAGATTTTAGATTTAGTGACTATGCACAATCAATAATTTTGGGGCAAATTTGAGGACATTTCTACGACAAATGGAAGTATTGGGGTCAAACCGTAAACTGTCAAAAGCTCATGGACTAAGTGTGCAAAAATGCAGAAATCGGCCATAGCCAGATCGAGAATTGCAGAGCGCTCTCTGCGATGAAGACGGTGTATAATCCAATAACAGCAGCTATCTAAATTTAAATAAGGTGTATTAAAGTGTATTAAAAGATAGTTATAAAATTTAAAAAGTGGACACAACTTTTATCAATAGGGAAAATTGTGAATATAAAAAGAAATTAATATATTATTTTAACTTTAAAATAAATTAATATTTATTTGTAAACTCTATTAGTTATCATAATTTATTTATTTTTAGTTTAAAATTTTGTTACAGAAGATTGTTGCATATTATATGGGATTAAGGAGTTAGATAACAAAATTTCGAATTTGAGTATCTGATCATAGATTTGAGTGGTTGAATATTCTTAATTGTTGGATATACCCTCATAACAAATTGATATTATCGATATTATTAGAAATTCAAATAGTATAATATCCAGGACATGTTACTATAGTGAATCGTAGGTAATTCAAATTCTTATTTGTTGCGGTTCTTTTTTATTTGATTGTTTTGATGCCCGCTAGAAAGGTTGATTATTAAGAAACAAATTGGGTGGGGCAGGGAATATGTGGATAGTGGATAGGGTAATTAATAATGGGACTGATTTAATAGATATCAATTGGGCCGAGATATAAATGTCAATGGTCAGTTAATTGTCGGCGAGATGGAAGGGAAGCTGTTGTTATATTAAAAGCACGGACAGTTATAAGTGTATAGATAAAGTGTATTAAAAGTTAAAAGGGAGTTATAAATTTTAAAAAGTACGGACAGTTATAAGTGTATAGATAAAGTGTATTAAAAGTTAAAAGGGAGTTATAAATTTTAAAAAGTGGACACAATCTTTATCAGGTCAAACTGCAGAATTAATAGAATAAACTAGATCTTGACACGTGCGACCGCACGGGTATTAATTTTCAGTTTTAATTTTTATTTATTTATACTAAATATTATATTTATAATATTTGATCGTTTTATATTGATTAAGCTAGGAATAAGTATTTGGGTATCCACTCGAATTCGGTTAAAATTTATTCGGGTTTGAGATTTTCGAGTTTAAAGATTCTAACTCTATTCGGGTATTTATAAACTTTGGTTCCGGTTTGATTTAGATCTTTGCGGGTTTGATAACCCGTTTAAATTATTTTAAAATTTTAAAAATTTATATATCTTTAAATATTCTTAAATCTAAAAATATAACATGTAAATTTGAGTAATGTAAGCTAAAGTACCTAAATTAAAAATTAAAATAAATTTAACTTGAATATTTAGATGAAGAATATATATATATATATATATATATATATATATTTTAAGTTTTTTTGGTGTTTTGGTTATTTTTTATCTACTTTAGATGTTTACTTTTGATTATTTTTTATATTTTAAATCAACTTAAAATAGTTAGATATTTTTTTAATACCATGGTAGGGGCGATTTAAATCATTTAATACATCATATTGTTCAATGAAGAGTTGATATTATAATTTTCATGAATTGTTTGTCCAATAAAAATGTATTTTTTTGAATTTGACATTATTTTAATTGAGAAGTTAATGAAGTATATTTAATTCAAATTTAATTTTAGAAAACACATTATTGTAAGTGGAAAAGACAAAGCATTAAAATAGGAAATATTATTTAATTGTGTATTTAATTCAAATTTAATTTAGTAAAACACATTAATTAAAGTGAAAAAGACAACATTAAAATAGGAAGTATTATTTAATATCAGTGGCATGGAAGTGTAAATAACACTGAAAACTAAGGGGCATTTTATATGTGTACTTCTCTTTTAATAATATAGATATTATAAAGTAATGTTTTATTTAATGATATTACTTTATAATAAAGTAATCTATTTTTTTTTACTTTACGATAAAGTAAGAAAAATTAGCTTCTCTACCAAAAGACTTTCCCATATTTAATCCATTTTAAAGTAAAAATGTAATATTTCTATCTATATTATTAAAAGAGAAGTACACATATATAATGCCCCTTAGTTTTCAATGTTATTTACACTTCCATGCCACTGACATTAAATAATACTTCCTATTTTAATGCTGTCTTTTCCACTTTAATTAATGTGTTTTTCAAAACTAAATTTGAATTAAATACACAATTAAATAATACTTTCTATTTTAATGTTTTGTTTTTTCCACTTACATTAATGTGTTTTCTAAAATTAAATTTGAATTAAATACACTTCATTAACTTCTCAATTAAATCAATGTCAAATTCAAAAAAAATATATATTTATTGGACACACAATTCATGGAAATTATAATATCAACTCTTCATTGACCAAATCTGAACGAAAAAGTATTACCAACCGAAACTAGATAATATCCAAACGGATTTACCATTTTGGTATCTAGAGAACCATAACTAAACCTTATCCGAACGAAATATTTTGGATATTCGAATGTATTTAAATCATATTTATATACTTCAATATGTTAGCTATTTTTCGAGTTAATATCCAACTATTTTAAGTTGATTTAAAATATAAAAATAGTTAAAAGTAAACATCTAAAGTAGATAAACAATAATCAAAACACCAAAAATACTTAAAAATATATATATTTATTATTCATCCAAATATTCAAGTTAAATTTATTTTAATTTTTAATTTATGTACTTTAGCTTACATTACTCAAATTACATGTTATATTTTTTTAGATTTAAGGATATTTAAAGATATATAAATTTTTAAAATTTAAAAATAATTTAAACGGGTTATCAAATCCGCAAAGATCTAAATCAAACCGGAACCAGTTTATAAATATCCGAATAGAATTAGAATCTTTAAACCCGAATAAATTTTAACCGAATTCGAGTGGATACCCAAATACTTATCTCTATCTTAGTCAATATAAAATGATCAAATATTATAAACATACTATTTAGTATAAATAAATAAAAACTAAAACTGAAAATTAATATCCGTGCGGTCGCACGGGTCAAGACCTAGTTATAGAGTTATTTTATTATATCTATTATGGAGTAATACTATTAGAGCAAATATTATTTTATAATAAAATTAAATTATAGAGAAAAAATTAGTGTGCTATTGAAGATGTTATATGTTTCCATCATAAAATTGGATAGTTTCTCGAGGGCCCCAATAAAACATTTGTCTTGCTCACTAAATTTTGAAAAGCTATTCATATATGGTTTGTATGGGTCCTAAGTTATCAATTTTTTTTTGAAACTATGGTTAACATTTAAATGTTTGTGGCCCCTAATCTCAGATTCGGTCATGTCTTTCTCTGAACTCACCTCGGATCATGACGTTGGTGTTAATGGGTCTGCACTGAAACCGGACGATTCTTATGAATTCGTGAGAATGGAAGAAGATGAGGAAGATTGGATTCCACTGCCTTCTAAACCTAAGCAGCCTCTGTGGAAACATTTGGCTGAAGAATTGTTTCTCTCTGATTTGGATCCTAACATCATCTCATCTTACAAGAGAGCATTGTCTTCAAGACAACTAGGTAAAGACACGAAACCAACCAGTTTACTAGAATCTGTACGTTTGAGTTCACTGAGTTCTCAATCTTTGGAAGAGCAAGAGAAACCAAGACTGTCTGAAACAGAGGGTGACAAGAAGAAGATAATATTGTACTTCACTAGCCTCAGAGGAATCCGAAAGACTTATGAGGATTGCTGTTGCGTAAGGAGTGTATTGAGAGGGTATCAGGTTGCGGTAGAGGAACGTGACATCTCAATGGACTCCAAATACAGGAAAGAGCTTCAGATTGCGCTCGGAGAGGAGAAACCGGTTTGTTTGCCTCAGGTGTTCATAAGAGGAGTCCACATTGGTGGAATGGAGGAGGTCAAGAAACTCAACGATGGAGGTGAGCTAGGTGAGATATTGAAAGGGTTTCCTGTTTGTGATTCCGTAGGAGCTTGTGGATGCTGTGGGGATGCAAGGTTTGTGCCGTGTACTAGTTGTGGTGGTAGCACCAAAGTGTTTGAGGAACAAGAAGATGCGTTTAAGAGATGCAATATATGCAATGAAAATGGATTGGTACGTTGTAAGAAATGTTGTCTCTGGTGATTGGATTTGGTTGATTGATTGATGTGAAGAGAAGACAAAACATTTAGGGATATACTTGTGATTTGAGATGTGTTTTGGTCAGTTGTGATTTTTGAATGAATTGATTGTGTTTTGTACATTGATGATTTTAAATAGGAGATGTTTAAGGCTCAAAGCTATAGTCATTTTTTTTAGGCCTCAACTATTTATTTTAATTAATGAAACTGATGTTATGAAAAAAATGGAAATTTTGCTAAAAATGACAACTTATCCAACAAAATCAACTTTTAGCACTTTTGGACAATGACTACTCTTACACTTTGTAAAATTTATATCAATTTAATAAGCCAAAAAACACTTTTGTGAACACTTTGGAAAGATACTTTTGTGAATAAATTATTTTCTTAAAAAACAATTTTAAAATGGTCTAAAAGTGTTAGAAGAGATGATCTTCCATCTACAGTAAATTAGAAAAAAAATCCGCCAAAAAACACAATAATCTGGTGTAAGAAATGTAATATGCAGCATATGCTTCCATCTACCATCGTAGAATTTTCCATCTAATATTTGTACTATGATCTAGCCATGGTTTTGGCTGGTAGGTACCATGTGGCTATCAATGGAGATAGAAGGTGTCTCGGACCAGACATGCCTCCAACGCTTAGACAAGACGGAGATTCTGATGGCTGACTTTGTTGGAATAGAGGAGAGGATAAGGTGGCGAATGGCGTCGGGTAGAGAGCTGATGAAATCGAAACCGTCGATTGGACTGTTGATCATTTTGTTTTGGTGAGGAAAATGAGAGAAGTGGCGTGGGATTTCAATGGTCTGACTCTGTAGTGGTGCCGTCGTCTTCGTGTAGGAAATTTTCAGCCAATGGTCTTTACTTTAAACAAATGTAAAAAAAAGTAGTAAAAATGATATTAATTTTTTTTTAATTAGTTTGGTTTTTAGAAAAAAAAATCAATTATATAATTAAAAGGATTAGAATGAGGTTAACATTAATATCCATTTATATAAAATGATTCTAAGGAAACAATAGATGAGTATTTTTGTTCTTTTTTGACAAAGTTCCCCAAAAAATTAACTTTCACAAACAAGATTCTTGGACAAGATCTTCAACATTTCTATTTCTGAATTGCAAACAGAAAACAGGAATGTTATTTTATATAAAACAAAACCTTTTATTTTCTAGAAAGAAAATCTTTAAATTGTGTTTTCAGATTGATATGCAAATAACAAAAGTTAGTGTTTGTTTTCGCATTTTAGACTAGTCTTTTTTGGCACGCCACAAAACATTGTTGGTCTAAGACTAGTCTTGAGCCTAATTTTGTATGGACTTTCTCATAGCATCTTGGTTGCAGCTTGTTATGTTGTTAATAACCGAGGCCAACATTGAGGAGCACCAAGTGAGAAAGTTTTGTCCTCGGATCATTGGGCTAGCTAGGAGCACTGAGCCAGTCAGCTTTCTTTGACATGGTATTATAGTTTCATTATTAAACCAGAGTTAGGATGGTCAAGAAAATGTTTATTATTGGTTAGAAACAGTTTGATAAGAAGTAAGAACCATCATTTCGGAATGGAGCGTGAGGATACCACATTGGAAATTGTAAGAAACTAACACTAATATACAAGAGATTTGTGCCAAAAGTTTCCTATATGATCAGTTTTGATATGAAACTCATCATAAGCTCAAATGTAACAGCTTCAGTAAGTCGCATGTTACATACCTTTGGTAATCTCGTTTTGTTTATATTCCTAGCTCCCTTAATTTGTATGTAGCAATATGTATGTATGTATATATATATATATATATATATATATATATATATATATATATATATACTATTGGTTTGTGTTTCGTATAAATATACAGAAATTATACATGACAGAGCCTTTTTAACAGCTACAAGAATATATGAAGGCTAGGTCTAAGCAACGGTCAACTATGGAAGCCTGGAAGGTGGTCGAACCTGGCTGATTCGTGTTTGACCCATGTGTTGACTTTCTCGGCTTCACGGCCAAGTCTTTGCTCCTCCAATCTCGCTGCCTTAAGCTGATGCTCTTGCTCCTTCAAGGAGAAGGTGCTTGCGTCAGATAGAAATTTGTCATCGCCTGTTGGCAAGCTCCGGTCACCGGTTGTACTTTCATAGGTATCTGGATGGCGAGAGCAGCACAAGCTTGAGCCCATGTGGATCAAACTAAATCGTTGATGGAAAGAAGTAACCAGATAGGAATAAATAAAAGAAAACTTGTTGAAGGTTGAAATTCAAGAACAAATTAGAGAGAGGGGAAGATAAGAGGTCGGTTTGGTGTTGGACTAGAATGTTTTGTTGGCTGAATATTAGTGGTTTGTAAAAATAAAAAGAAAACTTGCTTCATTTCTAATATATTTGTGTAATGGAGTGTGACATCAATAATAAAACAAAACGATTTGTATTATATTTATTGTCATTGACTATTCTTTCCAAATGGTTGCGCTATTAATTAAAACTAGATCTTGACCCGTCCGACTGGACGGGTGTTTACTTTAACTTATAAAAATATTATCAACTTATACCAAATTGAAAATTATTGAATTTTATAAAGTATGGTCCACATTCTTCGCTATCATATGATTGTTATTGTATCTAATGTATTTGTAACACGAAAAATATTAATACCTTAGTATATATTTTTTTGCATTGTTTATTTGATATTGTAACCATAATATAGAAAAATGTAATTTTAAATTAATAATGACATATCTATCGTATTAATAGACAACAAATCTTGTTTGAGAGAAATATATTTTACCTATGTATTATTTATAAACTATAAATACCAATAACTATAATAAACAACCAATAATTACAATGGTCCAATAAATAATCTAGTTATCAAAATGGATCATAATATCAAATTAAATAATCCACTTATCAAAATGGATCATAAGCCCAAGATAAATGTTATCTTTGTGTCCAAACAACATTTTAATTTTTTTTTACTCTGCAATTCATGTTGCCAAACAAAACTAAAAGGTACTTCTACTTTAATAAGATAGATTGAGAACCATATTAAGGATCATATAAAATATAAGCAAGTGTATAAGGTAGCTCACTATAAAGTAGAAGTGTGTGAATCATTAGCATGTTATTTTTAGGGGTTATTTGTGAAATAACCAAGAAAAAACTAGAATTAGTTTTTAAGAGAAAGAGTAGAGAGAGATACGAGGAGAAAAGAGGAGAGAAAATGATATTTTGATTACTTTGTGAATTTTGTTTTTTTCTTAGTTATTGAGTGCAATTTCTGTTATTTTTAATGTATTTTGACTGGTATAATTTTTTATATAATTTAATTGAAATTCATTAACAAATTTATATGTTGAATAAAATTTAATCTAATTTACGATATATAGAAATTAGGGCTGGCAAATAAACCGAACCCGAAAATCCAAACCAAACCCGATCTAATAAAAATGAATCCGAACCGATCTAAACCCGATATAAATACCGAATGGTTCTTGTTTTATGGTATTTTGAGTTATGAGTATTATCCTAACCGAACTCAAATCTAAATGAATATCTGATAGAACTCTAAACATTCAAAACCCTAAAAACATCTTGTATCAAACATGATCTTAATTCCTAATATATATTCAAAATACACTAAGATATATTGAACATTTAAAATAATTATCTATTACATGAAGATTGGTGGGTTATATTACATGAAGGTTGATGGTTGAAAGTGTCTATTGAAAATTGATTTTTTTTTTTGGTTTTGTTTTCACTTAACAATGTTTATATCAATATATATGTTTACTTTTCATTTGATTCTGAATGATCACGGTTGATGTTCATTTCTTATGTTTGAATCGATTTTATTTATGTTTGGTTACAAAATAGGTATAAATCAGATATTTTAAACAAAAAATTGATTTTACTTATGTTTTGATTACAAAATAAGTATAAATTAGATACTTTTAAACCGAAGAATCAATTGGGACCCGGATCCAAAAATATATTGAGTTATCTTGTTTTTTAAAAATTTACTAATTTCGATCCGAATTCAATAGAACCCGAACCAAACTTTCATATAACTCGAGTGAGGTTGATTTTAATAAACCGAAATCCGATTGAGACCTGAATGTCCAGGTCTAATATAAATCATAAAGCTAATAATACAGTAATACAGATTTTTTTTTTTAATGTAAAATACCCAAATTTAAGCAAAAAATAAAAAAATCTGGTTATGCAGTAAAGTTCCCAACACACGGAAAAGTAATTAACTGGTGTATTTTGTGATTTTTAACTTTTTTAATTTTGAAAATTGAACAGTTAAATTAAAATTCCGCCAATAATATTGCTCCGGCAAATCCCCAAATTGGAAAAATCTAGGGCTTCACCGAAAACGTGATCGCATCTCCAGGTTTGCGTTAAATTCCAGAAACGAGACAAATGAGCGACATGACCGGCAGCGATACGGCGCCGTTGAGCGAACCCAATGGAGGATCCGACGCCGCCCGGATCTCGGAAGTGAAAGCTTGGCTCACCTCACAATTCGAATCCTCCGGCAAACAAGTCCCCAGTTTCGACTACACTCACCGAACCGTAACTCATCTCCACAACCTCGCCACCGCCTCTCAAGCCAAGTCTCAGGCCGCGACCATCGTCGCCAACGATTTTCGCCAGAAGGCTTCCGAGTACCGAGCTCAAGGTACTACGGTAACTTCCTTTTTGATTTAAATCATCCCCCGATTCGATTTACGAATCGTGTTTTTGGTGTTAGCGGCTAGGGTTAGAGAGATATTGGAGAGTGCGGGGATGGCGCAAGAGAGCTTACCTTCAAATGTGGTCTCTTCGGCTCAGGTTCTTGCTAATGTGGCCAATTTGCTCAACATTAGAGACACTGAACTCAGCAGGTTTGAGTTTTTTTTTTCATTCTCTTATTATTTATCTTATCGCTGATGAGGTGGAACTTGGTGTGTGTAGTTTTCTTGTTGCAATGGGAGATATCTCTCTGAGGAAGACTGGAGTGGAGGAGAAGAGAGCTAAAGCGCAGAAAGACTCTAATGTGCTTCTTGATTATACGAGGAAAGCGATTCAGAGGCTTACGTATTTGAAGAAGTGAGATTTGTGATAATAGATTTGAATGTGGTCTTCAGTAGTGATCTTAATTTTATGTGTTTTGAGCTTTTTGCAGGATCCTTGCGCAGTTGGAAGACGATGTAGTCCCTTGTGAATCTCAGATGGAGAATTGGAAAACTAATTTGGAAGTTATGGCAGCTAAGGAGGAGCAATACATACAGCAGTACAAGAAGTATGAGGTATATAAACGCCTTGTTCTTCTTCTTTTAGTGTTTAAGTTCTCCTTAGGTGATTGGTAAGCTGAGAATCAGATACCTTTATGCAATTAGATGAGATATCTTCACAAACTATTAGCTAAGCTGAAACAAGAAGGATTAGTTCAGTGATGGTTAAACTATATTCTTCCTAGTGATTCAAGGAAAGGGTTTCCAGGGATGAAGTTGTTTTTTTGATGTTTGTTGTATCATATACATACATACTGATGAAGATTCAAATCGTGTAAGAAATACAGTGATGATATTGGCTAGAAAAGTACTGTTATCGTAGATTTTTGAGTTATGTGTATATTCTGGGGAGCAGATGTTGCTCAACCGTGTTGGCTACAGTCCTAAGATCAGCCACAGAGAGCTTGTGGAAATGGCTGAGCACCGGAAGGAACTGGAGAAGATGACGAAACCCGTCGTTGATACTCTAAGAAGTTACCAGGACTTGCCTCCGGTAATCTTCTTACATTCTTTTTCATTGATTCCAAAAGAAAACTGATACATCTCCGGTTCTTCCAAATCTTGAGTAAACCCTCACTGATCTGCACTATCAATGCCCTCTTTGTTATTGGTCGTTGCTAGTCTCGGTTCACATCATATTGCTTGCTCATTTCTTTGACCAGGACAAAGCTCTGGCTGCATTAGCAATCGAAGACAAGAAGAGACAGTTTGCAGCCGCGGAGAAGTATCTAGAAGAAGTATTACAATCTGCTCTTGAGCCGAACGATAAGTGATCGGTGTAGAAATGTAAATGCGCAAATGCATATCTATGTGCTGTGTATTTGCTTTTTATGTCCAAATTGCCAAAGGGGGCATCGATATAAATATGAATACGATGTCTCCGACGACGGCTGTTACCCAAATTTTCTCTGGATTTTTATTCAAATATGTCGTTGATTATGTTATGAAACAGCAATGTTTACTTTCACATGATCACATCCTCATTATTAATGATTTTAAATCTCTCTTTTATATATGAAGAGAGACTCCTTGTAATCTCCCTTGGTATTATTTTTCAATATTATAACTGATTCAACGACCTCCTTTTTTCATGAAGCCCTTTCTTTTACAACACACCAACTCTCGTAACCAAACAGTTCTTCCACCATTGGCTGCACGGAACTCTACAGAGCATATGTCTGCGCCAACCATCCAAATTAATGGCGGCTAAAAACAAAAAAATTAATGCCGGCTCAGTCATGACCACGTGGAGAAAGGCATATGGTCCAAATGATTTTGTACCCGCTACATAATTTGTTTTTGTATGTTTTGATTTGAGTATATTCCATTCCCTTTTATTATCCCTTTGATAAGATAACTGTTTAGGAAAAGAAAACCATTGATAAGTTACCTCATGCGTTAGCATATAATTGAAGATCTGAATTCAAAATCCAATCAAGACTGATTATCCTTCAGATTTGTACCGATATCAGTATGTATAAGGAATCTACTTTTCAATTAACGAAGATATCAATATGTATCAAAAAAAAATCCAATGACATACGAAAGTAAATAAAAGGAATAGTGTCTCCACAACCACACCAATTTACATTCCCGCTAGTCTCAAATCCAAACCAAGCCAGAAAGTCGATAGACAATATGTTATTTATGAATCGAAAAACATAAAAGATAATACGACAGAGGATATACAAGAGATTGTATCCAGCAATTCATTTTAATGCCCATTACGCAACAAATGATCTTGTGTCGCCAAACACTCTCTTGCAATTAAAAAGCAGCTCCGAGCAGGTACTCCAATCAGAAGATGCATAAATCACAGAGACAACAACAGCAGAGAACAGCAAGACTGCAAAATCATAACATTTGTTCACAATCTCAATCAATTTTAGTCCGAGAAAAATAGAGTAACCAATAACTTTTGCAAGTATGTATAATTTCAACTACTCGTTATATTCTCAATACCAGTAAAATACAAATCCAATTGCTTTAACTATGCAATGTAGTAAGTAACCAGTAGAAGTTCAATGTTTGATGCAATCATGTTCATCCTAAAGAATGCAATATGAATTATCAATAAAGAGAGTGTACGTGTGAGAGATAGAGAATAGTAAAGTTATTTATATAACCCATAGAAGTTCAAGACTTTATGCACATAATCTCCCGTTGACTCGCAGTTAATATTTAGAAATTATAAATTAAAAATAAGATTTCATACCAATGTCGTTTGAACCCATGGCACAAGTAAACCAACCCCATTGTCACTAACACTTTTGTATCAAAAGTCAGTCAACTTCTACATAGGAATATTCTAGTTCTAGCACATGACTTTTGTTTCCCTAAGAGTATGTAGTCAACGTAACTCCATACGAAACTCACAACAAAAGTATTAGTAACGCAAGTTTGATTAGGTCGAGTACTTTGACTTACCATCCGTCTAGACACCCAGGCTTGCTCTGTTGTTGCTGCTGATGCTGCTGTGGATATTGCGGTGCATAAGGAGGAGATTGCTGAGGATAACCCTGCGGTGGTGGATATCCCTGCTGTGGGTAGCCTTGAGGCGGATATCCCTGAGGAGGATATCCTTGCGGTGGATACCCCTCAGGCGGATAACCTGAAGATCAAAGTAGTTTAGTTAAAGATACCAAAAATTCAGCATGGAGATGTCAAGAAATTGGGAAGAAACCTTGAGGAGGAGGAACACCAACGGGATGTTGATTGTATTGACTCATTGTTGTTTCTGATCTCCTGTGAAACGTGTAGCTAGAGAGACGACGAAAGGAGATGACTAACAGTGCAAATCCTTCGTCCAGAGACCTAGAGAAGTTATAGGAGCCATAGAGACGTGTAGAAAAAAGAAAAGGAGAAGGAAAAGTCATTGAGAATGTTTTAAGTTTAAAAAAAAAAAGAATACGACGAAACCATCACCATTTAAAAGTTGTTATTTCTGTTTATTTTTAATTATATATAATTTTGTAAAAAATTCATAGTATTTTCATTGGTTTGTATTCTGCTGACTAGTATTATTCTATATGAAGATGTTGACATAAAAGATGATTTTGCATCGCAGGACAGGCAGTGCTTGATAGTCATCTCCACTAATCAGATCAAGTTGCAGCTCGAGATAACACACTTATTGTATGTTGCTAGTGTCTTAGGACCCCACTTATACATACGCATTTTTATCTAATTTTTTGTTTGGTGTTTTTTCGTTTGGGAATCTAAAATATGTATGAATATTCCATAAATATCTCAAATGTGTGAACAAAATCGTTTTAGGAAATGTAGATAAACATAACATTTTGAAGTTTAAGCAATATATCTTTATATATAAAAGAAGCTTTTCATCCCTCCTGGGATGTCTAGCTCAGCATCCACGTCATTAATTAAAGCTCTACAGGCGTGACACGTTGGATCCGCACTGTTTCACTAAAGCTTTGCGGTGGGCTTCGTCGCGCGCTTCTTCTTCGGCCCATCGAGACAGTCTCCTGCGGAAGCCCTAATCAAAAGATCTCCTTTGTGTTCTTTGTTCGTCTTCAATCGGTGCCGAGACTGTCGAGATTCTGTAACGGTGTTTGTGTTTTAATTGTCTTAAATCTCCCACTACGAATCAACCTATTGCGCTGTTCGTCTGCTAGATTGTGTATAAATATGGTGCAATGGAGTTTTATCTGATTATCGAGCTGATTATCTCAACCAACAATGGAATTTCGTGTGGGTTCTGTGAGACGAATCTCTAGATCCAAACACGTTTTTGATCTACAATCAGATCGAGTCCAGACATAGAAACAAGCTACAGGAAGAGAAAGTTGATCCGACATGGTAATGGCAACGAGTCTACAGCTTCGTCGTCAACAATTTCCAAATCAAAGCGATGGATTTGTTCATCCTAAGGTAATTAGTACTTAATATCATAGATTCTGGAGATGTATTGTCAACCCCACATACTCAAATCTTTTTTTGTGTATTCTGATTTGATTTTCAGACATGGATTCTGGGAAAATGATCTGCAAAGCTTTGTTATCTCTTTTACACACATGGACTCTGTTGTTGCCTTTGCAGACAGATGAGTAAGAAGCTTTTCATCCCTCCTGGGATGTCCAGCTCAGCATCCACGTCATTAATTAAAGCTCTACAGGCGTGACACGTTGGATCCGCACTGTTTCACTAAAGCTTTGCGGTGGGCTTCGTCGCGCGCTTCTTCTTCGGCCCATCGAGACAGTCTCCTGCGGAAGCCCTAATCAAAAGATCTCCTTTGTGTTCTTTGTTCGTCTTCAATCGGTGCCGAGACTGTCGAGATTCTGTAACGGTGTTTGTGTTTTAATTGTCTTAAATCTCCCACTACGAATCAACCTATTGCGCTGTTCGTCTGCTAGATTGTGTATAAATATGGTGCAATGGAGTTTTATCTGATTATCGAGCTGATTATCTCAACCAACAATGGAATTTCGTGTGGGTTCTGTGAGACGAATCTCTAGATCCAAACACGTTTTTGATCTACAATCAGATCGAGTCCAGACATAGAAACAAGCTCCAGGAAGAGAAAGTTGATCCGACATGGTAATGGCAACGAGTCTACAGCTTCGTCGTCAACAATTTCCAAATCAAAGCGATGGATTTGTTCATCCTAAGGTAATTAGTACTTAATATCATAGATTCTGGAGATGTATTGTCAACCCCACGTACTCAAATCTTTTTTTGTGTATTCTGATTTGATTTTCAGACATGGATTCTGGGAAAATGATCTGCAAAGCTTTGTTATCTCTTTTACACACATGGACTCTGTTGTTGCCTTTGCAGACAAATGAGTATTTGAGGAGCGAACTTGAGAGATTACAGCTTGCAATTGAGTAAGAAACTTGTGTTAAAGCTTCAGACTTTCATTTTCTGGTTCATTGTTTTAGGAGACTCAAGGGTATGGAGTTTCACGGTATGAGTTCTCGGATCTTATTTCTCTTGAAAACCATTTGAATGATATAGCGTCAAGGATCGAAAGGTGAAGGAGACAAAGAACATTCTTTATTCAAAAAATTGAAACCGATCTGTGAATCATCTCTAACTTGCAAAGTTTTTGTTTTTATTCAGACACAACTCTTGCTCAACCAGGTAGAAAGATCTCGGTTACAGGTAAAGAGTAAGGCTCCTCAAATTGTGTCATCATCAGTTCTTACTCTAAGTTACATCTCACGATTTTTGTTTCATTTGCTTATAATCAACCAGGAAAAGAGAGCATTGGAAGAGAACCAACTCTTGCGCAAACAGGTAAAGAATTATTTAACTTCCTTACACTAGAACTGAAACAGAGCTTCTTGGGGTGGGAGAGTTTGCAAGAGGCACATACATGGGAGTAGGTGATTGAGAAACATTTTTTAAAATCTGTTAAAAGGTTTCGCCTTGACTATATTTCTTGGGGTAAAACCCCCTTGATCTATGTTTATATCTAATAAAAGTTTCATTGTTGTTTTCTAAATAGCTTGCAGATTTATTGGAGAGCTAATGAGAATGAATATTAGTCAGAGTATCAGATGGTGAAATCTCAGTGGATATCTCAGTCTCTTTCCAACTGATTCTTAGGGAATTATCGCTAGATGGCGAATTCATGAAGGTAAACCAGAACAACTCTCTTTCACACTTACAAAGTAACAACTGCAGAGGCTGATCCTCCTTGATAGGGTGACACACTAGAGCTTTCTTAGGCTTACATGTATGTGTGCTTACTATGGACTCAATTTGAATGATGTGTTATATTTGTGAGTGGCGGAGCCATTGAAGATGCTTTGTGCGTGTCTTCTTATATGTCGGATGCTGTAGTCCTTCTCTCAGCTTTTTTTTTTGATTCTCAAAATTCACTAGCTTAGAAAGCAATTAGTACAGCACAATATACATATATCATTAAAAAGGGTTCACAGAATTGAATAGAAAGTTTCATGACATTTTGAATAGATTTTATAGAATGCTAATCTAAAGCATTCCCCTAGGACCAAGCTTAGGCTTCTCTTGAGGACATCTCTTGATAGGAAGAACATCACCGGTCGAGGAAGCACTGACATAAGTGAGCAAGGAGCCACCTCCAAGAATCAAGAACTTGAGAAGCAAACCTCTCTTTGTGAAAGGAGCAGCAAACGTCTCAAAAAACTTGCTCTGAAGTGGGTTATAAGGAGAAGGAGCATCAGATCCATACAAGTCCCATTGTCCTGTTGTGTTACCCAAATCTTCTAAATCAAAGTACACACTTTTGTCTCCATACGAAGATATAACATGTGCCTGCCTCATTCACATTTTTTTGTAGATTTGTTATACTGCTTAATTTTAAATATAACATTGATAGTCACTTCTCTATCTAACCATGTGCACATCAATGTTTATTCTTGATTTAATCAAGTCAATCAAATTTTTTTATCCAAAGAAGTTCAATCAAACAATTTTTGTCAGTTGTTTTAGAAGCTTTTCATAGTTAAACAAAATGGATGCTTGCAGAAAATTAAGATGTTATTTGGCTTTACTTATGCATATAAATAATAATGTAGATGTTTGATAAAAATATATATAAATTTAATAAAATTATAAACATTAGTTTACCGGTTCTCTTATTTGGAAGACAGAGAACAACTAAATGAAAACAATACCATGGTTGTTTCTTTTCCTTTTCCTTTTTCCTTTTCCTTTTGTACAAAGATCATTATGCAACTCAATCGAGACCTAAACATTTTAAAAGCCAGTTTTTATTTAATCATTATATTGGGCCATCAAGCTATACCAAATTCATTTTTTTGGGTTGACCTATTTAAGAATTTTTTGGTCCACCACAAATAAATTTTAAAATCCAGTAAAAACTATAAAATTAAATAATTTGTAACTATATAATTTTTTTTTAAAAATTAGAGTTCTTAATCTTAAAAAAAAACAGTTTATTGCAATCCTATATTTTTGAAATTTATTTCGGGTAAAATAAAAAAAATAATTTATTATTCGTATTGAGTGCTAAATTTTTAAATCCGAGTTTTATATATTTTCCTTACACTATTTGATTTATATACCAACAATTACATAAGTAAACACTAACAAATCCCATAACTTTGGAACATGAAAGCACTAATAATGCTAATAGTCGTTCAAATCTTTATGAAGATAAGATATGAACATATAACACATATGGATTCTCCGGTCCATATGTTGATGACAAAAAAATAGATTCACCGGTCCTTCTTATATAAACCTAATTAAACTGCGTAATTGGATTCATCACCATTATATACAATATAGAGAAACAAGAGTTAAAAAGAACAAACAAAAAAGTCCCTTAGACAAAACTACACTACACATCAACAATGGAGTCCTTTCAAATATATATATGTATACATATGAAAATAATGTTTCACAATTAATAAAGCTGAATCCTTTATTTAGGGCAATTCATTAAGAAAATTTATCTAAAAAATTAACAATCTAATTTTAAAAAGTTTATTAAGTATTCCACATTTTCATCATCTGATTGTTTTAAACCAAATTTATTGGTAAATTATTTAATAATCCAGAATTTTTTTTTGAACAATATTTTGTTTTAGGTCTAACAAAACATTTAACAAATCTAAAATAATACTTTAGCACATAATTAACAATATAATATCAAATACATAAATTTTAAAAGTATTCATAAGAAAAAGATAATCTAAGATTTTTGTATTAAAAATTATTTTACTCATTATCAAAACTATCATAATTACAATAGAATAAACAAAGAAATATGTAAAACTATTATGTATTCATGAACATTTTAATATTAAGATATAATATAATAAGAATCACAAAATATACACAATAAAAATTAATATCACCTTAAATTTTAAGCAAGCTAAACATTTTAAAATACTCTTTAACTAATATATTTATATATTTTCCGGCTACTAACCCATCCGTAGGGGGAAGAGAGCGAGAGAAAGAGAGTAAAATTATGCTATTAGTAAAAATTAGTTATTTGGTTTATTTTAAATTAAGAAAATAGTATATTTTATACACATCTATTGCAAACGTAAACTTAAAACATAAATCACAAATCGTAAAAAATAATAATTTATATTACAAGTATATCCCGTCCGTAGGGCGGGCCGACCCTAGTTGACAATATAATTTGCATTTATAAAAAGAAAAATATAGACAAAATTTGTTACGAAGATGGAATCATTGACAAGCAAATTAGATTGAACTAAAATTTGTATAAACAATAAAAGGTTTACAACATGTGATGCTTATATATTACGAAAACAGATATTTCCCAAGTCAGATAAAGTTGACAGATTGAATAGCAAACCCTTTTTCAAAAAAAAAAAAAGTTGACAGATTGAAATAATGTGGGAAACTCATCTTCAGAAAACAAGGTAATCCCCACACTAATAAGATTAATCACCACGTGTGTTTTGTTTCTGTTTCATTGTGAATGGAAACCTAAATTACAACACGCCAATGTTTCAACGTAACCACACTAAACATAGTGCTGGGAATTTGGCTCATTGCCCGCGGGGCCCGGCCCGTTAGGCCCGCTGCGGGGCGGGTGCGGATCCAAAAAAAATTTGGGTTTTAAAGTGGCGGGTTATGCGGATTGGGTCGGTAGATAGCGGGGCGGGCGCGGGTTTGTAAAATTTGGGTCGCGGGTTAGCGGGTACCCGCATATATTGAGAATGTCATGTTGTTTTCATGTTTTAGTCTAGTTAGTATGTGTCGTTTTTATGTTTTACCTTATAAGTGTGTGTTGTTTTTATTTTCATGAGTAAAAAAATAAATAGGAAAGCCCTAATTGCTTCAACAACCAACATCTCATTTCTAATTTCTGCACGCCGAACGGTTCGAAGGTCCCTAAATCGCCTTCGCTCTCTCAATCTCTGCAATTCTTTGATTCTCTCTGAAAATCTTTTCTTCTCAGTTCTCGGAGATTCCGACTCTATGTCTCTTAGTCTCTTGGTCTTTGTTGGTGTCTTCCCGACCATCTGTCTTTTTTTTTGTTTGTTATTTGTTTTTTTTTTATTATTGGCGGGTTACCCGCTTGACCCGCTTGATTAGTGCGGGGCGGGTGCGGTTAATCGATTCAAGTCCTAGCGGGTCAAGCGGGTAAAATTTTAAACTGTAAAATTGTCTTCAACCCGCAGCGGGGCGGGTCATACGGGGCGGATCCGACCCGCTTCCCAGGACTAACTAAACATCCAGGCTCTAAGTTGCAGCCCAAATAACCGTTATACTTGGATCATGTACACATTAAGTGTATCGGGAAAACGGCCAAAACCAGCCTAATGTATCCAAATATAGTCAATTCATACCTAGCGAATATGCCTGTGCCGAAACATACCCATACTATTTTTTAGTTCAAATTACATACCTAAACATTTTTTTTGTGCTAAAACCTACAATCTTGACATCTGGCAAACGGATTGTGGACGGAAACTTACGTGTCTGTTATAAAAGAAACGATGTCGTTTATACTTTGTGATACTAACAAGATCTGGACAAAACTTCGTCATTTTAAAACCCTCTCTCCCAAGGACATCACGTAAAGACTTGCTTGTGATGGGAATTAATCTGTTGTTTGTTTGTTGTAGTGAACAAGATTTGCTTGTGATCTTGTGCGAGAATTTGAAAAGATCAGAGCTGATAATTTAGTTACCATAGAAGATTTGTGCTGATAATCAACAAAAGACAATAATATATATCCAGAAATTACACAAAGTCGTTGCAAACTCCAATACCAAAAGCACAATAATTAAATAAACAGTCTACAACCAGCAACAAAACAAAACCAGAAGCTTCTTCTAACCTTCAAAACAACACCAAAAGATGCTCTCCTTGAAAACAACAAAAAAAAAAAGAAAATATAAACCAGAAGCCTTTGCAAGCTAACAAATAAGTGCAAGTAAAGGAAATATTACCTCCTTGTGATAGTTAGGTTGATCCTTCACCTTGACCAACTCCTAAAGGTTGTCTCCTTGGCCTATAAACCGGACAGCCATGATTAGGACATTTCCTACTGTTATGTCCTCCGTGTCCGCATCTTCCGCAAGTTGAGGTTCTTCCTTCAATAGACAGCTTTATCTTTTTTTCTTTCTCAGCTTCTAGTCCCTTTCCTTTCTTTCTTTTTTTCGTTGGAGACTCATTCTTACCTTTAAATCTCTTTTTTTCTTTCTTTGTTGGTTGTGGAGTATCTCTTGGTGGTGGTTGAATGGTGGGCTCACCTGATGATCTCCAAAAGTTAATTCCATTTACGGGAGAGATTGGATTACAGTATTGCTTCCTCCATGTAGATGTCAAATACCAGTGAGAAACATAATTCAGAGGATCAAGCTTCTTCTTTAATATAACCCTCAAAGCATGTCGACAAGGAATACCAGTCATGCTCCACCTTCTACAAACACACGTCTTCTCAACCATATTAACCGTATGAGCATGATTATTCTCTCCAACTTCATAAATACCATTACCACTTGGTATCACTCGACAGTCAAACAAATGCTTCTTCTCGGCCTTGATGGTATTAGCTACCTTTTCACTGTATTTTGCTTGCCACTTAAATGCCTTAGTCCTCCTCATATCCATACGGATCATGGCTTGCCTTCTAACTGTCTCCAACATCTCTACCAATGGCATCTCTCGGGCAGTGTTGAGTGTATTGTTGTAGGACTCAGAGAAGTTGTTGGACACATCTTCAGTTCACCACTCCCTTTTTTACATCTTTGGTATCGGGGACCATTATCCTCACAATCAGAGTTCTGAGGAGTTAACTCATCATTGTGATGCTCATCTTCATCAACAAAACCAGCTAAATTATGCTCCACTTGTGCATCTTCATCAAGAATTTCAGAATCATTGTTATGAGCTGTATCACCCCTCACTCTATCACCTCTACCAGAAGCTCCATCGCCATCACCAGATGCTCCAATATCATCATCCTTTTCCATGAAAATCTCAGCTGCCTTTGTCCAAATTAATGCTTCAATCAACTTTTGGTACATTGCATCGCCATTACACATCAGTTTCAGGTCTGTGAAGTCATCATCAGGAAGTTTGTACCAAATCCTTTGCCCGTATAAGCTGCTTTCGGTTGCCTCCGAGAACTTTGTGAACATCATCTCGGGAGGACATACAATATCAACAATCTCTCCTCCCTGATAGGACGTGATACCATCTTTCACCTCAAACTTTCCTTTGTGGTATAGTGTGAAACGTGCTTCAAAAGGGTCACTGCAAAACAGAGAAATATTCAGTTTAGCATTTCGTCGAACAGTTGGTGTGCATAAAACGAAATGGTATTTTTATTTCAAATTCTTTGAAAAACCCCAAAATTGTTACATATATATTTTGTTTCAACATGTAATAAGCCAATCTAGTATGCCAATCTCCCAAAATTGTGTAAAAATCACAAACCCTAATCACTGTAAAAATAATTTTGAGAGTGAAGGAGAAGCTTACCTCATCGAATCCATTGTTGGAAAGAGTTTCAGACATGAAATACAAATACTTTTATCAATCTACGATGAAGAAACTCTGATTACTTTTGTTTCAGATTTTTAGTTTGTTTTTTTAATTAGAGACGAGAGAGTTTTGGTTCTTGTTTCAACTAAGAAGCTTTTGTCTAAAAAAAATTAACACTAAACCACGTCATTAAACATGTGGCATTGACATTAATTTTGTTTTAACGGTGGATTAACGGGTGTTAACATTTAAGCTATGATTCAAGGTTTTAGCACAAAAAAAATGTTTAGGTATGTAATTTGAACTAAAAAATAGTATGGGTATGTTTCGGCACAGGCATATTCGCTGGGTATGAATTGACTATATTTGGATACATTGGGCTGGTTTTGGCCGTTTTCCCGTTTCATTATCTACTCTCCTCTATGATATTTTTTCTGAGAATCTTATCATTTATCACAAGACTGATCTGTAAAATTATATTGTTGAGCAAAATGTTTTGTATTAAAGCTCATTTTAGAGGACCATCATCCCCTGCGTTATTCTACAAAAATATGACATGCTGCTTGAATTTTGTTGTGAATTGTAATTCTTGTCAATTTTTACTTCCGCTGTTACAAATACGTCCGGGTTTGTAGTTTCTCTTTTAAGAGTCTGTGCTCGAGTATTCACACAGGAAATATAGTTAAATCCAGTCTACATAGATCCATACAAAAACTCACAAGAAAATATTAGTAATGCAAATTTGATGAAATCAAGTCGAGTATTTTGACGTACCATCCTTCTAGAAACCCATGACTGCTCTGTTGTTGCTGCTGATCCTTGCTGAGGTGGATATCCCTGCGGTGGATACCCCTCCGGTGACCTGTTAACAATATCAAACTAGTTTAACAAACCCAAAGTTCAGCATGGAGATGAAGGAATTGCGAGTAAACCTTGAGGAAGAGGAGCACCAACGGGAGGTTGATTCTATTTAGTCATTGTTGTTCCTCTGCGTAACATGTAGCTCAAGAAACAAAGTTGACTAAAGGAGATGAGGGAAAGTGCAAAGTCTTGATGCAGAAACTGAGAGTAGTCATAGGAGCCATAGAGATGTGTATGTCTTAGAGACATCAACGATTTCCACATCCAAGAGGAGTCTTACTTAGATTCTAGGGTCCATAAGGAGCCAGATGAAGCTTGGGTTTGATGCCCTGTTCCAAATCAGGAAGATTATGAATCCTAGACCGCACTCTGATTTGAGCAGATACACTGCTTTACACGAGTTTCTAGCACCAGATGCGAGTAATCTGATTTTCCGAAAGCTTTCTAAGACTTGTCCGTCAAGTAAATGTCGTAGAGCCCAAGAAACTCCAACTTTTAAATTCCATTATTTCTACATTTAAAAGAAAAAGAAACGTCTAACACACGATATATTTCTACTCACAGTTGTTTTTAGTTTTCGATTTGATTGCAAAAATACAATCTCGGGTCTTCTTCAGTTCAATTTTTTTCACAACCGATTTATATTACCCATGAAGCCAAGTCGACTAGAAATACAAGGCCAAACCTTGTGTTAGATCAGTGTCGACTTATGGATTTAGCAAAAATCATTGAGATATGATCATACGAACTATGAACACAAAGAGAGAAATCAATAGACTGAGTGAGGTATGTTAAAAACAAAAGGCGGAATGAGGCAAAGGACTAATGTCACTACACCAGTTTACATTCCCATTTTTCTCAAATCCAAGTCGAGCTAGAACGTCGATAGACGATAGTTTTTTAACCGAAGAACATGCAAACAGAAAGGAAATAAAATAGACGAGAGAATATATCCAGCAATTTGTTTTAATTCCAACCAAGGTTCTTGTGTTGCAAACACTCTCTTGCAATTAAAGTACCACCTCTGCGCAACATTGGAATAGCCAGCAACAGCAGAGAGCAGCAAGACTGCAAAATCATAACACATTTGCTCACATTCTCAGTCAGTTTTAGTCTTGATAAAAATAGAGTAACCAAAACTTGTGCTTAAACTACTTGTACCTTACTATATTACCAATACTAGTATTGGCGACATCTCACCAATACATTAGTATTATCTAATAACATAATTTTTTTAAGAACCATTTTAAGCGATACATTAACACAGTTTTCAACAAAAGTCGAGTTTTTTTTATATGACAACCGTTTTCTCAAGTGTCTATCATCTATCTTCTTTTTCTTATTTCTTTTTATTATTATTTATTTTTTGATAAAAGTTATGTTTATTATTTTATTGAAAGGAAGTTGGGTGAAAAACCTCCTTTGCTCATACTCTCACCAAATTCAATTGCTGTAAATATGCAATGTAGTCTATAACCAGTAGCAGTTCAGTGTTTGATGCAAGCATGTTTATCCTTAAGAATGCAATATGGATTATCAATATATATATTCTAGCTGTAGCACATACTTTGTGATAATATACAACAAGCGGAATGAGTGTTACTACGGAATATGCGGTATGCCTGATTTTTGTAAACAAGCGGTATAGTTATATCAATCAACATAATAGAAATTATTTTGAAGTACCATCCTTCTAGACACCCAGTAGTACTGCTCTGTTGTTGCGGCTGCTGATTCTGCTGTGGTGGAGGATATTGGGACGCATACGGAGGAGGATAACCTTGCTGAGGGTAACCCTGCTGTGGGTAGGCTTGCGGCGGATAACCCTGCGGTGGATACCCCTCCGGTGGATAACCTGTTATAACAAGATCAAAGCAGTTTCATGAACCCAAAAGTTCAGCATGAAGATGAAGGAGTTGGGAAGAAACCTTGAGGAGGAGGAACCCCGACGGGATGTTGATTGTACTCAGTCATTGTTGTTTCTCTTCTAGGTTTCTGATCCCCTGCGAAACCTGTAGCTCAAGAAACGACGTTGACTAAAGGAGATGACTCACAGTGCAAAGTCTAGACCCATAAACTTATAGAAGTTATAGGAGCCATTGAGTATGTAGAGAAAGATAAGGAGAAGGAAAAGTCATCGAGTGTTTTTAAGTAAAACGCGTTTTGCGGTTATTATCAGATTTTATTTGGTTTTATTCCAAAACTCATCAATAAATGATTAAAACTATGAATCCACCACCATATAAAAGCATATATATATATATATATATATATATATATATGTTTACTTTTAATTATATTAACTTTTTACAAATAATAAAAATATTACGCAGTTTTCTTGTAGTATACTAGCTCTGTTATTGCTGACTAGTTTCGGGCGTTCGAAATCCCGTTTGGATACGATTTGGTTAATTCAGATTTTTTGAATTTTGGTATTATGATCATACGTTTCATTCGAGTTTTACTAATTATCGGATCGGGTTCTGTTTGGTTCTTTAGAGTCGTATGTGGTTGATATTTGTCAAGTCTTGCTGCTACTTGTCAAGGTCATAAGACTTGGCTCTCCATTTGGTCCAAAACTTGATTAACGACACTTGATGTATCAACAAAATGCATAGTTCAATGAGGTTGATTGTACTGCGAAACGTGTTAACGTGTATCTCAAGACGTTGACGAAAGGAGATGACGCTCAGTTCAAAGTCTAGACCCAGAAACTTAACGAAGATATAGGAGCCATAGAGATCTGTAGGGAAAGATAAGGAGAAGGAAAAGTCATTGAGAGAGTGTTTTAAAGAGCTGACTAGTTTTCCCGCTACCACCCACAAATGCAGCTTTTACGGTTGATAACGGTTAACAGCGTTTCAAAACAATCATATTATCCGTTCAAAATCAAAAGCTTCTTTCCGCGAGCGTTTGCGGTTCGGACGGTTGCGGTTGGAAAAAGGTTAAATTTTAAATTAAATTTAGATATATCCTAATCTTTTTATTTTTGATTAACCTTTTATCTATTTGAAGATTTACATTTAACATGAACTCTAAATAATTCAGTTTCTCTACGCTGAGATCATGGCCTCCACTCAAGAAGAGAGTCACTGACACAAACGTAAGTGGATCTATTGTATTGAGAAGATTTTTTTCTACTATCACTATATTTTTCATCGTGATATGTTTTCATTGTTCTTCATGAATCACGAGATCATGATTCATATCGATATATGTGTGTGTTTGTAGTTGTATATGTATATATGTTTCAACGGATGTTTGAATAGAAACTCAATTGGTCGGACGAGATGACTCGTTATTTGCTAAAACCGTTGGGATTATTTGAAGAAATTTTACCATATGTATAAGAAGAATCCAGAAAATCTACGTTTTGGAACAAATTTTTTTGAATAGGTTACACAACTTGCTGAAATATTTGGTGATGGTTGGTATGCATGAAATAATAACCATGTTATAAATTTATTTGTTTTTAGTAATTTTTAATTATCTTTTCATTGGGATTTTTCTAAATTAATAATATTATTTTTTCATAATTAATACTTTTGTATATTAAATATTTTTTTATTAATTAGTTTTGCGTTTATGGGTAAATCAGTCAAAAAATGATCCGCAAACGCAACAATTTTTAAATACTATACCAGTCAAAATGTTTAATAACGTTTGTAACTGTAATACCCGCATCCAAATTTTGCAGCCGCAACTGCAACCGCTGCGTTTGAACTAGTCAGACGTAAAAAAATTATCACTTTTTGGGTTTTATCCCAAAACTCATCGTTTTTTTCTTCCAAAACTCATCGTTAAATAATAAATACGATGAAACCACCACCATTTAAAATCAGATATATTTCTGTTTACTTTTAGTTATAACAATTTTTTTTATTTAAGATCCACTTGGTGACCATTTTAAAACTGAGATAATTGCAGAGAAAAGAATCCAAAAGAATTATATAAAATTAATTAGAATGAAAAATTGTATAGAATGAATGTAACAGATAATTATAGTGAATGGTAACCAAAACAAGGAACAAAATTTCAATCAATAAGTAAAATTTAATTTCTTGGAGTTGACATGATAGGTGTAACATAAACACATGATACAACTTTTATTATTAACCATCAACATATATACATGATACAAGTTTTATTATTAACCATCACTAATCATATGTTTTTTTTCATTTACACATAAGAAATAATCTTTAAAATATAGTTTAACTCTTTCTCTTGTTTCTAGATGCATTATGGTTTATATGAAAATGTTTGATGAACAAATATTGTATAGAAGAAGACAAATCTACGTAAATTGAGAAGTTGAATTAAAATTTCAGTTTTCTATAAATTTATTTGATACCTTAACATATTAATATATATTTTTACCAATTTTATAGTTTTCCTTTTGATACCTTATCTAATTTAACATGAAATATATCTACATTATAATTCTTCATAAGAATTAAAAACAGGAATCGAGAGAAACGTACGATTCTCTGTTTTTTTTCTCAATAGATGTCACCATTTGAATCTTTAATGAAAATCTTTTTATTTGTTTTTATTCAGCTCTTATTTTCTAGATGAAGATCTTGACATACAATAAAACATCAGTATTAGAAAACTAAAATGATAATTTTCTGTAAAAAAATAATAAAATGACATTTTTAGGAAATAAAGAGATTATTTAAGTTAACTACTACTCTTGATTAAGTATACATAAAAACATAATCAAATCATCTACATCATACTTTTTCTGTTGCGAAAAGATCTACATTAAAAAATTGTTTTGAAATATAATTTTTTACATTTAATATATTATTTAATGATAAACTTTAAATTTCGAAAAAATAGTGTTAACTTAAATTATATTGATTAAAAGTTGATAATCAATATAACTTTCACTTCTGGATTTGAGTGCATCAACACATATGCTAGGTGTGAAAAAAGAAAGTGCGGGAGTAGAAGGATATCGAGTTGAATATGTTTTATTTTATGAATATATTTCTGAATAAATATGTTAAGGGTAGGAGTAGAGGAGGAAGACAAATTAAACCATCTCAAAAATTTCAAAAATGGAATGGATTACAGTTGGAGAACGAGGCAAACGCAGCCGAAAAGGTCGTGCCCAATATAACTAGGCTGGAAAAAAATTCTAATCCAAATAATCGAATCAAATTCGATTTGAAAAAATAGTGCGGAATCTAACTAAATTGATTAAATATTTGAACGGATTCAAAATTTTGCCATTTAAAGAACCAAAACCGAATCTAATTCGAAGTATTTTGAGTACCGAATGTATTCGAATTAGATTTATATATCTAAATATATTAATTATTTTTAGATCTAACGTTATTAAAGATATCCAAAATACATAAAATACTTTTAAATTATCCAAAATACTCGAATATTTATACAAATAATCAAAAATAAATATCTAAAATAGTTAAGATATACTCAAAACACCAAAAATACTTAAAATATCTATTGATTCTCTATCCAAATATTCAAATCAAACCAATTTATATGTTAAATTTAAATATTTTGACATATATTTTTCAAATTTATATTTAGTATATTATTTTGTTTATAGATTTTGAGAAATTTAAAATATATAATAAATTTGAAATAATTTAAATGGGTAATCCGAAACCGCAAAGATCTAAACTTAATCTAAACCGATATTTAGAAATATTTGAATGAAGCTGAAAATTTTGATCCCGAAAATCCAAAATTCAAATAGACCAGAATCGAACACTGAAATGTATACGAATGCTCATCCCTAAATTCAGTGAAAGAGAGTTAGCTCTAATATCTCTCTCTCTCTCTCTCTCACTTTCTTTTGAGTTTCATTTAAACTTTCAAAACTATATGACCGATAAAATTGTAGCCTTGTGTTAATGTAGTGAGGGCAGAGAAATAATAGCAGAAAGTAAAACACACAAGTTTATCTTTTCGAATTCACTAGAACAAGAGAGTCTTACACCAATCTTTTCTATTACAAGAATCCTTTAGGATTAGCCTCAATCCTAAGCTAAAACTCACCCTAGAGTCTAGACTTCTGATTATCAGGATCCTCCAAACCCCGAGCTAAACTCCCCCTGAGTCTAGGCTTCAATCTTCCCACTTCACGGAAGTACTTCACCAACTACGTCAGCAACTAACGCAGAACAATGACACCAAAGGCTTGATCACACAAGCACACACCAAACGATCTCTCAACTGTTTTTCTTTTTAGCAGAGACACCTTTCTCCATAGAGGCACGTCCTCTTATTTAGATAACCAGAACTTGCTCCACAAGTTTTTCCAAAAGCAACTTAAGCAACTTTCCATTTTCTCTTTAGGAAATAACTCTCTTGCCTTTTCTTCTCCAAATAATACCATTTACACTTAATGTAAATGTTCCAGTAATTATATTACTTCTTCTCTAAGCTTAACAAGCCCACGAACATCATAAGACACGAACTCCAACTCAGCCCATCTTCATGACACACACATGTACTACCTCTTGTAGTACTTCACGAACTGATACAGAATATACATCTTCAATCTCCCCTTTTTTGACTATGCATGTGAACTCATCACCTCTGGACATAAGACCACGTCTTCAATCTCCCCCTATGAGTCACATCATGGTCAAAAACTAATATGAAGATCTATATCCTCCAAAGTAAGGAGGAAATCCCATTCCACCATCTCCATAGTGATCAAATCTCCCAGACCACGAATTCCTGAGCCCAAATCCTCCATGATTAGCTCCTTGAACAGACTTGAAACACTCACGTCGAATATGCCCTTGAACTCCACAAGAATAACATATAGGACCATGACTTCTCATACCATAAGCACCATAAGCTTGTACCATCTGATTCTTCTCCCTCAGCAACTTAAAACACCTTGGCCTAATGTGCCCAACAATACCACAATGATGACAAACAGGCCGAAACTTCCGTTGACATGCACTCTTCAATCCAGAACCTCTCTCTGGAGTAGTCGCCGTAGCAGTACGCGTAGCAGTCGCGTTCTTCACATCAGTTGCAGTCTTTACTGCAGTCTTTCCATTAGATGCCTTTTCTGCAGACACCTTAACCTCTGGCTTTGTAGCAGACGTAGCTAAAACCTCAGTTTTTCCTGCTGATACAAAAACACCTTCAGCTGTAGAACATTCTCCTTGATATCCAAGACCACATCGATCATTTTTCCCAACACTGAGAAGATGATCTAACTGCTTCGTCCCACCATTCAGCATCCGCAAACCCTTCTGAGTCTCTGCAAGTCGAATCCTAGCCTGTCGTGCTTCTTCTTCTTTCTCTGAGGCATACTTAAGTGCTTCAGCCACTTGAGCTTCTAGCTTGACCTTCTCCTTAGTCAGCTCTCAATTCGTCTCAACCTGCTTGAGCCAATTCTCATACAGCCTCTCATATTTTCCAGCAAGATCAAAGTCTCCATCATCATTATCACTTACAGCATCATCATCACCTCCACATGAAGACCCTGACGCAGACGCTGACGCAGATCCCGTCGCAGATTTTTTCTTAGAACCAGGAACAAAAGTTGTGAACGCCACAATATTCTTTAGCTCTTTACCATCATCAAAATCACTTTTGGTGACTATCTTCTTCTTCCGCTTCTGCAGATTTGTACATTCAGCTTGTACATGCCCAAAACCTTTGCATTCAAGGCACTGTAGAACCTTTGGGGAATTACCAAATCTTCCTCTTGCTCCTTTCTCCTTCATGCAATCATCAACCATGAACTCCATAGAAGATCCATTCCTAGAAAAACGCTTCTTGAAAGGCAACTTAGCTTTCTCCATTGATCTTCAAGATCTACTTGAAACTATGTCCTTCTTCCTGAACCAGTTTCTCTTTTCACTCTCCCAGATCACACCAGTAACTTAGGTGACCCGCTCTGATACCACTTGTTAATGTAGTGAGGGCAGATAAATAATAGCAGAAAGTAAAACACACAAGTTTATCTTTTCGAATTCACTAGAACAAGAGAGTCTTACACCAATCTTTTCTATTACAAGAATCCTTTAGGATTAGCCTCAATCCTAAGCTAAAACTCACCCTAGAGTCTAGACTTCTGATTATCAGGATCCTTCAAACCCCGAACTAAACTCCCCCTGAGTCTAGGCTTCAATCTTCCCACTTCACGGAAGTACTTCACCAACTACGTCAGCAACTAACGCAGAACAATGACACCAAAGGCTTGATCACACAAGCACACACCAAACGATCTCTCAACTGTTTTTCTTTTTAGCAGAGACACCTTTCTCCATAGAGGCACGTCCTCTTATTTAGATAACCAGAACTTGCTCCACAAGTTCTTCCAAAAGCAACTTAATCAACTTTCCATTTTCTCTTTAGGAAATAACTCTCTTGCCTTTTCTTCTCCAAATAATACCATTTACACTTAATGTAAATGTTCCAATAATTATATTACTTCTTCTCCAAGCTTAACAAGCCCACGAACATTATAAGACACGAACTCCAACTCAGCCCATCTTCATGACACACACATGTACTACCTCCTGTAGTACTTCACGAACTGATACAGAATATACATCTTCACCTTGTACTAGTTTATTCATGTTAACAGAAAACCCTTTATCAAAACATGAAAAAGAAAACGAAAAGAATGTGGGAAACCCATTTTTCACTCATACATACACATTCACAAAACATGGTAGTCTCCCCACTAATGAGATCAAATTACAGTTCAAAATAACCTAATTATTGTATGTTACTAGTGATCCTAAAGCCTATATATATATATATCTACTTTTTTACCAATTCATTTGTAGAGTTATTATTTTGAGAATTTAGCATCGTGTAAGAGAATTAAGTTCTTAAACAAAAAAAATATGGAAGTATTCTTGGTCCACTGGTTTGATTAAAGTTCACTTATGCTTCTAAGTTCTAAACCAGAAAGTTTGAGTTCTCTAAATTTTTTCATAATTTATAATAGCATACTAGACTTTAATCCGCCCGACTGGCGGGTACTTATTTTATGTTTTTAATTTTTTTTATTTATACTAAATGATATATTTGTAATATTTAAACCTAAATATAGATTGGAAATTAATATTTGTAGTTGTAACAAAAATTAAAACTAAAAGTTTAACATAATATTTTGATACAAATTTTAATTCCTAATTAAAGTAATATAAAGGGTGGTCATAATTTTTTCAATTCCAAAATCTTAGCATCACTTAAACACAAATAAAATAAATTTATAAATACATAAAATATATGAACATATTTGGAATTAAAATAATTTTGTTAAAGAAAAATAATTTTGCTTGTTTATTTCTATATCTTGATATGTGCTCGTATAATTATTTGCTTTTACTAAATTTTTTGTTGTACAAATGATAATACACAAACACACACATACACACACATATATATATATATATTATAAAGTAATATGTACTACATAATTGTTGATATAACATTTTAAAAAACAATTTATTTATTACTTTGAATAATTATATTTTGTGATTTTAATCGTTTATTGTATCACAGTGTATCATATTAAAAGTCCAATATTTATAATTAATTGGACTTATATTATGAAAGCGTTATACTAATAACTTATGAATAAATTATTTTATATTTTATTTATATGTTATATAACTTTATTTTAATGAGTGATTTTTATTTTATTATTATTTATTAATAAGTACTAAAAATTAATATGTTAATACAAAATCTATTATGAAATCTATTTTGGTTAAAATTCGATTAAAGAAATCTATTATTTAAATTATGAAAAAACATTAAATACTTAAATATATTATTTAAATAAAGAAAAAACAAAAACTCCTTAAATTTAGCTTCAGTTAATACTTCAACAATTGTAAATAAAATGAAAAACTCAGTGCTAATTTAATTTTGTACTTCTGTTTTAAAAATATAGATTTATCCATTTTTGAAAGAAAAAAAGAGCCAAGTTATGGCCGGGCTAGGCCCATTAGGTTAGCAAATGAACCTAGATTGGATCAGTTTTTTTTGTTTTTTTTTTGTCAACTAAATTGGATCAGTTTTCTACCTTATCCTCTTCGACCGAATATATTTTTTTTTTTGGGTCAAATAACCGAATTTAAAAGAATCGTACTTTTTAAGAAAGACAATAACCTAATGGGCCTAATATTGGAATTAGTTTCCGATCTTATCCTTTCCGACTAAATTTCAGATATTTTTTATTTTTTTTGTTTAAAAGAACCATAATTTACTTTATACGAATCGCAAACGGATTGGAACGAAAAAAGGTCAAACAAAGCAAACAGTAACGCGTAAACACGTGGACGGCAGATTACACAAAACCATGTGAGGTGCGGGTCCCACCCATACCCACTTGTCTCTCACATATAATTCTGCTTCGGAAACAACAAACCTCAGCTTTGGTACCCGAACCACGCTTTTATATAATAACACAACTCTTATCTTCATCTTCTTACATTCGTGTTCTGTCCTAATCCGTTTCGCGTTTTATCAAAACAAGAAAGAATCTCAGATATTTTCTTAACACAAAGGTAAAAAAAATATCTTCTACTATCTTTTGTCTTCTTGTTCTTGATATCGTCAGATCATTTGATATTGTTAAGTCTTTGTGCAGAGATATTAAAGAAGAACATGGCGATGGTTTCAGGAAGACGTTCTACTCTAAACCCCGACGCGCCACTGTTTGTTCCGGCGGCCGTACGGCAAGTGGAGGATTTTTCGCCGGAGTGGTGGCAGTTGGTGACGACATCGACATGGTACCATGACTACTGGATCAGCCAGAACCAAGGAGCAGATGGTTTCTACGATGGTGAAGTCGATGTAGCTGATCTTCTACCAGAGTCGTTTGATTTCGATGACATGGAAGATCTCTTCGTGGCTGATGAGTTTGATGTAGAGATCTACCACGCAGGTAAAGATGATTTGAAAAGCAGCTCTGTCTCTATCAACAGAGTTGGAGACTGATTGTTCTTGAATTTGTTTTGTATGGATCAGGTGGTTTAGGGAAGGACGGTGAGATGGTTAGGAGATCGAGAGGGAACAGGAGTCCTAAGTTGATTGTTGAACCGGCTAAGTATGCGGAGAAGCCAGCTAAATGGGCAAACCAGAGGGTTGCTGTTCCAAGAAACATCCACCAGCCTCGTTGAACAAGAGAGGGAGGAGGAGGAGTTGTTGTTAACTAGTCAGAGTTGGTTGTATGTTAGCCACTGCACCTTTGTAATTTTTTTTTAGTATTTGCTTTCCCATAAGAGAACATGTAACTTCTTTGTACTTTTATGATGTTCATTCTCAAAACTTGTTATCATAAAAAATGTAAAAACATAAAAAAAAGTTGTAAGCTTTGAATGAGAAATGAGAACTAGCTAGAGTTTATTTCTAGACAAGATTGTACAAGATTATTAGAATGGTTGGTTTTGGTGGCTGTAAGAGAGAGGCAGATGCATCAGTGTTACTTTGGCTTTAAGACCAAGAGAGAGAGCCAAACTCACAAGTATATGATTTTCACGTCTTAGCTACCTTCCAGTTTCTTTAGATTAGATGTTCTGTGCAGTGTTCTCAACACACTACTAGTTGCCGGTGGATGTTGGATTCAAGACATGATCAATGTGGCTCCAAACCAAACCGACTAGAGAGGATGTCAAGAGAATGTTTCATACTAGAATTTGTTAGAGCTGTGAGATTGAAATTTGATTTGTTTTTGTTTTCATCATTGCCTTCAACTTTTATGTAAAAGTGAACAAAAGAAAAACGGCGCGTGCATATACGCGCAGATGTGAGCGATTGAAACTGGAACTAGCGTTGTACAAAGGACGCTCCTCTTTTTTTTTTGGCGGTTCTTTCTTTCTTTCTCCACATTTGGCCTCGCTTAATGTGCCTGCCCAACCTCCTTTATCGAATCGATGAACAAGGTTCTTCAGTTCGGTCTCCATAGCTCCAAGTACGTTTCTGTCTGATTATGTTCGAAACTTCTTCATACTTGTTTCCTGTATTATCTCAATCTTCTTCTTCTTTTTCATAAAGTTCAGGGCTTTTTGTGTTGTTTGTTATCTTCTGTTTCGTTTCGTTTCTTAGAGCATCTCCGATGGAACTCTCTATTATTGTGTAGTTTTTGCTCTAATTGTGTACTCTAGTTACTCTATTATAAAGTGAAATATTGAGAAATATCATATTTTTACTCTATATTTGGAGTGGAAAAATGATATTCCTCTATATTTCACTAGAGTTCTATTATAGAGTACACCATTGGAGCAAAAATTACACAATAATAAAATTATTCTATTTTAGTGTAAATTATAAAGGAAAAAATAGAGTTCCATTGGAGATGCTGTTACATTGGGACAGAATCAAACCCTCGTTAGATTCCTTCTGTGTTCTGTTTGAATTGCAAAAAAGCTGTAACCTTTTTCAAAATTTTAATGTTTTTCAAACTTCTACGATGTGACTAAATGATGATGTCTAGGGTTCTGGCGGTGCCTCTTAGGAGCTCAAGGTTTGGTTCATCGATTGTTAGTGTTAGAGTAGGAACAAAAAGTTTCAACAAGACTCTCATGTCAAATGCTGCTACGCCTTTCTCTATCAACAACACCAATGGAAAGGAAATGAAGGTAGCAGCAGCATCAGCTACTGATCATAACAGTCATCAGATGGTTGGTACTAAGGTTGTGATTGATCAATTTTTTGCTTCTTCTGATTGCTTTGGTTCTCTTGTTGGTATTGTACAGGATGATCTAAAGGAAATTGAGACGATGACGGTTCAAGAACTTAGAGCCACACTTAGGCAAGCTCTTTTGGTTTCTTACTTGCTTCTTTTGTTTATTGTCCCCCGTAGACTTCCAAATTCTTGTTCTAACGGTTGTGTGATCATGAATTATAGGAAACTTGGACTACCTGTGAAGGGACTCAAACAAGAACTTATCTCATCTTTACGACTTCATATGGACACTAATTTACAAGGTTTGTAACTGCCCACACACACCCTCTCTCTCTCTCTCTCTCATATGTGTGGATTGGAAAAAATGGAATTGGACTTGTTTGCATTTTAGCTTCTCTATTTGGTAAGTCCTGACCTGTTTATCTGTTACAGATGAAAGTTCTGGTGCAGAAATAAAGGAAACTACTTCATCCACTCCCTCAGAAAGTGTCACTATCAAAAGAAAGATCAGAAACAGGGAAGAGTCCACAGATGATGATGACTGCAATAGCTCTGAAGCTTATGGAGAGAGAAGAGTAAAACAGTCTTCTGAGAAAAACTTGAAAACCAAAGTTTCTTCAAAAGCCATCTTAAGTGAACACAAGTCATTAACCAAAACAGGTTTGTCACATGTTAAAAGAAAGCGAACACAGTGTGTACTATATATATTGGCATTTTCATAAGAGTTGCTTGAATCTTCATAGGTAAGAAGAAATCTCGGTTAAAAGAGGAAGAAGCATCATTGACCATATCTAGCAAAGTCCTCAAAACCGATGAGTTCATCTCATCCTCAGTTCAAAGCGAACCATGGACGGTACTTGCCCACAAGAAGCCTGAGAAAGACTGGAAAGCTTATAACCCAAAGACAATGAGACCTCCCCCTCTACCAGAGGGTACCAAGTCTATGAAGATTATGACTTGGAATGTTAATGGATTGAGAGCATTGTTGAAGTTAGAAAGCTTCTCTGCTCTGCAACTTGCTCAGAGAGAAAACTTTGATGTGCTGTGCTTGCAGGAGACAAATATCCAGGTCATTGCATTACATAACATTAGCCCAATCCTAAAGGATTAAATTCTTGTTACTAAATAGTACATCTATTACGTTTATGGTAGGTGAAGGATGTTGAGGAAGTTAAAAAGCTCTTAGTGATGGCTATGATCATAGTTTCTGGTCTTGCAGCGTCTCAAAACTTGGTTACTCTGGAACTGCTATTATTTCAAGGGTAAAGACAAGAAGAACTGTGTCTGAATATGTTGTGTTGAAATTGTAAGTCTTCTAATCAAAGTTTGTCTTTTTGACAGATAAAACCAATCTCAGTTAGATATGGTACTGGTCTATCTGGATCAGATCATGACATGGAAGGACGCATTGTTACTGCTGAGTTCGAATCGTTCTACTTGATAAGCACCTATGTCCCTAACTCCGGAGATGGCTTAAAAAGATCGGTACTCCTCAACTCTATGACATCTAGTTTCTACAGTTGGAACCAGATTCTTGTTTTCTTTTACTTAACAAATGGTGTGGGCTTCTCTAGTCATACAGGATTGAAGAATGGGATAGAACCCTTAGCAAGTACATCAAAGTATGAAAGTTTTCTTTATTTATTGTATCTATTCTTCTCCTAAAGGGCCTTGTTGCATCTGCAGGAGCTGGAGAAGTCTAAACCTGTAGTCTTGACTGGTGATCTAAATTGACATCTACAATCCTGCAGTAACAATTAACTCTCAGATTCTTCTTCTTTTTTTTTTATGTCATTTCAATTAGTCACCTCTCTTTTTGCCAAATGTTTTTTTTTTTTTTGATTAGGGGAACAAAATAAGTGCTGGTTTTACAATAGAAGAAAGACAATCATTTAGAGAGAACTTCTTAGACAAGGTTTGTAGATACCTTTAGAACACAACATCCCGGTGTTGTAGGTTACACTTATTGGGGCTATCGCCATGGAACTCGCAAAACCAACAAAGGTAATCAAGTCTGCATAGTAAAAAAAAAATGCTATTGATAGTTGTTTCAGATTCATATTTGGGATTGTGAATTGGTGTGTAAAACAGGATGGAGATTGGACTACTTTTTGGTATCTGAATCGATCTCAGCCAATGTTCATGATTCTTACATTCTCCCTGATATCAATGGCAGTGATCATTGCCCCATTGGCCTTATTCTCAAGCTCTGATCTACTCAAAGCTTCACTATTCCAGTTTCCTTTTTCTGGTATTTTGGTTAAGGTTTTTTTTTTCTTTTTTTGAACACCTTTTGGTTAAGGTTCTGAATGGCTTTTAGCAAGAGATTCACAAGTTTTTGCTTATGTGAATTTTGGAATCTTTTAGAAGTCTGATGTCTTCATCACAATGTAGTATCTTGAAAATGAAGGTTGAACTTTTGTTGATATTCTCTTACAGTTAAAAAAACATCAATAAGGTTTTGATTCTTGAATGATGAACAAAAGAACGAAGACAAGCAGTACATTCTTCATCATTCTTAAGAAATTACACTAGGATATTCTTTTCTTAGTTCTTTTTTCTAGAGCATTATAAACATTCAATATTTTAAAACTTAAACCAGAGAAAACATTTCTATATATTTTTAATTATGACATGATTTTTTAGACCTTGGGTCCAAAATTTTATTTGGCCTGCGATCAGCCGTTGAAATATTACATGCATGAGGCTCGAACTTGTCGACATTTATACAAAACACTCCTTGTTAACGACAAGATCTCAACTACCTCCATGCATTTGATATTATTTATATGTATTTGTATGTTCTACTCAATAGTTGATCTTAGAACAAACTTTCCTGACCTCACCATCAACGTCTGTCTTTACCTCAATGGAACTCATCTTAACCATAGCTTGACCGAACTCCTTATCAAACCTTAACCCTAACAAACCTCTAATAGTACTAGCATACTTCCTCACCACGTCATTCGTCTCAGAGTCCGACCAAAGACGTTGGTCCGACTCCAAAATGCCGTTACCGTCTCTTAGGTTCTTGAAGAAGCTTACATCGAATTTTGATGGACTGCCAATGTCAAGAGCAACACGTTTTGATGGGTCTCCATTGGGTGGACAAAGAGTCTTGAGCTGCGTAAGAAACGATGGGCTTATGGTTGGGTCGGAGTTACCGGTCACCGTGTAGTTGTATAAACGGTAACGGAAAAAGAGACAATCCGTTTGTCCTATTGTGTGTGCACCTGCATGTCCTCATCAAATGAGCTATCAATTTATAAACATCAATAATATAAAGGAAAACGACACTAAAAACAGGAAAATGACACTAATATAATTGTTTTTGTACGGGTAAATATATGAGTGCAGAAAAAATAGAGAAATACAGTAAGATAGCAATAAAACATATTCACATTCAAAAATAGCTAAGGAAAAAATTCTCAAAATAACATTAACTAAAAATTAAAAAAATATTTTATATTTGGGTTTATATTTAGTGTTTAGTGAATTAGAGTAAAGGTTTAGGGGTTTGCGTAATTTAGTTAGTCATTTTGCTCTTTAATTAGAGCTATTTTGGAAAATTTTCTCTTTTATACTATTTTTGTCCTAATTTATTATTGTGGTGTCTACAAAATTTGCCCATATAAATATCATAAGAAAATAGAGATATAAATAAAACATACCAAGTAGAGTAACTAGATCATGAGCATCCAGCCCTTTAGCTTCGAACTTTTGCTTTTGAACAGCAACAGTGTCAAATGGTGAAGGTAGATTCGATGCTTCCGATGCCAACGAGATTCTACCGTCTTTACGACCCGTTGGAACTCGCCAGCTTGGTCCAGAACTCTGTTACAATACGTAAATTATACCAACAAACTTCCAAAGAAATAATTAAAAACATAAAATTAGATTCAGTAAACTTGCGTACCAAGTCAACAGCGTCACGAGCAGCAAGTGCAAGTATATCTGCACATGACACAATTCCTGGACACTCTAACTCAAGTTGTGATTTGGCATCATCAATCACTTCGAACCCTCTAAGACCACCATTAGCTAGAGCGGTTTGCTCCGCAGTTTTTCCTTTGATTAAAACCGATCCATCACAACCCTAAGAATAGGTAAAGATTTCAACTATTAAATTTAACTCGTATAAATTATGATCAAAGGAGATTGTGATTAAAGCAGTATTAGAACCTGAACAAAACAGTCATGGAAATGAAGCCTAAGCAAGCCAGGAGAGATGGTGGGATCAGAATCAAAGTGAGATTCAACTGTGGATCTTACTATGGACTCAGCTCTTGGACATGAAGCTGAATAATAACCATTTTTTAAAGACTGGCTTCTCACTTCTTTTCCCAATACCAACACTATTATCATCACATAACAATAGTTGCCTAAGTACACTCCCATTTTTTCTCTCTCTTTAAATTTCAATGGTCAGTGAAAATACAATGATGTTTATGCCTCACCGTATATTACTATATATACACAACAACATAAACACACACACACTCACATCTCAATGGAACAGTTTGTGGACGCATGCATAGTGTCTTCCTTTTCCTTTTGTTTATTTATTTGTATTGGTATATACACTTGGTTGCCACTATGATGAGTTAATGGGATTAGATTAAATATTATTTTTCAAACAATAGTACGTGGGAATTTTATCGTGTCTAAGAGTTTCGTGCTGATCTACGTCATTTTTTCAAACCAGTTTTAAAATACTTCGTTTCAAAACATATGTGGTTTGTTTGCTTTACTTGAAAGCTTCTTTGATCACTCCTCAAACTCCAGCAATCCATGAAATAAGCAAACGTGTTCACAGCTTAGTTCTGGTGAAAGTCATAACTAGTTTTTCCCGTTCACATCAACGTCTCATGTATAGTTACAACTCTCAATCCTAATCTTTATTTTGTGTATTACAGAAAAAAACGAACCCAACAATCGGAGATGAAATTGATATAGAAGAGAAGCGGAACACTAGATAAAGAAAGTGAAACGGATAAAAACTCATAACCATCTATTTCCAAGTTCCAATTGGTTCAAGGTCGTCTTGTTTGGTACACACACCTTCATGATCTCAGCATAGAATGCATGGTGGACAGTATTAGTTGATTGAATTTTGTTCAAGTGTGTTTATTCTATTGAAAAGAATTCAGTTGATAGGGCTGACTTCTGTTCACTATTATATATATATAATTATGTCTAAACATGTAAAACATGCGTTATTGGAAAGCTAGAAAACATATAAGGTTTATTTAATTATTTGGGGAAACAAACATATGTAATATTTAAGTTGTCAGAGTAACCTAGAAGAACCAATGAAGAGCTGTACGGGTAATCGTTTATGTAAGTATTGTTTTTGTGTGTGTGTGTGTGCAACATATAGTGATATAGAGATTATTAAGTGATAGCAAACTTTGGTAACAAAACCGAGTATGAATTTGAAGCTTTTAGTGTTTCTGATCTCGTATTAGATAGTGAGACTATCTTTTTCATCACAACGAAGCCATTGTGCAGAGATTCTATAGTTAACTGGTGAGGTTTCATCTAATAGCAACAATCTATGTCACTGATTAATCAAATCATTAACCATGTTGTTAATATATAACTCGAATCACATAGTTACCATCATATTTTAGAGCTACAGAGAGAATCCTGATCGGACGACACGTGTACATTGCAGCCAAGTGGCAGATCTTTATTGGTCACAGTTATGCCTTAAGGGAAGTTTGGTCAGAAATCTTTCAGCTATTAAGGCAAGGAAACGGATTGCCATGGCAGCTCGTAAAAGAGCTTCTTTAACGTCAATTTCCAACAATCCGTATCCGTCAGAACCTAAATCATCTCTACCGACCGGAGTAGAAGATAACCCGGAACTCTTCCGGCGACGTATTTCGTCTAGCGCCGCCGAAACTGATCTCCGTGATCTTTACTTTTCTGTGCTCGATCCATCGCTTCCTTCTCTGTTTTTCACTACAAGGTTGATAACATGCTAGATTGGTGGGGTTCTTCGTCACACTCAAGATGATTCTTATCGCTGCAAGATACGTTCTGAGGCGTGACAAGAAAGCAACTCATCATTGGAGACATCAAAGTGTAAGTCTGTATATATTTGTGTGGGATCAGCTTAAAAAGTTTCTTCATTTCATATGTTTATTTTCAGGCCTGAGTCTATTGGGTATTGTTATTGGTATTGTTTTCTTGATCGTGACGATTATATTTCAGTATTTTTATTTCTCTGAAGATTCCAATGTAAGTGTGTTTCACCCTGTGCTGGTTCTCCTTATCAATGTTCCTGAACCATGCTGTTGGTTATGTGTAGTGGCTTGTGGAGTATAATGCAGCACTAGCAGCTATTTCCTTCATGATTTTGCTTGGACTAAGTAAATACCCGTACAGTTATGTTATTTCAAACCTAAATATTGTGCAATGTCTCCAACACCCGTACAAAACTGTACATCGTACAATTATTTTTGTATATACAATGTACAGTTTTGTTATTTCAAAAATAATTCTGATGTTATCTCTCTTCTGTCAAATGTTTTTGATTGGGCGAACAAAAGAAGTGCTGGTTCTACAATAGAAGAAAGACAATCCTTTGAAGAAAACTTCTTAGACAAGGGGTTTGTAGATACCTTTAGAAAACAACGTCTTGGTGTCGTAGGTTACACTTATTGGGGTTATCACCATGGTACCCGAAAAACCAACAAAGGTAATCAAGTCTGCATAGAAGTGGTGAACTGGTGTGTGTGAAAACATGATGGAGACTGGACTACTTCTTGGTATTTGAATTGATTGCAGCTAATGTCCATGATTCTTAGATTCTCCCTGATACCACCGGCCCCATTACTATTTATTCTCAAGCTGCTCTGATATATCCTCAAATTTTTATTGTTCCAAGCATTTTTTTTGGTGTTTTGGCTAAAGTCTTAAATGACTGTTCTTGATTCACAAGTTATGCTTATCTGAAATATCGAAATTTATGTCTTTTAGAAGTCAAATGTCTTCATCACAATGTAATATTTTGAAAATGAAAGGTTAAACTTTTGTTGATATTTGCCCTACTGTTAAAAAATATCTTTTTCCAAAATATTTACTTTATTGATGTTTTTAACAGTAGGGAAAATATCAACAAAAGTTTAACCTTTCATTCTTGATTTGTGCTTATCTGAAATATCGAAATTTATATCTTTTAGAAGTCAAATGTCTTCATCACAATGTAATATTTTGAAAATGAAAGGTTAAACTTTTGTTGATATTTTCCCTACTGTTAAAAACATCAATAAAGTAAATATTTTGGGAAAAAATGTTTAATAAATTTCTTTTTTTTTTGTTTCTATAAATTTCTACAACTAAGTGTGGGTAAAAAAACTGAAACGAACCAAGTCAAACCGAACCGAAACCGATCCGAACTAAACCAAAGTCTATTATCAAATAGCTCGATTTAAGATTTTCCCAATTCGAACAAAACGAACCGAAACCGATCCGTATCAAACCGAATTATACCAAACCGATAAAATGTATTTGTGTTATTTTTTGAATTAAACATACTAGTAATATATAAAATACTAAATCTAAAACTAAAATCACTATTAACTTTATTAACAATGTTGGTGTTTTAAAATTTTCTATTTACTTTAGTTAATTTTAGTTTAATTGTGTTCTTATAGTTTTTTGTGATTTTAAGGTTTTTGTTTCACTTTTATATTAGATTTAATTTAGATAGTTTATGTTTACAAGGCATTGTTAATGATGTTTTTTAATTTTCTATTTACTTTAATGATTTGATTGTGCTTTTATAAATTTATGTGTGTTGTAGAGGTTTTTGTTTCAGTTTTATATTGGATTTAGTTTACATAATTTATTTTTTCATAATCACATGATTTCATGACCATGCATTTTTGTTTTAAAACATGATTTCTCTTAAACGGTTAAATTTAATGATTTCATGACCATGCATTTATGTTCTAAAACATTATTTCTCTTTAAAAAAACTAAACTCGAACGAAACCGAAACATAAACCAAACTGAATACAAATCGAACCGAAACCGATTCGAACCAAAATAATTATAGTTTACTTCAGTTGGAAAATTCTAGAACCGAAATACCAAAAATGAACCAATAAAATAACTGAAGTGCCCCACCATTAATTACAAAGATGAGAATATTATATAGACAATTCTACAGCCGAAAATTCTACCATCTTTATGAGAATTCGCGTCTGACTACACTATTCAGAGCCGTCTTATGAGATACATGTTCGATGGTACGCCATACAACAAGCTGAAGATCTCTTGTAATTTATTTCTCCATATCTGCATAATTTTAGTATTTTTTAGGGTTTTAATCCCAGACCTCTGGATGTATAAGTATTAATAAACCCTTAGTCAAACCACTGGACCCAAGGTTTCCACAATAATAATAGTAAATTGTGAATTTAAAATAAATTAATTGTGTTTATTGAATTACTATTTGTTTAAGTTATTACAAATTGATAATTACATAAAATAGTGTATCTATATATAAATTTAATATTTTTCTTAATATGGGTGAATAAATAACAAATTTATCTTTGTAGAACACAATTAGTAATTGATTAAACGTAGACATTTATTTTGAACGATTCTTAAAAAAAATCTAAGATTGCACTTGTATTGGTTTATGAGTTTTAAAAGTACGAATAAATTCTATTGTTATTGGGAGGAAGATTGTTAAATTCCATTCAAAATCTTTTGTTATTAAAAAATTTTAGTTATCATTAACTTTATAATTCTATTAAAACTTATTGTTATTGAAATGTAATTTTTCTTTATTTTTACACATAAGACTAAATATTGAAAATATCATATATTTCCATAAGATTTTTGAAATCTATATAACAAACACAAACATACAAAAACACATTAAATTAAATAATGCAAAAATACATATCACAACCTTAACATGATCTATAAACACAACTTCAGTTCTCTACATGTAAGACTCTTTGATCAACAACTAATAGCATAATATATATGTAATATCCCGAGTTGTCATATGTGAAAAAGTTTAAGAGAATTAATTTGATTATTTATATCATCAAAGTTGACTTACCTTTTTGTCAAGCAACCATTTAGAATTCCAGAGTTATGTGTATTTGAGTTAGAGTAGTGGAATGACGAGTAACTTATCGAGAAGTAATTCGCGATACCGTGCGAATGAGGTTAAAACACGAAAAAATATCATGTGGTGATTGCAGATCATTCCTAGGAAAGTTAAGTTTTAATTGATTTTTGCCGCTTTCAGTGAAACCAGTGAGGCTCACTGTAGAACATATATTCGACGCGCGTAGAGCGAGTTATCCCCTATACATTATTTACCAAGTGATTTTGACACATATCTTCTACATAATCATCTTAACCAGATAAATGTGACATGTTAAAATGATGACATGACTTAAGATTAAATGTGACATGTACAATGACATTTAATAATTATTTACATTTTTGGTAAATTTTTAATAATATGGAAGTAAATTATACATCATCATTAAAGTAAATATATTCAAATATGACAACAAATAATTTAACAATATTTTAAAATTTTCAAAAAATCATTTATAATTATAAAATTTTATTACTAAAAAAGATTTTCAATTGTTTTACAGTTTTAAAAAAAAGTTATAAATGTTTAACTGTAGTATTATTAAATTCTTTTATATATCTAAAGATTCTAAAATAATATTCATTTGTATTTTTTGATAATTGTACATATTTTATATCAATTATAATAAATTTTATATAAATTAATTTTATATATTTTATCCAAAAACAGATAAAAATATATCTAAGATTATAATTTTAAATATATACATATCTATTCTTAAGTATAATTTAAAATTTAAACAAAAATTATTATTTTAATTATAAAATTTAAACAAAATTTATTATTTTATCTTAATTTTATGTTCATTTAAATTCAATGTTTAACCATAATATTATTGAATTCTTTTATATATATAAATATTCTAAAAATAATGTTCATTTGTACTTTTTGATAATTATACAGCTTTTATATCAATTTTTATTAATTTTATACAAAATAATTTAATATATTTTATCCAAAATAAATAGATAAAATATCTATAATATTAATATAATTTTATTTTAAAATATGTTTTAAATTTAAAAAATTTATTACTGCACATGGTGTAGGAAAACACCTAGTATAGATTTATTATCCTGAAACATAAAATCTACACCATTTACAATGATGAAACGTTCAATATATAAAAAAAATTAAACTAATGAAAACATTTCTATGCTTTTGTGTGACATGTATTTTCAGACCTTTGGTTCAAAATTTTATTTGGCCTGCGATGAGCCGTTGAATATACATGCATGAGGTTCGAAATTGTCGACATTTATACAAAGCACTTCTTGCGCTGAGTATTTAATTGATATATTTGTTAATTCTACTCAGTAGTTGAACTTGGAACAAACTTTCCTGACGTCACCGTCAACGCCTGTCTTTACCTCAATGAAACCCATCTTAACCATAGCTTTACCAAATTCCATATCAAAACTAAACCCTAACAATTCTCTAATAGTACTCGCATACTTATTCACCACGTCATTTGTCTCGTAGTCCGACGACCAAAGCCGTTGGTCCGACTCCAAAATGCCGTTACCGTCTCTTAGGTTCTTGAAGAAGCTTACATCGAATTTTGATGGACTGTCAATGTCTAGAGCAACACGTTCAGATCCGTTTCCATTGGGAGAACAAAGAGTCTTGAGCTGCGTAAGAAACGATGGGCTTATGGTTGGATCGGAGTTTCCGGGTACCGTGTAGTTGTATAAACGGTAACGGAAAAAGAGACAGTCCGTTTGTCCTATTGTGTGTGCACCTGCATGTCCTCATAATATGTGGATAAAACGTGTTATAAATTTATAAACATCAATAATCTCAAGGAAAAAGAGATTAATATAATTATTTTTGTACATTCGGTTTTGGATCTCACATTGACAAGTGAAACATTAGTTTAAAATCTATTCAAAAATGTGCATAAACATATGTCCAATAAATGTTAAAATAAAATTTTATTAATTTTCTTACAAATTATTTATAACCTCTAAGAAGTATCGTACCGGCTACCGGCTCTGGGTATATTTAAGAACACTGGAGAGAAATAAATATACATACCGAGCAGAGTAACTAGATCATGAGTGTCCAGCCCTTTAGCTTCGAACTTTTGTTTTTGAACAGCAACGGAGTCAAGGGGTGAAGGTAGAATCGATGCTTCTGATGCCAACGATATTCTACCATCTTTACGACCCGTTGGAACTCGCCAGCTTGGCCCAGAACTCTGTTATCATGTGTAATTAATAAAGAAACTTCCACGGGATAAGTAAAATCGTAAACTAGGTTTAGAAAACTTGCGTACCAAGTAAACAGCGTCACGAGCAGCAAGTGCAAGTATATCTGCGCATGACACAACTCCTGGATACTCTAACTCGAGTTGTGCTTTTGCATCATCTATAACTTCGAACCCTCTAAGACCACCATTAGCTGGAGCAGCTTGCTCCGCATATTTTCCTTTGATTAAAATCGACCCATCACAACCCTAAGAATAGGTCAAAAGTTAACCATCCGTTCAAGTTGTATAAATCATGATCAAAGGAGTTTGTGATTTGAGAAGAATTAGAACCTGAATAAAGCAGTCATGGAAATGAAGCCTAAGCAGGCCAGGAGAGATGGTGGGATCAGAAGCAAAGTGAGATTCAACGGTTGATCTTACTATCGACTCAGCTCTTGGACATGAAGCTGAATAATAACCAATTTTTAACGACTCATTTTTCGTTTCTTTCCCCAACACCAATACCATCACAATCACCAACACCAGCACTATTAGCATTACACAACAATAATGGCCTAAGTTCAGGACTCCCATATTTTTCTAGTTTTTTAAATTTCCGTGATCGATTATTAATATACAATGATGTTGAAGCGCCACCGTAGATTATTATTTATATACACATTCATATGGCAGCCTTTGTCTCATCGAACCGTACATACACTAATGCCTTTTTTCCTTTTGTTTATTTGGTTTTTAATTATTTGTATTGGTACATACACTTGGTTGCCACTATCATGACCTAAGTATTATTTTCATACAACTTTACTGGGAACTTTATCATGTGTACGAGTTTCGTGCTAATCAAACAAGTTTTAAAATACGTCATTCTGTGTGGTTCGTTTGCTTTACGTTAAGAGCTTCTTTTATCTTTTTTTTTTTTTTTTTTGAGCAAGGGCTTCTTGAGCTTCTTTTTATCTTTCCTCAAAACTTTTGCAATCCATGAAAGCCGCCACTGTTTTTTATCATGTTCACTCACCAACCTCTCTTATATTTTCTAGTCTCAATCCTAATCAATCTTTGTTTCATTTAATACTCAGATAAAATATCGAGATGATATATAAAAGAAACTAGTGCTTGATCCATACATCCGCACAAGTATTTATTTCAATAGAAATCTATATGGGTATTAGTTTTTGATTTGTAATATATAAAATTTATGACAAATTGACGGTTTTTAATTGTCTATAATTTGTCGGTTGTTCATATTATGTTTGGATACTAAACCAATCAAAATGATATGTTATATAACAGATTGGTCAATTAACAATATTTAACTACATTAACAATTTTTGATGTATTTATTTATAAAATAAAATACCAATTAATATGTTTATGTATCTAATTGATCTATTTTTCAAAAACAAAATATTTTATATTAGATAATTTTTATATCAAATAAAATTCACATATGTTTTAATAAAATATATTGATATATTTATAAATTTTTATAAGCCAAGCAAATTTTTCTTTTATGTTAATTGTTTAGGAAAATACTAAATTAAAATTTAATTATTATAATTCAAATATATATGTGTGAATAATATTAATAATCAAAATATAAAACAAATATTTGAAAAATAATTTTCTATATTTTAATAAAAATTATAGTTTATATTTTGTGTGAAATGAAATCATAATATACATGAGTACATAATATTTAAAGTTTCTATGTCATATTTAAAATAAATTTGTTTAATTTAGTTGTAAAATTAATTATATAGAATGTTTTGGTTAACAGTAATGGTAAGTTTAGTTAGAGAATAGTTGTAAGTTTGGTAAACAGATTCGTAAAATAGATTAAATCGAACTTTTAACCATATGCAAATCCCGAATATTTTACATTTTTTATTTTTGTAATTGATACAAAGTTAATGTTGATTAACTAATAAATAAAAATTTACATCATTATTATCATAATAAAACTAGTGATGTGATGTATTGTTATGATAGTATAACTAATGAAGTTGTTAAAAATGAAATGATAATTAATGTAATAATTTGTTAAACAAAATATTTCTATTTTTTTTATTTCAGTTTTAATAGTATATACGCGAACTACATGACCACATCTCCTTCCAAAAGCCAATGGATTTAAGTATTTAACTCCATGTATTTGGTTCCATCGCATACAATCATGATTTCAATATAGAGTGCAGTGCCGTCCCAGACTTTTAAGAAGCTTAAAGCCTGTAAAAAAGTGTGGCCCTATAATGAAATGCCTATCTAAAATTACCTATAAAGTTATTTAAGATATTGGTAGCTGTCACTGGTTATGTTCGAACAAGAGATAAAAGAAATCAAATTCCACTTGCTTGACCATCTAAGCTTCAAACCAATGCTTCACCAGCTTTAATATAGGCACGGGCCTGTAGAATGCATGGTGGACTGTGTACGGTTTTTATTCCATCTGAAATTATATTAGTCATGAAACAACGTTTTACAAGAGTTTAAGTTACAAAAAAAAAAAAAAACGTTTTACAAGAGTCCATACTAGGGAAACAGAGCAAGCTGAACAACCTTACATCCCTGGAAACTAAGCCAGTCCCAGCAGAACAACTATATATCCTTCCTTGGAAACAACAGTCCAAACAAGGAAACTATGAACACCATTATTGGTAAGCTTTTGTGAGAGGTTCTGTCAAAAAATATAATTGAAAAAGTTAAACTAGAAAAGAGGAAACTAAAAAGTTACAATTGTATCGCCTACAAGACATTTTCGTCCAAGTTTAAAATCCCATAAAACCACGTGTCATATTCTGGTTGACACATCTTTTAAACAACAAAAAAACATTTAGTTACATAAATAATTTTTTTTATAGATACTCAATTAAAGAACCTCGCTGATAATTGTGCTCTAATAACCAAACAAAGCTGAAACAAGCAAGATCAACCGACAAAAAAACAAACAAACGAACCAAATTAGTTTTCTAGAGGAAGAGGAGGGAGAATGAAATTTTAGTTAGTTTGTTAATTTTGTTTTTTTCTGTGTTTAATGTTCAAGTGTGTGTATTATCAGTGGCGGATCTAGAACTAATATCAATTGGGGGCACAAAATTATTTAATAACTAATTCATTAAATAAAATAAAATTTTATGACCAGAAAATATCATACATATTTATCCTAATAAAATTATGGATCTTTCAATACTACTTTATTTCTTATTTTCTCAAATAATTCATTTTCAACTGAATAAATAATACAATCATTTAAAAATTGATCATTTTCCGCTTCTGCAAGATAGTTTTTACAAATTTCATTACTTAAAAATATCTTTCAAGTGTAGTTGTGGTAATATATAAAATCAAAATTAGTTTCAAAAACTGATAAATCTGTGAATTTGATAAATGTTTCTTTGTCTTGTAAGATTTTCAAAATCCTTCAAATTAAAAATCTTTCATATTTTCGAGTATTGTCAATATAGAAACCTTGTCAATATGTAAATGCAAATTTTCTTTTAGGCTTCAAATTCTTTTGAATTAAAAATTGTCTTTGAAAAAACACATAATATTAGAGTTTCTAAGTTTTCATGATTTCTTATTGTTTAAATCACATAAATCAAAAAAAATTTGTCGCCTGCATTTAGATTTCTGTAATTACGAAAATATTTAATTTGTAAAACTAAAAGAAAGAAGACACAATACAAAGACGTGGTTGTTATGTAATTAGGTCAAAATTTTAATTTTCTATCATTAAATTTCATTAGTTTCTGATTGGGCTTTTTAAAACTGAACTTACCTTCTTCTTTTTTTTATATACAGTATTTGGCGACAATATAATCTATGGTCTTATAATTATATTTATCACTTGAACTATATATGGACACAATCTTTGGTATGTCTCATTTTACATAATTATACTTAGCTAATTTTTTCAAGTAGTAGGGGGCACATGCCCACGTAGACAACTATGTACATCCGCTTCTGTTGGCAAGAAATTCATTTGATTGTGCTAATATCCAATATATATCGTAATTAGATGTACATCTATACAACATGCGTGATGAGAAAGCTACAGAAACATGTCCTTTCTTTGTTTTTGTTTATTTAATGTTTAAGGAAACTATTTTTATTGCAAAATATGTGATGTTCTTATGATTATAGATAAAAACTAATTAATTTCATCACGGGCCACTTACACCCACTTTTTTACATATTATATCACAACTATTAATTAACACCCAAATTTTACCAAAAAAACTATTAATTAACATTTCTAACAACTAAAGACCAAACAACTCCTAACTAAACCACTCATTTTGTCATTTATTCTGTACAGATTCTCTCGCCACAAATACACTATATATTTCTTTTTCCTCACTCACTTTTAAACTTATAAAAAATTAATTAACTAGATAATATTCTCTCGTTTAATAAAAAGTGTCAATTAACATTTTCACACATATTAAAGAAAATAATTGAAATACATTTATGTTTTCATTAATTTCATCTGTTTAACCAGTAGTTTTTAGATAAATAAATTTATTTATAAAATAAATGTATTTTGCAATTAATATTAAGTTGAAAATAAGTATAAATTACACCGGAATTATATAACGTCACATTTTATGTAACAAAATATGATAAATGACATTTAAAAAAAATAGAGGGAATTTATATATATATATATATATATATATATATATTATTTTTTTGAGGAAATAGCATAATGTCAACACTTCAAAATAAAATTGTCGTCAAACTAGATATTTCACCGAAACTGCTATCATATAATTTTCCAAAAAAGAAAGTACAAAATAGTATTTTTAATCCAAAACACACATAATTATATTTCTCAACGTCTCAACGATAACCACAAATATTATTTTGCATCTTAACTAGAAATTCGTTTTTGCGTAAAATAAAAAAAAAGTTTATTCTAGCTAAAACTACAAAATGAATGGCTACCTGCGGTCTTTTGTACTGATTTGAATGGCCTTGAACCTGGTCAAACAGTTGTTACTGCCGCTACTGTAAGTCTTTTGGATTCATCATTTGCTTTTGCATTATGTATCCAACTAGTATGTGTCCCTGCAACTGATTCATTTTTTGTTTTGTTTTTGCTTTTGCAGTGAAACACTCGTCATCTACTTTCTTCCACAAGTTCTATTGTTACTTCCTCAGGTTCATATCTAGTGACACTCTTCTCCATCATACTTATAGTCATGTGAACTCATGTTTCAACCATCTAACATTACTATATATAACTCTTCAGCTTGCTAGCATTGTGAAATGTCCAGGCCATCGTCTCCCGGGGTAACCACCTTTGCGAGTTTGTGTTAAAGAAGAGACATATCACTCATCTTGTTGTTTGGAGAACCCAGGTTTGATATTGCAACCGGACCGGAACAAAATATGGGACACTCAAAATACATGTTGACTCGTGTCAGCTCTTAACAAGCGAGAAATTCTCTGTCTGATCATATCTGTTAAAGAAAGTGGAATCAAACAGAAGATTGATTAACAAACAAAAGAAAAACATAGGCAAGGGACTAGAGAAGAATTTTGTTTACATTGACTTTCATGTCGTATGATGCCGTGGCCAGGAAGTAGCCTTGTTGTGGTTCATACTTCACTTGAGCTTGAGCATGAGTAAATGATCTTGCATTTGGCTGAGAAAGAGGATCAAAGGAGCAAAACATGGTCTCTTACCGGTTTGATGTGTCCTTGGAAGACGAGAATAATCTTACCAGTGCGGAGATCCAAAACCCGTGCACGTGAATCAAAGACCTGAGGAAGCTGCTAATGCTCCATCTCGCCTTTTCTTGTTTCTCTCCGACCTGCCTACTCTCTTCAGATATCACATAATGCTTATCCTCAGATTCCGAATCCGAGCCACTGTCTTTGGCTTCACCGTTTTTTGAAACAGGTCAACTAAACGTAGGTGGATGGGCTAGTGGAGGATGTGGTATTGGAGCCATTGGTGGGGGAAAAAGAAGTGCTATATCAGAGACCCCTGCAGTTATAGTAAAGGTGAAACAACTACTAGAGTTAGGAATTAAAGTGCACATAGCAATCTATAATCTTAGATCTAAACAATGATTCTCAATCCATAAAAAAAAGGATTCTCCTAATAATAAATCACGGAGCTGCTGTGATTTGAGTAATAGAAACTGAAACATTTACATTGTTGTGTTCCAAGCTCCCTGGAAAACTTCTTTCAAACGGGTTGACCTTATTGGACCCGGATTCATTCAACTTGGGCCTCTCTGATGGACTTTCCATATATATTGTTCACACACAAAATTGTGATGAATGTTAAGAGTCTGTTATGCATGCACGGGGTATTCAGCAACCAGCATATACACTTTACCGTGGTAAACTCATCTAACGTCTAAAACTTCATGATTCATGTGTAGTAGCTTTATGCATGGGAGGAAGTCGAAGGTTTACCAGTGGTTCAACGACCTGGTTTGCTACAAGGAGTTAGTGATCGGTTAAATTGTTTAGTTTCAGTTTACACTCAAACAAACTCTAAAAAAAGTGTCACACTTGTCGTAATTTTTTTTTTGATTTGAATAAATTTAACATTCTTTTAAAAAAAATCAGTTTGTATATTTATATATGTTGTTTTCTTATCTTAAATGCAGCCAACAATAATCCTTGCTAGTCACAGCCCAATTTTTATCTTTTACTCCCCGGTTTTCTTTTGTATGAAGTTTTAGAGAATATTTTTGTTTCAATTTGTATGATGTTTCATGTTTGGAAACTTTTTATGCAATTTTTTTAAAATAATTGATTAAAATATTAGAAAATAATATAAAGTTTTTTTCTTATGTGTTCAGAATAACAATGTTTAATTACTTTTAGTTATTTTTTATTGTAATCAAGTAATTTTAATAAAATAATTTATTTTGTGTTTATACTAAAACATTTTTATAGAAACAGAGAGAGTATATACTTGCACTTCTTCTATACTTATCTTTTTTTTTTTTTTTTTGATAATCCAGGGTTCCCCGCTTCGCGGGTCAACCCCTGGGCCCGGTCAGGCAGCGGTCCACTTCACCCGGGAGGGCTTTACCTGAGCTAGATCGAACCCAGTACCACTTTGGTGTCCAGAGCGAAGCAGGGTAGTTTCCGCATGGGGGGATCGAACCCGGATGGTGTTTGCCACCAAGGCCCGTCCTTACCACTTGGACTACTTCGTCCGGACTTCTATACTTATCTTGTGCTTCTAATTAATAAATTCCATTTTTACTAATCCACTCATGAGTCAACCTCTTCAAAATTGCTATGGATAAAATTTATTTACCCCATACCCGAAACTAGGCCTGGGATTCTGACCCGAACCGGACGGTCCGAACCGAACCGAACCGAAAATTATGAAATTGGTTATCGTTCGGTTATTGAGAGCAAACCGATCGGAATGATTTTACAAAATGTTCGGTTAGTGCATCGGTTCGGTTCGGTTCATGATATCCGATCGGTTAACCGATATTTAACCTAGGTATATATATGTATCTTATTAACCTAAACAAACCTAATCTCTCTTTTCGTCCTCAAACTCGAGCGGCAGCTTCGTCGGATTTTCAACCCTAGCAACTCGTCTTCTTCGTCTGATTCTTCCATCTTTTCGACCACTCTCTGTTCCGTGTAGGTAAGTTCTTCACTCTCTTCTCTAGTTATGTGTATTTTTTGAGTTTGTGATTGATTTGACATTTAGGGCTTCTGTCGAAATCAATAGGGGCTAATGATTTGGCTTAAATGATGGGTCGATTATCAGTGTGAGAGTGTCTCTTAGTGTTTGATTTGGATCGAAGGATGAGTTTGGATAGATTTGAGATTTAGGGTTCTTGTTGAATCGATTTGTCGTTAGACGTTTATGGTGGATTCAGATTGAAGGTTTAGTTGATTATGAGTCTCTCGACACATGTCTCTCTCTGACTTAATTTTCTTATTATCAGGTTGTGAAACCATGAGAAAATTTCAAATTTTTTTTTCATTGTCGAGATCTGTAAATTACAAGAGAATCTCATCATTAGAGTTAAAGGTAATAATGTCAATCTATCTCAATTGTTTTGTGTCTCTTTTGTGTATTTGTTTTGCTTTTTTACTGATTTTCTACGTTTAATAAGTTGCAGGTCGGAGTTCAAGCATTATGGTGACCCTTAATTTTCTATTGTTTTGTTTGTTGGACATTATAAGATTTGTTGGACATTATAACTTTATAAGATTTGAGTCATAGATTCATAGATTTAGAATGCTGGATCTTCATTGAGAAAGGATGAACAATATGTATGTTGGTTTTTACTGTATATGTTTTTTGGCTGATAAATTTGGATTTTTCAGGTCATAACCGAGAAAATTAAATTAACCCAAAAACCGAAGATAACCGAAAAAACCGAAAAAACCGAGTGTAACCGAAAAAATATTTTTTTTTTTGCTAATTATTATAGAAATTCGGTTATTTTCGGAAATAAATTGAAAACCGAAAATAACCGATTTCCGAACCGAACCGAACCGAATTTAATTTCGATTTTCTTCGGAATCAGTTTTTTAAAAATTACGGTTAACCGAAAACCGAAATTTCGGTTCGGTTCGGTTTCGGAAAACCGAAATCGCAGGCCTACCCGAAACCATAACATAACAATAACACGTAATTTTAGTTTTATTCGAAAACGGCTTTTGATCATGTGACCTCTAAGCTTTGACTAGGATGATTTTCTAGTTGAGTTGACGACTTTTAGTTTTTTTTTTCCAAGTGCATTTATGTTTTTTTTTCTTGTCATACATATTCACGGCTATTTAAGTTAGAATCGCTATAGACCAAACCATTTATAGCTCTGCAAGTTGGCCCTAGCCTCCTTCTCTCTCGGGTCCAGACATCGAGGCGCCGTTGGTTTCTCCAGATCTCGACGTCGGCGGTGGCTTAACCCGCCGGCGTCGCCGCTATTCCGTCGCTCTCTTGCCTTTAATCATGTCCTATTATTTCGTCGTTTCTATTCTCTTCACCAGGGATTCCTGGAAGCTTCAATCAAGCCGCACCTCCTCAATCAGCACCTTTCACCAGAATTCACTCCATCCTTCACCGCAAGTTCATTCCATCCCCTTAGATCCCGTGGTCTCGACGACAATTGGCTGTGGGATTCCACTCTTGTCCCGTCGTTCAGGCTCGGAATCTCAGTGTATCGGAAGTATAAGCTCTTCTCGTAGCAAATCCATCACTCTCACACCGTCAAGACGTTATCTTGAAGGTTTCATTTGTGGATCTGGCTGTCCATCGTGCGTCTCATCCAACGGTCCAGCTCTGGGCCAGCCGTGGGTTAACCTGACGTCCAATTTAAGTGGGAATCCACTCCGGCCTCCAACTCTGACATCCACCCTCCTCAATCAGCTAGGAAACCTCCGACATCCGCCATCCATACCGCCACCAGTCAAACTTCAAACCTCAACTTCTAAAGTTTTCAAATCTCGGGTTCGTGGGGCTCCACAATTTCTAACTCGGAATTTAGAACTGGAAACTTGTCGTTTGCTTTGTTTGTGCTCGCATTGTGAAATGCTCGCATTGTGAAATGCTCGCATTGTGTCTCCTCCTCAAAGCTAGGGTCCTCTCCTCATTTAAAATGCACGAAGGGTTCTTCGGGATGTACAAGATGAGATTATTGCAATATCATTTTGTTTTGCAGAATTTCTATGTGGGTTCACCAACTCTGATATGGGTTTTGCCATCCTCCTCAGATGAGGAGAGTATCTCACAATCATACCTCTCTTCTATGAACGGAGATGCTCTCTCGGATTATCTACTGAGTCCTCGGTTCAACTTACTCACCTATTTGTTATCTTGCATAGCGGTCTGTACGGGGCCAGAAGGTGCAATCGAGACTACTTTGTGTTTTCTCGTTGGTGAGGGTTGTTCCTCAACGTCACTTGTGACTATTTCTCAGCTATCCGACTTTGTTGTAGCTTCTTCGACGCATTCAAACTTTGTTTTGGATTCGCTGTCAACTTCGTATGAAAACTTATCTTGTTTGATCTCATTTTCTATTGTAGTTTATGTTTTGTCTTCAAGAGGATGTTTAATTCCCTCTTGCCCTTGTAAGCTTTGAAGTTAAGTTTAATGGAAGTTGTGTTTCAAAAAAAAAAAAAGACATGATTCTATTACAAGTATGAGTACTTGAAGAAGATGTTTTTAGCCTCTCTACCATGTTTCAATAGAGTATCTAATTCAGGCAATATTCCAGCATAGTTCTGAAACGTACCTGACATACAAAAGTCACAGTTTCAGGCTTTAGAAATCTTGACCCCTTACTGCTCCTGATTTACTTTCACTCACTTTTTCCCCTTCTTCTCCACAGTATTAGTTTCTTCTGATGTCTCAAAAGTTGTCCAACCCCACTATCTTTTTTCTCATACATTATAGTTATAGTTTTTTGTGAGTGGTATCTATCAGTCAACCGAGTCAGTCAAAGATATTGATCCTACCGTATCATATTAGTTTCCACGTGGCGCATGCCGAGACATGGCTTAGAGGAGGGGCCTTACTGCATATGGCTCGTGATTTTGTTTTCTCCTAAAGTGGTTCCACTTTGTTTGAGACTTTCAAGCTCAGCCATTGAGATTATAGACTTGATGGTTTTCTTCTACTTCAATTTTGGTTCCTAGACATTGTCTGCTCAATTTCTAAGTCTTTTTAGATGTCTTTTCGCGTTATCTTAAGTCCTTTTCTTACTCATGTTACTTACTTAATTTCTATCTAGTGCAGTGGGTGAGGAATTGGCTCCACTTACCACGTGAAGATAGCTTGATAAGATAATCTCCTTTTCTATGTTCTATAACTCTCAGAACTCTCAGTAGACAATAACTCACTTGTCGCTATCATTTGAAATACTTGGGACTTAATGCTTGATCAGTCATTGTTTTCAAAGATTTACCTCATAATATTTCAAAGATTTACTAGTTCATTGAACTCTATAGCATAAAGGATCTATACTCTGAATCTTGTTAATCTAATCGGCTCATTTATCTCTCTCAGGTTTCAAAAATAAAAACTCAAAACATATCTTCTCAAATGTCCCTACTCCGTCAGATATTGTTCTACGAGGTAATTATTATTCCTTTTACTAATATTTCCTCATTTTTACTGTTATAGTTTGTGTCCACTAACACACGAGCTTAGCTTTAAATTATTCGTTCACATATGATCATTATTTTTAGTTTAATATAATAGTTTTTCTTGACATTAATTATAGACAAAACTTGTTATATGGGGTGTAACATTATGCCTCTGACATGATTGTGTTACAAACTTTATGCAAATGCTTATCTTTCCCCATATTATTCAATGGGGTCCAAAGAAACTGATTTGTCACAAACTGATTTACTCTAAGACATTTTAAACAGTTCATGAGTTGTTGCAGGAGACTCTCTAATGGTGCTTCTCTGTAGAGATGTAGCTTTCTTATTGATGTAAGAGTTTCTCAACTCTTGAAGTTGCGCGTGCTGAAGATAGTCATTGTCATGAACCTAAGGGATCTTTTGGCCTTAGCTTAGGCTTCATTTCTTTTTCAAACATCTTTTTGCTCTTTGCATTCGAAGTTCTAACTTGTGAAAAGGAAAGTCTGGGACATGCATGTATATATACAACTGATGTTTTCACATACCCTTGCATGACTATTTTGCAGTACATAATGTCAAAGTTCTCCCTTGGCTTATAATAATCGACGTATTTGAGTTACAATCAAATTTATTAGGATAGTCAAGTAGTTATAAGGGTGTATCTACCGAGTTTGACTAGTGTGATTATACCAATAGACTACAACAATTTGTCTATGAAAGATGAAATTGCAACATTAAGAATTTTGCAAGATTTTTTTTTTTCACTAGTCTAACCACAGTGAAATTTCAAGATGGAGGACACTAGTGCAATCCCGACCACATATATGATTTATGAAGGACTTATGCCAAATTATCATTGAAATTTTACCTCTTCGGATCCAAATACAGTTTCCAACAGGAGGAAAAATATAGTAAGATGAAGAATGGGGTTTATTTGTCTCATCATGCTTTTGACAAGCCATACATCTTTTTTTAGATCTCTTCCATATTTATAGTTTCTTTTGTAAAAGAATCTCTTCCACATTTAGTTAGAAAAGAAACATGTGGAACACTATGCTACAACTATAAGTTCTATAGGCATTTAAATTTTAAACAAAAATTTTGGAGATTTTAAGCAAAGTACTTTATTAAAAAAAAACATTTATCTCTTGGTAATAAAGTATTACACGCACAATAAAGCCTTTCATCTAAATAATTGAGGATGCATTTTATCATAAGTTGAGCCATCTATTTTGGTTCTATATGTTTTGGATTTGATCATCCATTTAGCCATTCGTTTTTTTAAAGAAGCACTAGCTTAACCGTTTGCTATACATGAAAGAAAACGATTAATATTTTTCAATTATGAATTGCTTGATATGTTAATTGTATATCTTTCAGTATGTGATGAAGAAGATGTGGCATAGAAGAAAGAATCATCCAGACTTTGGAATGATGTAGCATACGAGAAAGAATCATCCAAACTTTAGAATAACAAACCAGTACCCCCCGGGGAAAAGTGAATAAAATAAGAGTTAATCGACTGTATAACAAAAACAAAATGGAAATAAATATCTGCTTGATATTTAGGTTGTCAAAAAAGATAACTGATATTTTACATAAGCAAGTAACTATTTCAGAATTGTGAAGACAATAGTATTCCTTAATTTATATTATATTTCTCAAAAATATATAATTATCTGCTTTTAATTTTTTTTTTTTATTTCTGTGCGCTTGTGATTCCGGCCTTCCACTAGTTTTTATTATTTGGTTTATACTATTTTACTTTTCTAATTTTTTTTTTTTTTAACAGGGATTTTCCGCAACCCGTAGACCCGTAGACACTTTTCTAATTCTCTTTTAGTTCACAAAAGTAATTTTTTTTCTTTTCCACTCATTTAAAAATAATATATAGTCGTCTAAACATTATTTGTGATTTGTGATGTAATCACCTCATTGATTTTAAAAGAAATATTTTGACATAAAATACTAAAAAGACATGACTAGAAGTTAATTATGAGTACATATTTATATTTAATGTTGATTTTATATTTTTGATAAATTTTTCTAAAATATGATAATAGTTCATAAATCATCATTACTATAACAATAAATATAATAGTAGAAATAGAAATATAATAATAAATTACTATTTTCAAAATATTATTTCATTCTGTTTTTTTAAATTATATAATTTTTATTATTAAAAAAATCTTCTAAAGTTTATGCAGTTTTTTAATTATAATTTTTCAATCTAAATACCATTAGTTTCTTTTTAATATCTATAAATTTTATTATTATATTTTTGTTTTAATAATTATATACTAACAAAAGTTTTATTTTAATTTTATAGAATTTGATTTAAATATATACATATATATTATTGATTATAAATTTAAATAAAAATATGCATCTTCTTAATTTTTACATATAATTTAATTAAAATTTAAAATTAAATTTTAAGCAAATAGTAAAACATAAAAATAAAAATTTTATGCTTAAATATAATAAAAGTTTTAGAATTTAATTTATGAACATGGTGAAGAAAAACACATGGTATACTCAAATTAAATAATATTTCATTTTAAAAATATAAAAACCTTTTGTTGGACTAATTACTATAAGCCCAATGGACTATTTGGAAGTGTGAATACAATTTTTTTATAAACCAAATGGATTGTGTAGAAAATCGAATTTATGTGAATGGTTATGATAATTTATTAGACTCATTTTACAAGTCAAATGGACCGAGTAAATTGATGATTTGTATATATATAAATATTTGGATTCAAAGAAAAAAAGAGAAATTTGGTGGTCAAGTTAGCCAATTTGATGACCAAGTTAAGCCAACTTAGTTTCCAAGTTAATCCAACTTGGTTTCCAAGTTTAACTAACTGGCGACCAAACTTTTATTTAATATAAATACCCCATGACTTCGTCACATCTTCATCATCTTATATACATATTCATCTATCTCTCTACACACAAAACACACTTTCTCTCACTATAAAAAAAGAAAAAAATATTCTTATATCTTCATTTTATTTTTTAAGTAAGTGTTTTGAGAGTATATCATTGTAGTTAGTTCGTAGATTATGTTTCAGGTGTTGCAAAACGTACTCATCACGTATATGTGAAAACATGTGTTTATCTTTTTGCAGTAAAATAGTGATATCGCATCGATGTTTTCTTGGGAATTGGATGTAAATAAAATGAAAGGGATTAAACTTAATTTTTTTAAAAAAATAATAATAAATAAAAGAGAAAATATTTATGTATATAAGTTGTATGTTTCAAGGTTGAATTATAATTAATATACGTTTACACAAAGTGTTCTAACCAATTTTTATGATTGCTTTTTTTTTTAATTTTGATAAGTTTCTTGGATATTTAAAATTCCCCCCCCATAAATGATTTTTCTAAGTAAGCAAAATACAAAGGTTGAATAGATAGTTGGCATTTAGTTTAAGTTTTAAGAAGATTTAAGAAATAATTTGGTATATTGTACTTTCTCTATAAAATGATGACCCTATATTATGTATTTATATATATATATATATATATATATATATATATATATATATATATATATATATATATATAAGAAGATTTTTTAACGGTTGATAGTTACTCTATTATAAATTATCAGAAATAACGTAAATAATTTTATAATTGACAATTCTACATGTCTTATGAAGATTCACATTTTTTCAGTGCAGATCTTTTGTACGCATTTCCTCATTTAATTTGCATAATTATGTTTTTTTCTGAGACTCGAAACTTTGACCTCTTACTATAGAATCATTAATTAATCTTTAGTCAAACCATTAAACCAAAAAAGCTTCCATAAATTTTAAAATTATATATATATATATATATATATATATATATATATATATATATGTAGCTCATGTCTCTTATGTTTAGACATGGTTGTCAAACTAGCTAGGTCTTACCCACCCGCTTGACCCATTATACTGTGGATCGACTTATTTTTTGATTCAAAAATCTGATTTGCATAACCCGCATCTTTCCTGCAAGATGTAACTTTGACCCGCAACTACACCAACAAATTAATTTATTTAAGAGTTTGACTGGTATAAACGCAATCAGTGGTTGCGGTTGCTATAATTATGATTGGTTGACTACCAAATGAAGCAACAATTTAATAATAAATAAACAATATCAATGCTTTATAATATATACATATTAAATATTATATTATTATAATTAATATAAAACTATATTTATAAAATTGAAGTGTTAATTTTTTATATATATATATATATATATATATATATATATATATATATATATATATATATATATATATATAACTGGAACCATATTTTGATTTTTAGAAAATTTGGGAGTGGTGCAAAATGGTTTATAACGTTTTTAATTTGTAAAACGTCAAGAATCGCTACTAACCTCCAACACAGTGTTTGTTGATGGTAGCGGCAAAAAAAAAATCAAGTCTTCAATCATTAGATCTTCGCTCGTCCTGAGGCATGTCAAACAAGATGAATTTCACGAATACTGGTTCAAATTCTCGGTGTATAGATTGTCTTTGAGTATCTAGCTAATTAATCACCCGTGGAGGTATTTCAGGATAATGCAATACATATTTTTGAAAAAGAGTAAATGTAAAATAAGAAAGAACTAGAATTTGAACCCGCACTTACGTGCGGATATTTATTTTCTTTTATAAATGTATAATTTTGATATTATCCTAAACATTTTGAATATATTATTATATTTTAGTGTTATATATTATGTAACTTTACAATTTTATTGTTTATATTTCTTATTCTACATTATTAATATATAGTGATTTATTTTATATATTTTACTTTGTTATTAATTGTTATTGCATATAATACATTTTTAGATAAATTTAGGTATAATATAAAAATATATATTTGGTATAACTAACCATTTTAGAAATGATGATATAATATGTTAGTTCACATCTGAGTAAAATATGTTTAATTAAAATTACTTATTATAGCACTTATATATTTATATAGCACTATAGCTATGAAAATACTAAAGAGTTAACTATATTAGAAAAATCATATAGTTGTATGAATATAATTTTCCAATCATAAATTCATGTTAATAGTCAAAAATCGAAGCAATGTTATTTTATATTTCTGTCGCATCACAACTAAATACAGTAGCTGTATTAGGCTTTGAAAAATTTAAATGCACAAATAAATAACAAACAATTAAATACAATTAAATGTTGCTAGTTTTAAATGAATATAAATGGTGAAATTTTTATGAATAGTAATTAGGAAGAAACTAATTAATTTTGTTAGCCATGAAAATAGGAGTGGAACATTTAAAATATTGAAACTTAACTAAGGAAACTTCAAAAATATCTTATTAATATATATTTCTAGTGAAATATAAACAGGTCCATAATTTAAGTGATAACATTTATAAGTAGATAAAAAATAGGATTTTAAATTAATAGAATAGATACATTTGATTATCTTTCTCTTATATAGATTTCAAATGGTAATAGTGGAAAGAGGTGCGGGGTAAGGGGATTGGATGATGTGGTATGGTTTAACTACAGTTTATATAAAAAATACATACTGTAGAACAATTTCAATTCGTCTAATATATGAATAGTGATATATACAATAAATAGTGTAACTGCGGAGGTGCATATCTTTTTATATTTTCTAAAAATTAATGATACTAATTTATATTTAAATAAATTCATATATGATATTTTATATTTAATAATGTAAGATAAATAAATAAATTTTATGATATATTTAATAATTGAATAATATATTTCTATTTTGCAACTTAAAATAGTTATATTTGTATCATTTAAACAAGTATTTTATTGATTATAAACGACCAAGTATCTCAAATCCTCACAAATAATATTCACAGGTTTCTTCGTTCAACATCTTGTGCAGAAATTACAATAATGGTTGTTTTAAAATATTAAATAAATTGTAAAAGAGAAAACCTTAAATTTTTTTTTATCAAAAATATAGTCCTATAGAGGTCAAATGATCAAAAAATTTTATTAAAAAGATAAATAGACATTTATACCCAAATGATTAACAAATTCAGACTTAGGATTTATATAAGAGGGATGATATTTTGGTTGGTGGGATTTAGGATTTTATTTTAAAATAAATAAATACTAAAATTTTAAAATAATCTTTTAAAAATAGTTTTAAATATAATTTTCGGATTTCAAAATAAAATTTTGAATTATTTTTTTGAAAATAAAATCTAATGAAAAATAAAAATTTGCATTAAAAAATGTGTTATTCGAAAATAATTTTTTAAAAAATTTATTTAAATAGTTATGTATATTTAATTATCTATAAAGTAAAAGTATAAGAGATTTTTACATTTTTGAAAATATGCATTAGGTATAATTAATATAATATTGATAATATTTTAATTAAAAATACCAAAATAAATAAGGTGTTTTAAAGATATGACTCAAAACAAAAAGTTAAAATACAAAAGTAACCCATTATTTTTTCATTTGTCATATTTATCCATAAGTATGGATGATTCACGAAAATGCAATTTTTTTTTTGAAAATATTTTTTTTTACTTAATCATTGTCATCTCCGTATTTTATTTACAAAAATTGTCATGGTCATCACTACACCAACCACCATGAATAATAAATTTAAAGCTCTAAATACACATAAAATCAACATCTACATCTTCATATTCTTATTTCTTACACACACAAACCATTTTCTTTTCACTTCCTCTCTTATTTCATCCCAAAAATCCTAAATTTTTTATTTCAAATTTATTAATTGTAGGTCAATGTTTAATAAAATATTATTTTCTCTTAAATTAACATGAATTTTTAATATATTTTTTTAATTCATGTACATTAATCAAAGCTCATGAATGAAATTGATAACTTAACTGGTGATTATTACGAGGTTATCAACATTAATTTTTATTAATGTTTCTAGCTAATAAGAGAAGAAGTCTTTTTTTTTGTCATCAGCGTAATAGAGAAGAAGTTTTCTATGTTAGTTTTTATAAAATTTGTATTTTCAAGACTGTTAAGTAATTTTAAGATATAATTTTTAGCTTTCAAAAATTTTAAATAACTTCAAGAATACCAAGTCATGTGGTTTAATGTGTCTTCTTAGATCGTAAGATAACTTTTTAACTTTCATTAGATTTAAAATTTTAACTTTCCCTTAAAATTTAAGTTTCCCATTTAAATTTTCTGCAAAATTTTTAATTTTCCGTTTAAATTTTCGGCTTAAGTCTTCCTAGAATATTTCCAAGAAGAAGTCTTCTAAGAAAAGACTTCTGGTTCGGGAGAAGCCTTCTGATAGAAGACTTAATGTGTTCTCCGATTATTTTTATAAAGAGTTTTTAAGAAGTCTTATGTGATAGATATTGTTAAAAGAAGACTTCTCAGAAGTCGTCTGTGATTGATAATGCTAAAATGTTTTTTAGTATTTTGTATCAATAACTTCAATAATGTCAAGTACTTTTGATAAAAAATATTATATACATGATCATATTTACCAAATTCGTTTCATTAACATCTCTTCAGGTTTACAAAATAATCCACCATTAAAAGAATGCACATACAAATCACAAAACAGAACATAAACAAAACTATTATTGAGCTAGAGATCATTCTTCACAGTAAGCTTGGACTCCATTTGACATCATTCCTATGTACCACTTTAGGCAAGCAATCATGCATGTGAAGTCTTCCGAAGTCTTCATGAATTAAGAAGACTTCAAAAAACTTCAGAGGACTTTAGAAGACTTCGAAAGATTTTCTACTCGTCTTCTGAAGTCTGACTTAGATCTGAAAAACTTGCATATCAAAAAACATTCAAATGGTTTCCAAACAGAGAAAAACTTCAAAATAAAAATGTTACGCTTAAAAAATAAATAAAATAGTCACAATTAGGTTGAATCTATGAATTTTAAAGCCTTACATATAAAATACATAAAAATACATATCCAAAATTTATAAATCTACCTTTAAAAGAGTAGAATATGAGAACCATGAAATGGAAAAAACGGCAAAAACAAGATAAACTAGTGAGAAAGACATGAGACAAAAATGAGAAATTGATATAAAGTTTAGTGTTTTTAAGTTCAAAGAGATTAGAGAGTTTTGGAGTCAAAACATTACATTTTTTTCTGCAGCCATTTGAGAGGAAAAGAAAATATGTAATTTTCTTTATATAAGGAGAAAAAAAATTCAAATTATGTTAAATATTTTCAACCCAGAAGTCTTCTAGCATAAAATGATATAGAAGACTTCTCAAGAAGACTTCTTCTAAGAAGTTTTCTAATAAATCTTCTAAAGTGTGAATCGGATCTGAAAAGTCTTCATAAATTAAAATGCATCAGAAGACTTCCCAAGAAGACTTCCAAAGTCTAACTCAGATTTAATAAACTTGCATATCCAAAACGTTTAAATTGCTTCAAAATAAAGAAAAAATTCAAAAATAAATTTCTTATGCTAAAACTATAATATAAAACAGTCTCCTTATGTTGAATCTATAACTTTCTAAAATCTAACATATAAAACACAAAATATATCCAAAATTTATATATCTATGTTTAAAAGAGTAGAAGATGAAGACCATGTAATAAAAACTTGAAAATGATAAATTATTTAGAAAGACATGAGACAATAAATGAGAAATTGATATAAAGTTCGGTGTTTTTATGTTCAAAGAAATTAAAGAGATTGCTACACACTTGGAGGAGTTCCAGCGTAGTAAGACTTTCTTTCCTACCTTCAAGATCCGACATATTTTGAGGGCACATAATCCAGTGGCGGACAAGTTGGCACGAGGTGTTAGGAGTTCCCCTTCTGCTATGTTCTATGTCGACTCTATGACTCCGGTCTGGTTTTCTGGACAGAATGTGCATAGTTAATAGTTTAGTTTCATTGTTGTCAGAAAAAAAAAGAAATGAAAGAGATGTTGGATATCCTGGTCTGATTTTCTGGACAAGATGTGCGTAGTTAATAGTTTAGTTTCATTGTTGTCAAAAAAAAATTAAAGAGATGTTGGACAATTTTAGAATGAGAAATTGTAAAGAATGTAAAGAATGTGTAAACCTTAAATTTACTATTCGTCTGATAGGACTTGCCAGAAGTTCTAATGCATTATTTGTTAGAAAACTTTCGAAGAAGTCATCTAAGCCCTAATCTAACTCAATGGCAACACACTTCATGAAACTTGAAATCAACTTTTAAAGTCTTTCATATACACAAAACTAATTACATATATGTCAATTTTTTTTTTTTAAAAGTTCAGATCCTAAAATCTAACCATAAAAATACAAAAATACAATAAAATATGTTACCAAATCATAAACCAAATAATATCATGACTCAATCTACATTCATTTATTTATGTTGAAAATAATTTAATTTTACTAGATCTTAATTTATATCATTTACAAATATTTATAATTACATGATTTTAATTTTTCTCCCATAAAATATTTTTATAAAAATTTATAAATTATTTTTAAGATCTACTATATGTCTCACAGAAGACTTACAAAACCACTGAAGACTTCCTAAGATTATATATTCGTAAAAATGCATATTGCTTTTTTTGTTTGGTCATAAAAATATCAACAATGGTTTCAACAACATTCAACACCCTCCACATCATTTTTTCTCTCTTCTACCTAATAATTCAACAATAACTTATTTTCTATATTCTACAATGGTTTTGGTTTGTTGAGAAAATTCAACACGTTAAATTAGAATAGTTCAGAGTTAAACAAATGTTATAAAAAAATCATTTTTATCTTTTTATTTTATATTTTTAATAAAATAAGTATTAAAGATGAATAATAAAAGTCATTATTAAAACAAATAATATTACGAAAAACTGAAAATGACATCTTTTTAGTTTCCAGTATCCAAATAAACTGATACTAGTTTCTGTTTATAGATTATGAGAAAATATGAATTTTAGTATAATTTTTATTATTTTAAAATATTTTATTATAAATTAAATGAGTTTCAATTATTTGGTAGAGATAAAAATGGACAACCAATAAAAATATTACACATGGCAAAAGCGCTCAGCAAAAAAAAGTTTAACTAGTAGAAAGCTCGTTGATTCCATCTGCATTTTTTTCAAAAAATCTAACACTTTCATTGCAATATATTCAGCTATTGAATAAATAATCCAACATCTCCATTGTGAGTGGTCTAAGAGACTAGTTGTAATTTTACTAGTCTTTTGAGTTATTTTTACATCTGATTAAGTTTAAGATATTTTTTTACATTTAACATCAAGTTTATATCATATTTGGCGGTTTCTCCAAGAAATAAATATAGTTAGGTAATCTTGACAGAATTTTTCTTTAAATATGAATTATAAAAATATACATGTAGAAATATACATCTGTATATGTTGAAATATACACTAATATTACTATTAGATAATATGATTACTTAGAATTTTCAAAAAGAATATAACATAAATGAGTTTTGACACTCAAACAACACCTTATAAAACAGATAATTAAATTGTGAGATATGTATTTTTTTGCATTTTTATGTTTTAATGTTTTTTTGCTTTTTTTTTTTTTGCATTTTTAGGTATTAAAATAATAAAAACAAAACTTAACAAAGCTATTAGCTATGTATAAAATATATCTAATCACACCTGACCACACTTTTTGTCTATCTTCTCATCTATGAGTGTGGTCTAATACAAATATATCATGTCCTTCTTTTTCATTTTAGTTAAGGGAAATTGTCTAAAATACTATTTTCATAGATTCTGATTAATTAATCACTAAATTCTGATTCGTGTTTTCACAGGTCGAATATATTTTTGTTTTAATATTTTTTAATTAATTTCTATATTGAGTTTTTAGAGTCATATTTGTGCTTAATATTAATTTAATTTGATAGATTAGTCCCTTAAATAAATGAATTACATAGTTGGACATAACATTTATCAATATGTCATATTCATATTTCAATAGAATACAAGACTCGGACCCGTGCTTCTACGCACGGGATAATTTTTCTACTTTAATTTTTTAATATTCTCTTTCATAAAGATAAATATTTTATTTAGCCAAAATTTAATAAAATAAAATATAAATAAATAGAAAAATTGAATCAATTTTGTTTTCTCGCTTTAGTTTAACCGAGAAATAGTAAAAATAAATGAAAGTATTTTTAAAATGGATTGGTTGAGTGAGGTATTATATATTTAAAATAAAAATTAATATATTTTTTCATATTGTGATTTTATGAATAACTATATTTTATTCATTTAATATAAAGAAATTAATATATAAAAATAAAGTAAAGCGTAATCGAGTTTGATTTTGTTTTAGTGTTTAAAAAAAATAATTGAGAAAATTCTATATATTGTCTATTAATGTTTATATAGTCTATTAAGTTTAGATTTGTACTATTCTATTTCTTTAAAGCTATTCATTTTAAAAATACTTCATTCATTTTTCATTCATTTAAAAACAAAATAAATATTATATTATTTTAAATACTTCTTTCATTTAAAAAATATATTACGATTCATTTTATATACTTTAATAAAATAAATTATAAAAATCCTTAATTATAAAATATCAATATATATCATTATGTGAATAATATATATATATATATATATATATATATATATATCAAAATTATCTTACTTTATTATTTTTTTTAATAAATTGAGAATTGTTATAAAATTCATGAATACATTTTTCTGTTATTTATAATTTATAAATAGCTAATATATGGATTAAGTTACTTTATATTTATTGTTGTTGTAGTAAATTAATTATGAATATAAATTATAGAAATTTTATTTCTTATTATATAAATTAAAAAGAATCAATATTCTTTTTAGTTTATAATTAATATTAATTATGAATTTTATTATTTAAAATTAATATTAAAAAAGAAATGTATATTTATATTTTAAATATAATATATTATAAGATATCATCAAAATGTAATCTTAGAAAAAGATACTGAAGAATATCTTTTAGATATCTTATTTTAAAAATATTAAAAAAGTTAGTTATCTATGATATATATTTAATAATAAGTAAGTTAGTTGTAGGAGAAATAATAGGAAATTAAATTAATGTAATGGTCTAACATAGCTTACTTGCAAATAGATAAAAAGTTTTCATGTTTTAATAGTATTGGTATTATTTATTTATGAAAATTAATAGGAAAAAAAGTAAGCTTGAATGGTAACATATTTTTATCTCACCATGCATTTTACTCGGACCACAGAATACATTCAAGACCATAAACTCTAAATACAAAGCACCAACAAATAGTCCGCAACTCCGTATATAATATTCTTTGATACATCTGCATGTTTTTACTTGTGAGTTAAAAATCGATTAGCCACCATATTATCTGCGTTGGAATATACCGTACGTTAGATCGTTCACTAGACCTATATATAAAAAGAAGACATAGGGTCTGACTGGTGTAACCGTAGCGGTTGCGGTTGCGGTTGCGGGAGTTTGCGGGTGCGGGTGGTTGCGGTTTTAAGCATTTTTAGAGATTTGTACGACTGGTATAGCTGTTAGAAATTGTTGCGTTTGCGGGACTCTTATGACTGGTAAACTACAAAACGCAACATCTGTTAAATAATAATTTAACAATATTTACATTTTATGTAATTATAAAAATATTAAAAATCATAATAATATGATAAATATAAAATTTATATTTATAAAATCATATTATTCAATTTTAAAAATTTATAGAAAATATTTTAGTTTTGAATTTTTATAATATAAATTGAAATATAATATGAATACATTTTACAATTTCTATTATTTCAATTGAAAATTTTTATTGGATATTTTTAGTATTATTTTTATTTATTCTGTTTTTAAAGAAAAAAATTTACCCTCCCGCAACCGCCCGCAACCGCAAACGCTAGCTGGAACCAGCTTTTGATTTTAAGAGGTTCGGAGCGGTTTGAAGCGATTTGTAGCGTTTTCTGTGATTGTTTCGAAACGCCAACAACCGCTATAAACCGCAAAAGCTGCGTTTGCGGGTGGTAGCGGGAAAACCAGTCGGCACCATAGTCTCTAGATAAAACGTACAGAGGCGGACCCACATGGAGAGGGGTGGGGTCACTTGACACCACAAATATATGATAAATTTTTGTTTTGTATGTGAAATTGCTAAAGTATATGTAGCTCAGTTGGTAAAATCCTGTGGTTGAACCCACAAATAACCTGTGTTCGACCTACACTCTTAACATTTTTATATTTTGACCCCAGAAATAATTTCTCCTGGGTCCGCCCCTGAAAACGTACCATCACATAATTTCAGAACTATTTTATTTCATGTGGATATACGCTTGGAAATTGGATTCACAGCCACAACCCTGATACGAAGATATGTATTTTCATATAGACATAATACAATAGCTAGCTAATCATCCGCCACAAGACGAGAGAAAAAAGTGATTAGATATATAATCTGGTGCTTGGACATAAACCACATAATTTATTATTAATATATGAAACTTTCTTTTGTTCACTGAATTGGTCTTCTCTTGGTTTCCTGATCCTCCAACAAAACAATCAAATGGTATAGTTTGTTTGCCTTGAATATTATTAAGAAGACAAGAATATGAGTGCTACGTTTATATAATAATAAATGATCTTTACCAAATCTTAATGAATAGTTCTCGCGCTAAGAAAAAGGTTATGTGCATTATGGTTGTTGATTACTCCTATGGGGCTAAGGTTCTACAATGCCAAATTGCACCCCAAAAAACTAGTCATACATATCATCTATATATGTGTAAATACTCGCATACTCTCAATCGCAAATTGTGGATTATGATAATGTGACTAACAAAATATCGGTCCATCTCTGGCATTATGCGGAAAATATTCCAAATTTGGATTAGATAGTATTATTTTGAGTTAATCTATTCTTTAACACTAAATACGTTTGTCTCGGGATCGACCGGATCAATCGATAGAAGACATATAAAAAATTCAATTATTTGTGTTTACTTCTTCTTTTTATTGAGAATAAATAATAATAATAATAATAATAATAATAATAATAATTTGTGTTTGAGTAAATTAATTATAATAATTTTCTTTGTAAAATCGTTAGAATAGTTTCTTTTAATGATTACAATAGCTTTGTATCTACATGTAACATACAATACAACGACAAAACATATCCCAAAAAAGTTAAAGCTTAGATTCTATGGGAAAAAGAAATTTAGGCAAAAATGATAAATATATGTTATTAAGCTAATCTCATATACTTTATGTTCTATTAGACTAATTATTTTTAAAATGGCAATAATGTCCTTCATTTCAATTAAATTTGAAACTACAATTAACAAAAAAATTGTTAAATACTAAAATACAAATTTTAATTAAAGTAATGAAAATTAAAAAAAACATTAAAAATCCCCAAATAAAAAAAAATAAACGTGATAATTTTTAGTTAAAGTATTTTCTATTTTTTGTGAAAATTGATTTTTTAATATATGGAAACTGAATATTTTCAAATATTTTATTCTCATATTTTCGGAACTGATTATCCTTATCCGTAAAATATGTATTCTATTATATGTAGAATACAATAAACATATTTGAAATCAATTTCTACTGGTTTATATTTATAATAATGAGCATATTTAGATTTCTACATGTTTTAGATTTATAGCAATGTTTAGATTCCGATTTCTACAAATTTTAGATCGATAGGTTAAGTGCGGAATGTGTATTCTAAATATTTTAAATTACTATTCTTTACGTAGATCACATATTCTAACATGGTAGATTCAATGATAAAAGTGGATTACATTTTCTACTGCATAGAATGTCAATTCTACTTTCTGTAAAACAAAATATGAAATTATTATTTAAACATTTTTAGAACTGGAAAAATATCATTAAATTGATATATGTATTTTATCAGTAGTTACTATTTTAAAAAATTTCTTTTGTTTGTAAAATTATTTATTTGATTTATTTTCGAAAGCACTAAAAGATATTAGAGACAAAACGGTATAAAATAAAATTAGTCTAATAAAACATAGTTGTCATTTTTTTTTTTGTCTAAAAAACAATTTTCCCTAGATTCTAAACTTAAATGTGATTTCAAACTTATTAGTTGTGAGACCGATTGTAGCATTTACGTTTACATTTTAGTGTGTATATATTTTGTTAGAAGCCACAACTTTAAGAAACTGTACCAAGTTTCGTCTTGTTCTTTATTCTTTTCCCACTCGTTTGTAAATAACCCCTCAATCTTTTTTAATAAAGTTTACATTACAAATAAAAAACTACGTACGTTTAGACCAATTGATGCGTAGAACAACAAAACACAATCTTTTAAATATGTCGTAGGGTTAATGCAAAGTTTGGCCAATGAGACTCATTCCTAAAAAAAAAATATTTGATATTTAAATCAAACTATTATAAGTTTTTTCCTCTTTAATGAATTGTGGCAAACATTTGAATGTATATTCTATACAACTTGAGAAAGAGAATTTAAAAGAAAAGTTATACAGTGGATGTCATGAACATTTTGAGCTAAATTCTAGTAGGTTAAAACGCATTCATTAATGGACAAACTGATTTGTTTTCTTCCCCTAAATAGACACATAATTTGTTTTCTTACCCTAAATAGTAGATAACTTTATACAAGTAAAAAGCATATGTTGAAGATTAGCTTGGGGGATCTATTTTCATTAATTAACCCCAAATACAATATATATCACAAATAAAATACATTGTAATATTTCATTGGTGATAATGGAGCTCATAGGGTTTAGAAATTACATACGAGTATATATGAGATTGGTATGTAAATTTCGAACTTAAAAATGAAAACTGGAGGAGAAAGAAGACATAGTTTTCTGAAACAAAAGAAAGAAAATAACCCATCACTGCAAAAAAAAAAGGGTATCTCTATAATAATTGAAGACAAGAGAAACCTAATGTCAACGAACTGGCCAATGAGCCCAACTCCACAATCACCACCTCAAACATTCTATCTGGGACCATTTCTCTCTTTTTCTAATATCAATAAGTTGAAATTAAACTATCTATCTATTTATCTAACATGGTGTAATACTAATGGATCCTGGATGGTAATTTGGCATACTTCGAGTTAATATCCAATTTATGCCATAATGTTTTCTAAATAGACAAACAAAAAAAAGATGGAAATTGAGATTCATGTATCACATAGAGTAATGATTAAATACGTTTGTGGAGTCTAACCATATTATTTTGCGGCAATGGTGGTGGTTTAATATCATATTGGGCGCATCATAATGCCATTTAAACAGTCTTAATGCCCCAATCCCAACTATCTTTTTATTGCAATCTTCACGGCGATTTCCCTGTGGGATTATTATAATGAAACTTTTGAGTGGAAAGTGACACTACGTTGAGAGCTGCAAAAACTCGACAAGGCCTAAATAAACAACTAAAAAGAATTCACCCACAGAACAATAAACCTCTACAAAGAAAAAACCAACAGCTTAGTGCCACTAAGTTGATAAAATGTTCAATAATGTTGCTGTACGGAAATGGACTCACTTGGGGTCTACTGAATTGCATGCTGTTCTTTGATGATGCATTGATCATCTAGAACAAGAATTACGAGAATATATCACTCATGTTTAAACAAGAACAGCTTGATGTATTCATGATACTAACCGGTTAAGCTTAGCATGAAGAAAGGTTTCTGCCACTAGACTAAAATGATCTGTTATGCATACTTCTAGATAAAGAAGAAAGAGTATCTTACATGTGCAGCAAAAAAAAAAACGCTTATATGTTGGAGTTGGGTTTGCACACTCCCATCAAATACCGGTCCAAATCTAAGAAATGTGCCCGAAGCACAAGGTGACCAGTTGCGCAGAGGCATATCTGATAACCTACAAAGTACACTTGGTACATTATCGAGTATTAAATATCTTTGGGACAGGGCGAAGAGCATCCGCTTCTCATCAAATATATATATATTGTTTTGATCACAAGAACATGAACTTAAAAATTGTAAGAAAACTCTTTCTTATTAACTTAAGAAAATTACTCAAAACTTAAACTCTCACAAATCAATTTCTAAAACTCATAAGTTACGCAATATCTTTGCATCTTCTTATATAGAGATATGAAACTCCTAATCTTATCAAACTCAACTTATTTAGATAACTCATAAATAAGACATATTTACTATTTCAAAGAGAATCCTCCTTTCTTTGATACTTTCGTTGATATTGGCTTTATGGATTTTGTTTTACTCTGATATCACTTGTTGTTTCAATCACAAGAATATGAACTCAAGATTGTAAGAAAACTCTTTCTTATTAACTTAAGAAAATCATTCAAAACTTAAATTCTCACAGATCAATTTCTAAAATTCATAAGTTATCTAACACATTTGCATCTTTTTATATAGAGATATGAAACTCCCAATCTTATCAAACATAACAGATCACTCCTAAATATATATATTTCTTATTTCAAATATCATTAAATTAATTCGGAAACCAAGCTAACTTCAAGTTTACTTTCAACAATAATCTCATCAAAATAAGCAGTGAATATATGACCTCATCAATAAGGATAACAAATTGTCTTCTCATCTGTATTCAGAATGTCATTCCGTTTATAAAAAGGAATCTCATTTGTGCTACAAAAAGAAAAAAAAGGAACCTCATTTAACGATTTGGGGATCCAGTTTTTCTCGGCAAAGCATTTAGAGGGGGATTCTATGAAGATAAATACTTGAATTCAAGATTCTCCTACTTAGTCTGTATATAGCGAGGAGTTCGCTATATTGTTACCTTCTTTAATTTATGTAATCAAACCGATTAACTTCTAATAAACGAGATTTCCTACATATATTTTTCTGATTAAACTCATTAAACACTTAGTAGAATTCTTCTTCACCAGTTTCTTTTGTATAATTGTCCACTACATAGACCAAGGTATTTGTGAGCTATGCAAAAAAACACAAAGGTGAATTAGCCAATGCCTCCAATAATTGGGACAGTGTGATTATAAAAAATATAAAAGAAAATAATAAAGCAAATAGAATGTAATACTGCACCAAGAAGAAAAAAAGAGATTCAAAAAGGAGTAATAATGCTTAGACCACTGGTTTTCATTGCACACCAAGTCACATAAGACAGATACACGACGAAGGGTAGTTATTCACTGCAAATCTGTTGACATAATTGGCTACTGTAAACTTTTTGTTTCATAGACTCGTTGAGTCATTATATCCTACGACTATATTTGTTTGATGCCACTTGATATTACTATAAAGAAAATTAAAAAGATGAACCTATCAGTGTACATCACTCCTGTTCAAATGAGCAACAAAATCAATTAATAAATTTATTCGCGGTGCCTCCTTTGTTCAAACTGTCACTCGACTACCCACACTACAGTATTGTTCAGCCTTTGCTTCCGACTGTGTATGCAAGGCCCCTACATCTTTCAATCACACAACAAAAAGAACATGACCTATACGATTTGAAGACACAACACATACCCACAAAGTCAACACTATACATTACACATATCTTTATTGCAAGTACCACACTAGTATTGGTTTTTCAACTTATCTCTATAACCCGTCCTTTTTTAATATGTTAAATCAGAGCAAAGAGCACATATCATAACTAAGATTTAATTACTCTTGAAGAAAAATCATGACTAGGCCTTACTTGGTATGTGAGGACCACCAATAACAACAGAAGACTAGAATCTTTTATATGCCCACTTCAATATGTCATGCTGAAACTTATGGTAAGAGAAGGTAATAAGAAATGCACCATGTAAACATTTATATGCAACAAGATATTATTTACAAGTAATAATCTGGAACAAGAAATTCTTGGTTACATCATTTGTTTCAAACAAAACTGCTGCATCCAACCTGAAAGGAATTAGTAGCCAATGTTGATGTTTGGTCCTAAGGAGTAACTTAGTTCCAAACTTAATTGTCAAACATAAATACTGCAAGAGCTGACAAGATAAAACTGATGCAAAAATGGTCCAATATGCATGATCCAGTGATGTCACTAGAGTGAGTGTAGAGGGAGGTGGGCAAGATTCTCTTCCCACAAACTGAGCTCAAGTACCATGAGAGACCCAAGTAGGGGCCCTACTGTACATGCTCTGACACTAAGTGTAGCCAAGAGACAAAGTAAAATAACAAGAAGAAAAAACTAGGCAGTGAAACAAAATATTTTTTAGTAACTTTCTTATATAAAGTATGCAACACAAAATAAAACGTCATAAAGATGTCTTAATTAAGAGAAAGAGACAAAAAGTAAAGGCATTACAGCTATATAGTGAACACAAGTATATGACTGTACCGCCCAAAACTTTCCTTTAAATTCTCTTCTCTTCTCTCTCTTTTTTTCTTGAGAGTTCTCTAAACCTCAAGTTTACCTCTACTTCCTCCATATCATCCTCCCTGTCAGTCTTTTCAGTTATTCTCAAGAAAGTAAAAATGGGAGTGACCTCATCCTTAAGAAGAAATAACAAGAGTTTCCTCAGAATCTTCATGGTCTTGGTTCTAAGCTGTATACCAGGTAGAACCAATCTTTGTTCCAATAATTCTGTTACCACCCCAATAGATTTACCTCCAGATATTCGTTCCTCGTTAGACTCACTAGATTTGGAAGGCTACATAAGCTTCAATGATGTCCACAATGCGTCCAAGGACTTTGGCAACAGATACCAGTTACCACCTCTGGCAATTCTCCATCCAAGGTCAGTTTCTGATATCTCAACAATGGTGAGGCACATAGTACATCTTGGATCCACCTCAAATATTACAGTAGCAGCCAGAGGCCATGGTCACTCGCTTCAAGGACAAGCTTTAGCTCATCAAGGTGTTGTCATCAACATGGAGTCACTTAGAAGTCTTGACATCAAGATTCACAAGGGGAAACAGCCGTATGCAGATGTCTCAGGTGGTGAATCATGGATCAACATTCTAAGGGAGACTCTAAAATATGGTCTTTCACCAAAGTCATGGACTGATTACCTTCATCTCACTGTTGGAGGTACTCTTTCTAACGCTGGAATCAGTGGTCAAGCCTTCAAGTATGGACCCCAAATCAACAACGTCTACCAGCTGGAGATAGTCACAGGTATTTCTTTGACTATGGTAGTCTCAAAAATATATGCACCTGAAAAGTATATGAAAGTACTATAAGAGCGCGTTAAACATGCAATGCCTGTAAGATTCAGCAAAGAACAACTATCTAAACAAGAGCAATAGATAAACAATATATTCCACATACTGAATCAGGGAAAGGAGCAGTCATGACCTGTTCTGAGAAGCAAAACTCTGAACTTTTTCACAGTGTTCTTGGGGGGCTTGGACAGTTTGGCATAATCACCAGGGCAAGGATAGCTCTTGGACCAGCACCACATATGGTAATGTTTCATCTTGAGCATATGTATATTAGTATATGATTTAAAGCACCAGTTTCCTGACACATTGATATGGTCTTTTTTAATAGGTTAAATGGATCAGGGTACTCTACTCAGACTTCTCTGCGTTTTCAAGAGACCAAGAACTTTTGATTGCCAAGAAGAATGGTTTTGACTACGTGGAAGGGTTTGTGACAGTCAATAGAACCGACCTTCTCGATAACTGGAGGTCATCATTTAGTCCCAATGATTCCACAGGGGCAAGCCAGTTCAAGTCAGAAGGGAAAACTCTGTACTGTCTAGAAGTTGTGAAATATTACAACTTAGAAGAAGCTAACTCTATGCATCAGGTGAGATGTGAAAATATTTCAACAGACAAATCACTAAACTCTCTAAGATCAAACCCTTGGTTTGCTAACATAGCAGGAATATGGTTGCCCTGCAGGAAGTGGAGCAGTTACTTTCAGAGTTGAGTTATATTCAGTCTACTTTGTTCTCATCTGAAGTGCCATACATTGAGTTTCTGGACCGTGTGCATATAGCGGAGATAAAACTGAGAGCAAAGGGTTTATGGGAGGTTCCACATCCCTGGCTGAATCTTCTGATTCCCAAGAGCAGCATTTTTGAGTTTGCTACTGAAGTTTTCAACAACATTCTCACAAGCAACAACAACGGTCCTATCCTTATTTATCCAGTCAATCAATCTAAGTAAGTGCGCATATTCCTCCAATAAAACAGCAAAATAAACTTACTAACCATACTAGAAAACTTTCTTGTGTGTTGCAGATGGAACGAACATACATCTTTGATCACTCCAGATGAAGATATCTTTTATCTCGTAGCCTTTCTCCCTTCTGCAGTGCCAAATCCTAACTCAGGGACAAGTAACTTAGAGTACCTTTTGAGACAAAACCAAAGAGTGCTTAACTTCTGCGCAGAAGCAAACATCAAGGTGAAGCAGTACTTGCCACATTACGAGACTCAAAGAGAGTGGAGATCACACTTTGGAAAGAGATGGGAAACGTTTGCAAAGAGGAAACATGTGTATGACCCTCTGGCGATTCTAGCACCTGGTCACAGAATTTTCCAAAAGGCAACACAGTTATCTCCCATCCAACTTCTCTAAGCCAAAACAAAAAAAAGCAAAATGATATACAGTCCTCATAGGCACCACCACTAGAGCTATAATCAGCAGCCACAAACCTGTAAATCGCAAACGTAAGAGTTTCCAGTGTTCATTGTAAACGGCGCACCGCTAGGCTGCAAGAGAGTGATAAATTCTTATTTTTTTGTTTTTTTTTTCTTTTGGAGAGCAATCACCTAGGTATGATGATGCTCTAGTAACAGAGGAGGGTTATATATCTCTATATCTGTTCTTGTGCCATTTAAACTGAGGAAGGCTATGTATGATGTTCGACTCTTATAATGGTCAAACTGAAGATGGAATCTTTTATTATCGTAGCCAAACACACCACACCAGAACAGTTATTGAACACAAAACATTACAAGTCCACTTCCTTTTATTGATACTAATATTTGGACAAAGGCAATGCACCGAGTAACTGTAGCGAGCTACAGCTTAAGGGCTTGAGAATGGTGAGTGATGTGGTCTTCGATGAAGGTGGCAATAAAATAGTAAGAGTGGTCGTATCCTGGGTGGAGACGCAGTAAGAGTGGCGCATTCACTTTCTTGCATGCCTCTTCAAAATTGTTTGGCAATAACTGATCAGGGAAGAACTGGTCGTTTTCTCCCTGCATTTAACAAAAGCAGTGATTTGGTTCACATGAGGATGCGAACATTACTTCATGTGTGTTCATAAGCTACAAGTGGAGACTAAAAAGGTATTTACCTGATCAATAAGAATTGTGGCAGACAGGTTGTTGAACTTTGAAATAAGACAGGTGGCATCATATTCCTGAGATTCAGAAAAATGCAGAGAATGAAACTACTATATGGATAAAGAGTCAAATCTTGTAAGGTTATTTTACCTCCCAAGCAGCCTTGTTGTCACCTAGATAATTGGTGAATGCTTTCTGTCCCCACTGGCAGTTTATGGGATTGGCAATTGGTGCAAATGCGGACACAGACTGAAAGTGCCACACACATATGAAAACATATTATCCATACACACAATCAAGTTCTAAGCATTGCATTCAACATTGGAGTGGCACAAGCATAATCACATGTCTTGAAGCACAAAAGAAGAAAGAAATACGGAAAATAATAATACCTTATACTTGTCTAGGTTCTTCAGGTAAATAGTAAGAGCTCCATGTCCACCCATGGAGTGTCCAGAGATAGATGCCCTTGTTGTGTCAAGCTGGGAAAAGTTGTCAGTCAGGAGTTTCGGCAACTCTGAGACAATATAGTCATACATACGCCAGTTCTTCCACTTCTCCTGAGTAGCATTCAGGTAAAACCCAGCTCCTACTCCAAAGTCGTAACTGTCTGCTTCCCCTTCAATATTCAATCCTCCTACAAATATCAGAACCCATCAGGGAAGATAGGTTACAGCACAAATCAGGTTAAACCCGCAAAGACATTATCTATAGACTGTGTGGCTCACTTGGAGAAGTGTCTGGAACAACAAGAGCAATGCCGCGATTAGAAGCAGCACGTTGAGCCCCTGACTTGATGATGAAGTTCTCGTCTGTGCAGGTGAGTCCAGAGAGCCAGTAAAGCACCTGTCAATCAACAAGATAAGACACACAAAACTTAAAGTCTGCTTCTTTGATCGAAACAGAGAAAACAGAGCATCGAGATGGATGCTGAAGATAAAGATCAAAACTTTATATAGTAAGATGGATCAACATAGCTAAAGAAATGAAATTGGGATCAAAAGTAGTGGAGAGATAGCATTACAGGGAATCTACGGGAAGATGAAGAAGAAGGAGGGAAGTAGATGGAGAAAGTCATGGAACAGCCAAGTGTCTCACTGTAGTGTTTGTATCTTTTGTTGAACCCATCGAACATCTTCGTGCTTCCGATCTCGCTTAGCCCTGACTCCATTTCCTCTCTCTCTCTCTCACCAACTCACTCTCACAGATGTAGCGAAGAAGAAGAAGAAGACGCAACGATCGAAGGAGGAGAGAAGTCTATCGCTTTCTACAGTGGATGAGAGCCCATTAAGGTTTTTAGGCCCATTAATAGAGGGTCTTCGAAGGCCCACTCGAGTAGTTAAGTCCATATGGTTTTAGAGGTTTTGATTTTAGAACAAAGCTGTAACATGGACGTACATGTGTGTTTGTGTGTCAGTAGTGTAGCTGACCTGTTTTGTATTTGAAAGAGGATGTGCTGCCCAACTGTTTTCAAAACAATGATTTTCTCATTTAGTAATGTTTTTTTCTTTTTTGCTTTTTTTCATTTGTAAAGAAAAAATGAAATATATTGAGGGAAATTGATTGATTATAAATTGTGTTTATTTTGTTAGGTGGTCAAATCATTTATATGACATATCACAAGATAATGTACGTGTTTTTTTGCGAAGGACCCAGTTATTTATTAGTGTTACCCCATTTATCTAGTGTTACCCCCATTAGATAATGTATATTCTCTCTTTTACAACATAAATTGTTCATTGTTTTTTGGTAAAACAAATTGTTCATTGTTGGGTGATCAAATCTATATATGACATATCACAAGTAAGTGTATGTTCGTTCTCTTTTCTAATAACATAATTTTTTCACATAAAACCAAAGATTAGATAAATTATTTTTTTCAAAAAGTATTATAATATAAAATGAAATATAATTCAATTAAGAAATTACGTAAATTAATCGCTTAATCCATTTCTGATAAATATAAAAACAGGAAAATAATTTATATTTTTAAATAAGATACCACTAAATGCTGTGTTTATTTTGTGCCATTAAAGACTGTGTCCGAAGTTAGGCACCATCCCTTAATTGTACAATCAGGCCATAACCAAAAACAAATAAAATAAAAAGTCTGCTCTATTCCTCAACTGTACCCATCAATGCTTATTATGCCCATTCCTCTTCCTTGCACAAAAGCTTGCTCTGTTTTGGAGTAGTATTAATTCTAAAGACTCATTATCTTTACTTTTCTCACGAGAGTTTTATGATTTTTTTGCCAGTTGATAAATCTTCTCATGCTTTCTTGATTTGTATTTGTTTCTTTCTTTTATGGTTGCCGTACGACACGAAAGGTTTGTTCTTCTTGACTTTGTGTTTTGTTTTACCGAACTTTCTCATTGAGTTAGATGAACAACTCAAAGACGGAGCTAACAAAGTTTTGTCCTTTTATATTATATTTATTTTATTCCATAATCTTTCTCTCTTGATTTTTTCTTTCTGCAGTTTACTCAAGTTGTACCATTACTATTTAAATGTCTATGATGTATATCTATTGCATCAATGTCTTGATTTTGATCTACTCTTTTGCAGAAGAAAGCTTAGAACACACAAAGACAAAACTCAAGTCCTGTTTGGTGAGAAAAGCTGAGTTAGTGAACCAAGAAAGTCTTATTCTCTTGGAGCAAGAAGCTGCCTACTGGTAATGCCCAACTTTTTTTCTCTGTGTTCTTGATCCAACCCCATATATAGAACCTGAGTTAGAAGACTTTAGCATTGCTCGTTGCCTTTGGTTTGTGTTGTTAAAATCTTGCTGTGGACTAAAGACAATGGTGGGAAGCAAGAGCCTGCTATCAAACGGGTCTGTTCAACACAATGGTCTCAACTTGGAGGAGAAGCTTGATGAGTTCCGTCGTCTTCTTGGGAAATCAGACAAAGATCCACTAAAGGTTGTAAGCGTTGGAGCTGGTGCTTGGGGAAGCGTGTTTGCAGCTCTTCTCCAAGAGAGCTACGGAGGTTTCAGGGAGAAGTTTCAGATCAGGATATGGAGAAGACCCGGTAGAGCTGTCAGCAGATCGACGGCTAAACATTTGTTCGAAGTGATCAATTCTCGGGAAGATGTCCTGAGGAGACTGATAAGACGCTGCGCTTATCTGAAATACGTTGAGGCAAGGCTCGGTGATAGGACGCTCTACGCAGATGAGATACTGAAAGACGGGTTTTGTCTTAACATGGTTGACACGCCGCTGTGTCCTCTCAAGGTTGTGACAAACCTGCAAGAAGCTGTGTGGGATGCTGATATTGTTGTTAATGGATTGCCTTCGACGGAGACACGACAAGTGTTTGAAGAGATTAGTAAGTATTGGAAAGAGAGAATCACCGTTCCTATTATCATCTCTCTGTCAAAGGGTATTGAAACTGCTCTTGAGCCGGTTCCACATATCATTACTCCAACAAAGATGATCCATCAAGCAAGTAAGCTTCTTCACCTTCTTGAATTATATTGACATATCTTGCTTAGCTCTCATGTCTTTGGTGTTTGTGGATATAGCTGGTGTGGCGATTGAGAATGTACTCTATCTTGGTGGACCAAACATTGCTGCTGAGATATACAACAAGGAATATGCTAACGCTAGAATCTGTGGAGCTGAGAAATGGAGGAAGCCACTAGCAAAGTTCTTAAGACAACCACATTTCATTGTTTGGGACAATAGTGATCTTGTGACACATGAAGTAATGGGAGGTCTCAAGAATGTGTACGCCATTGGAGCTGGTAAGCTTCTGCATGCACACACAAGGATTCAAGTGATTGATTTACCTTCAGGTTTGATCCTTCTTGTGTGTTTTTTTCAGGAATGGTGGCAGCACTTACTAACGAGAGCGCTACAAGCAAATCGGTGTATTTTGCTCACTGTACATCTGAGATGATATTCATAACTCATTTACTAGCAGAAGAGCCTGAGAAGCTTGCAGGGCCTTTGCTAGCTGACACTTATGTGACCTTGTTGAAAGGGCGTAACGCTTGGTATGGTCAGATGCTTGCTAAAGGGGAAATAAATAGAGACATGGGTGATAGTATAAGCGGGAAGGGAATGATTCAGGTATCTCAATCCTAAGTGAGAACAAAGTAAGTTTTGAAACTTCTGGTGTAATGTCTATCAATGCTGATGTGAATGAATGATTGGTTTTGTTTGAACAGGGTGTTTCTGCAGTGGGAGCGTTTTATCAACTGCTTAGTCAGTCTAGCTTAAGCATATTGGACTCTGAAGAGAAGAAACCTGTTGCTCCGGTTGAATCATGTCCTATTTTGAAAACACTCTACAAGATACTCATCACAAGGTAAGGACACTGAATCTCTTTTTGAAACTTGCTTCTTTCGTTTCTGTAATGAACTCTATTTGCTCAATGCTGTGTTTGGATTTTGGCAGAGAACAATCAACACAAGCCATTCTGCAAGCGTTAAGAGATGAAACACTGAATGACCCAAGAGACAGGATTGAGATTGCACAGAGCCATGCATTCTACAGGCCTTCCCTTCTAGATCAGCCTTGATTAAGTCTGTCATGGCCTTCATATAATCCAAACTTGTTCGATCTGATTACCAAGAGAGATATAACATAAACTACTTGTTCAAACTGCAGATTCTGCTGTGTTAAACATCCTGCCTTGAAATGGATTGTTGTTCAGTCTCGTGAGTCAACATAATCCTTGTACTGTATCCTTCTCTGTGTGACCAATGAGGCTTTTTTATTAAGCAAATATCAACTTTAGTATCCCAGTAAGCATTCTACTTCAGACTATTCTGAAACGCATTCTAGTGTTAACTAGACAAGTGAGATCAGTTGTGAACCCATTCCCTGCTCCTCACGATCAGTTAGCGGCAATTTTAGCTATTGAAGCAGATCATCTTTCTTGAGCTTTATAATAATGAGCTACTTTCAGCTCCTTGGCTGTGCTTTTTAGTTCCTTTGCTGTCTTATCCTTTAACTCGCTTATTAAGATCACTGGGTCACCCATGGTCTTCCCACCTCTCTGTCTAATTCGTTCCATCAAATCCAACAATAAATTAACTGCTGTGCAGAAACACTTGGAGCCTTGATGGTGCGTGTAGATTGGGTTGGTCTTTTAACAGGATCAATACTAATCTTGCCAGCTTCACCTCCTACTTTCTGCTTAGTGTTTCTCATGAAGTTTATGTTCATACCATTATTGTTGCTGCTGTAGTGTTAGATTTTCTGTCTCTTCTTGTTGAGGACTGACCCACGATTAACCAATGCCTCACTCTCTGCCTTTGTCCTTGCCTCAGTAAGCATGTTTATGATCAGCTCGTCTTTAACAACCGTCTTCACAGCTTCAGGCATTGATCTGTTGCGTTTCTCATCACATGGGGGTTTCTACCTAACTCCGATCCATCACTCATTTCTAAAAGAGTCACTCATCACAGAAGCAGTTTCGATGTCTTCGGTACTTTTGACTCATCACAAAAGCAGTTTCGATGTCTTCAGTACTTCTCCATCTTCGTTCGTAAGCATTTGCCTTTTCTCTCACCGTCAGAGTGGAACCTCCATTATTCTCTTGGCTTATACAAAAGTTCTTCGAGGCTTGTTTTATAAGATCAAACACTTGGTCAGTAGTAACCAAGGATGAACAATGGCCAACACAGGGCTAGAAAGGCATCTGCATCTTCTGCAACCTATCAATAGTTGAAAATACACACTGCATTTCACTACAAACATCACATCCCATGGATTCCTTGTCATATCATAGTATAAATCCGGATTCAAACATTAAAAACTGCATGTTGTAGATTCAATAAAACAAACCTTCTTTCTTTCTTAGTATGAATATTAGGGGTGGGCAAAAAAACCGAACCGAACCAATCGAATCGAACCAACCGAACCGAAACCGGTTTAAACCGAACCAAAGTCTATTATCAAACAGTTAGGTTTAAGATTTTCCCAACCCGAACCAACCGAACCGAACCCGATCCGAACCGAACCACGTTAAACCGAACCGAACTAAACCGAACCCATAACCAATGTGCATATTAGCAATATACAATATACTAAAATCCTAAGACTAAAGTAATTGTTAACTTTATTAAAGATTGTTTTTTAGTTTTCTATTTACTTTAGTTAATTTTTGTTTGATTGTGTTCTTATAAAATAGTTTACATAGTTTATTTTGTAGAGATATTATTAACGATGTTTTTTTTATTTTCTATTTATTATAGTTAATTTTGATTTGATTGTGCTTTTATAAATATTTTGTGTTTTTAAAAGTTTTTTCGGTTTTATATTAGATTTAGTCAACATAATTTAGTTTTTTTTACAGTCGTCAACACGATGATTTTATGACCATCCATTTGTGTTTTAAAACCGAACCGAATTCAAACCGAAATGAGTTCAAACCAAACCGAAACCGATCCAAACCGAATTAACTATGATTTACTTTGGTTGGATAAATCATTGAACCGAATTAACCGAACCGAACCGAACCCGAACCGATAAAATAACCGAAGTGCCCACCCCTAATGAATATATAAATATTTCTTTTAGAAGATGTTAAAGCATTACAAGAAAGTCCATAATCTTAACAAAAGGACTCCAAAAAAAGAATTTTCAGAAAGAACCAAAGCCTCTCTACTCGAGAGAAACACTTGCTTTGTTTGTAGAGAGATAAATAAGATAGGTATCTATTGCAAAGAAGAAGTTCAAGGACTTGAGAGGTTCTTAAGATCCTCTTCCTTAGCATACCAACTTGGTATGATCTTTGGTAGATGAGGATACAAGTCCTTGTATGAGTTTCTTATTGTCCCCTCTGCTACTCCTGTAGCCACCGCTATATCTGCATCAACCCCCACATATATTAAAATTAGTCTCCAGTCCTTTGTTCGACTAAATGTGCCAAATCAAACAAACCTTTGAGAGGCTTCTTATCATCAGAAAGCTGGGTTATGATATAGATAACAACTGCTGCTATTGATATAGGACTCCTCCTGCAAGATGCCAGATAAAACATCTGTAAAGATTCTGCTGTGTCTATCTATAGGTACACAATAATAAAATGAGGAAGTACCTTATATCAAATTCCTCAGATTTTTTCACAGCTTCCTCAGCAGCTCTAACGGCTTGATGAGACATTCCAAGGTTAGAGCAGAACCTTTTCTGCAATATCCAGACCGCACAATGTCAACAATATCAAGTTTAAGGTACTTGTAACGACTTAAAAAGTCCAAAACTCACCATGAAGTCACCAGCATGTATAGCGCCCAATTCCACAGAATGACCAGTCTCAAGCCCCAACGTCTTAACTATAAAGTCCTTGGCTCGTCCAATTTCCTTCTTTGTCGCCCCATTGGCAACAGAGCAGATTTCTATTTCACAAGGGTTGAGGAATTGGATTTTGACTTATGATGGATGGCAAAGCTTTTTAATATCAAGACTCTCTCTCAAAAGAGAAATCTTTACCCTTAATAGTCCGTGGCTTGTCCTCTTGTCTACAAGAAATGTACAAGCAGGCTGCCAAAAGTGCATCCTGGTTTCTTCCCCTGGTTGACTTTTGATCCTCCAGTCTCTTAAATATCTCATTAGCCCGATCCTACATATCACCACCAACAACCAGTAAATGATAGGGTCCAATAGCACAATACTAAACCAGCGACATTAGCTTTCTAGCAACATATCCGCATGGCTATGAATTTACCAAACCAATCTAACAGAAACAGAGGAAGAATGTTACCTTGATAGTTCCGACAAGCCCCAACCTGTGAAAAAAAAAAATCAATCAACGAGTAAGTACTCTCACGATGAACACACACAAACACAATCAGTGCACATTAAAAAAGGAACCTCATTTATGTAGTTATGTTACTTAATGCACTTAACCTCCTTTAGTTAAGTTAATTGGTAAATACTTGCAAAGAGGCATCAACCAACCACAATAACACAGAGCAAGACATGAAGCTGCAACATATACAAACACTCCACACAAAACAAGCACCAAGAACATAACTTTCAATGCACATTCACTTTAGTTAGGTTAAAAGTAAAAACTAAGCAGACTCCACACCAAGGACAAAACTTTCAATTCACATTATATAAAGGAACCTCTTTTAATTATGCTAATTGACACTTGCAAAGATCCGATCAATCAATCAAAATCAAAATAGAGCATAACCTGTCAGACATGGTGGCGATTGTCTTAAAAGCCTGGATCAACCCACGCTCAGCACTACCGTTACGATTCTGCCACCTGCCGAGAGAATTAGACAAGAAATCGCCGGAGGAGCCGTTGGTCTTGGCGATGACGGTGGTGAGGGCGCTGTCGGCGAGGAGAGGGTTGGTGGGACCGCCGACACGGTTGGGATCGGCGTTGGAAGACTCGTTGGCGAAGGTACGCCACTCGGAGGTCTCGTCGATGGAGTGGGACTCGAGAACGAGGCCGCACTCGGAGCAGAGCGTGTCTCCGGCGGAGTGATCGACCACCAGCTCCGTCTCCCTCTTGCAATCCGTGCAGTAGGCGTCCGACATGGTTTTGTAAGTGAGATCTTCTTGAATCGGTTACAGATTCGGAACTGAGTTGTTGCGTCTTCTGAGGGGGGGAGGGGCGATTGAAGACAAAACGCGATCGGTGTGTGTTTGTGGAGAGAAGGTGAGAACCGGTAGGTTTGTTCCGGCTTTTATAGACGAAAGGAGAGAACAGGGGAAATAATTTGGATGCGGTAAGGTGCACGTAAACGAAGAGATCTCGGTCGTTGATTTTAGAGGGGCCCATTAAAGATCAATTGGACGGTGGATTGACGTTATTTGTTTTTTCTTTTTTGGTTTTTAAAAAAAATCGGAGGTTTGAATCGGTTTAGATATTTTGATTTACAAATATTTTTCATATTCCTTTTTTTGTAACTGATATTTTCCATATTCTAGTTCGAGTATGTTACATATTTGATCAGTATTCAATCTCTTCTAAATCATACCTATTTGTGTATTTTTATAAATAAGATCCGGATATTAGTCTTAATCCTTTTGTAGGTTGCTTGTCTGTTAGAGGAAAAAGATATAAATGACTTGTTAGGAAAGTCTTTACTGATCGATATCGCATGTGTTGTACTTTAGTTGGCATTTTTTACGAGTGTCGAGATATAGGAACATAAATAAACTTGTTTAGTGTTTGGTGTTTTTAGGAATAGAGAAATAACCGGTGTGCTAGTGTTTTATCCACATGATCCGAGCCACTAATTGTTGTCCAATTGAACTTTGCTCAATATACATTCAGAATACATAAACCAAATAAATATTGGGTAATTGTATTGTTTAGCTCCGAAGAATGACATGTCAGATGTCCGCCCTTTTTGATTTATGTCCATATCATGCGACTTCTCAACTTTTTGAAGAAAACAAAAATCTAATACGAGTCTAGTAATCACTAATCAGTATGAGTTTTACATTTATGACTATTAAATTTTGTATTATGATATGTTTAGCTTTATGAATCGCGTAAAGGGTAACTCTGTGATTTCTATCTTTTTGTACTTTTTACACGTAAACATTGCGTCTCTCAGATTCTAGTTTTATTAGTTGTAAATATGTAATGTGCGAGTTGCATAACTTCATAATGTAACTTTTGTAACAAAGAAAAAAAGAAACAATTTGTTGAGCATTGCATGTATAACCAACAACAGCAAAAGAAACATGGATAGAGTGCGATATTAAAAATTATATAGAAAATGTAAAATCAAATTATAGAAAATGTAGTTTTGCAACAAAAAAAAGTATATAGAAAATGTAAAATCAAATTAAAAATTAAATAAAAATAAATTATATAAAAGAGAATAAACATCTCAATAGTAGCAATTATAAAATATTTTTAATCCATCAAAAATATTTGAGCATATTTTATTTAAATATGAGAAAGTAGATTGTTATAAATAAAATAGTCTAGCAATTGTAAAATTGATATTATGTTGTTAAATATTATGTTCTTAAAATGATTGTTTTTATTAACATCAAAAGTGCTTTTGTGAACTTTAATTTTCATGAAATCACATTATATATAAAAATATATTTTCATTCTCATGTATTTATTAAATATTTTTTCATAAATATTTTTTCTCTCCTTTTGTATATATTTTTCGTTTTTTATATATGTGAATATTTTATTTTTATTATATTTTATTGAATATATAAAAAGGGAAACTAAAATTAAAAATTCAATTGACATAAGCTATTACATTTTTTTAATAATGATAGTTAGATATAATATTTAATTTGTTAAAGATATTTCTGTAATTCATCATCATAATAAATATTGCCACTAACTGTGCAATTGAACTTACCTCAATTTACATTCCAAATACAATTTAAAAAAAACATTCAAAATACATTAACCAAATAAATATTACGTAATTGTTATTCCTAAATAGCCAGGAGTTAGTACTTGAGACAAGTTGGTCTATTCGCTCTGAAGTTGATATATCACCATTTTTGATTTAGGGAAACCTGGGTGAGATAACTTAAAAAAAAAACAATTATTCATTAACTAACTAAAATCATACCTTCTCTCTTTTTTCTTTTTTTTTCTTATTTCTCTACCTTCTCTTGCTATAAAACTAAATTCTCTTTTTTTTTTAGTTATTTCACAAATAAGCTCTTTGATTTATATGCATATCATGTGATTTTACAATTTTTCAAGAAAATAAAAATGTCATATAATACTCAGGATAAATGTTACATTTATGACTAGAATATTTTGTATTTAAGATGTTACTTAATTTATGAATCGTGTAAAGGGATAACTCTGTGATTTATATCGATTTTTGTACATTTTACACCGAAACATGGATTCCGATTGTTAACCATTGTTTAATCGCAGAACCGCAGAAATATTAATTAATCTGTGGAAAAAAATAATTAAATCGCAGAAAAATTGAAAATTTGCGTAATAGTGAAATACATATTAAACTGTTTTAACAAATTTATATGATTAAAATTTTTATAATTTAAAACAAATAGAAATAATTAAACTGATTATTACAAAATGTGAAAACAGCCAAAAATTATTAAAAACATGTTAGTTCTTATTATAAATATATAACTTATTTTCAATATGTTTTAATAATCTATTGATATTTTATAATATACAAATTATAATAGAACATTATTTACAATATAACTATTTATCATTAAAAAAATTATTGCTATGTATTTTAATTTTAAGATAATATTAGTATATAAAAAAGTTTTTTTTGTCAGCATTTTTTTATCCTGAAACATTTAGTTGATTGGTAAATACCTATAGAATCGCGTTTCACATATCATTCTGCCATTCCGCAAGATTACCAATCAAAGCCATTATAATGTCTCTGATTCTACTTTTATTAGTTGTAAATATGTGCCGTATGAGTACATAAGATCATTTTTGTAGAAAAAATGGAACATTGCATCAGTGAGCTACAACAACAAAATAATTGGTTTTGATCAATTATATATTCCTCTATCCGAAAATGAAACATTCGACCATGATGAACCGAAAAACACTTTGTTAACCTTTGTCCTAGTTAGTGCCTTGTATATAGTCTTATATACTTATTTTTCTAAACTGTTCTTGTGTTTTCAATGTGAAAATGGCAAATCCACGCTGCCACCATTCACATATTGTGAGGGTTGTTCAGGTGATTGTTAGAAGTTAAATGTGAATAGCGTGTGATAATTGATAAATACGAAAAATTTAGTTGCGGAAATATATTTTTCCCTCCCCTTGGGCAAAACATATTTCCACCGGTTCATATTATTAGGTAAGAAAAAAATATATATAAATAGTGAGTTTTAGGTTGTTTTTAATCAAAACACGTTGTACTTAAATTTACCACACAAAACTTTCATGTTTTAACAAATGCCAATATAAATTTACAGCTAAATTTAATTTGAATTTTACTTTACTCATGATAATATTTATATTCTAGTGTGGTAGTACTATATAGATCATCTAGGCTACATATCTGCTAATGTTGAAGTAAGCTGGGTTAGACGTCATAGGCGTTAATCTACATAGAAACAACGAATAACATAATTCTTATGACATTGGATACTTTAATTTTTTCTTGTCTATACAGCTACATACAACAATAATTGTCAGACAATATTCAGACCAGAAGAATATTAAAAATGCATAAGAAGAAGAGAACAAAAAAACGTAACAATATATCGTCTGAGTTCTCGGAAATCATTGGAACTTGGAAGCGATGAGACGTTGCGCATTGTAACCTAATAATTAATTAGAGAATTTTCTTTTTCATTTTTTTGTATATAGTTGCTCTAACAATCGGCAAAAATGTACAACTCGTAGCTTTTTGTAAAGTAGGTTAGAGCATGTGCAATGGAGTTTCATAAATCCAATCCTTAAAAAAAAAAATTTAAAATATGACTTTTCTTGATTTCTGTGTCGGATCAGTCTCAAAAAATCTGTGTCTAAGGATTGATCCATGGCGAGTTTGGTTACTGTATCGCGGGTCCCACGAGATGTGATGGCCCGTGATTAGTTAATTTTTTTTAATTAAACGAAAAAACTAATAAAATAATTAAAAAAAAAAATTGAAAGACTCCACAATGAACTTACCATTGTGGATGCTCTTATAGACCTAGACATTTTGAGTATCGGTTTGGTTTGTTTTTTTAGGATATCAGATCATTTGAATAAGAGATTAGAAGATTCATTTACTACTTGAGTTATTTTCGATTCGGTTCGATTTAGATAATTTCTGGTCTGATTCAGTTTGGATAATCAAAATAGGAATCGGAAAATATCCGGAAAAATTGTTTCTCATTCAGTCACGGTTCGACTAATTATTTCGAATAGTTCGGATAATTCGGGTTAAATATCAGATATTTTAGATAAATATCAAATAATAAGATAATTATAACTTGGATATTTATAAAAATATCTGAATACAGGAATTCATTCGGATGTTTGAAGGTTTTATCCGATTTTGATTTCAGATATTTCGGTTTGGTTCTGATTAGATTCTGGTTTTTTTGCCCACCTAATAGCTTATATTATGTAAATGTAAAAGCCAAAGCAAATGGTCGGCGGCATGCACATGCGCAACAGGAATGTACATGAACTTTTAAATTCGCACCGTTTAAGACACACAAGACCAGATACTATATATGCAGTTTCTGTTCGTCTGGGTTGTGAACACACAACAAACGCGAACTAAGAAAAAAAACAATAAACTTAGGAGCAAAACGCTATTGAGTCAAATACGGTTTTAAAATTTGTAAATTGAGACAAATACGGTTTAAAATTTTGAATATTAATTTTACAAATAAATAATTTATAATCTTTTAGATTTATATTTATATTAATCTCAAAATCTGTTCTTTTACTTTCTAAAATCATCCTTGTTTTACTTAAACAACTTTTCATAATCCTAAAAACATATTGTATTCAGTGCCGGTCTAACGTTTAACAATGCCCTAATCCAATTTTAAAACTATGCCTTTTAATATTTTGTATTGAAATTATAAAAAAAACTAATATAAAAGTAATTTAAAATTTTGAACTAAAACAGTAAATATAAAACATTAAAATATATTTTTTTGCATTTTTTCATGTAAAAGCATTCATTAAATAAATATAGTCAATTCTTATAACAGTTTTGATCGATAACAAAATCAATTTAGGTAATCTCTTAAATAACATGTTATACTACTAATAACTATTTTTATCTTTTAAAATTTTTTTATATGTGATGATCGATATTCTTATATTCTAAAATGCACACTAAATAATTTATATTTTTCATATAACAATCATTCTTTAAAAAACAAATATTATAGTAGGCGATCTAATCTATTTTGACATTGATTCTTGTAGAATAATAATTCCATAAATAAAATACCACTAATTATGTTCGAATGAATATCACTTTAAAGAAATTTTCAGTATTTGAATTATGCCTTCAAAATATCATAAGTAAAAATGCCTTCAAAATATCATAAGTAAAAATGCCCACTAAATAATTTATATTGTCATATAACATTCATTCTTTAACAAAAAAAAATATTATAGTAGGTGTTCTAATCTATTGTGACATTGATTCTTGTAGAATATTAATTCCATAAGTAAAATACCACTATTTATGTTCGAATGAATATCATTTTAAAGAAATTTTCAGTATTTGAATTATGCCTTCAAAATATCATAAGTAAAAATGTCCAATAAGTATAGTTTCAATTAAAAAATCTTATAAAATTATTTTTATCTATATAGTAACAAAAATTTATAGAAAATATGCCCCTTTAAATTGGATGCCCTAATCGATGGTTTGGGTGGCTTCTCTTCTGGGCCGGCTCTGATTGTATTACAGGGGCGAATGCTCTCACACCCTCTAGACATTGATTTTGATTGCGAGTTTATTTCTTTTCTTTTTTTTTGAACTGAGTTTATTTCTTTTGCGTCTACGAAAATTACATTTGGCCAGGCTACGTCCCGTACAACGAATGCTAGCTTTTTTACTAGTACATAGAAATTTAAGACGTTTCCAAATTAACAGTCTAAAACATCTTTTCTTACGAAACATTGATTGTAATTCCAAACGAATGTGTTCAAAACTAAGTCCAAACGAATAATCAGCCCACTTGCTTATTGACGGAGTTATGAAATTATCCTTTTGTTTATAACATCACTGCATGCATTTCAACAAAAAGTTGTGTTTGTGATCGTTGAGTATTATGACTGTTGGGAGATGGAAACACGGAGTTCTCGTTTGCTTGTTACATTGAGAAGAATAGGAAGAAAGTATAGCATTCTTTTGTAACGTTTTGAATTATATTCTTGAAAGTATTTGGTGTATTCATTATCATATTACGTAGAGTTTAACATCGTTTAAGCAATTAGTCAAAAATATGAAATGCTATAAAGCCTATGTAGTTATGAATTTAGTATGTACGTGTATGTTTTAAGAAGAGTTTGAGGAGGGTTTGGCTTTTGATTGTGTCCATGTTTCAAAACCTTGCCAGTACATTCTCGCTGGTTAATCTTTTCGAGAAAATGGGCCATAATTGTTTTAGGTTGGGCCGCAGACCGACCACAATATGTATAGTCCGAGAAGATAGATCCCTCGATCGAATTTGTCAACCAATAATAAATATGGGTATTAGAAAGGATAGCCAATTCCAAGTTTTAAATTGTAATTTTTAATGTTATCTTCTGTTTTCTTCCATTGCAAATGAAATTGGTTTAAGTGCTTATAATTGAAGTAGAACAAAAGTGTCAAACCAGTCATCTAAAGAAACCATGTGTCCGATGATGTGCGGTTTGTGATATAGTTAATTAGGTCACCAGCATATTACATCATGAACGACGAACCTTATCTTGTGTTTGGAACCGCCCAAATATCATAGTTAATCTTCCTTTACAATTCTCCGTTTTATATAATCGGATTCAACTATACTACTTTTAGTTGTTAGCTTACAATGACTATAGTCATACTTCTAATTGATTTTTATAATTAAAGCAAAGGTACGTGCCAATTTATGGATACATTGTGGCGTCACACTTGTCAACTTATAATATAACCAACATGAACATGCGTATATACAGTAGATATGTGTTTGTCACTTGTCAGTATGTGTGTAATATGCAGGCCTGGTAATATATATGTATTGTTACAAACATATAATTGTGGCTCTAAAATGAAATTATCATTTTCTTTTTCCTCTGTGAATGTTCAACATCTCTCCTCTCTGAGATATACAAAAACTAACAATTTCTTTCTTTGTGGCATACATAATTAGCTTATGAACCGAGAGTTAGTTAGTCAGGTCTCTACATGCACATGGCTTCTACTGTCCTTCAATAATTAATTCCCATTCACATATTAATATAAGCAATAAAAGCATAATCACGGGCGTATTTAACTAGTATATATTTAGCCAAAAAGCATAATCACGCGCGTACTGAACTATAACATATTACTAGATTTTGATCCGCGCTTCGGAAGCGTAAATAATAATTTTCACTTTTATGAAAATTATTATTTATTTGTAATAATTAAATGTATTTATTGTAATAAAACTTTCTTTATAATAAATTCGATATATTAGAGTGTTTCTGATAAATTATGTGTTTCTCTGACTTTATTTTATTCCATTTTCAATCAATATATTTATTTGACTTGTTGTTAAAATAAATTATTTTAGAATATATCTGTACAATACTTTTACATTGATATTTTGTTTAAACAATGTGACATATTTCAATATTAATTAAATACTTACATTGTAATTTTTATACAATTCAACATATTTTTTTAGTTTGTTGTTAAGAGAAATGATTTTGAATTCAAATATACAGTACTTTTATATTGTTTTTTCTTCAGTTCATATAATTTTTTAAATAAATTTCTTTCAATATAAGCTATATCAAAAATTAGTCAACTAAAAAATTTATAAACAATTATTTACATAGCAATATAACATATTTATATATTAATTTAGTTTATATTTTGACGTGCATGCCTGCACGAGTTTGTATATTTTAGCATATAAATTATTTATTACTGCTATATTTAAAATGAAAATTTATTGATATATTTTTAGGTTGCTACAAACTAACCCGGACCGAAAATGATCCAACTCGAACCTCTTACGACATTTATAATATTCGAATGATATTTATTTAGTTTAAAAATCTAGGGGAAAAATATTGTGTATCACGAAAACATATATGATCAATTAGTGGTTTCATAAAATGTAGGAAGTTTAAATAGATTTGCTGATTTTATTTGGATAGAGATATTTTTTTAATAAAAATACAATCCAAGTTTCCAAACAATTTTTTTAACTACAATCCAAATTTCCAAACAAACTTATTCTTTATAAATGATATCCAAGTAACCAAACACTCTCATTTTATACTTGAGTTTTAATAATATAGATATATGCATATATAATATAGATTTAATCAAGAAAACAACTATAGTCTGCATAGATTATGAATATCTCCATATCGGTATGACATTACTTCCACAAACTTCTAACATATGTTTTCATTGTGGTGTTAATTAGTTACCATAATTGTTATGTACAGGTGCATTTTAAAAGAAAAGTTATCTCAGTTTAGTCTGTTTAGCTAAAAACCTTTTGTCTTTTATTTATCAGCCACTACATACAACCGTGACAACATGGAAATGATATCGGCGACAACGTTTAAAGCCAAGCAAATGTTTAACGACAGTTGAGTTGTCCCTTGCACTATTTGATGTCAATGTATTACTATTGAGCTTCAGAGAAAAAATAGAGCGTCAACTTAAAAATAAACTTTCACAATAAAATGAAAATTATTTATACTTTTATCTAAAGATGTCTAGACCAAGATCCAACTAATCCTCCAAAATAATAACATTGACGAAAAGTTTTATCTCAAAATTTATGATAATTTTTTTAAATGATCTAATGTTTCTTTAGCCAAACGATAGTAATTTAACAATTTCTGTTAGCCCGGAATGGCGGCGGCTTTGATAAAAATGGAACAAAAGCTATTAATAAAATAGTGAAGTCCATACATTTCACACATTGACGTAAATTTATAATCTTTAATAAAAATAATAGATAGTTACTAAACGTTTATTTTTATTTTTCATTCTAAAAATATAATATGTGGAATTATTTTAAATTCTTGTTATCATTGGTAAATATTTTAGAGAATTTTATAAATCTATTCCAAATCATTTTACTCCATAAAATAGCGTATCTTGTGTTAACTTCAACCCCCAATAAAAAACTATACTCCCTCTGTTTTTTAAAGATCCATGTTCTAGGAAAAAAATTTGTTTTAAAAAGATACATTTTTTACTTTTTCAATGTATTATTTAATGAAAATCTGTTAACTTCAAGAAAATTAATTGTGTTTATTGGATTTTTATTGGTTAAAAATTATGGAAAATTGTTATTCACAAAAATCAATGCATTTTTAATATGATTTCTTAATATATGTGAAAAGTCTAGAATATGTATCTTTAAAAAACAGAGGGAGTATATAATTTTATTGGAAAATGTTCATTTAAAAATGTGCATAAATACACAAATCGGCCACACCTCTTTGAAAACTCATAATCAATTTGGTCCCCGAAAAAGAGACTATATATCAACACCTCTCATCAGTGGATCAATATCAAGACATATCATAATATTATAATAATGGTGCAGAACCAAGAACTCGCTCTTCAAAAAAGCTTCACCTGCAACACAAGAAAGATCAATCTAGAGACCCCTCCATCGCGTGGCTCTCATTCTCGTTCTCCTTCCTCCCTCGCTTTGATCCCAACCATCCCTGAGCATGAACTCTTCCTCATACCTGTGAGGATATTGTCTCTAATTTCCATTGGGCTTTACTCAAGCCCATAAGCAGTGAATGATACTGGGCTGCGAGTATCACAAAGGCCCAAGTCTCCTAGGGCAACCTGAGTCTCACCTGCATATATAAGAAAGCACGTTGCTTACTTGAGAATTACGGTTTTACAACAGATTCAGATTGCAAGGGTTTCAGGTCATCTAAGCTACATCACGGTCAAGAGAGTGCATAGAAGGTTACCTGATCAGTTGCGGCAGTTACTAGAACTAGGTTGATAGTTCTTTACTCTAAGCTTTGGTGTAGAAGTGGCTAGAGCACTAATCTCTTTGTATTAACTCCTTTGTACGATTGAGATAGTGAAACTTGGAAGCACAGTCTTCCCCCAGACGTACCTAACGGGAACTGGGTAACCAAAGTGTTGTGTCTTGTCTCCTAAACAAACAAACAAACAACATATTAGTATTGAGGTTAATCAATCAAGTAAGCTTAGCTAAACAAGACTTAGCTAGTCGGTTACAGGTTTAGGTAAATAAACCTAACAAGTGGTATCAGAGCACTCAGGTTCAGCTAAGGGAACGGTTCTCAGTTCTTATCTGCTTATTGGTGCGATCAGAGTTTTGTGACTAAGGACTGATACTCACACGGTTGAGTGGGGAAGTATGAAGAAGTCTAAAGTCAAGATTGATGTGGAAAAGTTTGATGGTAAAGGGGATTTTGGTATGTGGAAATTCAAGATGTTGATGCAACTTGAAAACTCAGATTTAGACAGTGTTCTAAATGAAGAAGACACAAGCGAGATAACCGATAAAGAGAAGGCAGTTGATACAGATACTAAACCGGGTGCATCTAAAGAAGGTCTAACTCGAAAAGAGATGGACAAACGTGCTAAGAACATGATCTGTGCTAGTCTAGGTAACCTGGTGCTTCGAAAGGTTATGAAACAGACTACTGCACTAGGGGTTTGGAAAGCACTAGAGAAGGATTATCAAACAAAAACACTACCAAACAGAATCTACTTAAAGCAAAGATTTGCTAGTTTCAGAATGGAAGAGCATCGAAGTATAGAAGAAAACCTTGATGTGTTCTTGAGGCTAGTAGATGATCTGGAGAGTCTGAACATCACAGTTAGTGATGAAGATCAAGCAATACAGGTACTGTCAAGTCTGCCAAAACCGTTTGATTCCTTAGTGCACACTCTCAAGTACGGTAACGGCAAGGAAACGCTGACACTGCAAGAAGTAACGACATCTGCATATGCAAAAGAAGTAGAGTTAAAAGAAGCAGGACTTCTGGGAAAAACAAAATCAAATGCAGAAGGTCTACTAGCAGAGAGAGGGAGATCTGAAACGAAATCTCAAGGTAAATGGAAAGGCAGATCCAAAAGTAGAAATTACAGATCAAAATCAAGGCCAAGAGGCCCAGGAAAACCCAGGGAATGCTGGACATGCGGTAAGGAGGGTCATTACAAGAAAGATTGTCCAGACAAGAAAAACTGGAAATCAAATGAATCTGCGAATGTTGCTCATGACAAAGAACAACCTATGATTCTAACTGCAAGCACTCACAATCCTATGAAGGAATGGGTAATGGACTCTGGCTGTACTTTTCATATCACACCAGACAGAGATGTTTTGTTTGACTTCAAAGAGGTAGACGGTGGAAGAGTCTTAATGGGTAACAACACAGAGTGTGAAGTCAAAGGTATCGGTAGCATAAGAATTATAAATTCTGAAGGAGCTCAAGTTATCCTAAGTGATGTGAGATACATGCCATCAATGAGCAGAAATCTGATCTCTTATGGTCAATTGGAGAAGAATGGTTGCAAGTACGAAGGGGAAAACTTTACTGTAAACTTCTATCGAAAGGATAAGAAGGTACTATCTGGAAAATATCAAGATGGCTTATACTATCTACAAGGATCTGTTATTAAAGGAGAGGTATCAGTGGCTAGAGCTGAAACGAATATGACAAACAGATGGCATTCCAGATTAGGGCATATGAGCTTGAAGAATATGAATCTCTTGGTTAAGAGGGGTTATTTGAATCCTAAAGAAGTTCACACTTTGGATTTCTGTGAAAAGTGTGTCTTCGGTAAAGCTCATAAGAAAAGTTTTCCAGAAGGACGACATATATCAAAGGAAAGGCTCGACTATGTTCACAGTGATTTATGGGGTTCAGTTTCTAATGAACCAAGTCTATCAGGATGCAAATATTTCCTAACTTTCATTGATGACTATTCGAGAAAAGTATGGATCAGGTTTCTAAGAAGCAAAGATGAAGTGTATGAGAATTTTTCAGAATGGAAGGCTCTCGTGGAGAACACTACTAAGAAAAGGTTAAAGTATTTTCGAACTGATAATGGTCTAGAATTTTGCAATGTCAAGATGGACAAATTATGCAGTGACTCTGGAATTCAACGGCACAAGACTTGCACATACACCCCACAACAGAATGGGGTGGCAGAAAGAATGAATAGAACTATAGCAGAAAAGATACGCTGTATGCTGGTAGAGTCGGGGTTGGAAAAAGAGTTTTGGGCTGAAGCTGCATCTACTGCAGTTTATATCATAAACCGATCTCCTAGTGCTGCATTGAAGTTCAAAATTCCAGAGGAGTTATGGACAGGCTCTAAGACTGATTACAGTCACTTAAGGAGGTTCGGATGTGTGGCATATGTTCACATAATACAGGACAAGATGAGTCCTAGAGCTATAAAAGGAGCTTTTGTAGGATATCCTCAGGGAGTCAAAGGCTATAGGGTATGGATACCTGAAGATGGAAAATGCTCGATTAGCAGGAACATAGTATTCGATGAGGATACGCTGTTTCATGATTCAGAGAAGGAAATTCAGAAACCCAAGAAACCTAAGAAAGTGACATTCAGGTCAGAGCTAATACAAGGACCTACAACTCAAGGATTTACAAATCAAGGTGGAGTAAATTCAGAAAATGCAGACTCTTCTGTTCAAGGTGGAGAAAATTCAGAAAATGCCGACTCTGCTGGTCAAGGTGGAGCAGATTCAGAACATGAGAGCTCAAAGTTTGAAAGTGAATCAGAAGAGGCTGATAATTCTGATGAAGAGGACACGGAACAGACAGACCATCAAGATTTAGATGGCTATGTATTGGCAAGAGATAGAGATCGGAGAGTGATCAAGCCTCCATCAAGATATGAAGATGGGGATTCTGTCATAGCCTATGCGCTGGCTTGTGCTACTATAATAGAACTGGATGAACCGAGAACAGTTGCAGAAGCTAAACGCAGCAAGCACTGGAAGAAGTGGAAAGAAGCAATGACAGAGGAAAAAGTATCTCTTGATAAGAATGATACGTTTGATTTGGTTCCAAGACCAGAAAAACAAAGAGTAATCGGCTGTAAGTGGATTTATAAATACAAAGAAGGGATTCCTGGAATTGAAGATCCGAGATTTAAAGCTCGCCTAGTGGGAAAAGGTTATGCTCAAGTTGAGGGAATAGACTACAATGAGATATTTGCGCCTGTGGTAAAACATGTGTCAATAAGAATTATGCTATCTATTGTGGTAAATTTTGATTTGGAATTGGAACAACTTGATGTGAAAACAGCATTTCTACATGGGGTGCTTGATGAGAAAATCTACATGGAGCAGCCTGAGGAATTCATTGAAAAGGGAAAAGAAGGAATGGTGTGCCTACTTAAGAAATCCCTATACGGATTAAAACAGTCTCCGAGACAGTGGAATCAGAAGTTTAATGAGTTCATGATGTCTCAAGGGTTCAAACGCTGTTCAAGAGATCCGTGTGTCTACACTAAAGGTACAATTGTGGAAGATATGATCTACTTATTACTCTATGTTGATGATATGCTTGTGGCAGCTAAAGATATTAAAAGCATAAATTGCCTCAAGAAGAGTTTGAATCAGATGTTTGAAATGAAAGACCTTGGAGCAGCTTCTCGAATTCTTGGAATGGAGATTAAAAGAGATAGAAAGAAAGGAGTGCTTAAGCTATCACAGGAAAGATATATCAAACAAGTGTTGAGGACATTCAATATGGAAGAAAGTAAAGCAGTTGTGACTCCTAGCAATTCTCTGTTCAAATTAAGGAGTCTACGACCTGAAGAGATAGAAGAAGAAAGAGATGCGATGGATACAATTCCCTATGCAAGTGCAGTAGGGAGCTTAATGTACGCAATGGTCGGCTCAAGACCAGATTTGGGATATGCCATTGGAGTGGTTAGCAGATTTATGGCAAACCCGGGGAGAAGTCACTGGGAAGCGGTTAAATGGATTCTAAGATACCTAAACGGTGCAGCTAATGTGTGCCTAACGTTTACAAAATCAGAAGAGTTTGATATTGAGGGTTTTTCAGATTCAGACTACTCAGCAGATTTAGATAAAAGAAGATCAGTTTCAGCTTATGTATTCAGAGTTGGGGGCAATACGGTCAGTTGGAGATCATGTCTACAGCAAGTGGTTGCTCTATCTACTACAGAAGCAGAATATATGGCCCTAGCAGAAGCTACTAAAGAAGGTATATGGCTAAAAGATATATGCGAAGAACTAGGATTCAAAACAGATTCATTTAACCTAAATTGTGACTCACAGAGCGCGATCTGCCTAGCAAAGAATAGTGTGCATCATGACAGAACTAAACACATAGCAAGGAGATATCATTTTATACGAGACATTGTGGATGAGGGTTCAGTCAAGGTTCAGAAGGTTCACACTACAGAGAATGCGGCAGACATGTTGACAAAGTGTTTACCTGGAAAGAGTTTTGAGAAGTGTCTAGGACTTCTCAAGATGTTCCGGTAGTCAGCTTGAAGCGTCCCGAGGCTCCTGGTTAGTTGATTGAAGGACCTCGCAGAAGGGATACAAACAGATACAGAGGTTGATCAGTATCGGTATAAGTAAAATCAACGAGATTCTTTTAAGTGGTCAAATTTAAAAGGAGACTAATCTACGGTATCAGAAGATGAGTTATCAGTAATGATGTTCAGTTCACAGACAAAGTTGACAGAACTTAAAGTTGAGCTTACGGTAAAGTGAGAAACTTTTAATATTAACTGATGAAGTTGCTACAAAAAAAAAAAAAAAAAAAGGTTACCTTGTTAGTGGGAATCGGGTTATGTTGTTGTCAGCTGCAGATGAGACAACTAAAATGTGAGATTCCAGTCATAAAATGATCGGCAGATAAGGAAACTAAAAGGGTTAGCAGATTACCAAAGAGCGATTGATCGATTGAGAAGCTGAGTCTTGAACTTTCTCCTAAAAGCGAATAGCTTTAAAGCTCTAGAGAATGAAGTTAGTCGACAAACTTCATCACTCAACAAGAGGGTTTTAAATCGGAAAATTCAAGGAAGATGTGATCGAGAAAAAGAGCAAGGTTTGGTGAAATCTCTTGCGGTAAAGCAGAGAAGATGGAAGGACGGCGGTGAAGAGAGACTGTCGTTGGAGAAAGCAAAGTGGTTGGATTGAACCACATGCATTTGCGGTTGTAAACCGAGTAAAAGGAGATCCAAGGCTCGAATGAGCTAAGGAAGAATAGCAGGTGAAGCAGATTCAGACAAGAAAGGGGAACAGTCATGAATGGATCGAAGATCGGCTATGGAGTCGCCTTTTCTGGTTGATTCTCGAAGTTGTCGGGAAAAGAGACAAAGGTGGAGATTGTGAGGATATTGTCTCTAATTTCCATTGGGCTTTACTCAAGCCCATAAGCAGTGAATGATACTGGGCTGCGAGTATCACAAAGGCCCAAGTCTCCTAGGGCAACCTGAGTCTCACCTGCATATATAAGAAAGCACGTTGCTTACTTGAGAATTACGGTTTTACAACAGATTCAGATTGCAAGGGTTTCAGGTCATCTAAGCTACATCACGGTCAAGAGAGTGCATAGAAGGTTACCTGATCAGTTGCGGCAGTTACTAGAACTAGGTTGATAGTTCTTTACTCTAAGCTTTGGTGTAGAAGTGGCTAGAGCACTAATCTCTTTGTATTAACTCCTTTGTACGATTGAGATAGTGAAACTTGGAAGCACAGTCTTCCCCCAGACGTACCTAACGGGAACTGGGTAACCAAAGTGTTGTGTCTTGTCTCCTAAACAAACAAACAAACAACATATTAGTATTGAGGTTAATCAATCAAGTAAGCTTAGCTAAACAAGACTTAGCTAGTCGGTTACAGGTTTAGGTAAATAAACCTAACAATACCTTGCCGGAGAGACTCCTCCTCCTCCTCTTCTTCTTCCTCCTCTAGCAGCATCGTCAAAGTTAACGTGAAGCTTTCTTACTTCTTGCGTTCTCTCATCAAACTCATTAACCTCCCCGTTTGCAACTTCCTCTCGTTTCCTTCTTCCCCCAGCATTTCTAACCAGATGATCTCCCTCGTCACCGGTGGATCCTCTTCCCTTGGTAAAAGAGTCACCGGGACGTTGTACGGACACAGAAGAGGCCATGTCACGTTTTGCGTCCAGTACGGTCCGAGTTCCGATCCAGTGTTGCTCTTAGACCTAGCCATGTCAACGGCATCTCTAGTCAAAGAGATGTCGTCAGGACTAGTCAGGATCGCGTTGGAGTGCGAGAAACGTCACCGGTCGGGTACAAAGCTTTTCCACGAGCCTAAGTGGTCTATGTATTGCAACGGGAGGAAGTGCGGTTACGCGGTTTCACGTGGCGGCGCGTGTAACGAGTCGGATTGGCGCGTGTTGAACACTGTATCTAGGGTTACGGTTGGAGCTGGAGTTATTCCGACGGCGAAGCGTATTGATGACGTGTCAGGTGGTGGAGAGGAGGTTGGTGAGTTGTTGTATATGAGAGGTAGATTTGAACGAGTAGTGGGGAGTTGTGACTCGGAAGCGTTTTACATGATGAACCCTGACAAAAACGGAGGTCCTGAACTCAGTATTTTTCTTCTTAGAATATAAATATAGAAAAAAAGTTTTTAAGTTTCTTTTTTAAATGTCGCAATATATTTTGAAAACATTAGTGATGAATGCAATGTTGTTTCATGAAGTATATATGTAAACGATAGTGAGAAAATGCCTAGGATGGTGTTTTAGTTTTTTCTAATTATCTATTTAATGTGGTATATTTGTTCCTTTTTTTAACTTTCTACAGAAATTTGTGTAGTATCAAGAATGGAAGGATCTGATGATTAATTAGTATGTGGTTGTCTATCTCTTTCCTAAAGTGTATCTTTGGATAGGTTCAAGAAATCATATGCATGGTTCAAGTCTATGTGACTTCTTGATGTCTTTAATAAGGGAAGGTTGTAGCCTCTATGAATTCTTGATGTCTTTACTACTGAGAAAGTTGTAACTTCTATTTATTGGTCACGATGTTAGTCTTCTCTTTGGTTTTGGTGGTCTACCGGTTGATCAAAACCAATTCTGAAGACAGTCAGATCAGATGAAATATCTGTTTTGGTCTCCAATTTTTTAGTATTAATTAGAAGATTATTTGGTCTCTAAACCAACCAAAAATATATATGTATGGATCATCCAGTTTTTACATCGTGATTGTTTCATGTCCCATAAATTTCTTAGAGTCGGTTCATGATATTGATGTTTTAGTGTAGTAGGTTGTTGTGAAGAGGTATAGAATCCTTCTCTAGTTGGGGCAGGAGTAGCCGAGTAGGTGGTTTTGAGTTAAAAGGGTCTTGGCTAGTTGGCTCTCATGCAGGTCTTATTGGCCCTGCGAGGGACTCTCCTTTGTATTTTACTTCATTACCAAATCGTATAAAATTCAGCAGTTGACAAAATAAAATAAAAGTGTAGTGTTTGGTTGCTTATATGCTGGGCATGAAGACCCGCACATGGTCCGTCATGATTTATGCCAAAATTAAGATTCTTGTTGTCTTCATTGTAGACTATACTGTATTTAATTTAAGCAACGGCAAATTCGCTTCATACGTGGAACGCAGCGACCAACTTAAATTTAAATTAAACAATACTATATTATTATAGAAAGTGGGTCTGCTTTTGAGTTGTAACGTGTAACGTTCAATTCGTAACCAATCACCTTTTTTAATTCGAAACTAAAACTAATTCGCACGGTCATTTTATAAATATATAAATTTAGTATAATATAGATTATAATTTAAAATTTATAAAAAATAGCATACTCTTTTTGTTCTTTTTGTTTTATAATAAATTTTGTTTGACATTAAAATATTAATTACGAAATTAATCAGTACACTAATTTAAAATAATATTTAAAAATTTAGGAAAATTTTATTATATTTTTCTCAACAGTTTTGACATAGCTAAAAGTAAAATTTAGCATTTACAGCTAAAATAATTTATTATTAATATTTTTATAATTATTAATTTTTTAGAAATTTTATATATTTAATAGATTAATGTAAATAAGAAGATATATATATATATATAATTGAAAAAATGAATCTAGTATAATTTTTTTTGTGGTAAATAAAAATTGTAATTCTCCTTTAATAGAGAAGATATAGAATATGGTACAATCTAATTAACGAGTTAAAGTTTTAGGTTTAAATAAACAAGATATAGTATAAGGTACCCGGTTGATTGCCAACCATATATAACAAAATAGTAATTCACATCTGGTAGTTTTTGTTTGTTTAGTTGATCTACACAAACACAATTGATCAAAATTCATAGTGGATATATTTCTTATTAGTTTAGATTTTACATGATGATTCGTACAAAACTAAATCAGATTTTTATTGATTTGCATACAAATAGAAACAATACCCCTACATCTTAAAGAACGAATTGTATGTTTGAAAAAGAAAATCACTTTACATAATTGATTAACACCCTCTCTAGTCTTTGACTCTCATCATTGGTGTTACATACTTTTATCATTGGTGTTATATACTTTGTATATTCGTATTATCGTATAACACAAGACACTTCCACCTAATTGTGCACAATCATTTACAATATATAAGAAAAGTAGCATTATATTAACATGTTGTGTTTAAAAAATTAACTATCTATCATTTAAATATATTATGGAATTTTATAAATAAATATATTGTTCTTTTAATTAGCTATGATATTATTTTGGTAAGTTTATCAATATAAAACATTTTTAAATGTTATGGTATTAAGTTCTATAATTTTTTGTTACAAAATTAAGATTTCAATATATTATACAACTTTCAATTTTCACAATAGTATTTGTTTTTATTTTGTGTCCAATTTTAAATTATTACACTCATCTATGATTTATTTATTATAAAATTTGAAATATTTTGACTTTGAGTTTAGAATATTTATTTTCAAAATCGTATATTTGGTCAAAAATATTTTGAAAAGCCCATAAATATTTGAGTTTAAAAGATTATATGACTTTGAATCTTCTTTTTTTACTAAATTAGTGTATTATTTTATATAAAGTATTTAAATTTTTGTTAATAGTTAATTATTTTTCTCAACAGATTTTGTTATAATGATAGAAAATAAATTTGTATATCTCTAATACTTAAGATTCCATTTAACACAAAATACAATAATATAATTTTCTACGCACTATTGCCGAATGTTAAAAAAACTCACAATGAGTTATATGCAATGAAAAGATAGAGATATCAGTAATTACCACTACATAAAATGTAAAAAGAGATAAGATCATTCTCAACAAAAGTGTAGTTAAAATTGCTTTTTCATTAATATCTTTTGAATTATTAAAATATTCTGATACTATTATATCTTGTATATAATTATTTTAGATAGTATATTGTTGTGATTTTCAAATTAGATAAAATAATATATAGGTATATACATATAATTTTAACAAATGGTAGTATTTTGTATAAATATACATAGCTTATGAATTTTAACTCTTTTTAACGGTGAATGATAGTTTATATTTATTTATTTAAATCAAAGCACTTTTAAAATAAAATAGGTTAATTTACCAATTTTATATAGTTTTATATTATTTAATTCATATAGTAATCTCTTTTAATATAATAAATAAGGAAATTTATAAAAATAGTAAAGAATTTTTTATAATAACATTTTAAGTTAATATTAATTTATAATAATATTTTATTATTAATTACGAAATCAACTATTGCCTTATTTTATAAAAAATATTTAAAACTTTTTACAAGATTTGGTTAAGTTTTTTCTCAACAGACTTATTTATAACTAAAATAAAATTTAAATATATATTTTCTCAACAAATTTATCAGACTAAAAATAATCCTTTTAAAAACATCTAAAATAATCACTGTCATATAAGGTAATTAATCAGATGGTTATACTTTTCAATGGTAGAAAAAAATAGGACTTTAAGTTAATAGAATAGATATATATATGAGAAAATTGGAAATAAGAGACACTTTCATCTTGGATTTGTTACTTTAGGATTTTTAGAAGATATTTTTGAAAAATAGGATTTTGATTTTCTTTAAATACCATACTACCCTTAATTTACCAATTATGTTAAATTATTATTATAATTTCTAATTTTCGAAATTGATTTTAATTTGAAATAGTAAAAAGTTAAAAAATGATTTAACTTAATTGAAAATAGTAAAAAGTTAAAATAATTAAAAGTATACAAAAAGAGTAAAAGGGGTCGATACCCTAACTTCATCGTCTTCTTTTCTTTTCCGTCGTAGTCCTCTTCCATGGCAATTTAAAGCGCAATGGAGAGCAGCCTAGTTCTTTGTCGGTGTTTCATCTGGCCATAGTCTCTAATCTCTTAAACATCATCTTCCTCTTCGATCTCAAGTGTTCTTCCTCTTCGTCGGACGTGTCAAATTCGGGGTTTATGTGTGATTTGATTGTGTTTTGATTGATTAGGAACTTGTCGAGGCATCAGTTCGGTAACCTTCAGAGAAAGATGCTTCCAGCTTATTTCACTTTTATTGGTTTTTACTGCGCTATTTCACTCTCTGCGTTTGGGTATCTGCATCCAGTGTGGAGAAGTCATCTTCTACTGTGGAGAAGTATCAGCTAGGGTTCCTTGTCTCGACTTTTGCTTTCAATCTCACCAATCTGCTAGTCTTCACTCCCATGACCATCGATGTAAGTGAACCATCTTCAACAATGCATACAAGGTTCCTATGTAAACCAATACTCTACCTTCATTTTTTGGTGTGTAGATGATAAAGCAAAGGCACAAAGTAGAGAGACAAAACAAGATGGAGTTGGTAATTTGGTTGGTCCAAGAATAGGGAGAAGGCAAAGACTATCCCTAAAATAGCTGCCATGAACAAGAAGTTTGGTATGATTCACGGCTTGTCATCTCTCGCTAGCATCTTCTCTTTTGGAAGCCTTGCCATGCATTCTTGGTACCTTGCTGGAAAGATGAATCTCTAAGTTTCTTGTCATAAAGTTCTGAGCTTTTATGCCCTCTCTTCATGAATAAAATCTCTTGTTTTGTAAGATTATTATACCAGAAGGTGAAACAGTTTGTCATAATGATATTTTTTTTTAAAAAAACTAGATGTTTTCTTTTTCTCTGAAATAATCGATGTGTGAATGCTATTACAGAAGAGTAATGCCTAAGTTTTACTTAGAGAAACAAAAAAAAATGTGTGTGTGAATGGTGGAATATAGCACCATAGACACTCGTAGTTATCAATCTAATGGGGAGAAAGAAGATGATCACTAGTTGACTACTCCTTGATGCGACAAATCTAGCTATGAGTTTCAAAGAATCTCTCCCAATACATATAATGTTTACGATTAAGAACTTGACCCGCCATTGATCCCGTTCAGCCTTTATCTGTTTCAGCTCCTTACGGATAACATCAAACGTATCTGATCATAGGTGGTGATTTGGATGATGGAGAAAGAGCACAAGATAACCCAAACATATTTTAGTGAATAACTATATTTAAATTCTGGATCAAAAATAACAAAAGTCTTTGTTTCATATTGGTTAAAGCCCTTGTAAAATTGTCATAGGTGCTGGGTTCAAACCATAGAGTATCCCTTTTTTACTGTTGTTCGAATTCTAAATTAATTCAAAGATTAGGAGAGAAAAAACGTGACAGAAAAAATAGTGCGAGATTTAAGAAAGATTTGGTATAAGATTTATGAAATATCTATAATTGAAAATGGAAGTTTCCATATTTTTCGGATTTGACTAGAATACGCAATATACCTAACCCATAACACAGTACAACATGTGCAACGCCTATTCTTCCTTAGGCGTCACATAAGGTAAAAGACAGAAGAATCTATGACACAACATCTAAGTAAGGTACATCATAGAGTTCAGGCTATATGTCGTTATATATCTTCTGGTACACTAAAGACATATTACTAGATTGTGACGTAACTAATTCTAACTCAGATATAAGGTAGAAGAAACCTTAGTTTACGATATATACCCTAGATATATCTATGTATTAAACTTAGTATTCGTTTTCTGGATTAAGTAGACTAACAGAATGTGTATTCTATTTTGGTTAGAAGAGAAAATAAAATATGATTCCCCATTTAAAAAAAAAATAAATTTAAACATATAAATTATCATACCTATGTTTCCTATCTTTTTTTTTCATATTTTTTTACATTTTTAAAGTTATGTTTACTATTTTTCCTATGAACGAAAGGCAAAACATGTCAAAAATTGCCAAAAATATGAAAAATCCTAAATTGACAAACAAAAGTTCGAAGTATCTATTTTCTTACATTTTTAATATTTCAGTGCAAGAGATATTTTTGAACTCGAGAATTAAAATTGTGTTGGATCTTGTCATCTACGTGATATGATCTCAGAGGTGCAACGATCATTCACACAATTCTCTCAGAAGTCAGAAATCGATGGGGACAAAGAAGATGGTCCTGTCCGAGATAACAAAAGCAACTTGTAACAACATTCATGCGTGCAGCCTTAAGATAACGAACATTCAATTTGTTTCCATTTGAGATTCAATGGCGTTAATTCTAACGTATTAGAACGAAACAAAACTGAATCATGATACAATTTGACACCTGCCAGAAACAATCAAATTTATATGCTGATCCTCATTTATTGGCTTCGATGAGTTCCCTGTACTCTTTCTTCATCTTCACACCAGATATAGTCCTGCACACACACGTCATCTTTATCCAAACCTGATCACAATAATTCATCACAATAAATAATCCTATTAACGCAAGAACACAGACCAACCTGAGCATTTCCTTGTTCTTGAAGAATTGCACACATGGCGTTCCCATGATCCCTGCTGCTTCAGCAATTTCTTGATCTTCCTCTATGTCAATCTCAACAAAGTGCACATCATTGTTATACTCATCGACCACCTGCAACAGCAATTAAAACGAAATGGACAGATGGTTAGAGAATCAGTCAAGGGAGTAGGATCTCTTGCAATGCTTAAGTCGGGAAGGATCACCTTGTTCAAGATTGGCTTCAGAGTCCTACAGGGACCACATGTTGGTGATGTGTATAATACACATATAACTCTTGAACTCTCATGGTATAGTTTTCTAAGAGCATACTATAAGCAGGGAAACAAAACACAAGATGCAAGATGTGAGGCAGAGAAAATGCTTGCACATAAAGAGTTACAAGGTTCATATAGATCACCTGTCCCCTATGCTTTGTAAGAGTGACGTCGAACTTTTCTTGGACATCCCGCTGTGTGAACTCTTTTTTGGTCTCTTCAGTTTGAGGCTGTCACATGGCAGAATATGAACATTGAAAGTGTGTAAGCCTTGTGAAGTATGCAAATGAATACATTTTTTTTTTTTTGACAAAACCATTCACTCCTACCTGGTGAAATTCAACAAGAAGATTGTTACTTGTGAGGTATCTCTCAGCTGACAACGCGGCTATGCATCCTGATCCAGCAGCCGTTACAGCTTGTCTCCATTCGTGGTCCTAGAGTGACAAAATGGGATGGTAGCTCACACAATTATCGAACCGATATGACTTCAAAGAGTTAACCGAAAGATAGCTAGAAAGTTCCAAAGCATAACCTGAACATCTCCTGCAGCAAATACACCTTCAACTGATGTATTCGATGATCCTTCGCGAACCAACACGTACCCTGAGCTGTCGAGTTCGACTTGGCCTTCCAGTAACTGACTGTTCGGCGAATGACCTATTCCATAAAACAGTCCTTTTGCCTCCAGCTCGGTTTCTTCTCCGGTATCAACTCTTCTGAGTAGAAGGCCAGACATCTGTCCCTTGGTGTTGCTCAATACGTCCACCGTTTCCGTGTTGTAATGCACTGTGATGTTTGGATTGTTGTTCACTCTGAAACATTCGCCATAACCAACCTGTTAAAAAAACACTCAGGGTGTTGAAAAGACTCAACTTAGAGTGTGCCCCATTAGTCTATAATTCCAAAATCCAACAACGGAGAGCGTTTTACTAGTTGGTTATCGAATGTTCTGATTTGGTTTTCTAACTCCACAGTGTGCCCATTAATAGAATTTCAGTTGTTCTTCTTCAGAAGTAAAACAAAAAAAAAGTAGAGTAGGACTCATAAGCAAATTATATAATAACCTGTAAAAGCTCACCTATCTTGCATAGCCTTGGATGCTCTTAACTGGTCTCTGCGAACAAGCAAATGAACATGACCTGCATATTTCGTGAGGTACAAAGCTTCCTCAGTCGCCGTATCTCCTCCTCCAACCACAGCCAGTACTTGGCCCTTAAACAAAGGCGAAGCGCCATCACAAATCGCACAAGCACTAATACCCCTACTCCAGAACTCTTCCTCTCGCGGTAGTCTCAGCCTCTTTGCTGTAGCTCCAGTGGCATAAATGATACTATGGCACTTGACCTACAAAATCAAACAACAATTGTAAGTATAAAACACCATAACACTGGTTGAGAGACAGAGAGATTCATCAATGTCTCACAAACTAATCCTAAGAGATTAAGTTCTTTTTTTTTTTAATTAACCACAGTGTCTGGCTACTGAGATCAACCGACTATTCTGTGGGCCCCAGGGTTGCAATGTTAAATTATCTGGTGGCCAGCGGGGATCGAACTGCGGGTTCACCGTATTAGGGTTATCCCTCAAGTGCTAAGAGATTAAGTTCATCAGAGTAAAGAAAGCATCTTGCACTACAAGAACAAATGAAATCTCCAAAGACTATCAACACTAGTCTCTACACCTACTTTGAACTGACTTGCAAAGAGTGACATGCAAAGAAAGAGAATCACCTTACGATCACTACTCTGCACAGTAAAAGGAGCTGTTTCAACACTAAGAGACTCCACATCCTCTGGATACAACTCTGCTCCCCACCGCTCAGCTTGCTTCCTCATCCTACACAAAAAAAAATTGCCTTAGAAACTGACCAGTCAATCAACATGCTAATCTTGATCATAATCCAATTCTCTCACTTGTCCATCAAATCAGGACCAGTAATACCGTCAGGGAACCCCGGGAAATTCTCAACCTCGGTGGTCGTCATCAACTGTCCACCTGGAACTCCTCCCATCTGATACCCTTCGAAAACCACCGGCTTCAAATTGGCTCTCGCCGCGTATATAGCCGCCGTGTACCCGGCGGGACCGGAGCCGATTATCACTACGTTCTCGACCACCTCTCCTGCCAAATTAAGATCTCGATTACTTGTGAAACACTGCAAAAACCTCAATACACAATCGAAGGAGTAAGTAGTAAGATTACCTGAAGAAGAGGGAGAATCGGCGGAAGCGGAGACGCTGAGGCGGAGGGAATCGGAGCGAGTTCGGGGGATGATGAACGAGGAACCGCATCGGCGTGAAGTCGTAGTGAGAGAGAAGAGAGGAGAGAGGGCGGCGACTCGGTGAGTCGACACGGAGCCGAGTCCGATGCCTGCAGCCATTTGTTTTTGCCTTACGCGCCAAACCGTTATCTCTTTACTCTTTTAGTTAGTGCTCAGGGTTAAGAGCTTCTCAGCCGTTGGATCTAAGACATCTGTCTCTCTTTTGGTGACGCGTGTCGACGGTAGAGTTTGTGTGTTGGCGGAGGATAAGCCAATCGCAGTTTAAGTGGACGGACGCTATTAACCCTTTTTTTATCTACTGGGCTATGAATCATTGATCTTAAATATTGGGCTTTACCTTTGGAGTTGTGTGGGTTTTGTTTTGCTTTAGTATAGTTTTTTTTTTTTTGCTAATTGTGATCACCATGAAGTACAAAACTGTTTTCAGAGATTAATACGAACCTGAAATGGCCTCTAGCTCGAAAAGACACTTTCTCTATCGGGCTCAAAATGTTACAAAACATGATTCAAGTTTCTTTTTGGAGAACAAAAATCTTTCATATTTGAAGTTAAAAAATACCTTTTGAAGATATTTTTTGAATGGTTCATAGGACCGACTATAAAGAATATGTATACTTCTCTTTTGGTCACCAAATTCTAGATAGTTTTTTTTTTTAAATTCTAAAATAGTTAAGAATATGTATAGATCATTCTACTATCAAACATCCAAAAATGTTTATAAATATTTCATTTGACTTCTATACCATAATTGTTTTAAGTATTAGAATGCTCCTGGATTTGTAGGAGATATGTGTGTAATGACAATGGGTAAAGTAATGGGTGTTGCCTCTTTTTGTAACTCTCCTATTCACCCTTTTTAATTTGAAAGCACATGATCTTTGTGTTCTTCAATTAGCATTCCATTTTCATTTATTTTCTTGCACGAAGTAACAAAGCTCCGATCAGCTAATTCATTTTAATCTCGTTATCTATCTTTTTTTTTTTTTTTTTTTTTTAAACACTCTCGTTATCTATCTTATTAGACCTCTTTTGAGCATGAATGACCTTCTCCTTGGGAACAAATACAATATAGTAAGCGGGAATAAAAATAACACAATATAACACTTCCTCACATAAACTAATACATATGTTAATAAAATCAATCCAAGACAAAGCCTAATAAATGATTCGTTTTAATCCTCAAAATTTCAAGTTTTATTATATATAAGTTATCCAACCTCCGATTTTATTTATAGAAAAACATTAAATTGAAATTTACCTGAAAATGTTTGTGATCTTCAAAATCTCATCACATATCTTACAAATTTGAGAATAAAGAGCAAAATGTTTAACAAATAGTACATTTTGTTATATTTATTTCAGTGATGAGTGAGGTTGAAGTGAAAATCAAACTAAGAGTTGGTGAGGGAAGTGACACTCTTGCTAATGCCATACAAAAGTAAAGAACTTGTTTTTTCTTCTCAGTGTCGTTTCAAAAAGAAAAGGTGACACAAGCAAATAAAGAATGCTACAATGTCAAGAAAGCTAGGCTGACCAAAAAAAGCGGCCCAATTAAAGCAAAAGAGCTTTGTCTTAAGTCTAGTGCAGTGTCTGAATTCCATGCACATCCATTTTTATTAGTCAACAAATTGTACTTTCATTTAAATATTGTCTCGATGATTTGTTATGACGCTACTCCAATAAACGTTACAACTACTTTATGGTAAGAATAAAAAGTCGTTCGTGGTTGGCATCTAAGTTTTGATGGTTTGTCATCTGAATTCTGAAGTATCTCACCATCTATCTAGATAAGTAAAATAAGCATTTAATGTTAATTATGTTTTCTTCTAAAATGGTGAAAGCGTTTTGGATCTGAGCTCGGAAAGAGTTTGCATTTATACATATACAAGCAGTGGCGGCACTTGCGGACCCAGCCAAAAGATTCACTATGGACAATATAAATTTTGAATTTAAAATTATGATGGGAATAGAAGAGATTTTTACACTTATTCATATAATTTCAAAAAAAACAATGAAAATATTTCTTTTTACAATAATTCATGTGGGGCAGCTGATCCCTCTATACCTCCACCACTCTATTCAAGTATCACACATGTTGGAGTTTTGCAATTCTTTATGGTTAAACAAATCATTTCTCCAGGACAATAATAGTTTGATCACTTTTACGTTATACTATGTCAATGTAAAACCAAAACAATAAAACATGAGTTTTTGGAATTTGTATGATTAAATATATATCTCTCCTCTCTTTAATCTCAGCTGCTAGAGACGTGTGGATAGTACGCCCCGGCAATGGAAGATTGTCGGCAATCCCTTCAAAGTTGAAATGCATCAGCGGTACTTTGACAAACATATAGAAATCTGAAAGTGATTCTTTTCTTTTCTTTCACTACTTTGACTAAAATCGACATTAATTAACTTACAGTATCAGTTAACCATGTAATGCAACAAAAGAGACTTAACTTTTTATTACATGTTTGTAAATGCAATCATGAAACTGGATTCCCTAAGTTTGTTGTACAATCTGCTAGAATGTATTCCCTAAGTTTGTGTAAGATCTGGTAAAAATACCTTTCTACTGCAATGGTGTTTTTTTAGTTAAGATTATGTTGGAATCACATGAATTATAGAACTGAATACAAATAATAAGTTTTTTATGGGCAATTCTATCAAATAGCATTTTTAAAAATTTTGTCACAAAATAGCATTCAAAAAATAAAATGATTAAAATAGCATCTTTTTGTTTTGAAAATTTTAGTTTTAATTTTTTATTTTTTAAAATTTGAACACATTCTTAAAACTCTACATTTTAACTCTAAATCCTAAGTCTTAGATTAATTAACCTAAATGTTATAAATACATATTTACCTTTCAATAAATTTTTTTTTTGGTCATTTTTTTCTTTGTGATACTATTTTCGTGACAACAACTTGGTTTGGTGATATCCTGATGTTTTTCTCTTTTTTTTATTGAAAATACAAATAATTAGTTAAGGTCAGGCCCGGTCTTGAGCAGATACGGATGAAACATTCGTATAGGGCCTATAATTTTGTACACTTGAAAGCTTGAATTTATACTGCTTTTTTTTGTAACGAATGTAAGAATGGGTCTTAATCTAATCTGTAACAGAATGAAACCTTGAATATTTTTTTCCTTACTCTATATAAAAAGAGTAAAAAGATAATTTCTAGGATTGATAAACTCTTGCAATTTTGAAAATTTTGTAAATTTACTTTTAATTTTTCCTAATTAAAATTTTTATTATAATTTGGGTCTATATTTTTTATTTCGTATTAGACCCGAAATATCTAAGGACCCGCACTGGTTTAGGTGCAGAAAGTAGAGAAATACAAAGCATGAAATGTCAAAAAGATAGTCATCAATTTTGAAAGAGAAAGAAAAGATAGATATCTAATACTCAATTTGTTATGAGAGTACGAGACCGAACAAAATCTTACAAAAAGGTGAAACATGAAAAAATAAATATAACATGCATGATTTCCATTCATTGTTTTTTTGGTATATTGATAGTACCACCACACCTAAAGGGGGGGGGGGGTCCAAAATAGTTGCTTCATATCACAAATATCCAATTTTACCAACTTGTACATATATAATATGTTGAACAAAAAAAGGTATATATATATAATATGTATATTCACACGTATATCTCGTGATTCTTATATTTTTCTGTCGTTTCATATACGTTAAATACAACACACGTTACAACTTAAATTATATTGACATAGAGATGGTTGGTAAATGCAACGACTAATGTTTTCCGGTAAATAAGAAAGGAATATTAGTTCTAAGAACCTCAATACAAATGTCATTAGTTAAAGTGGATAAAAAAATGTTTTGTTTATGACATAAATTTTGAAAAAGTTTGGTAATGAAACTTGAAGAAAACAAAAGAAATTAGTGTGAAAACTCGATTGAGTCAAATTCTCCTTCTATGGTTTGTTTATTGACTATATGAATAAATATATTACAAACTTAAAACTCATATTTTATTCATAATATCTGACATTCCCTAAAATTTACTAGATTTCTTAACCTCAAAATACTCCATCTTCAGTGTTTTCTGCCCGTGCACCCCTCATGTATTAACCTTGATAAAAAAATCTATTTTTTTGGTCATGCATGTCCGATTGTGGAATCAACAATAAATATTTTCGATGATAATTTCACATTTAGAAAGACTGAAGAATTATATAGGATTCAAACATAAAATGAATTAGTTACGACTGGAAATGCTCATATATTTTAATATAAAAATGTTGAATTATCATAATTTCCGTTAATATGATACATTCTAACAGGCTCACTCGCACCGAAAAAGACTGCCACAAAAAAAAAAATTAAAACAAAAAGTAATATGTTTTTTCTCAAAAAACAAAAAGTATTATGCAATTCATGTGTATATAAGCTATGTTCCTTTGAAAATGGTTCAAAGCATTACTATTCTTGTCTCAACCACTTTATTAAACTAATTAACGTCTCTTTCTCCCTCGATAGAGTCGTGATACGTCTCTCTAGATGATTAAGATCTTCTCCTGATTGTTCTCTTCAAGAAATAATACTCCTCGCTTATGGAAGATGATCATTTACGGTGTAACGACAACACCAACGAGGAGGAGAGTTTGCCATTGGAGTTTATGAGCGGAAAACAAACATACACGGCGGAGTTACAGCCGCAGCAACCGCCGCCATTCTTGGTGAAGACATACAAGGTGGTTGAGGATCCGACAACGAACGAGGTTATATCTTGGAACGAAGATGGAACTGGATTCATCGTGTGGCAGCCAGCAGAGTTCGCAAGAGATCTCTTACCAACACTTTTCAAGCATTGCAACTTCTCTAGTTTCGTTCGGCAGCTCAATACTTACGTACGTGTATGCTCTTATTAGTTTTCATATTTAACAGCGAAAAAAGAAAGACTTATTCTTGGCTAAGGTGAACCTCAAAGTTCACAAACCAAGAAAATCAGTTATTCATAATTGATATCTTTTAAAATATGAAATACAATATTATTAAATTATATTATATTTAGAAAATAAAAATAGTAATATATGCAAATCTTTGCTGTCATCAAAACACTAAACCATAATCCTAAACTATAAATCATAAACTTTTGAGTAAATCTTAAACTATTGGATAAATCATAAATTCTAAATTAAAAACAATAAACACTAAATTTTTTAAAATACTAAATTTTTAATCCTAAAAAAAGTTTAGGGATTATGATTAACGGTTTAGTATTTTTAAAATTTAGTATTTTAGTGTTGAGTGTTTTTGATTAAATTTTAGTGTTGAGTGTTTTTGATTTAGAATTTATGATTATAATTTTTATTTATTTATTTATTTTAGTTTAAAAACATAATATAATTTGACAATATTATTGATTAGTGAACCTACGGGTTCAGCGAAGGGGTGAACCCAGCAATAACTAAAAAGAAATGCATGGAGACGTGTGTTTCATATTCGCATGATGCATCAGCACATGTGAACTGCGAGGTTCGTTTCGTACGTAAATTTGGTAACATGGTATTAACAAGTGGGTACAAAATATTGTAGGGGTTTCGGAAAGTGTCGACGACAAGATGGGAGTTTAGTAATGAGATGTTTCGAAAAGGGCAAAGAGAGCTTATGTGCAATATCAGAAGAAGGAAGAGTTGTCCACACTCACACTCACATAACAAGTCTCATCAGGTTGTACCAACAACGAGGGAGGAGAAGCAAGAAGATCATCACCTTGAGGATCAACGCTCTTCATCCGCTTCCTCCTCTTCTGTATACTCTGCTTTACTCGACGAAAACAAGTGCTTGAAGAATGAAAATGAGTTCCTGAGCTCAGAACTAGGGAAGACCAAGAAGAAATGCAAACTGTTGGTTTTGTGACATTCAACACTGGTTAGCATATGAACCGGGTTGGTTCATTAATGCTTGGTACATGATTAAGAAGGCGATAACCAGAGCGGTTATTGGAGTCAGCTTAATTCTTCTGTACCGGTCTCATCTATATATCAGATTGAAGAAAGGGAGTTCAAGAGATCGAGAGTTCACGGAATCAGAGAGAGATAGGTGTAGAGAGTTCTTGAGCTAAGGTTGTTTAGTCTCTTGATCATATACTCTGTACAAAAATTCTTGGAGTGATTAGTGGAATCTTTGCTTGTGCCGTCAAGCCCCAGATGTACCGGATCCACTTTGGATCCCGAACTGGGTTACCAAATCTCTGAGTTTTTTTCCTTTGTGCTTTCTTACTGTTGATTACAAACGAGTGCGTGAGTGATTGAGAGGAGAGCGATCCATTGAGAGTTAGGTTGTTCAATCGATTCATAACAAAGTGGTATCAGAGCGCGGTTGAGTGCGATGAAGGAGTCGATGGCGAAAATCAAGATCTCGTGTTTCGATGGCAAAGGAGATTTCTCGATGTGGAAGAAACGTATGTTGGCTCATCTGTCGATCCTAGGGTTGAAGGAGGCTCTAACCGATTCATCGCCGGCTTCGGGATCTGAGGTCACGATAAAGAAAGGTGAAGAGGAAGAAGACTTCAAGGAGCGCCTCAAGGCGCTTGAGGTCGAGAAGACAGAGAAGGCTGAGAAGGCAATGAACATGATCATCCTGAATCTTGGTGATCATGTGTTACGGAAACTAGAAGATTGTACAACGGCAGCATCGATATGGACTGCGCTTGAAAGGTTGTATAATTCCAAAACTCTCCCTAATAGAATTCATCTTCAGCATAAATTCTATACGTTTAAGATGCTAGAGTCTAAATCTATAGATGAGAACATTGATGATTTCTTGAAATTAGTTTCCGGCTTAAGCAGTGTGAATGTGTCTGTTTCAGAAGAAGTACAAGCTATACTGTTGCTGAGCTCACTACCAGCTCAGTATAATCAGCTAAAGGAGACCTTGAAGTATGGCAGAGAGACGCTGACCATTGAAGATGTAACCAATGCAGCAAAGTCTAAAGAGATAGAGCTGAAAGAGGTGAAAGAAGAGGCCTCGACTTCTCAGAGATCTGGTGATGCGTATGTCGCAAGGGGGAGACCAGAGAGAAGGGATGGTTACAAAGGCAAGAACTTCAAGAATAAGTCAAGGTCCAGGTCCAGAACCAAACTCACGTGTTGGTACTGCAAGAAGGAGGGCCATGTCAAGAAAGACTGCTATGCAAGGAAGAAGAGGTTGGAAAGCGGTGATGATGATGGTGAAGCGGCAGTGATGGTTGACGAGCTGCAAGAAGTGGATGCTTTGGCTATCTCTGATCAGGATCCGAGAGAGAAGTGGGTCATAGACTCAGGGTGCTCGTACCACATGACATCCAGGAGAGAATGGTTTGTGGAGTTCTCGGAGGTGGCAGGAGGCCAAGTATTACTTGCAGATGACAGGGCAGTCTCGGTACAAGGGATTGGGACTATCAGGATAAATGCAAATGGTGGAACCGTCAAGTGTCTGACGAATGTTAGGTATGTACCTAATCTCAAAAGAAATTTGATTTCTGTCAGCTCACTTGATATGCAGGGTTTTAGACAAGAAGGAGGAAATGGCAAAACATGTTTCTTCAAGAACGAGAAGTTAGCTCTACAGGGAACTTTGTGTGGAAGCTTGTACCTTCTTGATGGATATACGCTGGAACCTACAGCGTATGCAGCCGTGTCTAAAGACGATACTGCGCTATGGCACAGCAGGCTAGCCCACACCAGCATCAGGAATCTGAAGGTGCTAGTAGAGAAGGGCATACTGGATAAGAAAAAGATCAGTGACTTGGAGTTTTGCGAAAGCTGCGTCATGGGTAAGAACAAGAGGTTGAAGTTCAATATCGGCAAACATAATTCCAAAGAGGTATTGAGGTATGTTCACTCTGATCTTTGGGGATCACCCAATGTTCATTTGTCTCTATCTAGGAAGCAATATTTCCTGTCTATGATAGATGATTTTAGTAGAAAGGTCTGGGTGTATTTCCTAGCTACTAAGGATGAGGCGTTTAGTAAGTTTTGCGAATGGAAAGGCTTAGTTGAAAATCAGGTGAACGAAAAGGTTAAGTGCCTTAGGACTGACAATGGCTTAGAATTTTGTAATATTGCGTTTAATGACTTTTGCAAACAGCATGGCATAGAAAGACACAGGACATGCTCATACACTCCTCAGCAAAACGGAGTAGCAGAGCGAATGAACCGGACCATCATGGAGAAAGTGAGATGCTTGCTTGATGAGTCAGGTCTGGAAGAGAAGTTCTGGGCAGAAGCTGTTGCAACGTCGGTGTACATCATCAATCGGACTCCATCGTCAGCGATTGATTTTAACATCCCTGAGGAGTTGTGGCTAGGCAGAACACCGGGTTATGATCATCTAAGGAGGTTTGGGGCTGTAGTCTACGTTCACATAGATCAAGGAAAGCTCAAACCAAGAGCTTTGAAGGGTGTCTTTATTGGGTATCCAAGTGGAGTCAAAGGCTACAAGGTTTGGCTCATAGAGGAAAAGAAGTGCGTCATTAGTCGGAATGCGGTTTTCAGAGAGGATCAGTTGTACAGGCATGTGGCCAAGGTCGCAGGCTCAGAGAAGAATCAGAGGCGTCCTGACAGTCAGAACAGTGTCAGGAGTTCAGTTGAGATTGGAGAAGCTTCAGGGACAGCTTCAGAAGGTCAGACTGAAGGTGGAGTTGATGCATCAGAATCTACGGATGAGACTCAAACTACTGAAGAAGTGGAGGACTTGAGTAACTATCAACTTGCTCGTGATAGAGTTCGAAGAGAAATAGTGAAACCATTAAGGTTTACGGATGAGTCCGAGGTGGCGTTTGCTTTGTCTGTTGCATCAGTTATTGATTCTGAAGAACCGAGGAACTTTGAAGAAGCAATGAGAAGCAAAGATTGGAAGAAGTGGAGTGCTGGTATGGATGATGAGATGTCATCATTGGAGAAAAACAAGACATGGGCACTGACTGATCTTCCAAAAGATAAGAAAGCTATCGGCTGCAAATGGATCTACAAGTGGAAGCCGGGCATACCAGGAGTTGAAGAACCAAGACATAAGTCGAGATTAGTAGCAAAGGGCTACTCTCAACAGGAAGGAATTGACTACCAAGAGATCTTTTCTCCGGTAGTGAAGCATGTTTCCATTAGACTGATGCTATCGATGGTCGTGGACAGAGACTTAGAAATGGAGCAGTTGGACGTAAAAACTGCATTTCTTCACGGAGTAATAGATGAAGATATATACATGGAGCAGCCTGAGGGGTATGTAGTTAAAGGGCAAGAAGGCAAGGTGTGTAAACTGTTGAAGTCATTGTACGGGTTAAAACAGGCGCCTCGTCAGTGGAATAAATGTTTTGATCAAGTCATGATCAAGCATGGATTTGTGAAGAGCGAGTATGATCTTTGCGTATATCTGAAGAAGCTGAGCGACTGTGAGTATGTCTATCTACTCATTTATGTAGATGACATGCTTCTGGTGGCAAAAAGTATGGATGATGTCAATGAAGTCAAGGAAATGCTTGGAAGGGAGTTTGATATGAAGGATCTTGGTCCAGCAAAGCGTATACTTGGAATGGATATTGAAAGAGATCGAGCAAGTGGAGTATTAAAGTTATCTCAGTCGAGATATGTAAAGAAGGTGCTTCAAGTGTTCAGAATGGCAGACTCAAAGTCTGTAACTACACCCATTGGAGCTCAATTCAAGTTGACAGCTCTAGAAGAAGGTGAGCAAGGATTGGGAAGTTCTGATGAAGGTTGTCCTTACGCAAATGCAGTAGGAAGTATCATGTATGCTATGATAAGCACTAGACCTGATCTAGCTTTTGGAGTTGGATTGGTGAGTAGATTCATGAGCAACCCGAGCAAGGAGCACTGGGAGGCGGTGAAGTGGATACTTCGTTACTTGGTGGGAACTAAGGATGTTGGTTTGGTGTTTAAGAAGAATTCAGGAAGCTTCAGTGTTAAAGGCTACTCAGATTCAGATTTTGGTGGAGACTTGGATCGAAGAAGGTCTACAACTGGTTATGTATTTCAGGTCGGAGGCAACACAGTTAGCTGGAAGTCAGGTCTACAGCAAGTTGTAGCTCTCTCAACAACGGAGGCTGAGTACATTTCGCTGGTGGAAGCTATAAAGGAGGGTTTGTGGCTGAGGGGAATAACAGAGGAGTTAGGTTATGCTCAGTCAGAAGTTGTGGTGGGATGCGACTCTCAAAGTGCTATTTGTTTGGCAAAGAACAATGTGTTTCACGATAGAACGAAGCACGTAGCAGTTTCAAAGCATGTGGCTCTGAAGATGAGTTTTGTGAGAGACATGGTTGAAGGTGGAGAAGTCAATATTCAGAAGGTTCACACGTCAAAGAACCCAGCAGATATGTTAACTAAGGTTATACCGAGCAACAAGTTCGAGCAGGCACTTGTTGATCTTGGAGTAGCTGACTGCTAGAGCAGTGGCTACGCTTGGCGGCATAAGGGATGGACTCATGGTGTTGATGTCAAGGTGGAGATTTGTTGGTTTTGTGACATTCAACACTGGTTAGCATATGAACCGGGTTGGTTCATTAATGCTTGGTACATGATTAAGAAGGCGATAACCAGAGCGGTTATTGGAGTCAGCTTAATTCTTCTGTACCGGTCTCATCTATATATCAGATTGAAGAAAGGGAGTTCAAGAGATCGAGAGTTCACGGAATCAGAGAGAGATAGGTGTAGAGAGTTCTTGAGCTAAGGTTGTTTAGTCTCTTGATCATATACTCTGTACAAAAATTCTTGGAGTGATTAGTGGAATCTTTGCTTGTGCCGTCAAGCCCCAGATGTACCGGATCCACTTTGGATCCCGAACTGGGTTACCAAATCTCTGAGTTTTTTTCCTTTGTGCTTTCTTACTGTTGATTACAAACGAGTGCGTGAGTGATTGAGAGGAGAGCGATCCATTGAGAGTTAGGTTGTTCAATCGATTCATAACACAAACAACTTATGGAGTTGGTGGAGAGGTGTAGAGGTCAAGACGACGAAGAAGAAACCGATGATGATGACAGCGATGATCAAGGGCTTAAGTTGTTTGGAGTAAAACTGGAGTGAAAGATATGGTTTGATTGATTTGTCTCGCCAGCTTGTTCAGATTCTTACAAGTTTGCATAAATATACTTTTAAGAAATGCAAGGTCAAAGATCAAAACATAGTACTATTGATACTGTTCAAAACATTACAGCAGTGTGTGTATTTTTTTTTTTTTTTGAACACACAGCAGTGTGTGTATATATATATATATATGAACGTTAAGAACACATTTTTTCATGTGCCATATATACAACTATTTTGGTGAGTGATCAGATCTCTCTTTAGCCTGTGGTCATGAAGAGTTTTGGGTTATACAAAAGCCGCAATTATGGTTTAACTGGTTATGAGTTAGCTGCAAAATGGTTGAATGTACTCTTTAAGACATGCAATATCAAAGATCAAAACATAGTACTATTGATACTGTCCAAAACATGGTACATTACAACAGTGTGTATATATGAACGTTAAGAACACATGTTTTTCATATATGTGCCGTATTTACAACTATTTTTGGGTGAGTGATCAGATCTCTCTTTAGGCTGTGTTCATGGAAGGGTTTTGGGTTTATACAAAGCCGCAATAATGGTTTCACTGGTTATGAGTTAGCTGCAAAATGGTTGAATATAGTCTCAAGTGTGGACTGGCTTATGCTGTATTCAGCTATGCCCAACTGATTCCTGCCATAGCAACAAGAAAATATATTTCCTAAGACTCTGATTTCTGCAGAACAATAGCGAAGAAACAGTTAAAACGAAGAATGTCTTACCGGTTTCTTTCAAGGTATCCAAAGGTATCTGCAAGTGACAATCCTCCTTCCCCAAATGGCAACTGCAACAGAATCCATGTAAAGGTTTTAAGCACAAGACTAAAAGAGTAATTTAGCAACTGCTTTTGTGTTTCACTTTTACCTGGTATTTAATGATCAATCCATTGCAGCTCTTAAATGTTGCACCTGGAAACGAAGTTTGTATGAAAGAGTCCAATGCTGAAAACTTTTCTTTGGTTAGCCACCACTCCGCAAATACTGGCAGTGGAATACCACCTGTTCAGCATCAAACCAACAAACATATATCTTTGTGTTAGCAGTAGTAGTGATTACTGAAACAAGAAAATTTTCTATAAACTTATGTGAGACATGTGTTCATACCATCTCTATAGAGCTGTTCTGATAACTGTTCATCGAATCCAACATCTTCCTCAGGCATGGGAGGTATTAGAGTACTCACTCTCTGCTCATTACCCAGATACTTGGCAATGCTTTGTATCATTTCTAGTGACAAACTGATTTCTGATGCTGAGGCCGTATCAGGAGTTATAGAGTCAGAGACACCGATACAAACTTCGAGGTCGCCAAGTAAACTTCTAGGTTGAGAAGGAACGGCAAACAGCCACTGCTGAATCATCTGGCAAAGGTTCTCCAAGTCCACATGGCTCACTTCGTTGGGTTTGACCTAATTTGTAAGAACAGTCAACATTATAAGCTTTGACAAATGATTCTTCCTACCACTGAAATAAAACACCCTTGGGAACTAACACTTACCTCTAACTCAAGGTGGTTTCCGAAGCGCGTCTTTAAGTGTTGTGGACTACCTATGCATCTCAGGCGACCTCCAACCTGTAATTTGAGGAGCATGGTTCTGTGAGGTGGATACATTTAAGGAATTAAAGTCACAAAGAGTTCAAAATGAGTTTTAAGAGATACCATGATCCCGATCCTAGTGCAAAGCGCTTGAGCTTCATTCATGCTATGAGTAGTCAGAATGACCGCTGTCTTTCCACTCCTTGTCGACAGACGAGATATCACATCCCACATGAATCTTTTGGCAACAGGATCCATACCTGAAGCATCGAACAAGAAACACCAAAAACTTTACAGAGTAGCTAAAGAACACAGATGAAGTAAACCAACATTTTGGTTGGCCTTATACCTGTAGATGGTTCATCAAGGATGACAATGGGAGGATCTCCAATCATTGCAATAGCAACGGATAGTTTGCGTTTGTTTCCGCCGCTAAGAGTGAACGATGGCTTGTGAGAATGCTTCAACAAGTCAAACTCGACTAACTTTTCCATAACCACCTGTTATTAGATAATACAGATCAGACAATCTCTAAATAGCAACTTCCATTAAAAAAAATACCTAATAGTATGGTTGTAATTTTGAATTCATCCAAGGCGTGTAAGAAAGCATCAAACGTTAAAATCCATAATAAATGCCACTTACGTTATCAATTCTATAGTCAACCACTCCTTTGATCCTGGCATAAAGTTCAAGGTGCTCCTTCACAGTCAAATACTCGAATAAAGCATCAAACTGGGGGCAGTAGCCAATCTGAGCAAGAAAGACAAAATAGTTTTCAACATTGCATGTTCATTCTATTGACTCAGTGAGATTGGTAAAGTCGATGATTTTGACATACATGCTGACGGATAGCTTTGGGACTCGCCACTATGTCTTTGCCAAAGACAAAGGCAGTTCCACTAGTTGGTGTTTCTTCTCCTGTAGAAGTGAAAATAGTGCAATGCTATTGCTTCAAATTTGCAGTTGTTTATTTAGCGGTTCAAAGTTTTCAAGATAACAACTCGGCTAATAGTTTGAAAATACCAAAGAAGCACAGCATACCAGATAACATAGACAAGGTAGTAGTCTTTCCAGCTCCATTCGTTCCTAAAAAGCCAAAACATTCTCCTGCTTGGACCGAGAAAGTCAAAGACTGTACAGCTACTTTTGGGCCGTGATGATTGGAGCCAGGATAGACCTGAAGCAGTTTTACACTAAGAAAAAAAAGTGGAGAATCTCTTTTTAACATTTGGGTAAAAGAGCAGGTTTCAATACCTTCCTCAGGTTTTGTAAGTAGAATATGGTGTTGTCTGTCAACCCTGAAATCACCCTGTTTCTTTCCTCTTGCACGTCTATGTCATCCTCCATATCAGCGGAAATGGCTCCAGTGGAATCCTTGAGAAGCGGCTCTGTAGAACTAGAACCAGCACCTTGCTTGAAAACTTTAAAATGCTGCCACCACTCTCCAATTGAGAAAGACATCACCTTTTGAACAGGCAAGAGCTCAAGCCCAAGCGTCAAAAGGAAGTAGAATATACTCTGTCAAATACACGTTCAGTCAGATGAGAAACGCCGCAGTGATATTAAAATAACAAGCAACATAAACGCAACCACAATATTCGACGTTTACATATCAAAATTATATGAAATCATTGACACTTGTTGATGGTGATGGCTCCATTTCTCAAGTTTTCAAAAAAGAACAGCAAAAAACAAGTTGAAGAAAAGGGAAGACTATAACCTCCAAAGCAAGGTATGAGATGGAAGCTCCAGTGACATTCCAATCAAACACCCCATGACTGGATTTGTCTTTCATCCCCTGCCTTAGAAGAGCTAACGAAGCCAATCCATCAGAGAAGCAAAATCCTGGTGATAGTCTAAAGAAGGTCTGTAAAAGCATAATGGAAAAAGGGACAATTCTTAGTCTGCTTTTCAAGGCTCACAGAAGTCAGGAAATCAGAAGAACCCATACCTTTAGATATGAGTTTGCATTAACTGTGGTTGGAATAAGGCCCATGACAAATGAGATAACCATTAAGATAAGACCAGAGAAGAAGTGGACCATAAGAATAACATTCTGAGATTACAACAAAGACATCCATCCATCAGTCAAAAATATCTAACAATATGAGGCAGCTACTGAGAGGGAAAGAAAAAACTAATAACGATATGGGTAACAAGCACAGAGATGTAGAAGTTGCCTGAGCCATGCTATGCTCGGTGAAGAAAAAGGTAAGACAATACGTTGATGATGCAATTGCCAAACCATACTCCAGGAGCATTAGGACAGTCGGCAGAAACCGACCTATTCCGATAAACTGCTCCAGACCTAAGGAAACAAATCAACCTTTTCAGTAAAATACTACCAAAGTACAGTGAATAGAAGTTTAAGTGAAAATGGAAACGAAAGACTAACTTACCAAAAGCGTAGAAGAGGATTATTGCAAATGTTGACGGAAATAAGAAACTGACGAAATCCCATACGTACGTTGATAACCAATATGAAAGAACAGAAACCTGCAAGCCATAAAATCGTGAGGCCAACATTATATGACCGATGCTCTGCATGTTTTTGGTACTCCAGAAGTCTAAAATTTACCCCACTAATAAGCTGTTGGTGCTTCGCTTTCACCTCTCGCTCCTGGAAAGATAAGATACTTATAGACATTCAGAGCAAAATACTGAAAAAGTAGAAGAAAGATAGCACTAAACAAAAAAATTTCTGCCAAGACTAGATACATACCTTAACAATGGGAACTGCAAAGGAGGCCGGGATGAATGAGAATGCAATGCTTACAATAATTGCAGCTGAAAAGGCATCCAAATCCTGCATTGAAAAGAATATAAGATCAAAGCAACTTCTCCGGCTACAGACAGTTACATTGTTTCAATTTTTGGGTCCTAGTTTCTGACAATTACTTCGAGGGATCCCAATAACTTTTAACTTGTCGCTCAAGCTTAACGTAAATTTCTATAAAATAATAAAATTTATACCACAAAAATGTTGAAACTACTCATAACAGAAAGACGTACATGACGCTGTAAGCGCTGACTTTTTGTTGGAGGCAAAGGATGGTTTCGTGTTTGAATTGTCATATTCTTGTTACCACTAGCAAGTCGGAGAAGCGCAGAATGCATAACATTGATGTAGATAGGACCAGCATGCTGGCAAGTATTGTTGTGTAACACGGTATATCCTACACTCCCATCTGGATGCTGGCTATCCATTAAAATTGCCCCATACCTAAAGAGACACCCATAGGTAGCATTTAGCCAAGTCAGCACACAGTAACACTGCAACATTCTCAAAGAGGTCACCAAACAAGCGAAAACAGGGGAATGGAAGACTTGAAGGCAGCAATATCTAAAGCACATAGATTATTAAGCTTAATTTTCACACAAAGGTATCAACGCATGAATCTGAGGTGACCTATACATACCTTGACTCGTATGACTGATCAAAACTAGACATCAGAAATTCGCTCACAGAAAGTAGAGCGGGGCCCAACGTGGGACCTGCTGCATCAATTGCATCAACCAATGCCTCTTTTGGATTAGGAAACTTATATGAACTATTCGTCAAGGGCTGAATCCAGCCTCCTTCAATATATTCTGCAACCTGAATGCATTGGAGAAACAACATTGAACACAGCAAATTTTTGGTAATATGTAACTCAGCAGCCATACTGTAATGTGACCAACACCATGCAAGCATTAAATTTAACAAGTGAGTGTGTAACACAGCTACTGCTTGCTCAACTACTTGTAACGAAACCTTAGGTTAAGTTGTAAACAGCTGCATAAAAGCAAACCACTCTACATATAGTAACTCAAAAAGTGAAACGGATTGATCGCCCTGGAGACTATCTCATGCAGTTTATTAATAAAAAGAAGAATTTCAAGCAATCAGTTTTCTTATGAAGAGAGTAAAATGAATTGGTTTTTGAATTACCAGGATTAGTATTATTTATGTTAAGTTAATAGAACGAGTAAAAATTGATGCCACCAAATTTTATTTTTTACTGGGACAACAAGCATTCAGAAAAAATAGAGAATATACCTCTTTGGCAATTGGCTCAGATAGATCAAAAGGAATCGGACCGCCACCTCCATTGCCACTCAGAAGAGGATTAAAATAGGCAGTTGTCAACGTAATGGATTTCTGATCAGGATGTGGCTTGAGCTGTAGTAAAAGAAGGCCAAAAAGTAAGAACACTGCTGGGATGATGAGCTGGAACGCCACTGTTTTGCGGTCTCTGAAAGCAGATCTTGCTCTTTTTATGAATAATGCTTTGCAATGCCGCCAAAACATTGACCTTGAGATAACGGAACAACCACAACATTGCATGCTAATGAATCCAATGAAAGCCCAAACTGCAGCAACGATTAAACTGCAAGCTTTTGCAATTGAGGTAATAACAACTCCAGCGCCCTCATTACAACTTGCTAGTAATTTGGGTTGGATAGTGCTCTTCTGAACAGACTCAATGCACACCAAAGAAGGCTCGGTATCAGGAGAAACAGATGTATCTTCCTGCTTATCCTCTATATCTAAGTTACAGCCAGCAACTCTCAAAAACACCTCCTCAAGTGTTGTGACAGATATACCATAGCTCTGAATACCAGGATAATCTGAATCCTCAATCTCATTTATCCTAGATCTGTCAACAGAACTCTTCATGCAACTCTCAATTTCTCTGAACATATTTTCAAAGCAAGGCAAGGATGCCAAAGGAAGCTTGAAAGAGATTTCGTTGCCCACCTGGAAAAATCGTAACATGTAAAGATTAGGCGAGAGATGGGCTTTAAACTTATCTAAAAGCAGTATCAAGCTGTTCTACGGGAAATATCTGCTGCCATTAACATGCTACCATATCCATTGTTTAAGAACTTAAGTCACACTTGATGGATTCTCAATCATAAAATGCTCTACTCTAGAATCTTGGAACTCCGTAAAGTATCAAAGTATGCAGCAAGGCAAAACATTTCCTTCATGAAACTTATTCGTAGCCCAGACGCTCTCAATCTCTTTAGAGAATATAAGTAATATACCTCACTCACACAGGTTGCTGATGGAATGTGACGATGAACTATCTGTGTGGCAACAGAGACAGCTGGAGAAGTCTAAAAAACATAAAGGACCCCAATTATTTTAATATTCGAAGCAGAAAAATCTACAAAATCGACCGGAAATGAAAAGAATACAAACGAACCTTTACTAGCGTAAGAGTGTAACCAACCCCGTAGTGATGCTTCAGGAACATCGAGCTGCGTAGTCATAAAACACCAAAAACCATTGGTTAAATGTTAAACGGAGCTGTATATAATAATTCATTGGGACAGAAAAGAAAATAATTGTTTTCATTAGAAGCACTTTCATATGTCTAATAAGATAAAATAATTTTGGGAACCTGTTGTTTACAGTTTTTGATTTCTCAGTACCAACAAAACCAAATTGAAACACCTTCTACTACTTATGATCGGTATTTGAAAAATTCACGCCAATCATATCACTCATAGTAACTAACTTAAATGAAACAATCCAAAGTGTAAATGCTTGATTCAGTTTGTGTTATCAGTCTGCCTCCAACAAATGCATCATTCTTCCTACTTTGGAATAGAAAACCGGAGCAAAGGATAAGGTAGTAGAAAAAGCCAGAGTATTTAAAAACACTTAACCTGCCACAACACTTAAGAGACCCGTTAGCCATGATCCCTATCCGATCTCCAAGTTCTTCAGCTTCATCCATGGAATGGGTTGTTAGCAGTATTATTCTGCCCTTTTTAATTTTCTTAATCAATTGCCATGTAAGACGCATTGAGTAGGGATCCATTCCACTGGTTGGTTCATCGAGAATAATCACCTGAAAAATAAAGAATGTTCAATGACAACTAATCAAGAGAAACTTGCAAAATTGTATGCCTTTGATTTTCCTTCTCACCTTACTGTTTCCTATCAATGCGATTCCTAGTGATAATTTCCTCTTCATGCCTCCGGAAAGTGCCCGCACTAGTGTACTAATTTTATCAGACAACCCCACCTGTTAAAATATCAGTAACCAAAATCAGACAGTTGTGACGAATACCCAAAATTGGCAGGGAGGACAAATTCAGCTCTCCCCCCCCAAACGGCAGCACCAAACAACAAAAGGCATTCATTTACTATCCTTCAAAACAATGTCACGAACTCCAACTTATGCAGACTGAAGTTTTAATGCGTGTTCCATAACCGAACTAGCTACCAGATGCTATGAATGTAGTTTGTTGGAGAAGAAAATACACAATAGCTTGTATTTCACTACATACTTACTTCCTCTGCCATATCAGTAACTGTGCTCTTCACGGAATCTTCCTTAACACCTTTAAGAACCGCAAACATCTCCAAGTGTTCTCTAACCTACAGTAGATGTAAATCATTCAGACGATATTCCATACGAAAAGCAAAAAATATCATATTCAGATGTGAAAAGCATCTAATCAGTCAGAAGACTGACACTCTTCCGAGTTTCATGTTCTCTTTCTTTGATCATTGCCTCTAAATAAAAACTTATACCGTGTTGAACTTGAACTGTAAGCATTGCTCTTACACGAAAGTAAATAAGACCAGAAGAAAAAGAAGGTACTTTTGAACTTACTGTCAGTTCTGGAAAGAGGATGTCATGCTGAGGGCAAACACCTAGTTCTTTTCGTATCTCATCCTACAGATGATGATATTAATGACACAAAAGTTCAAATCATAAGAAATCAGACAGATGGTATTCAAGTGACGCTATATTCTAGCACTACAAAAAGAAAGCCTATTTTACAACTAGTTAGAGGTCAGAGCTTTTCGGTTATGCAAATGATTTAGAGATTCAAATAAAAATAAGATAAAGCATTTACCATATTTGTGACGATACTGTTTCCAAGTATCAGGGCATCTCCAGAAGTTGGAGGAAGAAGGCCGACAAGCATTGATATTGTTGTGCTTTTACCAGCCCCATTATGGCCTTCAAGCAAAGCAAGCAAAATTTAACAATCAATACCGTTTCTCAACTTGAATATCAGTGTTTCCATCCATATATTATCAGAGATAACATATAGATGGATTATACAGCCAGGGAACATAATATCAAAATTTGAGTATCACTGTTATAAGAAAGCTTTTGCAACATGATAGAGAATGAATTTCAAAACAATGAATACATAAAATGAAACTTGACCAAATTAATTTCAGTGACATGCGCAAGAGCTCGGGAACAAAACTGGATTTTTGTTTACGGAAATGAAGATTCAGATGGAAATGCTCAACCATACAACACAGAAAGCAACCAAAACAATAAACTCAAATCTACAAATTCTGAAACATTTTGATTTGGATATGGTAGTCTACCAACCAAATGTTAATGAGGTTCAAGGAGACGAGAATATCTAATAAACAGGAACAGACGTACCCAGAAGTGAAAGTATCTGGTTCTCGTACAATGTTAGTCCCAACGAATTAACTGCACAGCAATTTCCCCTTCCTGAAGCAAAGACCTTATGCAAATTTTTAATTTGTATGCACCTACAGAGCAAACATTCAATATGAATCCAACGTCCAGCTTTGAGAACAGGGATTTTTTGTTTCATCAGATGGGATATGATTATACCTCCCATCAAGCTCTTGTTGCCTCATTTCCAGGCTTATTGATTCGATAACAGGATCAAAAGACTCTCCCAGAGTACCCTCTATATTAGTGTTCAGACCTGGAATGGAATATTGGTTTTTTTTCTTCCTCCCAAAGCACTTTTTGAAGATAAAGTTCCATGGGTACCGCACACCATTTTCCCTGGGGAGGACCTGAGGAAATCAACTCTTGGATTAAGCCCAAGGATGCAGGATATAACAGAGGAAAGGAAAGAGAAACGTCCTAGTTACAACTTTTCTAACAAGCAACAATGTTAAGAACAACAAAGCAGTTCACAAAATTGATCATGACAAAGCTTCAAAATTAAACTCAGTACTAAAGAGTGGCATGCAACAACCGAGACATCAGAAGCAGAAAGCTGTTTACAAGACATGCAGTAAACAAAGACACGAGTAGCAAAAGAAGGTACCTTGTCCAGATAAAGGCCAATAGCGCAGTAAAGAATAGAGTCGAGCAGCATCATCAAGAGGCAGACAAAAAAACTTACTCCAGACGATGCCTACATGAAGATTGACCAGACAAAAGAAAAAGTAAAGAACAAAAGGAAAATAAGCCATGGAAGGTAGCCACAGAAATATCTACCTACCAGCCATATATTGCTCCAACGAAGTCCAACATGTGCACGCTCGTAATCAGCAAAGTTGATTGATCCAAGAGCAAACGCAGTAGGTGAAAGCAAAGAAGCGACAACTTTCAATACCCTACAAGCCCAACAGTTACTTTTACATCAATGCATTCTAGACCAAATCTTTGTGGCCAAGACAAGCATAATTTTTCCTTATCCATAAAACAACCATCACGAAAAAAGGAAGAGAAAAAAGAGGATAAACATACATGGACACGGATTCATCGTTAACTGTGTAATAAGGGAAGAAAGCTCCGAGAAAGGCCAGGGTCCCAACTGCGACAGCTGTCTTAGCTCGAGTGAAAAATGTTGATATTAGAAATGAGAGCATGATTGCGCTGACCCCAAACAAAAAGAAGTATGTGAAGACTAATGTCATATCACTATACTTAAAGAGACTTCCCATCGTACAAGCTGTAATGATCCCAGCGCATAATGCGAACTGCAGAACAAAGTCGAATAAGGAAATAAACAAAAAAATTACAACAAACTAAAATCATTGCATTATATCGAAAAAAGTAAAGCATTAGTCTGCTATTTCACGCTGAATTCAACATTGTTAAACACCGAAACAACACAAAATTACTAATCAAATTGCAAGCCAGAAAACCTGCCTGCGCTGCATATGTGATAAACCACGACAGATGGAAAATCTCATCCTTCAAACCCATCATGTAAAGTCCTTCTCTTATCTTCTGCTCCTGCAAGCTCAGAAAAAAAAGCTTGAAGTTAATAGTGATAGAAAACAACTTTTGGTGGAATAGCAGCAACACATATTAGCTTTGTTCTTAAGAATACTCAAAGTATAGAACCCGAAACAACCTTCTCAAAGACAGAGTAGCTGATAAGCCGAGAGATTGGATACAGAAATCCCAGAAGGTACCTGCTCAGCAAGTATTCAATAATTTAGATCATACACCTCAAATACCATGCATTACATATATAAACAGAGAGCGGTGATACATACAACAAGCCCATTACGCTTTTGACAATGGATTGGAACTCATCATCAGTGTATTCTCGGGTTGGAAATGGAACCATTCTTATCTTTGACGGGCTAAACATAGTCCATGGCAGCTCAAAGGGTGCTGAGCCAAGAGATGAATGTGATAATGGCAAGTCTCTGTTTTGCTGAGAAGCAAATATTATGAAAGAGTCTACCACCTGCTGAAGCTGCAAAAGGGTAAAAGACCAATCAAACCCAAGAGTGCAAATTTTGACAAGCTTCCAAAGAAAGAAAAAAAAAGAGAGTAAATGAACCGTACAGTCAAGAATCCGCTGAAGCTGTATTGCATTGTTGGTATGGTATTAATCCCCATTTCCAGATCGTTGATATAAGGTCCATTCGTGTCCATGATCGACTTGACACTAGGGAATCCTGCCAATGCCCATGTGTGGTTCAAGCGGATGCTATAATCATAGACATGAGGTCCTTGTTCATGGAATACCACTGCTCCTTTTAGTTTTGGATTCGAACAGTTCCTAAGCAAGTATGACGAGGCTTTATTAGTTCAGCATGAGATCATGATCACCAACAGCTATAAGACTATGCTACTCGTCAAGACAAAATGCATACACAATTGGCACGTGCCGATACATAACACTATGAACCAAAGGCTGCACTATCCAAGACTAATAAAAGTGAATGAAGAAAGTGAAGTTATTTTTACCATCATAGTCCCAACACAGGAAAGGCACTAGTTATGTCTAATCACTACAATCGTCAAAGTTGTAGCATAGGGGGTAACAAGTAACTTTAAAAGATACTGCCATAATTCAGGAAATGCTAACCAATCCAGTGACCAAACGTAGAGACATTCGGAAGGCATGTAAGTCTAAACAGCTCGAACAAAGAGCACAACATACCTCACATCGCTGCAGACACCGTAATGGGCAGAGGTTATATAGGTTTCAAGCTCAATGTCATCATTAAAAATCCTAGTAACCAGCTGCAAAGACGCACGCAAAGGTGAATAAAAGCATGTGAGATCATATAAAGAGTAAACAGAGCTGAAAGGACTATAGAAAAGAAGCTTAAGTTGTACCGGAAGTAGAGGAAACTTAAGAGAGAGAATGTCGATCATGTTATTAGTTTCATCGGTGTCAGGTGCAAAAGCTAAGAACTCCCCATCAGCAACCAGAAGCTCCAAAAGTTGAGGAAAACTGGGAGAGATACCTTGGCCGACTTGGACCACCGTGTCTTTCTCTATGTTCCTGAGACAAATCAATCACAATCCCGTTACAGTAAACGAGCTTATAAGGCAGGGGAGGAGTACAGTAGTGTTAAGTTAAGCTTACGAGTGAGCGGGGTGAATTGTGGTGTCAACACGTGTCCTCACGGCAATCAACAACAACATTACAACAGTCGGAAGCAAAATCTGAACCAACAACAACAAATAAAAGAGAGAAACTTTTAAGAATATCGAAAATTTTCAAAATTCTAAACTAAGCAACAGTGAATAAGTAATGAAAGAGAGGATAGACCTCGGCAGAAGTAACGAAGGGATGACGAATTTTGAGGAGCCAGTTCTTGCGAAGCATAGCCTTCAGCTGCCTCCCCATTTCGTACCAAAAAAAAGGTTCACACTTTTTTCCTTAATCAGAAGAAACCCTAGACTGTTTCCGATCGAGAACAAAGGGGGAAAACATTCGCTCGCATCAAGAAGAAGAAGAAAGCATACTTTCTTTTTTTTTTTTCTGGGGAAAGAAAACGATGAAAAGAGAGAGAGGTGGCTAGGACCTGGGGCTGGGGCTCACCTCAACTGACATTTGTGCTTCCCTCTTTTTTCTTTTTTTCCCCACCAATTTACTCATAATATTCTTTTCAAATAAAATATTTTTAAATCTCTTTATCTTCCTAATACTTAAAAAAAAAAAAAAAAAGAATTTAGAAACTGGATGAGGATAACTAACACAAGTGGTCGACAAAAAGATTCTTTAGAAAGAAAATTAAAAAACAAGTTAGTAGTACAGTTTTTTGGAGGTCCTACATCCTAAATTAATAAAATAATCCAGGTGTATACGTAAATATCATTAAAAATACATAAACGTGAGATCAAAAATATTAAACGAGTAGATTAATGTGGTGGTATTAAGAAGACTTTTGATTTATTTTACGTTGACCCCACCTAAGCCTTTGCGTCCATGCCAAGTAGGGGGCGGGCTCCACAGTGAAAGCCATTTTTACACGTGGACTTTCCTAATTAGTTTAGAGGGTCACATTGCTTGACCCAGCTACTCGATTACGTACAAGAATAGAAAACGAGCGACGTTCCTAAAAGTTTGACGGCTAAACGTCGTCGATGTTTTGCCAATAAAAGCCCAGCCGCCCATGGAATATTATTATTCTCTCCAACCAACTTTCGTCGTTATTTCTTTTCATTATAACTTTTCTTTTGTAACTTAAAAACATTCGTAGTCAGATAACGCAAGTCGAAGAAGCCTTCACATGTAAGCCATTTGATTGTGTTGGTGTTTTCCAATTATTATTTTTTCTCCAACTGTAAACTTTATAGATTTTCAAAATCAGAATCGATGTTGCTTACCAAGGGTGTGGTTTAAGAAATTCGAACAAGAATGAAACGATTGCTAACATTGTCGGCACAAGCATTCTCTATGAAGTTCAATGTTTTGGCAACAAAAGCCTATGGATTCTGGTTAAGGCCATCATCAAAGAACTCTCTGTGGAACCAAGTCTTTTAGTCAAGAGAGCAAGTGTAGGCTCTTTTTTAAGCTTTATCACATAGCCTGCCTCTCCCTAATTAACACTGAGTAAAGGTAACCATGAATCTGTAACAAGTTATATCTTGTTAAAAAGTCACATCTCTAAACCAATCATTAAAAATCAAAATTTGATGAAAGAAAGCAATATTGGAAGATTCATCAAAAGATAAAAGAGTTCTTTAGATCTTTTTTGGTATAAAGAACTAGTTCAGGTGGCTGTAGTACTAAGGAACACATGGACTGAACCATGTTTACACAGTCAAAAGTCAAAATACTGACATACAAAACCTTACCAAACCACTTTTAAATATCCACTTACAATAGAGCATCTGATTGTAAACAAACATGTTCTTAAAAAATCACAACAAATGAAAGATCCAACTCAAAAAAATTTTAACCCACAACCACAAATCTGTCCGGGGTAAAACAATCATTACAAACTATGATCATCATTACAAGACATATGATTGTGCTGTAAAAAATATTAATAATCAAACCCAAACCAACCCATGGGACAAAAAGTAAATAAAAATTAAAGAAAATAAACCAAAAAAAAAGAAGAAGATCACTCTTCAAACCAACAACAAACTGACTGACCACATTCAGTGACTTTAGTATAAAAATGAATTGCAGGACGGTGCAAGAATGATGTGTGATATGTTTTTTTTCCATTGGTGTTTGAGTGTTCTAGAACAAGTCAAACTTCTTCTTAAGCAGATCTTGCTTCCAACGAGGTAAGTTGTTGAATGCTTCTTTTTCCATCCCAAACACACTTGGGAACTCTTCCTCAGATAGATAAGCCTTTTAAATTGATCACAACAATAAAGAAACAGGCAAGTTAGGCTATAAGCAGGACTGATTCAGCTCCTAATACTAAACTATAACCAACTCACCTCTCTGCGCTTGTAATCTATACCAGTCACTGGGTTCTCAGAATTGGCTTTCAGCTGTTCGTAAGTGAAAGTTGCTCCACTTGGATCTATCACAGATTCATCTTGCTCTTCTGTTTCCTCCTGTTTCACTTCAGGCTCCTCTTCTTCTGAAGCATCTGCTTGATCATCTTTCGCTTCATCTGTGGACGAAGATAGATATAGTCAATTTTGGTATGGAAATTTTTAAAAGTGCAATAAAGGATAGAAACTTTACTTAGAGAGAAGTCATCTGCTGGGTTGGAGCTAGTAGATCTTCTTGTAGGAGAGGTATCAGGTGTTTTCTTATTCTCAGCAACAAGAACTTGAGAGAGAGCAGCCACTGCTGCTGCTCTCTGTGAAGCCTGACTCGTCCCCACTGACCTTGGTGGTGGAGGCGCTTTGGTCGATGATGAACTAAAAGCAGATGTCAAGGCTGCTAAAGCTTCAGCTCTTTGTCTTGGACCCTCTTGACTTTCGCTTGATCTGTCCTGACTCTGCAATCAAAATGAATTACTATCTAAGTTCACTAATCAAAGAATCAGATGCAAGTTGCTAAACATCAAAAAGGTTACTTTGTGATGGGTTAGACTTGACTAAAACAGACGAAGATTCATTCATGTGTTCAAGCAGCTTTGTGGAGGAAAATAGATATAGTCAATTTTGGTATGGAAATTTATTAATCTACATTATTTATCTTCATCAAAGTTTTCATAATATGCAATATCTTCAGTCTTTCTCAAAAAAAAAAGAGTATCGTAGAAACATCGGATTCGTATTTAGATAAATATTTACCGAATAGGCAGGTCTGCTAGAAGAAGAATTAAAGGCAGAATTTAAGGCAGCTAGTGCCTCAGCTCTTTGCCTTGGTCCACCACCGCTAGACTTGTCCTGCAGCAGCACAAGGATAACACTATCATGAAGCCAAGAAGACGGAACATAACAACGAGAGCGCAAAGGGTCTAGTACCTCTACAACGTGGTGAGTGCCAAATAACAAGGCTGCTTTTTTCTGGAATGAGTTTCCTTGGACCTACATCACATGTTTAAAAACATTGAGAAATGTAAACTTAAAGAAGACGAGCAACTGTAAAGAAAAAGCCACGATGTACAATCAGAGTTATCTAGCTATATATATGAAGCGTTTCTCTAGTTACAGTGTTCAAACTGTAATATCTCTTGCCTCCTCTCTGTAGTTGCAGAGCTTCCTAACTGGGGTTTTCAGGCAACTAAAATGCTTTAATCTAACTTAACTTCAATATATATATATATAAAGTTGTTGAAACCATAATCACTACATTGTAACATACTCATTTCCCAAACCTCCCTTCAACAACAAAACTCTTAACTCGCATTAGGTAGAAAGTTTCATGCCAGCCACTGAGAAAAAAGAGAAACTAAACTTACGATAGATTTAGTGTGATCCCAAGAAAAGTAAGTGGTGAAGAAGCATGGTTCGTTCCCTTCGTTGATTTTGTATAGTGGAACTTTAGGAGACAAGCCTTCCAAGGATCCAGCACGATCTATGTATTTCTGCCATTAAACTGTCTCATTGAGCAAACAGTAGAACAAACAAGAGAGAGGGAGAAGCAAAGGTGATAAGGGAATAGAGTTACTTGGCCAATCTCAAACACAGTTTGCTTTTCCTTGGGGTCCACACATTGACCAACCCAGACAAAAACTTCAGCATGAGTGTCAAGAAAATATATATCCTCAGTCAATAGGTCATCTTGAGCAAAGTTGTAGATCTCTTCAACCTGTTGCAGAGCATATTGTTAAAACACACACACACAAAACAGCATCTCCGAAACTTGTGTAGTATCGACAATATCTCACCTGAAACTTTCCTGCAGGCAGACACATTTGAAAGATAAATGATACGGTTAGAATACAGATAAAGTGAAGAAAAAGGTATTTATAAGAGTAAAAAGAACCAAAATTATCAAAGATTCACCTTTGTTGAAAGAAAATGAGAATAGGTGAGGATCCCTGACAGTCTCAGGTGAAGCCTTCTTGCTGGTGAAGTTCTGCTTTCCTCCAAGTGCAAACCAAAAGGTTGAGCTCTCTGTTCCTTCTTTGGCATGCTTGAGTGTAACCCCAGGCTGACAAAAGAACATTTTACTATTATGGGTTACTACATAAAACTCTACTTCAGGAATGAAAACAACACAATATGATCCGAAACTAACCTTCAAGAATTCAGCAACTTTAGCAGCCAGTTCAAGCAGTTCATGCGCACTTTGATTTCCATGCCAAAGGAACACAGAAGTACCAGATTGCAGTAGGAAGCACTCATAAGAGTTCAAAGATGTTGCCACCTAAAGGAAGTAAACATATACGAGTTAAAAACAATAAAAACCATCCATTGATACAAAGCTCTGAACAAATTAAATACCACATACTGGTTCAACTTGCAGCGCCTTGTTATTGTGAACACCAGTTCCAGATACTTGAATTAGTGCAATTGATTCTGGTGTGTAAGTCTCGTCTGGTGAACCTTTCTCTTCCAAGTTGCTTTTGTAGCCAGAGCTCAAGCCACCCTAAAAATCCAATATTAATCACTGTGTTTTTATCTCACATGCAATCATGTCAAACAAATATACCTTTAGGATCACCATAGGCTGGAAAAGGGCAACAAACTGTGGAGGCTCTTTACCCTCGTAGACACGGCCCTGCAAGAACACCCCATCACTTTATCCATAGTTTTAAGTACTATTCATCATCATTGCTTTCAATAAAAAGAAAACTTTGTACCTGCACAGGTCTTCCCTTTAACGAGTTTGACATTGTATTCGCCAGTCTAACTGCTGTATCTTGGTCCTCCTGAATGCTATTATTTCCAAACCAGCAGCACAAGAAATAGTCTTCTTTCCTATCTCCAGAATGATAGGTGTAAAGGACCAAATAGCAGTCCCCAGAATAGAACTTGCCAATATCTTCTTTAGGCAACGGGCTCTTGACTTTACCATCAACAAACCAAACCTGATACATAGGCATAATGACAATATTTATAATCAAAAAAGGATAAATCCATAGCCAAATGCGTAATATGAAGGGGTAAGCAAGTCAAAACAGACCTCCAACTTTCCACCAGCTTCAAGCAGAGGTGGAATATCCTCATTCACAGGTGTTGCACTTTTCGAAATGCCCTTCAGCCCAACACCTTGTTGCTTCAGCAAAGCTAGAAAAAATGGTGCAGTGACCATTAGTAACTGAGTTGCTAAAACTACTGGATAAGAGTTTCATTGTGGTGTTTTTTCTACCAGCAACTTTGCCTCGTCCTTCTTCGTTACCAGGAGCAGCAGAGCCTGATGGCCAAGAGTCAAAGTTAGACTTGAAAGAGTGGGACTCGTAACCTTGGATAACACGTGTCACTCGTGTTGCCTTTGGCCTATTTTCACTAGCAAGAAACTCCTGGAAACAAAAAGGTAAAAAGTGAGAACCCATTATTGATATAGAGACTTTCAGAAGGTTTCCACTTTTTTTTCTTTACCTCAGCAGATTGATTAGCAGCTTTCCTCTCATCCATTTGAGTCACACGACCAACCCAGACAAACACCTCAGCACCACAGTCCAAGAGGTAGCATTTAGTGTTTTCCATCATAGATTTGGATAGGTCACCCTCTATAGGTTCCATCTGACCATCAGCGATGCTAAAGAAACGAACAACAACATATCAAACACCCCCATCATATTGGAAACTAACAGGTAGGTATGAGCATGATCAAAGGGAAGATAAGTAGTACCAATATAGCTTAGGTGGAGTTGATTCCGGGATAACATCATCATCATTGGCAACTTTCCTTCCTATTGGAGCAAAACCACCAAAGAGGACCCAAAACTCACCAGAATCTGATTCTGTATCTAGTTTTCCATCATCTGTTACGCAAGGAGTTACAACATAACATACATAAGTTTCCACCTAACACACCATCTGTTGAAAGCTTTGCCACATCAAAAACAAAATTGAGGAAGAGGATGCTTACCAACAATAGCAACATCGCAAGTTCCTTCGTGATACTTGTCTTTCAAGTACTGAACAACTTCCAAAGCTTTGGCTCTCTCTTGGATGTTTGAGTTCGCACCGTTGAACTGGTAGATCTTTTCCTTGGTGTCCAAGATAAACACATCATCATGATTCAGCGATGAACGGGCAAAAGGAACCTACAAACAAAGACAAAAAAGATAAGGAAAAGTTAAGGTACATTTGGTAATAATCACTGTTCTGATGCAAAAGAGAGTGCAACGCGGTTTAAACCTGCTTCAAACGAATTGCACGTTTTCCTTTGCAGGTATATAACCGAGTCTCGAACACCTCTTCTTCAGGTGTTTTGAAACCAGACGCAACACCACCCTCTAAGGGTATAATACATGGCTTGAAGTAAGACAAGAATTTGTCAGATTCATGACCTTGAATTTCCCGGTGTTGGACAGCACGGCCTCCAAGAACTGCATCGAGTTCAACTGTTTTAACAGCTGCTGTTCCAGATTCATCCTGAAACCATATCAAACCATAAGTTGGAAATAACCCAAAAAAAATAAAAAATGTAATCACCAAAAAACAAAGAGACTTGAAAATAGGCACCTGACTAGTGTCTTTCCCAATCCAGAAATGTATGTCAAACAGATAAGCACCTCCTTTGTTCTGTGTTGTCTGCGCAAGTTGAAGATAAAACATAACACAAAAGGTGAATGAATGATAATAATAAACAAAAGGGGAGGGAACACAAGTTAAAACCTGCAAGACAATATAAGTGTCTCCCATATAGAACTTTCCATGTTCAGACTTTGGCACTGGAACCGCCTCGAAATTCTCGATTCTCCAGATCTCAGTTCCTCTAAAAGAATGTAAAAGTTCACACATGTCCAAAGATTCAAAAATATAATAATATTATATAAAAGTAGGTATGTTGCTGAAAGCATACGGTTTCTGTCCAGCTCCTTGAAATGCAGGATCCAATACTTTCGCTGACCCAGACATTTTGTATAACTCTCAAATCCTGTTTTTGTGTGTGAGAGAGGTATCAAACAACACAGGCCAATGAACCTGTTCAGTCAAAACATATGAGAAGATGATCAGCCAGATTCTATCATTCATTATCTCAGCTTGGCAAATATAAATGTGGACAGTGGATAATAATAATAATAATAATAATAATAATAATAATATATCTCAACAACACGACATCCATATGCCTTTATAAATAAACTCATCGATCATCAGTGAAAGCTTATGATCATAGATGATTCAGAATACCCATTAAGAAAAAATCAGATCAAGAAATCAAAACAGAGATCGTGAACAGAGCAACGTACGAACACAATCAATCATATGATCCGTCATTAGTCAAAACCGATCCGGATCGAGAGAAAGTACCTTGTATTAAAGATCTGTGTGTGGCACTGAGAGATGAAGACGGCGAGCTGGAGATTAAGAAAAGAAATGGAAGACGATCATTAGTTAGGAAAGCCAATTGAATTGAATTGAATTATTATTTGAAAGAAACAGAGTGTGCGCTGTTTGATTACTTTTCTCTAATGCTTTTTCCGTAAAGTTTTTTTAAAACTTTTCTTTCTTCTTAGATTACAGTAGAGAGACGAATGATATTGTAGACGAGGAGATGAAGAAGATGATAGAGGGAGAAGACAACGGTTTGAAAAAGACGTTCAATAGTTTCTGTCTAATTTATTGCGAGAAAAAAGATCTACCGACCAATGTTGGCTTTTCAATTTCTCACTACATTTAAAAAAGAAAGATCTATGGGGAAGGATGTAAACTCCAAATTTAAGACATGTTCTTTGAATTTTGGGGGTTGAAAATGGACATATTTGAAAAATAATATTTATAAGATTAGCTATTTTCATACATTTTTATTTTACAAAATTAATAAAATAATATTATTCATATATTTATGGGATATATTTTAGTAATAGATAGTAACTTAGTTTTGTTTTGGGGCAAAAATAACAAACTACATTTACATTCCCAGAATGATATTAACATATGTAAGATAAAATTTTACTGATCATTCAACACATATAACTATTTAATGCATCATACATAGTTTTATAGAATGTTAGAATATGAAATAATTAATAAGATATATTCTCTTCGTTTCATAAGGTAAGATGTTTTACAGAACATTTGATTTTTCAAAATATAAAATGTTTTACTACTTTTAGAATAACTTTAATTTTAATGAAAATTAATTGACCGATAAAATTCTAGAGCATTATTTTTAATTGATGATCTCAATTCAAATTATATAATTGCTAATATTTTTTATTAATACGGAAGTATTTCAGATTTATGGAAGAATTTAGACTAATTATAAAAAGAATATGTAGTTTGCGTATGGAGTTTCTTCCGAGACTACAAGTATTTAAATGGACCATAATCAATAATCAATGAATTCATATTTATATGATCATATAAATAGAGTGTAATGAACTACATTCTAACTCAGATCGCTTAGAAACTCAGAATTTGTATATCCCTAGATTACCTTTGCGTGGTTACTCATTATTTCACTATTCAGCGGGGCAGGGTGTTCTGTTTTGATGACCAAAAGGGTGTTCTGTTTTTTTTTTTTTTGCTTAAAATTTGGGTGTTCTGTTTTTAGCATGTGTATTTGCACAACTGAACTCTTTAGAAAATCAAGCACTTTTCATATAATAAAAGATGCATTCATAATAACAATACACTAAACCAGATATATGCAAGTAGAACAGCCTTACTTTATACTTTTAAGCTTTTATCAGAGGTCATGGAGACATGGATGATACTTGTTCTTTTCTCTCAACTTTTTTTCCAACTCTTACCCTTTTTTCTTATTTTCTGGGTATATACCAAAAATATTAATAGGATATACAATCATAGTTATGTACTTTGAAAATGATATTTTCAGAACCAGCTACCCATCAATTTTTTTTTCTTTTTTTGTATTTTATGTTTTGTTGCTGAATTATTTGAATCATTTTATATACAAAGAGTTTAAAAAAAAAAAGACTACCTCATTGAATGAATGGCTTTTTTTAAAAAAAAATTACCAACATTATAGGATTATAAGTCAGGACCGGCCCTGGGGTAAAGCATCTAAAGCAATGGTTTTAGGCGCCACAGGTTTTAGATAATATAAGGGCGCCTCATTTAAATGTAGTGTCTTCAGCTTAGCGGTTTGCGTTCCAGATCTCTATTACTGCCGTGACCAGGTCGACCCCAGATCCATTATTATTATTATTTTTTCTTCTTTTTATTTTATTTTCCTTTTTGGTAATAGTACAGTAGTTACAAATTAATAACGGTTACAGATTTGAGTATCGTAATTTCTTTTATTACAAAGATATATTAGATGATATATTATTATTAACAAAGTACCTAACTAATTGAATCCTGATTATTTTTCAAAGGAGATATTTTTCGTCTTGGCACTCCCAGTCTCCTATGTACCACGTTTTCTCTACATCTTCATTTTTGTAAAATTTTATACATTTTGTAAATTTCTTAAATCTGAGAATACAAAGTAGGTTCTAATATTCGGTGAGACATGTCTCAAAATGAAAATATGGTTATATCTTTTTTTTAACAACAAAATATGGATATATCATACTATTTATGTTCTTCTTAGTTCAAAGATAAAATAAATAGAATTAAGAATCAATCAAATGAATTGTCAATAGAATACAAACTAACTAAAACATGGTTATTCAAAATTGATCAATGGTTTTGCAAGAAAAAATATTTGTCTAATAATTTTTTCATTTTGTGGGAAACAAATGAAGTTTTAGTAACATATATTTTGATTACATATTAAAAATGAAATAACAGTTTAGTTCTGTTTATGGGGCATATTTTTTGGATGCGCTTTAGGCGCCATATCAGTCCGGACCGGCACTGTTATAAGTGTTAAGTAAACACTAGAAATAGGAGGATGATACCAGTTTGAATTACATATTTGGATTTGATTAAGTGAAGTCAAGAAATCTCAGTTAAAATTTTACCACATCCACATGCACTAGACTCGAGCAGCGATATACCAAAGAATGACTCATTCAAAACAATGAATCGGACTAATTTAGATCTCCAGTTTGAATATGGAGGGACTTGGTATGAATCTATAGGAAACGGGTTCGATGATTGAATAGTGAATACTATGGTGCTTCTAGGAATTAGGCACATATTAGAAAACATCTGGGCTTTAAAAAAGCCGAAAACATATCATGTGAAAAAAGTGTCACCCACGGTCACGTGGAAGGTCCCATGTTTTTTCATCTTCCTTTTCAAGTTTATTATTAACTAGATTTTGACCCGCCCTTAAAAGGGCGGGTATATTTTTTGTTTTATATTTAATTTTTGATATTTATTTTTCTTTTTCTGATTATATTTGTATTTTTTTAATCATATTTGTCTATAAATTTTAATAAAATATATTTTATTAAATAATAGCAATTTAAAATTGATATGGTATACTCACGATTAAGGCTGGATTGCGAGTCAAATTCACTCCGCTGATCCGCCAACCCGCTGACCCGCCAACCCGCTGATCCGCCAACCCGCTGGTTTTCAATTTTGTTTTGGTTAGAAAATATGACCCGCCTTGGTATATTTTTAAATGCTATCTAAATTTGACCTTCCCTCAATACTTTTTGTTTTACATATTTTTTAAGATATTTAATTTTCATATTTGTGTCTTTCTTTATAATTATATTTGTATTTTTTTATAAACATATTGTGATTTAAATACAACCCGCTCCTTGTATACTTATAAAAATTGATTTATTTAACATACGCTCGTTTCTTTGTAATCATATGTCCGTATATCTGTTTCTTATAATCATATTAATCTATTTTAGATCTCGATCCGTGCATCAAATGCGGTTATAACGCCGCTTTGTAACTTTTGTTTTTTTCGTGTAAATATGTAACAATTATCTGTAATATTTTCTTTTATTTATAAAATTTAGTTTTACATGTTTGTGTATAATATACTTTTAAAAATTATTAGTAAGATATTTTTATAATTGTATTGAATTTTAATGTTGCATAACTATACAATTGTACCATAGCCATTTGATACATTAATTTTGCACTTTATTCCTAAACAGTGGCTATTTTTTTTTTTTAAATAACAAATTATAATTACAATTTTATTTAGTAATTAAATAAATAAATGTAAACTCAAAATTCATATTTTATTAATGATTTTTGTTTTACAATTATAAAGTGCTTATCTTACATGGGTTTTTAACAAAAGGATATATAAGAAGCAAAACCCAAACAATCAACTTATATTATTTTATATTATTTTTGAAGTTTTCATTATTTTCAGATTTTAACAATGATATAAAAGTAAAAAAAAATAATTTTCTTTTATACATATGTATAGTTAATTAGTTTAAAATTAGATTAAAAATAAAATTTGGTTTAATTGGTTGGACCAATCCGACCATGGACTTAGTTACAATGCCAAGTCAATGTCCAATTCAATTTTTTAAGAAATTGATTATAGTAATTTACAAAATGACCAGATGTTGCTAAATAAGTTAAACATTGTTTGTAGTGCTGAATTTTGAACTTGTGCAATATTTTATATTTAGGAAAATAGGTTAAAATTATTAATTTGTGTGTCCATCAAGTTTGTATAAACATATAAAGTGGACAGTTAAATACAAACAATGCATCCGTTATACGTTCTTTACAGTTATTTTAGTGGCCATTCAGTTTAGTTTGATTTTATTATGAATTCAATAGAAGTGTAAGTTTTAGTATTCTCGATATCCACTAACGTATGAATTAGAGTGAAATTGTTCCCGAGAATTTTGGGATTAAAATGGGGGGTTATTAAAAAGCGGTTACAATTATTTTTAGTAGATTATCTAGAAAAAAAATGTTGGACTAAACCTATATCAATAGGTCATGCTGAAGAATTAATAGAATATATAGTAAAATCTACGTGATCTGTCTCTGTTCCACTCAAAAAGATCACATCACGGAAGTGTGTTGATTTTGTTTTCTTCTCCTAATGTAGGTTATTGATGATGTAGCAGTACAACTCTAGACTCTAGTTAACACAACACTGGATCAAACTCATTCTTCTTCTTCTTACTGCAACATCATCTCTTTCCACACTAATCACTAATCAGCTTCCTCTCTCCTAGGAGAAGATGTGATGTTTAGCTTGACGCCGTTGTACCTTAGTATCCATGATACGACGCCGTTCTCGCTTATTATCCATGATACCACGCGGAGGCCGTTGTAACTTGTAACTTATTTATGAGACTATGATACGACACGTTATATATATACATGATACGACGCCGTTACACGTATACGTGATACGACGCCGTTACACGTATACGTGATACGACGCCGTTGTCGCTCATTCCATGATACGGTGTCGCTAACTCGATGAACTGCATCTATTCTATTAATTCTTCAGCATGACCTATTAATAAAATGTTGTGTCCAATTAATTATTTCCATATTTTATTCTTCCAAATGAAATATATTATAACTTCCCCTTTCCCTTTTTTTTTTAACGGCATAACTTTCCCATTCCTATATTCTAGGAATCTGAAACTAATTTATAATGATAAAAATTCATGAAATAATATAAAATAATGGTAATTAATTTAATATTTATTAAGAACTATTGTCTGCATATATTAAACGGCAGTTAATAAAAGAAGCCAAACGACAATTCTTCTATTGATAATAAAGAATAAATAGTAGGTTTAAAATTCAACATTTTCAAGACTTACTAATTATTTATTAATAATTGTTAATATTTCTTAAAATAAACCACTAAAAATCAAGTTGAAATAATAGATGTTTAGATCAACAAAATTAAACCATAACTAGATTCTGACCCGCCTTTTAAAGGACGAATATATTTTTTGTTTTACTATAATTCTCATATTTGTGTTTTTTGTGGTTATATTTGTATTTTTCTTTGTAATTATATCTATTCTATTAATTCTCATATTTTAATAGTATTGACTAGATTCGGATTCGCCTTTAAAAGAGCTGGTATATTTTTTTGTTTTACATATTTTAGAAATTTAATTTTTATATTTATGTTTTTAATCATATTTATATTTTTCTTTGTATAATATTTCTTTTAAATAATTAATAAGAGGTTTTAATAATTATTGTAAAATAATTTGACCACACATATATCAATAGTTCATATTCCTATTTTAGTATATTGATATTATATAATGAAAAAAAACGTAAATAAAAACATAAATATAAAAATTAAATTTATAAAAAAATGTAAAACAAAAAATATACCCGACCTTCTAAGGGCGGGTCAAAATCTAGTATACCTTATTTTTTCTCCATTACACACCATTAGAAAGAGGAGAAGATGATCAAAGTTGCTGGAAGTAAGAGAAAAATAGAAGAGTACTGAATCAAATCCAAATTCAAAGAAAAAAAAAATGAGCAGCGTAATATCGGAGCTACCGGCGATGGATGCCACTCGATTCCAACACACTCCTTTCTACTGGTAGCTATTCTATTTGCTCACAAAACTCCCTTCCTTCGATTCAGGTTTCTTCAAAATGATAGAGAGCCGCTTCATATGTAAGAACCTAAGAAGGGGTTGTTGGTCTTTTATATGTTGGCTTTTATTTGGTAGCGAAGAGAACGTGTATCTACTATGCAAGACGTTGTGCGAGAACGGTGTAGCGGATAGCGACGGGTTCTGATCTGTTTGTCGTTTTCATCTCCAATGAGAAGAAGCAGGCACGCATCTTACTTACTGTGTTTTGGTCTTGTTTGTATTTGCACTGTTTCAAATACAAAGCTATAATGTTGATTAGGTGTTGGTGTAGGTTCCACTTTGGCATCAGAAAGCTAGTACCAGAGCTGATGGGATTGTTCTCTGGGATTATCATGTCATCTGTGTCCAGGTAATTATCCAATCCAACCAACACCAGCTTTTGTACCATTTGTTGGAATGAAATCAGCCTTGATTTTATGTTTTGCATCATCAATAGAGGAAGAAAGAGAGTGATTCTGAGCTTTTAGTGTGGGATCTCGATTCCACTTTGCCTTTCCCTTCTCCGTTAGCTTCCTACGTCGCTGATACTATCCAGCCTTCTTTTCAGCTTTTTGCTGAATATCAGAGGTACACATCCTTCACTCTACCCATCAACTAACCTATCTCAAGCCTTTTATTGCAATTACTGACCTGGTTACTATAGGTTCTTTCGCGTTGTGCATGCTCCTCTCTTCTTTAAGCACTTTGCTTCTGATAGACGACACATGAAGGAACCTGATGGAAGCTGGACTGCTCAACCTCCACCCCATCAGCCCATTGTTTCCCAAGGTTATACATGTTACACCTTAAAACACCCTTCTTCCATTAACAAGACTCATTTCCTCATTTGTTTTTCTTTTTTTTTTGCTTGCTTTTGAAGATGGAGTCTTGCACAATTTGAGTGAGTACATTGCAATGAGCAGTGCTGATACATTGGCGAGCTTGGATCCCGAGACACTGAGAGAAGCAATCTCACAGAAACTCGGTGTCTTGGTGAAGCCACACTCAGCTTCAGGATCTATTCACCAAGCTTCCTTAACATTCCAATGTCTTAATTTCAAGCCTTGTCTCCAACTTTATGATACGTTTTCTCAGTCTTCATTGATGAAGAAGATATTGAATTTAGATGAGGAAACATTATACACTCACGAAAGGTATGGTTGGTTACAAAAGGAACATTACAATGACTTTCTCCAAAAAAAAAATTAGAAAGAGAACCAAAAGTAGCACAAATCTTTTGTATTAACTCTGTTTTTTTCTTCTATCATTGCATTACTGCAACCTCTCTATCCCTTGACACTGTCTGTCATCATCATACTAGTTCCATTAGTAACGGGTCGCCTTCAGCCATTTGTCCAACCAATTTGATAAAATCTTGCTCGCTCGATATGCTCCACGGGTGAACAGCAGGTGCTTGAGCAGAATACAGACTCAAAGAAGAGTTAAACGAAGACGACTTCCTCTTATACACCATCGAACCAAAAACAGGGTCGTAGTTCTGAGGCGAATCCATCGACATGAAGAACATCGGTACAGCCACTTTGTAATGCAAGTCCATATCCCCAACGAGCTCCACAAGCTCGGTAAAGTCGGTCACATATCGTTTAGGCACGTAGAACACCTCTGAGCTGCATACCGTTAAGGCGTCTTGATTGTTCTTTGCTGCTTCCTTGTAGTTAACTTGGAAATGAGCCGGCATTGTACTAACGGTTCTCTTCACTAACTCTGCTTGTACAGAGAACCAATCAGACTTCCCAGTCGGTTTCACTGATGTCCATGACTTTGACACCTAAACCAATGCCTTGTAAGATACTACACATATCCAGATAGCAAGAAAATGACAATGTTATTATACCTTGTCTGTAGTCCAAATCTTAGTCTTGTCAGCTTGAAGTAGATTCCAGTAGTTGAGGACTGTATCATCTTCAACAAACAAGAACCCTTCTGCGCTACTGTACCGATCAAATATCTTCGGTAGATGCCTAAAACATACATACCATTAGTAAGCTACAACTTGAATACTTAAAATCTTGAGAAAGTTTCTTACTTGTAAATGTGGTCTTGTTTGGCTTCTTCAACATAGAGATCAGAGTTCTTTTGAGAAGACAATATCACAACCGTCTTGAACACTCTGCCGTAAAGCAACCTCCACTCAAGAGCAGTGCGTTCAACGGGACCACTACAAAACATAACAAGAACAACGTTCCCAAAGTTCTTCCTCCACCTTATCAAGTTCCCTATCTCACTGCTCACCGTTCCCGTCTCCTCAACACCGAGATGAACCGAAGGCAGCTTCCTCGGAACAAACTCTTTTCTATCCCCAGTGTCCTATAGCAGCTCGCTGGCCGGTCCAGTTCCAGCGACATCAGCCTAGGCTGTTGGTATCCGACGGTAATCAAATCCTGAAGCCAATCAGACAGTGAACTTCAAATCCTGCTTCCGTCCAAAACCCTTCTTCAGCCATAGCAAAGCTCAGATCAAGTATCGTCTCAAAGAAACTGTGCTTCCCCGATCTCCAAGCGAGCAAGAACTTGATCAAACGACCGACGTTGACGTGAAGATCCTTCTCTTCAGCGAAAGGGTACGCTTCGACTCTATCGAACCGGTGAGCGGTAGGTGGATAAACAGCAACGTAACCACCAAGCTCCCACAACAGCCTCTGTCCCCAGTACCCTCTAATCACATCAGAAGCCATGGAACTAACCGAAACAGGAAGCATCAACCCCCAAAACGCCGCCGAATGGTAAAGCGTGTTGAACGAGTTAACAGGCACCATCACACCCTGAGGCAAAGCCACTTTGGGAGCATGCTCATCGAACCTAACATCAAAGGCTTCAAAAGTAGTCTTCCTAGTGAAGTAAAACACCGAATCAACATCAGGCAAACCGTTAGGAAACCCCTTGCTGTATAAACTGCTTACCACCGAACACCTCGGTGTAATACTCCTCGTGGTTAATCTCCCCTACATTCTCTAACGGTAAACCTCTAGGCCAAACCGAACGCTGTCCGAAATGAACGTAAGGGATTCACCACAGGTCCTGTTGGGATTCCTCGTGACTGTACTGAAGAACCGGCTCTTGCTTAGCATCCTCACCGACCAACTCAACGTCGAAACTCTTCCCTAGATCACCACCAATCACTTCCACGCGATCATCCGCGTCGTAGATCTTCTTAGCACCGTGGTGGATCGCGAAGAGGTAGCCAACGCTCTTCCTCACGAAGGAATCGTAAGGCAAGTGGTCTAAAACTCGGTAACCGAGCTCAGCCTGAGCGTCGAGGGAGAGAAAGATGGAGCCTTTGAGACTCCAGTCTTTAGGTGTCATCGAGTTTCCGACGGCTAGAACCTGCCAGCCTCGGATCTTCACCAGGGTTTTGAGCTCCTCGGTGGGGTGGTTCGTGACCGAGACCGACGATCCATCTCTCGGTGAGGAAGGTGGAGTAAGGGGAGGTCTTGTCCGGGAGGACTTGGATCGAGCTCCATTTGATGTGGGGACGAGCGAGGGGTTGGAGGGATTGAGTTGACTGGGAGTGGAAACAGAGGAGGGAGGCGGTGTCGGTGGTGTTGTAGAGGAAGAAGAATGACGCTACGGTGACGATGAGGAGGAAGGAGATGACGATTCTTGAAAGGTTCTCGGAGACCCATGAGGTGAAGTCTAGGTTTTTCGGGTTCGGCGAAGCGTCGGATCTGTTGGTGAGTGGGTAGGCTCTCTCATCTGAGACTTGGGCGGCTTCGGCACCGCACGATCTTGGACCAACATCGGATCCAAAAAGTCCGAAACTTTCTGAATCAGGACTGAGATTTTGTGAATTTTTCCAACAGAACAAGAGAGAAACTAGTTGGTGTGTTGTCTGAATCAGAGCTAACAGAATGTAATGCGGTGGTTGGAAGTGACGGTTGCTTAAGCTTGAATGCAAGTCGGGTATGTGAGCTGTGAGGTCAATGGGCATACACACACACACTTGTGAGTTTGTTTGTTTCTTTATTTATTTATTATCTAGAGATCCCAAAGAGACAATTAAACAGTAATTCTCTTGCTGTAATCTGTAAGTAGGACCAGGCAATGCAAAGCCATCACGAGATAACTATTATTAAAGTGATACGGAAAATGTTTTCTACCGTACTTGCTAGAGAACTAGTAGTAAGAGATACGAGGATAAAAAAGTTTATTTTCGTAGTGGATTCTCATATTTTTATTTTACCGATTATAAAAAAAAATACTACTATCAATTTTTGCTAAAACAAATAAATTTCATTTAAATCAAAGTTTAGATGTTACAAACTGTACTCGCCGGCTCTGTATCCTTCCTTTGAATCCATAAAATATTTAGTGTTAAAAGAAAGATGTTACAAACTGTAAAAAAGGGTCTGATCTAAAAATCGGTCTTATTACAAAAAAGATAAAAAGACGCATAAAATACAATTGATATCATTTTACCTTCATTCCCTCAAAAACCGTTTTATCTTCATAATTAATAAAATTTAAAAATAGAAACATGAGACAAAGTTTAAGAAAAAGAATATATAAAATAAATAAAAAAGTACTGTCAATTTTCAAAAAACTAATTCTATTGTTTAAATATAAAACAATAGTAGTGTTTAATACATTATTACCATTCATTTTTTCCAAATATACCATTTTGTAATACTTTATGAACAAAAAAAAAACAAAACTATATTATTTGTATCTTTTCTTCCTTTTATTAATAAAATGAACAAGAAAAATTGTTTCAAGGTTCATAATTAGCCAGGGTAGTATATAGCAAAAGAAAAAAAAATATATAATTCCGGTTCCATCATCAAACAGCTTTCAATGGAGGACTTCTAGTGGACCTTGTAATGGGCTCACACATAAGGGCCCATCTAAAGGGAGATATTTTTCTCACACAAAAAAATTCAAAAACTAGAAGAGAGCTCAGATCATAGCGCCACTATAAGAAAAACGCGGAGAAAACTTGCTTCGAAAGTTCAAAATCGAAGATGACCGAGTTCCCTTCTTCGATCGAGAGAGAAGTCGCGTCGTCTCTCCTCCTCCTCCTCTCCTCCGATCCAATCCTCTTCTCTTCTCCAAGGTACGCGAACGAGTTTCCGAGTCTCCGAAACGCTTCAATTCCTAATCCACGCGTCCTTCGATGATTCTCAAAATAATCGATTCGCAGTAGTGATAGATCTGGATCTGAGGGAGAAAATCGCTCGCTATGTGGCGAAATCAACGGTCAAGTAAGTATGAGCTTCGTGTCTACGAGATCGTGCGATTCGGTTCTCTCCAACAACGCCTCGTCGTCGTATCGGAAGAGCTCTGAGGATGACTTCATGAACTTCAAGGTAACCGTTCATCATCATCATCATCAATCTCCAATTTCACGATTCACGAACTGTTTTTTGATTCTAGAGATTCGCTAGGTACTGGATTATTGATGGATGTGTAGCTAGGGAACAGATTACGTTTAGGATTTGATTTCAATTTTCCATGAACAGATTTCTAGAAAACGCCGCACGAATGTGGTTTACAGCTCGGTTGATTCCAAGGCGGTGAAACACTCGAAGAAGAATCTCGAGTTTGATGAACTCTCCAAGGAGGAGGAGTCGTGCTTGTCTACAGGCTCCAACGAGGTTTCGAGCACAGAGAGCAGAATCAAGGCCACCACGAGTCATGAGAAACTACTACACGGAGAATCTAAGAAGAAAGAGAGCCACAGGTCGAGTTCTGTTCGACGTAAGGCTGGAAAGATCTTGGAGTTTCTCGACAGTAGCTGCTCTTCTGAAGGTCAAGATCCGTCAAGTGCTTGGAGATAACGCAGATACTAGCAAAGCTCTCAGAATGTAACATATACAAACTTGTCACAGGATTCCATCAAAAAAAAGTTACTGTTTTTGGAATCTAAGATATGGATTCTTGATGCAGGCTGGTGAAGATTGGTTATGTGAAGAGGTCTGGAGCAGGAGGAAAGCATCAGCCATTTATTTACAAGGTACAAATCTGGATAACCACAAGCTCAAATGCACATATATATATATATATATAACACGATCGTTGTTGGAGAATTATGTTCATCGAGTGGACTGTGTGGTATCTTCTAATGAAGATTTTCTCTGTTTTCTATGTAGATTGCATGACTAAAATTAGTGCTTGAGGCAGGTCAGACTTTATCCTCCTCTCCTTCCGACCTTCTGTTTATACACGGTATGAGTTCATCCTCCTGATGCAGATTTAACTAAAATGAAAGCTATAACGGACATACATATACATATATTTTATATATGGTCTAGACGCAAGTATATAATACTTATATACACTTACATGAACTTAGAAGGGTGGCTTACTATAGTCATTGCCTCTTCATCATCCCATCTCAGTTCATCAACTAAAAGATGTCTGCTTTCTTTCATAATCATAATGTCTCCAGTGACAATGTATAAATCTACCGTCTTTGTTGTTTAAAACTCAGTTTTCTACCAAATTGATGCCAAATTAAGGTCTCCCAACCAGACAGGGATAAAACAAAAAACAATAGTTGTCTTTGTATAATGAAATGAGGTTCACTCCTCAGAGTTTTGATTGTCCACATCCTCTGAACGACCCGTGAAGTTGCTGGGAATTTCTGAAACCAAAAATGTCATCGATTTCAACAGATGGTGAAGAGACTTCCTCTTTGTCACTTGCCTTTCTTTCAAATGCTTACTCCCATTCCCATACACTCTTATGCTCAACGATTTCTTCCGTGTTACTCCAATCTTGACGTATTCCTGGAAGAAATCTATTAACTCCTGCTTCTGAAGCTGACTCAGTGCAGCAACCTGTTCACAAGGAAATCCCATTTTCTCATCAGTTAGTTGCTCTCATACATCTTCTTACTCACTTGAACTAACCCTACAAGTGATTCAAAGCAACTTAGTTTACAAGACAGGAAAGAAACTGGTTCTATACCTCTGCCTCTTTACGGTTGAACTCGAGTGTTCCACTATCTCTCGCCAGTAAAACCGAGATACCTCCTTCAAGTTCTTGTGTGTTTTCAAGCTTCATGTCTATCAAAGCTGTTACATTGCTCTTGAGAAAGAGTAGAAAGAGTAACTCATGTAGTTTAAAGAGGATCATACTGTCTTAGCTAGATTACTTGAACTAACTGGTTCACGCATCTCACCTTAAATTCCTCATCACCCACCTCGTGAAGTTTACTCTCAAAGCCTTTCAGTAAAGACTCCACCCTCGAATCAATATGTCCAGGACCCTGTTTAAAACCATCAAGTGGTTTATGACCTTGATGTTTCCTCTTAGCCGTTGGTACTGGTCTATTGGTGGTGGACTCAAGAATCAGCAGAAAAAGTTTACCATTCGAACCGGTCATGAGTGCCGCGAAATGAACATAATTTCCCAGAATATTAGTGGTAATATGTATCATGTGGCCCTCAAATTTATTAAAAAATAGGTGTCAAATCATTTAGTAATTGTCTCAAGGGTCCATAAATCCCTGATTACCTTTAAATAAGTTCTTGTTGGAGGTGAAATTCGAACACGTCTAGGGCACATGTTGATCGGGGAACCGTTTGCTACATTTAGAGAAAAACCGACCATGACTTGGCGATGGTTCTGCTTCTGGTTCTCCTCATGTTCTCTCTACATGTTCCACAAGAATGGACAGAAGAGAACTTGCTGCTTCTCAAAAACTAAAGCTTATGGCTAATGTGTCGTTACCAAGCCTGCTAATTCCGGCTTCTGATGAAGATAGATGGTTAAGACCATCTTGATAGAAGTAGGAGCTTTGTTGGGTCTTGTTGTTTTAGCTTATGTTATGCTTCTACCACTCAATAAAGGATGACAGGTTCGGTTTTGGTACAAGGTGTGTTAAATAATATCAAAAGAGTGTTTCACCTAAAGGATTTAGCCAAGGTAATAGAAAATTAGTGAAAACCAAAATAGGCAACGAAAGGACTGAGCAAAAAAACTAGAACATTAGCATATCCATAATTTAAAAAAACTGAGCAGAAGTAACCGTTTGAGAAGAGACGAAAATATAAAGATGCAATCCAGCAACATATAGTACTACCAAAGTTTCGACCATAAGCATAAACTCATGAAAAGATAATCCAAAAACAAAACAGGGGACACTGTTGTTATTTAGGAGGCTTGGTCTTCACCCTCGGTGATGACTTTCGTAGTTGTAATTCCCTTCGTGGCCAACAGATCTGTGTACTCTTGATACGGGGATTTTTTAAAGCTCGTCTCCTTCCAGAACTCTGGTGTGAGGAATCCGTAAGTCTTCTGAAGACAATCGAATGTAGCCTGCAAATGCATGGTTGCAGAGAATTAATCAATGAATGCATACTGACAAATCTAAACACTTAAATTTGTCTGTAGAAGACATTACAAACGAACTGATGTAATACAGTGTTTAAATGTTCAAACTGATCAAGTCTGGAGAGACTGAGCTTGCGATTAGATATAAACACAAACACATCATGACAAACAAACAGCTCAATACATTCTTACTTCCATCAATCAGAGCTAATAAGAGCTAGATTAGTAACAGATACTTCTAAAGTCAGCTTCTTCTATACAAGTAGTACTAACAATGTGGTAGAGATCTAAGAGCAATTCGCAGCAACATCCAAAATGAACAACTTAAAGGAAGAAAAATCAAACCTTGACGAAGTTTCCAAGGGTTTTAGGTAGAATCCTCTCGAGGAAGTGAAAACATCATCAATACCAGCGAACTGAAGAACCTTCTTAGGAACCCTAGCGGCCACAATACCAGCACCTCTAGGAGCAGGAACCATCCTAACGGTAACGGAACCACACTTCCCCGTAACCTTACAAGGAACCGTATGCGGCTTCCCAATCTTGTTCCCCCAGTAACCTCTCCTCACGGAATCACAGACAGCTTCGCCAGTATAATCCCACCTCTGATCGCCGTGGCAACCTCCTTGGAGCATTTCACACCAAGACCCACGTGTCCGTTCGTGTCTCCGACAACGACAAAGGCCTTGAACCTCGTCCTCTGACCGGCTCTGGTCTGTTTCTGAACCGGCATGATCTTCATCACCTCGTCTTTCAGCGTCGGACCGACGAGGAGATCGATGATCTGGTACTCCTTGACGGGGAGCGAGTGGAGGTAGATCTGCTCCAGCTTCTGGATCTTTCCGTCCTTCACGAGACGGCCGAGCTTGGTCACTGGTGTCCACTTCTCCTCCTCGGCGGGACGGCCTCCGCGTCTTCCACCGCGTCCTCTCGGACCACCACGGCCGCGGCCACCGTCACGACCACCGAATCCACGACCGAAGCCACCACGGTCTCCTCCACGCTCGGCGCCGCGTTCTCCTCCACGTTCAGCCATTTTCGAAATGGAGAGTGTTGACAGAGAGTTTGGAATGTGTTTGTTAGCAGTGAGGAAGAGGAAGCCCTAGCTTGCGGCGAAACTGTGTTTTATATTGTTCAGATGATACAAAATGAGTTAGGGTTTCTAAAGGCCTTGTAGAACTTAATGGGCTTTGAGCCTAATCTAATCCTCGGCCCGGTTTATAACAAGATTTCAACAGTCGAAAGATCACTTTAGTTGTGGGTTTTGAATTAGGATCAGACCAGCAGTCAGTGTCAGTCAATAATCAAATCCTCGGCCCGGTTTATGGTCAACGATCTGAGGACATCCTTGATGGTTGCTGTATGTGGTTCACCACGGGGGCACGTGCCCCCTACTACTTTTAAAAAAAATATTAGATATAGTTTTATATATATAATGATCGCATGAGGAAAGCTGAGAAGTAAGAATTCTAAACACAAAAAAAAAAAAAAAAATAATTCTAAACACAATTATTATATGAGTCTCATGAAGCCCAATATAAAAACAAAGATAATTAAATTTAAAAACGCCCAATCAAAACCTAAAAAAAAATTAGTAATGAAAGTTTTTTATTTTGACCTAATTACACAGCATTCACGTTTTTGTCGTCTTCTTTCTTTTAGTTTTTACCAATTAAGTTTTCTCCACAAAATCTAACGCACACAAACAAAGAAGTACGTGTAACAAGTTCAAACAGAAGCTAAAAGGTAAAACTAAATGAAAATTTTATTTATGTGATCTAAGCAATAAAAAATCGCGAGAACATAAAAACTAATAGTATTGTGCTAATTTTTTTTCTCACAGAAAAAATTTCAATGGAGAAATATTTCAAGCCTGAAATAAAATTAGCATCTACATCTGCAAACTCTGAGGATGATTTGCCTTTTTCAAAGAAAAAGACTTTGAAGTTGATTTGGAGAATTTACCTAGTGATCCCGAAGATAGGAAAAGGATAACCGAATACCCTTCAAATCAAAGAGACGAGATAAGACGCAAATGCCTTGTGAGAGGTCCTTGTCAACCTCGTGGTCATGAATTTCCTATAACATCGTTTATAAGTAAATTGAGACGATTCAACCCTGCTTAGTTTGATCTTTATGGCGCTGGTTAGAGTACAGTGTGAAGAAAGATAAAGCATTTTGTTTATTCTGCTACTTGTTTAGAGATTTCACTGAAAACAAATGCGGAAGTGATGATGCATTTGTTACCAAAGGCTTTGATGACTGGAACAAGACATAGAGATTACGTGATCATGTGGGAGCCGTGAATAGTTTTCACAACAATGTAAAAGGGCTGATTATCTGATGAAACCAGGACAATCAATTGTTCATACTTTTTATAAGCAGAATAACGCGGTTAAAATTGAATACAAGATCAGATTGAATGCTTCAATTGATGCTTGTAGGTATTGCTAAGACAAGGACTTCCGTTTCGAGGTCATGATGTATCGGTGAATGCAGTTAACAAGGGAAACTTTTTGGAATTTGTGAAATATATTGCAGAGCAAAATGAGCTTGTAAGTTAAGTTGTGCTAGAGAATGCCCCCAAGAACAATCAGATGGTATCCCACAAAATCCAGACAGATATAGTTCATTGCTTTGCGGAAGAAGTTATTGAATGTATTATCAAAAAAGTTGGTCATGATGTATTTTGTTTGTTGGTGGATGAATCTGCAGATGTTTCTGATAAAGAGAAAATGGCAATTGGTTTTCGCTTTGTTGATACACATGGGAAAGTTAAAGAAAGGTTTGTTGGTTTGGCTCATGTGAAAGAAACATCTTCTTTATCTCTGAAGAGTGCTGTTGATTCGTTGTTTGCAAAACATGGATTGAGTATGAAGAAGTTAAGAGGACAATGTTATGATGGAGCAAGTAATATGAAGGGTGAATTCAATGGTCTGAGAGTTCTAATTCTGAGAGAATGCAGTTCTGCATATTATGTTCATTATTTTGCTCATCAACTTCAGTTAGTTGTCGTTGTATTTGCACAAAAACATTTTGAAGTTGGAGATTTCTTTGATAAGATTGTTGTCTTGCTAAATGTGGTTGGAGCTTCTTGTAAGAGGAAAGAGAAGATTCGAGAAGACTACCGGAAATAAGTTGAGGAAAGAACTAAAAAAGTGAAATTAAGACTGGAAAGGGATTGAACCAAGAGGTCTCGCTTCAAAGACCCGGTAAAACTCGTTGGGGGGGGGGGGTTCTCATTATAAGACATTGCTGCAGTTGGTTGATTTGTTCGCTTCTATCATTAAAGTGCTTGAGTATGTTGAAATCGATGGAAGTGATGGTATCAAAAGACGTCAAGCTAATGGTCTTCTAAAGTACTTCCAAACCTTTGATTTTGTGTTCTACTTACAATTGATGTTGCTTCTTCTTGGGATCACAAATAGCTTGTCAAAGGCTCTCCAAAGGAAGAATCAAGACATTCTGAATGCTATGTCACTTGTGAAATCCACCAACCAATAATTGCACAAGATCAGAGATGATGGATGGGAATCTCTGATAAATAAAGTGTCTTCCTTTTGTAATTTACATCTCCTTCTCTACCTCATAATTCTTCTTACTCACTACTTGATCAGTTACACTGTTTTGTTCTCTAACACTGTTGCCACTCATCATATCTATCTCTAAAGAAACTTTAAAGAATTTCATATATACAAATTTTATGGGTGTGTCGAGTATTCCATACCATAATATGTATAGTATAGTCACGTAACGGATAAAAGTTAGGGTTTAGGGTTTAGGGTTTAAGATTAGGGTTTGGGTTTAGGGTATATGGTTTGGGTTTAGGGTATATGGTTTGGGTTTAGGGTATATGGTTTGGGTTTAGGGTTCATAGTTTGGAATCAATACAAGGATTCAAGGAAAAAAATCAATACAACTAACGTGCATCATTACAAGGTGGAGTATTTTTACACTATATTGGATATGCAGATTCAAGAGTCTAATGACCGTTTTGATGAGGTAAACACATAATTACTTGGCTGCATTGCTTTTTTGAGCCCCACTAATTCATTTCATGAGTTTGATCAGTTAAAAGTTATGAGATTGTCTGAGTTTTATCCTGAAGATTTTGGTCCAGTCGAGCGAATCACTCTTGGGCATCAACTAGGTCTCTATATTGACAATATTTGAGAAGATGAAAGATTTTCTAATTTGAAGGATCTTGGAGATCTTGCATGCATGATGGTGAAGACAAATAAACATCTTTCACATCCTCAGGTTTATCGGCTTTTGAAGTTAGTTTTGACTTTACCTGTTGCCACCGCTACAGTTGAAAGATGCTTTTCAGCGATGAAGATTGTGAAAACTAGTTTGCGGAATCAGATAAGTGATCAGTTTTTAAATGATTGTGTTGTTTGTTTTGTTAAAAAAGAATTGTTTGAAAAGGTGACAAACTAAGTAGTAGTGAAAAAATTCCAGAATATGAAATCTCGTAGGATAAATTTGTAAGGTATTTTTAGTTATGAAATTTTTTATTTAAATGAATTACTTATTAAAGTGCCCCCGATTAGTAATAGTTCTAAATCCGCCACTGGCTGCAACTTACGGAAGCGTCGATGTGATCAAGGGACAAACGTGAACGGAGCTTGCGGGAACTATCAGAGTACAGCGCTACACTGCGCTGCTTCTGGTGGAACTGTGAACGCTGTGCAAGTGGTTAAGCTGCTTCTCGCAGCTGGTGCTGACTTGTTATTGTTGTTCCTCCTAAGCTTGAAGGTGGAAGTTAATGCTTCATGATCTTCTCTCATCTCCTACTGAGTTCAAGAATAATAAAGAGTATATGTCTTTACCTGACATCAAGAACAGTGTCTACGCAACTGATGAGTTTAGAATGTATATTCTCTCTCACAGTGGCCGCAACCCAATGTTCCTGCTCTGCATTTACCTGGTCGCAATCTACAGTCAAGCAGGCTTAGATCTTCTCTCAACGCAAGATATGTTCATCAGGATGAGTTCAATATATGTTGTCGGGGATTACGAGCAGGAGCAACTCCTTAAAGATTTTTACAGTTCGTTAAGCTTTTCATTAACAACAACAACTGGTGGTGGGGTTCTTCAAATGGTGAACGTGATTGGGGAATGAGCTCAAAGGAGGCACTTGGTAAGTTAACATCATCTTCATCGTTTGATGTATCATGGGTCCAGTCATTAGTGAAGGAGTTTGTCTCCAAATGAGGTCAAAGAGAAAGAAATCCTATGCTGACCAAAACTTGGAGAAGACAACAACGGTTGAAGTAGTAACTGACCATGCTGGGCTTGAAGCGTGCATTGAGAAAATGCAGCTCGATCAGCTCGTAGCTTAGCAGAACTGAGAGGCTATAGACCAATGAAGCACATTTTTTTTAATAGCCTTGGTCTCAGTCTGTCTCTCTCTTTGGTAGATATAAAAAGAAACATATAAAAAACATTTTTTTCGTCGGTAGTGATGGTGGTGGTTTTGTAAAAAGGTAACAAGGAAAAAGAGTTTGAAGTTTTCATTGTTTTTTATTTGGACAGGGACAGGACTTGCATTCACCCCATGTGGTGAATCCTGTAATTCACCCCTACTCTCTATCAATCAAATTGACATGCTGGCTTAATTTAAAAAAAAATAAAATCAAAAGAAAGAAAAGAAAAATAGGTTGGAAAAAAAAGAAATACCTTCGACGTTAACAGTTTCCATACGAAACGTGATCTGATTTTTTTTTCCATCGACATCTTCTTCTTCTTCACTCCGTGCAGAAACTTCCAAACAATCCTTAGAATATATGTAATTAAGTACTAATTAGTTATCACATCAATTCTTAGAAAAACATTATTAACCTCTGAGTTTAATTTTTTTTTTGCTATGTATGCTGTGATCATATAGCTATAAGCTTAGGGTTGTTAGATTTTCTCTAATCATGGTGAATTGATGATCATATTTGTTTTTTTTAGATTTTCTGATTATCACATCTACATATGAATATAGTTATTGAATCAATTACGTGTTACTATGGTTTTCTTCCTTTATTATGATGGTGACAAAATAAGGTCAAGTCTTGAGCCTTTTTGTGTTACCCCTAATTGTTCTATGTTATATCTACTATAATATTTAACTGATGTTTGTATTTTTCTATGTAGTTGCAATGGAGAATAGTCATTTAAGTGGTAAAGAAACTGTTTCTGCTGGTGAGGATGAATCTAGTTTGCAAGTTTCAGGTGAAACCAGTTTGTTAAAACCAGTTTGTTAAGTCAGAAGTCAGATGAGTTTTTAGCTGAGAAAAAAGATGTTACACTCAATGATTATGATGCTTTCAGCGATGAGGATGCTTCAGTCAGTGATGACGATGAAGAAAAGGACATGCAATAACGAGGATTATCTTCAGACTGAAGATGTTGATTCTTTAGAGGCAAGTAATGAAAATCAGAAAAAAAATCTGAACTATGCATTAGAATGGAGTTTAGTTATGATGAGTCTGCATATAAAGCTTATAGAAAGTATGGAGGAAATCATGGTTTCGACGTAAGGAGACAGCGGACTTCGAGAAAAAAACAGAAGCTAGAAAGGATGGTTTATGTATGCTCAAAAGAGGGATTTAGACAAGAATCTAAGGTCAAGACATCATTTTCACGACCAACCACAAGGTGTGGTTGTCAAGCTCGCATATCTTGCTATCTTCAGAGTAACGGAAGATATAAGATTGTGACTTTTGAGCCGAATCATAACCATGATTTAGTGAGGACGCTTATGAAACATTTGTTGAAGAGTAACCGAGCAATCTCTGTCTCTCAAAAACAACATACTGATGATGCTGATATGTTAGGAATTTCAGCAAAAGCAACCATTGAAATGCTGAGCAGAGAAGTTGGGGGGCGAGCAAATATGGGTTTTGTGGATAAAGACCTGAAAAACTACATATACCGTAAGCGAATGGCAGCAATGGAAAAGGGAGATGCTGGAGTTGTTTTGGAGTACTTTCAGAAAAAGAAAGAGGATAATCATCTTTTTTTACTCAATGCAACTTGATGAGGACGATATGATCACTAATATATTCTGGGCAGATGATCGGTCAATTAGAGATTACAATCTTTTTGGAGATGTCCTTTGCTTTGATACAACTTACAAGACCAACGAATGTGACAAACCCTTTGCTCCATTTGTCGGCATCAATCATCATAAGCAAACGATCGTGTTTGGTGTTGCTCTCTTATATGATGAAACGACATAGTCTTTTGAGTGGCTTTTTCAGACTTTTCTTGGAGCAATGCCTGGAAAACAACCGCAAACAATTTTTACAGACCAATGTGCAGTAATGGCAAATGCAATAGGAAAAGTGTTCCCTGAAACAAAACATAGGTTATGTGTTTGGCATATTTATCAAAATGCTGCAAAGAGGTTGAGTCGTGTATTTCATGGACCAGACCAGTTTGCCACAGACTTTGGAAAATGTGTATATGACCATGAGAATGAAGCAGAGTGGTTATCAGCATGGAGTGAAATGCTTGAGAAGCATGGATTGACAGAAAATAAATGGCTGAAGGATTTGTTTGAGCTGAGAGAAAAATGGGCAAGGATATATGGTCGTCAAACTTTTAGAGCCGATATGGTGAACACACAGCGTAGTGAAAGTATGAATAATATTTTGAAGAAATACTTGAAGCGCGGTTTTAACTTGCGGTGCTTCTTTGAACACTATGAAAGAGTATTTAATGAACGGCAATTTAAAGAATTAACTGCTGACTTTGGCATGATACATACCTCGCCAGTGTTATTAGCTTCTGTAGAAATGTTACAACATGCAGTGGACGTGTATACACCAAAAGTCTTTACTTTGTTCTAGAAGGAATACACAGCTATAGATGATTATGTTGTCAAAAGGGTCAATAAGTCTGAGATGGTAAGTGCTGAATACAATGTATCTTTTCGTGGTGTTGGGATAAATCATTTGGTTGACTATGTGTAGAGGTGCATGGTGGCCTAGTATTAAAGTAGGATTTAATAATCAGTCATCACTTCTATACTATTAAAGTATGATCATATTTTAAATTTTAGGATATTGTCCTTGTATTTCAATATATTTACAAGTCTTCCCATTGACATTTAATTTAAACTAAAAATAAAATATTTTCTGTAACTATGGTAATTAATACTTTTCATATTTTGTGAATGATACAAATTTTTAATTTTATGCAGTATATACTCTCTATTTAATTTGAATATCATTTTTCATCTATAATATTATTTAGAGATCGGATATGAATATATACATGCAAATTAAAAAAATACTAATATGCCATTTTTTACATAATAATGATATGCCAATTTTGAGTGTTCAATTTTTTTAAAAAATTATCTTAAAATTAAGTTTTAGATCTAAATATAATAAAAATACAAACTTATCATAGAAACCAAAAAAAAATAATACTTTCATATCAATAATAAAGTTTCCTATTACCATTGTTTTATTTTCTTCAAATGACATAATACAAATCTCATTAAAGTCTAAATAGTTATTTTTCAATTTTATATAATATTAAGAAGTATGAATTAATTAATAAACATTTCAAAAATATTATTTATTTTTTTGGTTTTTAATGGGTCATCTCGTATCGGATCTTAGGTTAATAGCAGATTTTTCGATTTTTACCAGGTTTTCCAAGATTATAATTATAATTCTTTTTATTAAATTGAACTAAATTATACACGTGTCACTGGATTTATCGGTTCAATCATAGATCTGGGTTGGATATGAAAACACTGCTTAAAAATTAATTATTATAATAGAACATTTTTTTGAAACACAAATAGAAAACTTTAAAATTATTTATTCTCTAATCAAAATTACAAATACAATTAAATTTTTAAAAATAAAAATATATATGCGTTTTTAAGCGCAAATCAGAATCTAGTTACTTATTAATTAAGGAACATTGGAAAATAGTGCATTTGCTTTTGGGTATGATTGAATGACATTTTTGGAGTAAATATCTTTTACTATATATTTCACTTAATTACTGCCAATCAGGTTAAATATGATAGAAATAATTTTCCTCTATTTTCAGCTGAATAAACCTGAAAAAGGTAGAAAGTTTTCTACTTGTTTTAAGTTTTAACCAGAATAAAGATTGACGTTCTCTCACATCCTTTTTATCTGCTCATTTTTCTATAATTTATTCTTTATTTTCTCTTTTATTTTATTTGTTAATAGGATAATTCCGCCATACGAGCGGGCGAAAAAATAATTAATAATATAAATTTACTTTAACAAGTTTTATTTATTTAAGTAAAATTGTATTAACTTTCATAATAGTTTCAAAACAAATTTAAATTTATTTTACTATTAATTTTAGAGATTATACACTTATCTAATTATTATATAATTTCAAAATATTTCAATGTTTACTTTGGGCTATGTATTAAAATCAGTCAATTGGGTTTAGTGGAGTTATATGATTATTTAATGAAATAAACTATTTTTTTATTTTAAAAGAGATTTTTCCTAAAAAAACCTAATGCTTTTACCATTTGTGTAATTTTATTCTGAATTTTTAAAACAGTTTTTTTATGGATATGCTAAATTAATTCTATTTGAACTGGGTTTAGTGGAGATTTTTAATAAGGGTCGGTATGCCCTACGGACGGAAAGCTATAGAAAAAACTATTTTATATGAATTTATTTTAGTTTTGTGAAATATTTATAAAAAAATTGTAGATTGAAAACGATATTATAAAACAAACAAATCATGTTGTTATTTTTAATATTTTTTTGTGGATTGAATTAAATGACAGTAACCTTCGTTATTTTATTATATCAAGGAACAATCTAAGATAATAGGATAATAGGATTAGTTATGCCCTTCATGTGAATAAAATTTTGCAATGATCATGCAAGAGAAATATGTTACGGAGAACCTTATACATATTATCTAAACAAAACAACGTGTTGCTAGTGTGAGTAGCTTGGTGATTGGTCTGTGTTTGTTATATTAAAATGTGTTCTTAATGAAAACTAGACTTTGATCTGTGCTTTGGAAGCGCGGAATATTTTACGATGAAAAATTTCACTAATAACTTGATAAATATTTTGGTAATTTTTAAAGAGTGTGTATTTAAAATATTTTTGAATTTAAATCAGTGTTTTTAAATTCAACTTGATTGTGATTATACCGGTTAATCCGGAGATCTGACAATTCAATTTAGGTGTCTAAAATATTCATATTAAAAAAAATCAGTAAAACCTGAGACTAACCGATTGAACTGATGGATGACCGATATGTAATCTAATTGGATTTAAATTGTAATAGTTTCATCATGTTATAATCCAAATTTTGAAGTTCATTATTTTGCAATTTATGAAATTATGACATTTCTACAAAATTTTAAAGAGAAAATGATAGATATAAAATAAATAAGATTAATTATTGTATTGTTTGGAAACATTAATAGTAGTATAAAAAATATATTGTTTGGAAACATTGATAGTAGTATAAAGAAATAAGTATATTGTTTGGAAACATAGATAGTAGTATAAAAAAAGAAACATTAGTGATTTAATATAGGTTTAACTATAAAGTATAAAGGTGTATTTAATTTAAAAATTTACAAAATAAATGTTAGGTCCAACAGAATGTTTTTGTTTTAATAAGATAGATTGTACTTCAACCTCCCTGCCACTCTTTAAACTGAAAACAGTATGTAGTCCTTAACAGGTTTTGTTCAAATTACATGAAGAAAGAAAAATATAGTAGAGAAGTGGACGTTGCTGTATTTGCACAGAACTTGGAATCAAAATGTCGTAGGTAACAACATTCCCCTAATTCCACTTTTTTTCTAGTGTCCATCCTGTCATTTATGTGGTTTCTCATTTCTATCTTTATAAATTCAAAGCATCATTAACATATGGTTTGCATATTAAAAATGAAAACATTGTTGACATATGGATCTTCTGTCACTTTTCATTATTTATAAAAGATTTGTTGTTGCTCTTGTTTCTCCTCTTCGTTTACGGACCATATAAAAGTCAACATATCATTAATACTATAATTCATTAAATAACAGTCCCTGATGTCATAATTAGACTGTCCTCATCGATTTAATTATATAATCATTTCGACCACTATAAAGAATCATAAATAAAACACTAGAAAACCATCATGGTCGTAAACCAGTCAAATACAAACGTAAGAAATTGTTAAAATGTTCAAATGTGTAACTTGTTCTGGAGAAATAAAACTAAAAATATGAGTTGATAATATAATTTATGAACTGTTCTAATTTATCTTAGATTTAGCTATACGAGCTTATTCATTAATTCATTGATACAGCTGAATAAATATTTCTGTTCTAAATCATGGTTCTTAATATTTTTTGGACCTGAGTTTGCAACATACTAAATAGCATATTATATAGACATATTCATATTTATTAATATTTACAGCATACTATAAAGCCTCCCTTATTACTTATTAAAGGATAAACAATTTTAAAACTATCTTTACTTTTATATTTAATTTCACCTCTGTTATTTGCTGATGTGTCACTTTCTCATGTTTTCTCAGCCTACATTCATAATCATAATTTTTTTTTCCGCTAAACTAATTAAGGATAATGTCAACGGTGCTACTTAAAAGCATTGTGTATTATGTTCTTTCTATTTCATTTTAATTTATTTCTGACAAAGTGTTTCGTTTTAATTATTGTTTTAAATTTATAAACATATATTAAGAAAACATTTAGTTTAGTATATTTTCTAAACAAAAATATTTTTAATGATACACTTAATTATATTTTAACCAGTAGAAAAATAAACTAAAAATTAATTATCATATAAAGTTAATAATTTATTTTTGTAATTCTAAAATGACATATATTTTGTAATGAAAAAATTATTTTACAATAACAATTAAACTAAAATAGAGGAAATATTATATAGTAGATTAATGTTTGGAGTCATCCTGATTGTTGATATGAACAACTAGAGTTAGAAGGTAAAAATAATTAAATCAATTTTTACTTGGATCAATTTCAATAGAAGGTTATAGATCGGGTAAATGATTTGAGATTAGTATTGGCTTATTCTACTGTATAAATTTATTTACTACCTCTTCAATTTAAAATGTACTATTATGTAACACAAGTCTAGTAGCAGCACTATGATCATTATTTTTTTCTTTAAGTTCATATTTCATTTTGATATTGCGTATCTTATATATTAAAACAAAAGTTACAATTTTAATTTATGTATGATTTTTTTTTTTTTAAAATGGACTTTATGGACTTTCACTAGAAATCTTTATCATTCATTTATTCATAACAATATGACTTAATAATATATCATTCTAATATAACCAACATCTCCCACAAAACCTTAATGATTAACATAACCCATGATTAGATTCCTTATTAATTGTAAATTCAATTTATATAGTAATAGCCAATGAGAACACTTTATCTAATGACCACATATTACAAAAAAAAAACTCACACACGACTTAATTATCTACAAATAATGTTGACATTAAGAACACACTATCTCAGGATCACGTATCCATCTAATCTAAACACACTTCTTCAAATCTAATCTAACTTTAAAATTATTCTATACTACCTTAAACTAATGAAAACAAATTTGAAATTATATAGTTTAGTTTAAAATTAAACATAAACTAAATGTTTAATTATTTACTCGATAATATAAATCTACGAAGCTAAAAGTTTAATTTATTAAAGATTTTCTAAATTTGTTAATGTTATGATATCTTTGAAGATAACAAATAAACAATATTTTACCAATTTTTATATATATTTACGATTTCAATAATAAAATAATAATCCAAATATATATATATATATATATATATATATATATATGTATAAGAAGATACAAATACATGTTACAGTTTGAAATAATCTATTCAAAAAAATATATACAGTAAAATTATCATGTTTTAAAAATTGATAGACACATCTCATATATAAAATAGTATATATTAATATAGAATTTCAAAAAAAAAACAAAATGTTTATAAAAAATAAACATTCGCACAGTTATGTGGATCGAGATATAGTTGTGATGTTTAAGAGAGCAGATAGATCCGGGAAGAGAATAAAATAGCTGATAGTCGGCACATTTCAGTGATCGACTTTCGGTGCATATGTTTGTTCCCGAGTGTTTTTCGTTATCATATTTTATATTTCCATTAATATTTAAAGGGAATTTTAGGAAAAAGGAATAAATAAACTAAACTATTGTTCCCTTAGTACAAAATCAAATTTTGTCACTTTTAGACTTTCACTATCCTTTTTCTAAATAAAAAGTCATATCGATATATTTACAGTGCAAAAAAATAAAATAAAATATAAAACATGAAGTAGTCAAGTATGTGCATATATGAAAAATATTTTTGGATTCAAAAAATATTTAGAATAATAAGTTCAAAAATAGGTTAAATGTGTTAGAACATTAAATCTACCATCTACGGCGTTTTAGAATATACAATCTACTTAAGACACAATGATCTACCCAACATAGAATGTACAATACACCGAAAACATTTCGGCCTACTAAAACAGAATAACAAATCTACATATCCTTCTATGTTCTGTATATTTGGTAGATTATAAGGTATACTAAAAGTTTTCATATCTACATCTGCAGAACTTATTTTCTTCACACTTTTCCTTTATCTACGTTTTCAGTTTGTCATATCTATCACTTCATCTTTTTTCTAACTTTGGTAGAATGTAAGTTCTACTAGATTTGTAAACAAGATTCGAAAATCTAGGAAAAAAAAAGATTACAAAATATTTTCTAAATCTTTTAAATCTTTTTTATTTCCTTTTTAAATGTTAATGCCTAAATGTTAGTCTTCTTCGTTGCCACAACTATATTAGCAAAATCATGGGGTTTATTATCCTTTTCTTAGTTGTTCCAATTTTTGTCTATCTAACATAAGAAGACGTACATCTATACTTGTTCTGGTTTGTGGAAATCATTCAAAAATAACGGATAAGGATTTCTGGTTGATGAAGATAAATAAGGTAGATAATTTACTTTGGACACAAGTAAAACCTTTGATAATCTAAGAATTATGATTTGTAAGGACTTTGAAATTGACGTAAATATGTCTAATAGTACTCGTTTTCAGGGAATATGTTTGTTATTTGGCCTTGTCAGGAAAACTCATATGAAGAAAACAAAGTTACATCATTCGGTGATTTGCATCATTTATATATTTAAATAATTCAAGCTACAAATGACAAATCTATATAGGAACCTAGAGTTTATCAGAATCTCTAGCGACATGATGATCACAAACCATTTCAATAACAATCCATACTATGTTTTTTTTTTACAACAATAAACTACTCTATCGTGATTCCACCGACTCGGAAAACCAAATTGGAGGGGTCGAGTCGACATATAACATAGCTGATGGTGAACTCCTTGTCCACGAGTAAGCTTGTCCGCCAATGTGTTTTGAGCCCTTGGAATATGTCGGATCTTAAAAGTAGGGAAGAAAGTCTTACATCGGCGAAATTCCTCCATATGCGTAATAAATGCTGGCCATTCTTCGGGTGACGCCACCATCTTCACCAACTGAGAACAATCCATTGCAAACACCACCTTTGAGAACTGTAGGGTCTTCATGCACTCCATTGCCCAAATCAGCGCTTCACATTCTGCGTGTAAAGGAGATAGACTACGTCGGAGATTCATTGCCCCCATCATCTTGTCTTCTGAATCTATTTTTCAGCAATACCATCCCTGTCCAGTAAATATATATTGTTCCTTCCAAGATCCATCGATATAACATACCCTGGTTGATCCCAAAGTTTGCCAATCGGTGGATGCCTGAACATTTCTATGAGGATTCGGTATTGTTAATTGAGCCTCTGTCCAAAGAATTTCCTCTTGATCTGCTATCCGCAGTATCTCCTGGGGATTCCCATTCCTATTTGTGTAGATCTTATTATTCCTATTTTTCCAAATATACCACATGATCCAAGGAAAATAGTTTGAATCCACTTCTTTCGGTAACCTCCAAAATAAGTAATTCAAACTTGTGAAAACTGATGTTGAGGGAAAAAAATCATGGGGCCGACGGAATTCTTGATAAGACCCATGTTTATAGAGCTGATGGACACTCAAAAAGAACATAATGTACTGTTTCCTCCTCAGCACTACAGATGCTGCACCTAAGAGCATGATTATTGCAAATGTTCTTACCAAAAATTCTTAATACACATATATGTATATATATGTATATGTATATATTATATATGCGTATATACATATACATATATACACATATGTGTACTAAGGATTTTTGCTAAAGACCTTTGCAATAATCATGCTCTAAGGTCACAATCAATGCCACGTGTCCTTAAAATTTTAAACACTGGTAATGTTCCAAATAATATTTGCCAAATAAAATGCCGCAATTTTGGTGAGCAATTTAATTTCCAAGAGAAGGCCAATAAATGTTTTATATTTGGTCCGAAAGGTATTATCCTTGCTTCTCTGTCCGGGTATATGGTTTCCGTTCGAAATCCTGACTTTACCGAATATTTCCCTGATTCTGTAAACGCCCAGCCATATGTATCAGGCCGGTGATTGCGGCTAAGTGCCATACCTCTGATGATTTTAACATTGTCCGGATGTATGTATGCGTTGAGCAGGTTTACATTCCAAGACTTGTCGAGTGGACAATCCATACTATGTGATATGAACAATTCACAACTAATCCAAATAAATTTGGCAAAAATAAAACAGAGCTTGCCATGTTCTAGGAAAACTTCTAACACTACAAAAACTTGTCTTGTTGTCTATTCAGCATCCTGCGACTTGGTTTTCTTCTTGCTATCACCTTTATCTGTTGTTGTTTCCTCTTCGACTACTTTGCTTTTTTTTTTCTTCTGTTTCTTCTCTTGTTCTTCCACATATTTCTCCCGTCTTTTCTTCCTTTCTTCTTTTTCTTCTCTGAACACTCCACGGCTTTCTCTTCTCCCTCATCTATAAATAGAGCAAATACCCATCACAAACAAACCATTAAACACCAAAAGTTGTTCTTACGTGGTGCAACACCTTTGTCATAAAAGTCTAGTGTTTCCTTCACTTGTTCCTTAAGTTTCTCACCAAAAGTTGTAGTGCTACCATATGTACAAGAGACCACCATTGTTTTAATAGTTAACAACACATCATATCTCACTATACACCAAACACACTTATATACAGGGCAGGGCACTCACCAGCTAAACAATCAATCCGGGAAGCAATGCTCCCTCATGGTCGAGCTTCTTTCTGTAATCAGCTAGGTTCATCATTTTATGAGCAAAGGTCTGGACATTGATCAGATCAAGTGGTGATAAATCCTGGCATGCAAAGAGACTTGTCTAAACATGGTTAACATCGAGCTCACAAATTAAAAAATCCATAAACATGAATCAAATTCCAAACAAAATATAATTCAATCTCAAAATCAAACTATTAGACATTTTAAATAGCACATAAACCTGGGAACAAATTCAACCGCAAACTACAATCAAAATCATAAACATGAATTCATTTGTTTTTTTAAGAATTCAATCTCTTCCTAGTACATGCCATAAACAAATCACAAAGGGGATTTCGAAACCCTAACCTCCAAATTTTGGGAACCGGCGACAAGAAGCTTTCTCCAGAGCTTGAACAACTCCAATCGTAGCGGGCGGAGATTACAAAATGTTTAAAGAAGAAAGACGAAAGCAGGAGGTCGATGGAAAGATGTGATGATGATTTAAAGCTCCCCGACGAGCTAAGAAGCCAGAGAAAGAAGGTGTCGACGGCTCCACAGAAATGACTCTTCGATTGAGAAAGAAGAGTACGTAGGGTTCTGTTTTTTTTTTAAATTCTTAAGCTCCTTATTTACTTCTTAGATAAAATAGTAAAACAGTAATTAAGCTTATTACTTTTCTTTATAACAAAACGTTAATTGTATTTTAAAGTTAATTGGAAAGAACTAAACTGTGTTTTCATTAATGTTTATACTATAGGGACAATATTTTCGGTTTTAGTTCTAAGGGGACAAGAGCATAGTTATTTTATTTCATTTTGCCAAATTTCCCATATTTAAATACACCGAAAGCTGATGTCATCAAACACAAAGTACGGAGCATCTTTTTCTTTTTTTTGTCGTAAGTACGGAGCATCTTGTTCAAGATAACACCAAAACTATTAAGAATATACTGATCACGAATAATTTTACTATTTTTATGCTAATGAGAATGTATCCATCAAAAGGAAAAGAAGCATAAACAGAAGCTAATTCATTCGTTATTCCCTTTCTGACCATTTGGCATACAAAAAATATATTGCTTAGTGGGCTTTATATCTTTTTAAAGAGGTCACTAGATGAGAAAACGTAATGAAGACACTGGACCTCACAAGATCCATGCGATCCTTGTAAAACATTCAAACTAATTTAAAGAACAAGATAAATATGCCCTCAAACTATCCCACGTAAAACATGATTATTTTCCAAATCATATGCGAATAAATTATGTAGATTAAGTGAAGTTATTTTCCCATATGAATTAGTATATAATTAGCATAAAGCGATTTCTATTTGGGAGGCCATAATAGCCAAAAAACATAGTTCTCCACAATCTATGCATGCCAAAAAAAAGCTTATGAGGAAGGACAATAGCATAGCGAGATGGAATTGAAAATGCTCTCAGTGACTTATATCCTAGAAAAAATAGTAATCCACATTCTATGCATGCCAAGCCTGCTATTTTGATTCAACTAGGTTACTTAAGTAACCTTAAAGAAGTAAAACATCACAATACCTCTATTGCGATAACTGAATCAAGATATGTGATCTGCCAGAACACAAATGTATATAAGATGCTATAAGAAGAAACTGAAATTTAATTAGACATTTGCATGTGCAGACCAATAACTCTAAAAGGTATTAAGATCAACGGGAACTGTATATACATATACTATATATAAAGATATAGCACAACGTTAAAATCCTAATTTACAACATTTCAATTCTCAATATACTAATTTTGGTTAGTAATATGCTATGTTTTATTTATTTTTATTTAGTGCCGTTTTCAAAAACTAGATGTATCCTTATTTTGGTTAAAAGTTCGTATAAATAAACTAAATAGAGTTTCTAACTTAGAAATAAATATACTTTTTGACCCGGTAAAAATATGGATGGGAACGCTTAAATAACTCAAAGCCACAAAATGGAACACAAATTCAACGGTGATCAGTATACTTACATTACATTACTGATGTAATTTCTAAATAATTTTGTTAAGAATCCATACCTAAAATAAACATCCCTAAAACAAGTTAACTACCTCCCGTATAAATCCCCTTTGATCACCATCTAATTATCTTCAGACCTGCAAGAAACAAAAAAAAGAAAGAAACAAAACTACCACTAAAAAAACAAAAAGAAAAAAAAACTTTCAGGTCTCAACTAGAAATGGAGATGAAGAAGATTGCCTGTGGAGTTCTTTTCGCTGCTGCTTCCATGACCACCGTCATGGCCACAGAGGTTGGAGCTCCGGCACCAGGACCCGCCGCAAGTGGAGCCTCCGTAGCCGTACCGGCTCTTGGCTCTTTGGTTGGAGCTTCCCTTGTGTCTCTCTTCACCTACTACTTAAACTAAATAAGCTTATACAAAAAAAAATTGATGTTTCTATCAATTTATACTACGTCACGGTTTTGTACGTGTAGGCAAAGTGAATAAGACGGAAGAAGAAATAATTTGATTATGATCAGATAATTTTTATGTAATACATGCTGATTATAAAAATATACAATCGGTTCTTCTCCCTCTGTCATCTTTTATAGCTGCCCCAAACGAAATATATAAAAACTAGGTGATCACCCGCGCCTTGCGCGGAATGAGAATATTTTAAGAGATAATCACATTTTATTAAAAAAATATGATTTAAAAAATGCATAAAAATTAAAACTACAGATATTTTTTACGTACATTGTGGTTTCGTTTAATTATTTATTTCGATCATATATCATATAATTGAATTAATAAGAATAAACAAATAATAATATAATTTCTTATGATGTGAATATAATATAAGTCCAAATTTGTTTTCATTTAAAAAATAAATATAAGTTAAAAGAAACATATGAAATAGAAAAATAAAACCATGCATAAAAATATAAGAAATGATCATGTTGATCAGCAAGTTATTAGAAAAGAACGCGAATAGTGCCGTGAATAATGTCACCAATTGAAGTCTTCGTTCGCAATCCTATAGTGAGGAATTAAATAAAATATCACATTGCGAAATTTAAAACATTAGTTAAAAAAATATGTGAAAAATGTATTACCTCACTCTGAGAGCATCGATTTCTGGAACATTATTGGGCTCATATAAACATGTGTATCATAAGACTTACCTAAATCCGGTATTCTGATAGAAATTTCCTAATTTTTTTCTTAATTCTATTTTGTAAATAGACTACGCATTGATAATAAATGATACATAAATATTTATTATGAAATCAAAATTTCTTATATGAAACAATCACAATATTTGATAAAGACTACTAACCATAATCGTCTTATTGAAAATGTGCATAAATTAATATCATTAGGCAATTAATGTTGATTGCCTTTGGTTACTAAAATCGTGTAAAATGTGCCTAAATTAATTCAAATGTTCAAACCGCATATCATCAGGCAATTAATGTTGATTGCCTTTGTTACTAAAATCTTGTTTAACAAAATATAGAAAAGTCGGTAAACATTAATGTTTTATCAATCACGATATCATATGACCTTGATTGATACATTTTTTTAATGCCAATACTAATACAAAGAACTTTAATAAGGAATTTGATTGAGATACAAATGAAATTAGAGCCTACATTAACTATGAACGTGTGAACGTATATAACATTTATATAGAGACGACACTAAGTCACTTTTTAAAAAAAGTTGGACTCATACAAAACGAATGCATTATAATTGTTATAACCATTAGAAATTTTAACACTTTTATAGTAAAAAAGAAAAAATATATTTTGAACTGATATAGAGACGACATTATATTTACAGATCAAAAATTTGGACTCATATAAATAAGAATGCAATATTTTTTTTTTAACACGTTCATTGTAATGCATTTTTTTTTTACTTTCACAGTTTAAAGATCATAGAATTATCAACCTTGATTTCGAGATAACATTATAATCACAGATCAAAAAGATGTATTCATACAAAAATAATGCATTATCGTTTCATCATTTTCATAGTAATGCATTATATTTTTGTTATTATTAAGAAAGCTTTTATAATATGATATATGATATATATGTAAATGTAAATGTATGAGAAAAATGTAAATGGAACTATAAAAGTATATAACATTAGCGGTGGTCACATGTGTTATATAAAAATATATATGTATGTACGCATTATATAAATATTATTTCTATCACTAAAATATCGACAATCATATAACATTGACTATCAACATTTTTTTGTTTGGTTAGAAAATATCAACGAATCATATATTATAGTTAATGTTATAATGTGATGGACGATGGCAAATCATGTAATTATTCTAGTTAATAAAGGGTCTTTAGATTTAAGTGGTGAAAGTGCATGTGGAGTTGCCAAGTGTAAATGGCACTCATGTAAATCACACATGAAGACAAGGTTATTTTTTATTAGTGCTCCTAAAATAATATATAAGGGATAAAATCTTTTGAAAATATATCAAATAAATAGAATCATTGTTGACAAAAAACACCACCGCTACATAACTAACAATTAAAAACTATATTAGTAAAAATAGTTCTAAAATACAGTATAAAATTTAATATTCATCCTAGAAAAAACCATAACCAAAATAAAAAGAGTAATTATTTTATTTTTAAATGGCTTTCATAATATTTTTTTTTGTTTAGATAAAATTATCAAGTAATTCAATGTTTTTGATTGATATATTCAAACAAGATAAATATATTAATATTAAAACAATGAACTACAAATTTGAGATAAATTCAGATATAATATATTATACTTCAGAAGTGATCATCACCAAAATACAAGAATACAATGTTGATAACTTATAAACTTCTAGTTATGTAAATATTATTTATTTATTATTTATCCCAGCTAAACCAAATTGATTTAAAACAAAAACATATAAAGTTTAATGGTAGGAATATTAGCGTGGCTAATAGTCCGTTAGTTATTTATTATTTATTCCAATTTAACCAAATTGATTTTAATACAATGATATATAAAAATTAATAGCATGAATACTTAACTGTGGTTAATATCTATCTTATTAAAACAGAAACATTTAGTTGGACCTAACATTTATTTTGTAAGTTTTTAAATTAAATACACTTTTATACTTTATAGTTAAACATACATTAAATCACTTTATGTTCATTTCTTTATACTATTATCTATGTTTTCAAACAATATACTTATTTCTTTATACTATTATCAATGTTTCCAAACAATATATTTATTTCTGTATAGTACTATCAATGCTTCCAAACAATATATTTTTATACTACTATCAATGTTTCCAAATAATACAATAATTAATCTTAGTTATTTTATATCTATCATTTTCTCTTTAAAATTTTGTAGAAACGTCATAATTTTAAAGTTCACTATCATAAATTGTAAAATAGTGAACTTTAAAATTTCGATTATAAGATTACAAATTATGAAGCTATTACAATTTAAATCCAATTAGATTACATATCGGTCATCCATCAGTTCAATCGGTTAGTTTCGGATTTTAGTGATTTTTAAATATGAATATTTTAAAAACATAAATTGAATTGTCAGATCTCCGGATTAACCGGTATAATCACAATCGGGTTGAATTTAAAAATACTGATTTAAATGCAAAAATATTTTAAATACACACTCTTTAAAATTTACCAAAATATTTGTTAAATTATTAGTGAAATTTTTCATCGTAAAATATTCCGCGCTTCAAAAGCGCGGGTCAAAATCTAGTTGCATATTATGACAGAACTAAAGACTTGATATTGTGACTTGTAAGAAAATGATGTCCTAAGCGGAAATTTTATTTCTTATAATGCAGGAACTAACTATATTTTATACGCCATTTATAAGGCATCATTGTCTTTTTTTCTAAAGCTGCATGCGAACAAACATGAGTGAAACTACATTATTTCAAAAAGAAGGAAATTCATCATGGATACTAGGCCAATAATCAAGATTCAAAAACATAGCTTCGACTATTACAAACCTTTTTTAGGGTTTTTATTTAAATATGATCTAAATTTCAAATCAAACACAAAAATAGTTTTTTTTTGAAATTTTCTTTATCTATTTATTTTAGAAGTTCGAGTTATTCACGAAAATGATATTATTTTTTTCTTTTTGAAAATAAGTATTTTACTTTATCATTTTCATTTTCACTAAATATTTACAATATTATTTTTGCTATCAATATACCAACCACCATGAACAACTAATTTCAAGCTCTTAATACATCAGATTTTTACTCTTCATATCTCATTACTTATGCATACAAATCACATCTTTTTCACTTTCTCTTTAAGTTAACTCATCCAAAAAATCAAGATTTTGATTCCAAACTTTGTAAGGTTCATAAAGATATTGAAGCTCATGATTCTTGGTCATTAACAACTTGGTAGCTTTTGTAGTGAAGTTATGGGTGCTTGGAGAAGTTAAGCAAATCATCTCATAGGTTCAAAGTATGAAATTATTTTTTTTCAGATCTCTTGGCGAAGACTTTCAGAAGATTTCAAGAAGACTTTCAGGAAACTTCGTTAGATGTATTCTACATCAAGAAAACTTTCTTAGAAGTCTTCTAACTTTCCTTTGTTAAGAAAAAAACCCAAAAAAATCCATAGAAGACTTCTCGAAAAAAACATGTTAATTTTGTAATTGAACGAAATTTATCAGAAATTTGACTTTTTTATAGAAGTCTTCTGAAAGTTTTTCGGAAGTCTACTCAGTGTCGCAAGAAGTCTGTGTGGATTACTTTTGCATTTGAAAAATGATAATAAAACATTTAATATTAGGTGAGAAAACTTCTTGAGAAGTCTTTCTCAAATTTTATTCCAGATTTTTCGTCAATTCTTTGGTTACGAGAGAAGATTTCTAAAGTCTTCTGAAGGAACACTTTTATAGAAGTCTTTTCTAAAAAAGTCAATATAATCAATTGCAATAATATCCAGATGAACTTCTTGCGGCATTGAGAAGACTTTGAAAAAACTTTCTGAAGTCTTCTATAAAAAGTAACTTCAGTCAATTGCAAAACTAACATGTTTATCCGATGAGAAGTCTTCTCTTGACATTTTCGAAAATCTTTCAAATTAAAAGGTAAGCCATTATTTACAAATGAAGACTTCACAAGATGTCTTCTTTAGAGTAGACTTCTTAGGAAGTCTTCTACGTTAATTTTATTAAACTTAAAATGGATTTTAAATATTTTCTTGTTAATTCATGTTTATTAGTCAATATTGGGACTCCCGGGTGGAATTCGTAAATAATTTTTTCAGAATTATGAAGGTTATAAATATTCATGTTTATTAATGTTTTTAGCTAATCCGAGAAGACTTCTTAAGAAGTCCTTGCTGAGAAGACTTCTGAGGCGGTCATGTACGTTTGTTTTTGTAAAATGTGTATTTTCAAGACTGTTAAGTAACTTCAAGATATGTTTTTTTTTAATTCTCAAAAGTGGTAAGTAACTTCAAGAATATCAATTCATGTGGTTTAATGTGTTTTCTTAGATCATAAGATATACTTTTTTAGCTTTCATGAAATTTAAAATTTCAACTTTCACTTAAAATTAAAGTTCTACGCTTAAATTTTAGTTTTCCGCTTAATTCCCGTTAAATCTACTGAGAAGTCTTCCGAGAAGAAGTTTTCCGAGGAGACTTTTAAAGAAGTATTCTGAGAGAATTCTTAACTTGTTCTCTCATTAATTTAAAAAAAAATTCTTAAGAAGTCTTCTGTTATTGATAATGTTAAAGGAAGCCTTCCCATAAGAATTTTATTCTTGAGACTTATGTATTGTTTGATCTTTTGAGAGTTTGACTAAGTTTTTTTTAGAAGTCTTCTCTCTCAGTTTTAGTAAATTTGACTAAATTTTTGTGTTTTTGTTTTGCTATAAGTGGGTAGAATGGTTAAAATGAATTTTGCTACGTAGTATTAATAACTTCAATAATAGTGTGGACATCAACATAATTACCATATTTTCATTAAGATGAGTGTATTGAATCTGAAATTTGAAGTGATTTTATTTTTAGTGAGTTTCTAGATGATTGCAGAAGAATCATGAGAATTTGGTGTGATTTTTCTTAAACAAATCTAGAATCTCATCTAAAATTATGAGATTTGATTTTTATTTTTAAAACTAAGAAACCTCTCGCAAACACTCTAAAAACACTTAAAACACTCTGAAATCTTCAACTTCAATTTTGTTCAATAATAGTAAGTTTCAGAGTGTTTTATGAAATGACAAGTTCAATAACAATTAGATTTTAAAATGTTTTTTTAAATACATGTTTGAATAACAAGTGGATTTGTCATATTAATACAAATCACCTCAAATACCTAGTTGAATACACCCCCTAAAATATTTTCAAGTTTACGGAAGAATTCAAAACTAAAAGAATACACATAGCAATCATAAAACATACCACAAAAAAAATATTACAACTCGATCTTGAGACCATTCCTCGACATAGATAAGCTTGGACTCCACTTAAGTGACCAAATTTCCAGAATATTCGTAAGATTTCAGAAGACTTCGGAAGACTTCACTTTAGTTTCGAAAGACTTCGGACTCATATCTGAAAAATCTACATATTCAAAAACGTTCAAGTTGCACCAAAACAGAGAAAAACTTCAAAATAAGTTTGTGTATGCTTAGATATTAAATAAAACAATCACATTATGTTGAATCTACAACTTTTTTTTATAAGTTAAAATATAAAATATACAAAATACATATTCAAAATTTATAAATCTACTTTTAAAGTAGTGAAAAATGAGAATCCTGTAATAAAAAACTTGAAAAAATTAAACAAATTAGTGAGAAGACAAAAGAAAATTTAGAAATTGATATATAGTTTGGGGAATTTCCAAAATGACTTCAGAAGACTACAAATACTTTGGAAGACTTATTAAAATTTCGGAAGACTACAAAAGACTTCAGTAGAGTTCGTAAGATTTCAGAAGACTTCGGAAGAAGTTGAAAGACTTCCCCGTAAGTCTTCCGAGAAGTCTTATGAGAAGTCTCCGAGAAGTTTTCTGAGAAATCTTCCAAAGTTTGGCCCATATCTGGAAAAATCTGCAAATTCAAAAACATTTAAATGATATCAAAACAGAAAAAAACTTTAAAATAAGTTTTTGTATGTTAAATAATAAATAAAACAGTCATATTATGTTAAATCTATAACTTTTAAAAATCTAACATATAAAACACACACAAATACATATATTCAAAATTTATAGATCTATCTTTAAAGTTGTGAAATATGAGAACCATGTAATGAAGAACTTAAAAAAAAAAGATAAGTTAGTGAAAAAACATAAGAAAATTTAAAAATTGATACATAGTTTGAGGAATTTCCAAAAAAAAAAAAGACTTCAGAAAGACTAGAGAAGACTTTGAAAGACTTCTTAAAATTTCGGAAGACTTTTAAAGATTACGGAATACTTTCGTAAAATTTCGGAAGACTTTAGAAGATTTTGGAAGACTTCCCACTAAGTCTTATGAGAAGTCTTCAAAACCTGACTCAGATCTGGAAAAAATCTGAAAATTCAAAAACGTTTAAATGGCATCAAAACAGAGAAAAACTTTCAAAAATAAGTTTTTGTATGTCTAAATACTAAATAAAATAGTCATATTATGTTGAATCTATAACTTTTAAAAATATGACATATAAACACACACAAAATACCTATTCAAAATTTATATATCTACCTTTAAAGTAGTGTAAGATGAGAACCATGTAATGAAAAATCTGCAAAACAAGATAATTATTGCGAAAGACATAAGAAAAAATGAAAAATTGATGATATAAAATTTAGTGTTTTCAAGTTAAAGAGATTATTGAGAGGTTGGAGGGTTTTAAAGTGAGAAACATCACATTTTTTTGTTGCAGCAACCATTTGAGAGGAATAGAAAGAATGATGTAAATTTTCTTTATATAGAGAGACAAAAAAAATTAATTAGTTTAAATATTTTCGATTCAGAGGATTTCGAGTCCAAACCCTAAATTTATTATTAGCCGAGAAGACATTCTCATATGTCAAAGACTTCTTGAAGACTTTGATTTATACGGGCAGTCTACTTCTTTATAAGTCTTCTGCATGTCTATTGATCTGTAAGTCTTCAATAGGTCATTTAAACATATATAGGTCAAATAAAATAAATAAAAAGATAAGATTTGAAAATTTAACCCTAAAAATACCAACAATACTATAACATATGTTACCAAACCCTAAGCCATAGGCTATGACTCAATCTACATTCACTCTATGTTAAAAATACTTTAATTTTAGAAAAACTAAATTTTCATCATTTATAATTTTTTATTAAAACATGATTTTGATTTTTTTCCCTTTTAAATATTTTTTTAATAAAAATTATTAATTACTTTTAAGATCTAATACATAAGAAGACTTTCCTTGGAAGACTTCTAGAAAACTTCTGGAAGATTTTAATTTAGGCGGGAAAAATATTTTTTTCTAAAATTTAGGTAATAATCCTAAACTCTACTAAAATTTAGGTGCGTATGTCAGAAAACTTCTTGGAAAGTCTTCTGTGAGCTTTCCAGATCTCATAATCAAATAACTAAGCAAAAAAAAACACTTACATGTAAACTTAAAAGATATTTTAAAAATGTTTAAATCAACTTATTAGATAGTCACCAAACACATATATGTTAAATTAAAAAAAAAAAAGATTTTAAAATCTAATCCTAAAAATACCAACAATACTATATACCATATGTTACCAAACCCTAAACCAATGACTATCATGACTCAATCCATACTGACTCATCTATATTGAAAATAATTTAATTTTAGTAAAATTAAATTTACATCTTTTAGAAATATTTATTATTACACGATTTCAATTTTTTGTCCATCAAAATATTTTTTACAGAAATTTTGAATTATTTAAAGATCTATTGAGTGAAAAGACTTACAAAGAATTTCTGAGAAAATTTCTTAGTAAGCATTCTCACGTGGGGCGGTTTATAATGGTAAAACTCAATACTTGTTTTTTGTTTAGTCATAAAGAAACTGTTGTAATTTTACTAATATTTTAAGTTACTTTTGTATTTGATTAAATTTAGAGTATACTTTGTATTAAAAATCAAGTTTTGAGTTATTTTTGACAATTTCTCGTTTTTAGGTATCTAAAAATGCATATTTTAGCAATAAGGTTGTTCAAAAATGTATGTATACCTGACTCAAATTCTACGCACGATATATATTTTTAAGAAATCGTTATAAGAGTTTGGGTTTCCTTCTCTTAATTCTGTTTGTTTCAAAAAGAAAGAAATTGACAAGAGGGCTGGAGACATATCACATAATGTAGAGAAAGTTTCCCACATACATTGTTAAACCATCATCTGAAAAGTTGCTTTCCCTATATTTTATAATACATTGATATGTATATAGGAACAATCATAAATGGTGGTCCATTTAAAAGAAACAAGACCCGTATCAGTTTCAGACAATAATAATAATAATACAAACCCAGCTAAAGCTTAGACCTTCCAAAAGCTATAATAATACACATTTCTATGTATTTATACTTTTACTGACAGTTCACATACATACACAGAGTCGAGAGAGGCCATTCACTTCATATGTTGTTGTCACCGCCTGTATAAAAATCTTACTCATTCAATCATTTTTTCTACCTCACGCTTATTTCTCACTCTCTTTTCTATATAGTACTATGTAATATTAATTTTTATCCGACTCTCACACGTTCTCAAATTAACGACTATATAAATTCCAAGCAGTAACGCATGAAATAATAAGCGTTATCGTAGTAACGTTATACCCTTTTGTATACCGAACTCAGAAAAATGTGTATGGTTATTGGCGACTGGTAGTTTTGAACTAATTGGTTTGTTATACATGGGTTAATTTGTGTCATTCATCCGCCAAATCTGTTTGAAAGCTATTTCTAATTGGTAAATTGGTAAAACCACATAGAGTGATCGACTAAAAGGAAATAGTTTCAATTTAATAGTAAACATTTAATCTTTGTAGTGTGTAATGAAAATCAAACCTTGACATATGGAGTGATCGTGGCATTATTGTATAAAATTAATAATAATGAGTTTGGTGAACTCGATGAAGTGGTAGAGAGTTAGAGTAGATTGTTAGCACTGAAAGAGACCAGTGAGGTTTCATGTTATTTTAACTCCACTTGCATATGTCTATAGATTCAAATTTCGGGCTTCGTCCCATTCTTATTTTCTACTCTCTCTATTTTAGAATGATCCATATTCTTTTTAAAAAAATTGTTTTTAAAAGATCTATAAGTTTACCTTTTTAATATATTATAATGATAAATTGTAAATTTCAAAGACACTGATTGTAGTTCACCAAATTTTTATTTCTTAAAAATAATAGAAAATAGCAAAACACAGAAAACTTTTACATGTTTTCTTAATAAATACGAAAACTCTAAAATATATATTATGTTAAAATAGAAGGAATATTTTCTCTACTTAAAAGTAAAATATATTTCACCATATATTTCTATATTACGTTGAAGTTTGGTCCTTATATTAGCTGAACATTGTGGAGTCACATACAATGAAAAGACAAGATGTTTGCTTGTCTCTCAAAATCTAGACTCGTTTTCTCATCTTCCATATTTTGTGATCTTAATTTATTACTGGCAAAACAATTCACCAAAATTTTTAGATTCACCAAAAAAATTTGACAAGAATAATAAAGAGGGAATTTGTATACATATATATTTATATAAGAGTGGAGGAGTTGAATCAAAGAATGGATGTGAAGGAAGAAAGTGAAAGATATGGTCCCCTCAAAAAAGCCATTAAATCTCTGAGCATAGGACTATGACTTTAATGGCAAAGCAAATAGGTTTGCAATTGCATGATTCAATGAAGAGTTGCTGTTAGGGTTCGGGAGATTTGTGAGCTTTTAAGTGCATGTTAGTTTGTGGGGTTCATATGCCATTCACGGGACCCACCCAATTACATTGTCTCAGATTTTATTTGATTTTTTTCTCGTTTTTTTTTGTTAAAGGAGTTTATTTTTTTCTCGTTTTTCTTTAAGATAGGTTTAATACAAGATTCTGTGACAAAGAAAAGGTTTTATACAAGGTTAAGTACTTCCTCTATGGTTTATAGAATCTGTGACAAAAGAGAAGGTTTTATACAAGATAAGTTCTTCCTCTATGGTTTATGTTTGTGTGTGTTTTAAAGATTTTTTTTATCTCAAATGTCGTAAATATAACATATATGACTATATTATATGTTGTATACTGAGTACGTAGGAGGAATATACAAACTATACCGATCCAAAGATTCTACATATAGACTTCGATCATCTTTGAAACATGTTTTTTTAAACATATATTATTGGTTGTAAAAAGTTCCCTTTTCATTATTTTATATTACTAAACACATGTTAGAAATACTCACATATTCTTATAAAATTATACTATTTAAAGGAACGCTTAAATTACTTATGACTTCCCAAGGTGTTTTTTTCTTTGTCCACAGTTTTGAAATTTAAATCGTACGTTAGGTTTAAGCAGGTCTATTTGTGGAAAATATAAAGAGATGTGGACTCTTCACTTGAAGTCCAAAATCTGCAAAATTATGTATATAAATTAATGTACTTTGGGACCAGGACTTCCCATGGACATTACCATAGTTGAATTTATTTCGTTCTTACAATACGTTTTGATTAATCATATATCACATACACGTTATGTGAATCAGTGAATTTATGTATGTAAACTCACTCTAAAACAACCTTTTCAGGAGAATCTGTCTGAGACAATTTCTTTAAAAGAACAATTATTTCTTTTTAAAGCTACATTTAATTTATTATAAGTGATGAGTTTTTTTCTTTCTTTATAAGAGATTATTTTTTCTTTTGACCAAAAATTGGATGATCTGTATTGGACTATATAGAACAATGAGAGATGATTCAACACGTGATATATAAAACTGAATTCTTGAGTGTATAGTCTGCATTAATTTACAACAAATTTGAATCTCATATCTCGAATATATGGTTTTGTTTAATTTGACCAAGCATTGTATATATTTACCAGATACCGCTATAAAACAACTAATCAAAGAGTTGGTCAAAACATAAGGCTAAAATATGTTTTTTGAAAAGAAAAAAATGCTTTGCTTTATAATCATTTTCAAATAGTTTATAAGCTAATGGAGGTCAGTGTTGGAGATGGCGTTGCATCAAATGTGTTTGAATTTATCACTCTTTACTATGTTATGTACCTGGTTTCAAAATCAAATGACCTGATTCATATATATATGATGAAAATAATAGAAAACTTGCTAACTATAAAATATGATCCGAATTCTTGTTTGAATTATGCAAATATATATTTAACTTGAAGAATGTTGCAAATTGAAATTAAGAATTTCAATAGACAATCATAAATAGAACATATAGTTCAAAATGGAGAAGAGGTGGTACAAATGTTGCAATCGAGTTGATAAGTATCAAACACTGATGATAGGATGTGATCTCTGCAAACAAGGTTCAATCTTTTTGTTTAATTATCTAGTGATGTGATCAACGAGTTGATTATTAGCATCATTGAGTGATTATGTAAGGACCACCTCTCTCTGTTAGATCATTTTTACATCAGTGAGATAAAACATCAAGAGAGTAAAAAAGCTGGTCCTCTCTCTCTCTCTCTTTCTCTCTCTCTCTCTCTCTCTCTCTCTCTCTCTCTCTCTCTCTCTCTCTCTCTCTCTCTCTCTCTCTCTCTCTCTCTCTCTCTCTCTCTCTCTCTCTCTCTCTCTCTCTCTCTCTCTATATATATATATATATATATATATATATATCTATATATATATATATTAGTCTAATAGTAGTGAAATCCATGTACTTATACGTACGAAGACATAATTACCAAATCACTTGGTCCATATACGGTATAAAAGAGTACACACCTAACTTCACCTTGCTATGCTCTCTTACCTGCAAATTAACTCTCACTCTTTTTAGTTCATCCCATTACTCAGCATGACCCCCATTTTCATCTGCTAACGATGACTTCGGTAAGCTTTTTGTCCTAGTTTCAACATTTGCATGAATGATTATTAGAAAAAACAAACAAAAAGGAGATAACTCTGATAAAAGAACTAACTGGAGTTTGAATTGAATAAAGAGGCCTCTCTATATATGTATTAATAGGAGGTTTTTTATGCTATGTCCAGTGATAATATTATTTTAAAAATACATTATTTTTATACGTAAATTTTAAATTTTCATTAAAAATTTATCTTTTTTCATCAATTATATTTCTTTTGGCTTATTAATTTTTAACTTCTTTTTAAGATGTTGTTGAATTTAAACTATAGAAAATAAATTTTATTTATGTTATGTGTATTTACGATTATGTTTATATATATATATATATGTATATACATTTAAATGTATAAATTTTGTTTTCTAAATTCGAGAGGTGCGCGAGCTAGAGCAACAAATTTTCTTTGTCAAATCCATGATGCAGTTCGGGATGATAAACTGGATATATGGAAGGGTGGGTTTTGTGAGGAATTAATTAGCAACGTCGGACTTATCCACCAAAGGATTCATGGAATTATAGTTAAAAAATATTATTTAACTTGATAAAATATGGTTATATTTATATTTAAGTGATATAAATAAATTTATTAATTAACTCAATGAATAGACTAAATTGTTTTCAACTAACATATTTATGGTGATCATATACAAATAAATTTCATAATTTGGTAATTTGATTAGTTTTTCATACCAATTAATAAATTAAAGCATAATTAAAATATTTAATTATCAAATACATTCACAATCAATTTAAAAAAATACAAATATTTACATATTTTTATTTTTCAATTCTAAGCTAATGTGAAAATTTTATATATTATAATTATATTATTATTTTAAAATTTTCACTAATGGTGATACATATATCTATGCTATATTTTGAAAATCATGGAATTATAGTTAAAATATATTATTTAACTTAATAAAATATGGTTATATTTATATTTAAGTGATATAAATAAATTTAAAATATATTATAGTTAAAATATATTATTTAACTTAATAAAATATATTTAAGGATTCATGGAATTATAGTTAAAATATATTGTTTAACTTAATAAAATATGGTTATATTTATATTTAAGTGATATAAATAAATTTATTAATTAACTCAATGAATAGACTAAATTGTTTTCAACTAACATATTTATGGTGATCATATACAAATAAATTTCATAATTTGGTAATTTGATTAGTTTTTCATACCAATTAATAAATTAAAGCATAATTAAAATATTTAATTAACAAATACATTCACAATCAATTTTCTAAAATACAAATATTTACATATTTTTATTTTTCAATTCTAAGCTAATGTGAAAATTTTATATATTATAATTATGTTATTATTTTAAAATTTTCACTAATGGTGATACATATATCTATGCTATATTTTGAAAATCATACGAATATTTAAAATTTCAAAATGAAAATTTACATGTCATAACAAAGAATAAGATGTGTCATTATTTGACTAAATTATGTCATTGTTCTTCTTTACAATGAATGTGGTAATAACACATAATCAAACTTAAAAAAAAAATTTACTTTACAAATAATGTTTAAGAGATTTATCCAGCCATTGTTATTGTATTAATTTATTATTTTCGTAGAAAAAAGCTTACCCACAATGAAACACGTATAAATCATCATTTTTTATGATTCTGATATCCGCATGCTTCGAAAGGAATTCGACTAGCGCCTAATGACTGTTTCGAAAATTTGGGCATTACCCGCCAAAAAGCCCGCCGAAAGCATCCATGAGATCTAGTGATCACCCCATTTTAATCTACCAATGGCTACACGCAGTAGATCTAGGATCACATATAAATCTTCATTTCTTCTGAGATCACATATAAGTATATATTCATCATACAATCATAACAAGATATTATACTACATATATACACTACCCAATGTACACAAGATACATGTGTATTCTTGATTGAGAAATTTATGGGTGAATTTATAGATTCACCAACTAATGAGAATTAGTTATTTCATCCACAGATTTTTTCAAAAAAGAAAAGAAAATATTTAGAATTTATTTTTTAAATAAAAAAATAAAAAATAAATAAAGAATAGTGATAGCTGTCAAACAAAAAAGATTTTTCTTTTAAATTATTAAAGTGGTTTATACTAAACACTAAATTCTAAATTTTTGGATAAACTCTGAACCCTTGAATAAATTCTAAACCCGTGGAATATCTTTTTACCCAAGAATTTAGGGTTTACCTAAGAGTTTATTGTTTATGATTTAGGGTTTAGGATTTAGGGCTTAGAGTTAAGTATAAACGGTTTTAACAATATTAAAAATAAAATAAAGTTTGTTTTTTAAACAAAAAAATAAAAAAATAGTAGTAGCTGTAAAAAAAAAAAATATTGTTAAAATCGTTCATACTAAACTTTAAACAATAAACCCAAAACCCAAAACACTAAATCCTAAACCCTTGGATAAAGAGATGTTCAAAGGGTTTAGAGTTTATCCAATGATTCAGGATTTACCCAAATGTTTAAAGTTTAGGGTTTAGTATGAACGATTTTAACAATATTAAAAATATATTTTTTTACAACTACTACTATTTTTTATTTTTTTTTTAAACAAATTTTAATTATTTTGTTTCTTTTTTTGAAAAAATCTGCATATGAAATAACTAATTTTTATTGGTTGGTGAACCTATAGTTTCCTAAAAGGGTGAACCAAAGAATTTCTTTTCTTAACTAATACTGTAAGATGTTAAAAAAAAATTAATACTGTATACATTCCCCTGTATTAAATGTCTAGCATGTAGAAGCTTACTTTGTTTTTTGTTAACCTTAACTTCAGGGTTATCGTTCATTAATGAACAAAACAAAAAAAAACTCACTTGTGATCTTAACATTTTACCCAAAAAATCACGTATGTACATCAATCACATCTTTTACAAGTATAACAAAATCTCTAAGATACACATTTGTGCAGCATATGTTTTACTTTCTATGGAAATATTAATAATCTACAAAAGATACATATTATAAAAATATTTGGTGTCGGTGTGACTGAAATTTGTATTATTATTATTTTTTTGTTTGATAGAACTATACAAATATAAATTAAGAACACAAAGAAAGGGCAAATGATTTTTCAAAATACTTTTTTTGTTTGTTTGTTAGGTTCACCTTTACAAATTATATTTTAAAAATCTCATATATGTGATAAGACTTATTTATCTTAACAGTTTCAATTTTTTATAAAACCCTGTCTTCAAATAATTTGTTTTGTTCTTATTCTTCATAATTTTTTTTATAGTGTCCTAAATACTACTAAAATTGATGGTATAAACTATATTCGTCCAACTTCAAACTAAAATGTTAAAATCTAGGTTTTACTTAAGTTACTCGAGTTAATTAAACGAATGTTGGAACCTCTTTAAATTAATACGAATCCTCATCTCTTGTCAGTCAACCTCATTTGTCATAAACTCACTTCCTCTCTCTCTCTCTCTCTCTCTCTCTCTCTCTCTCTCTCTCTCTCTGCCCCCATGGAAGAAACCAATGGACAAAGAGAAACTCACAACTTCATGAACGTGAATGTTGAATCCTTTTCTCAGCTTCCGTTCATCCACCGTACCCGTACTCCTCCCAAAGATAAAACCTCCATGATTCGTCTCTTCGGCCAAGAGCTCGTTAGAGATAACCCTCGACAAGAAGCCTTCTCTCCAGATCCTTGTGAAACTACAACAACCAAGATCAACCATGAGAAGAATGTCAAGGAAGATAATAAGGACAAGGACAACATCAGTAACAGGAGATTCGAGTGTCACTACTGTTTCAGAAAATTCCCGACTTCTCAAGCCCTAGGTGGACACCAAAACGCTCACAAACGCGAACGCCAACACGCCAAACGCGGTTCCATGACCCCATACCTTGATCACCATCATTATTATCAGCCTGAGCCTCACCACGTCTACGGCTTCCTCAACAACTATCACCACCGTCACTATCCCTCGTGGACGACGGAAGCTAGATTCTACGGTGGTGGTGGTGGTGGTGGTGGTGGTGGACTACAACAAATGCCATCATATTACTCAGGCACTCTTCTTCCTCCTTCTTCTTCTTCTTCTACCCCACCGACGATCAACGGAAGTCCTTTAGGTTTCTGGCGTGTACCGCCTTCCACGTCAACAAACGCTATTCATGGAGTTTACTCAGCTTCACCAGCTTTAGCGTTTAGGGCCCATGACCAAGAGAGTAGGGAACCGAGTTGGCCCTACAAATTGATGAAACCTAATGTGAACGATCATTTGAGTCTCGATCTTCATCTTTGATACTTCTTTGCGTTGGTATATCATTTAAACCTGGCCAACCAATTCTTCTTAGAGTGTTCATTCTTTCTGAAGAGAACCGGGCAGGATGTGTAGATCTTGAACGTTTGGCTTTTTCTTATTTATTATGAGTTTATATGATTATAAAATATGTTTATCCATTTCCTATCTTATGTGTGAATGATACTAAACTTAAAAAAATATTATCTGTTCATTTCTTAGTTTCTATTATGGCTTCAAGATTTCTATAACTTTCAGATAAAGAGGGAACATTAAACTAAGAACCATGGAAGTCATACATAAGTACGTACTGTCCCTATTATTGCAGTCAAGAAAATTCTAGTCTTGATCAATGTCTTATTAATTAAGTCACATTGTATTTCTTTTATAACCATTAAAACCCAGAAATCTCTTTAAGTCAAAACATCTACAGTCTCTGTTTAATTTAATGGTCTTTTACCGAATGAAGAGGCAAAGAAGAAAGCTCGTGGTGATGATGAATGATGATGATTCGGTGACTGTGGGGATCAGTGGAGACAATGGACAAGACAAAAGCTGGAAGAGAGAAGGAGAGTTGAGAAGTGAGAGTGGTCCATTGTTACAAGTTATATAGAGTTAGCCAAAGAGAGCTTCCACATCTATCACTCAACACGCAGAACCTAAAGCTATATATTAAAGCATTTCCTCAAAAGCTTTCTTCTTTTCAAATCTTTTTTTGGAAATTCAAAGAGAATCATCAACTAAGTTGTATACCAATATATTTACTTGTTCATCTCTATCTCTATGCATACATACATCATGAGAGTAGAAAACAAAAAAAAAACAAATAGTTAGAGCATCAGAAACACATGGCCATGTTTCTTGCTAATTACCTTCAGAGAGCAGAGTTTGATAATAGCCCATTATGCATTCACAATAATCACAAGTTATTATGACATATATATATCTATTATATTATTTATGAAGTAAATTTGCTTAGTTGTCATGTTCTCCATGATTTTAGGTAATTTTGCTTATTTGTCATATTCTTATTAAGTTTAAGCTAAATTATCATTGATGTATTATTTGTTTTGAGCTGTGTCACTAAGTAATTAATTTAAATAATAGCCTTGATGAATATTTTATATAAATAAAAACGAATTTTATTTTATTAATATTAAATTTATATGTTATATTAGCTTTTCTTATTTGTCATATTTTTATTAGGTTTTAGACTTTTAGATAGGTTATTAATTTATTATTAGTTTCTAACTACTCACTAATTTATTTTAATGATATAAAGTTTATATGCTATATGCTATATTAAATAATTGATTACAAAATAATATTTTAGAACTATAAAAAAAGATAATTCTTCTATATGTATTCTTTTTTGTGCCTATCTGAAAACAATATTTTTATTATAAAAGTTAAAAGAAAAATTAAGATACAAAACAATTTATTATTAAATATTAGTCAACATAAAAATATAAATATATTTTCTAAACTATCTCTAAGATATGAGTGTTTTAAAAAAACTTAACACAATAATAAGTATATATTTTGATTAAAAGTATTTGACATATATAAATATTTTGATGTTTGATTTAACTATTTAAAAACATAAATAATAATTTATTATGCTGATTTTATATTAATAAGACATAAACTAATAAATATTTATAAGAAATTTATGCCCGCATGTGCGGGCAAAACACCTAGTATATATATATATATATATGATGAGAAAAACCAATGATATCAATCCTCGTACCCAACATGTGTTACACTAATTAATACATTAAAGACAACCACCGTATAATAGGTATAATTAGGGCTGGGCGTTCGGGTACCCATTCGGGTTTCGGTTCAGTCCATTCGGGTTTTGGATTTTCGGAGTCAAAGATTTCAGCCCCATTCGGATATTTCTAAATTTTGGTTCGGGTTCGGTTCGGATCTTTGCGGGTTCGGTTCGGGTTCGGATAACCTATTTAAAATGTTTTTAAATTTTCAAAATTCATTATATACTTTAAATTTTCAAAATCTATAAGAAAGATAATATATTACATATAAATTTTCATAACATATATGTCAAAATACCTTAATTTAACATATAAATTGATTTTCTTTGAATATTTGGATAAAAAATCAATAGATATTTAACTATTTTGGTATTTTCAGTATACTTTAGCTATTTTAAACATTCACTTTTGACTATTTGCATATATTTTCCAAGTATTTTGGAAAACTTAAAGGTATCTTATATATTTTTAATATTTTTAATATACATTATATATAAAAACAATGTATATATTTAAGTATATAAATTTATTTCGGATACATTCGGGTACCCAAAATATTTCGGTTCGGATCAGATTCGTTTTTGGTTCTTTAAATACCGAAATTTTGAACCCGTTCAGATATTTAATCAATTTCGGTTCGGGTTCGGTGCTACTTTTTTCGGATCGGGTTCGGTTCGGTTTTTCGGGTTCGGATTTTTTCCCAGCCCTAGGTATAATGTTTGCATAGACCAATAAAATTCAAAAGCTTGACTTTTTCTAGTTTTGGCATAACTTCAGTAACATTTTTGAGGCAAAAATGCAGTTAAGAACTCTTGTAGATACAACTCTATAATTGAACAAAAGAGAAAACTTGTCCTTGGTAGTCTCCTCTAATTAATTATGTCATCAAACGTTATTGCGAAGTCTAATCAGATTAATGTGATTAACTAACTTTATACCCACCAATCATAAAGTTTAATCAGGTTATTGTGATATAACCTATGACCAAGCGGTGCAATCTCAGCCTGTCACAAGCCTTTTCAGACAAGTCTTATGGGAGAACAAAAAGACAACTAAAAAAGACATATATGCACTCGTCGAAACAGTTATTTGGATAGAAAAGCTGCAGAGGCTAAACCAGAGAACCACAGTACATCTGGGAATTACGTGATGGTGTTATCAAGTTGTGGAAAAAATTTAAGGATATGGTGGTGTCAAAGAGTTAACATCAACGGACCCCACTAAAGTTAATGCAATGTAAGAAGCAAGCATGTGATGAACAAACATGATAAAAGAAGCACATAATAAAGACGTGTGAAGCAGAGCTTACACATACATTATATAAACCTCAGGACCACTTTTCCCTGCTCTCTTGTCTCTTTTTTAAGATATGTGAAAGGACTAGTGGAAAGTTGCAACTTGAAGATGATAGTTCTAACTGTAGACATCTTATACAACTTTCAAAATAAAACTCAGAATTTGATTCACACAAGCTTCCAAAATGATGGTCTTCTTTTGGTGAAACCAAAGTTATCTATAGACCATGTGGTTAGTTAGTCCTTAAGACTCTGATTTCTTACACTTAACTACTACTATTCAACACCATCGGAGTTATGTCAGGATTCATGACAAAACATATCAAAACTAACATGGGGAAATTGGATTTTCGTAGGTAATCACTGAGAAGACACGGTTCTTGTAGTCACATGACTGCTTGCAAAATTAACCAGGAAGATATTTATAACAAAAATGCATTTATATTTTTATATAATTATGTCGAATAAACGTTATAGATGTGGCCGAGGTATAAGCTATAGAACAAGGTAACACAAAAAGAACAAATAGAAGGAGAAATTCTGAAATAAGCTACTAACACAGGAGCAACGCAATAGAATCACGTTTTTCATGTACATATGGCTTCATTTGACCTCTTCTTTCCGAGTTCGAGAGAGATGAGCGTCTTCGATGCGGCGGGTGAGCATAGAGATCACATAATGTGAAGCACTTGAAGATGCATAATACGAGGTAACTGTCAGCTGAGCAAACTTGGGAAGTGCATAACCTACCATATATTATAAAAAAGTTCAAAAAGGTTCAGGTGCTTTCTTGAAAGAAAACAGACACTACTATAATAAATATTTAGGAACAAGAGAAGCAAGTGAGCCAAGGAAGATCATGTTACCTCCAAAGGCAGCTCCTAAACCTGAATACCCTAGTAGCAATGGAACCTATAAGCAAAAGCAACAAGTGAGAAGCAATGAGGTATTGAGGCCAGGTGAAACAGGAGGCACACTTCCAGAACTAGAAGACAAGGGAAAGAGATAAGAATGCATACCCCAACAAGGAAAGAGAGACGCTTTGACCCGGGAAACCGATTTTGAAGATAGGGGATCCCTGAAAAGACAGAAGACAAAAGAGATAAAAGATCCTATTGTAGAAACTTTTTAAGTAACTAACCACAAGAGAATGATACTATACCTGTGTTGAAAGCATTGACGGCACTAAGCAGGCCACCAATACCAGAACCAGCCTATAGCACATGAGATATCCTAGTTAGAAACAGAGTAGTACACGTTCTACATGAACAATCAGATAAATAGTAACTTCTATGCAATCCACTACATGTCATGGTAGTCCTAACCGAAAACATACTAAAGGAACCATAAAAAAACTACACTTTGAGTTACAAATCAGTGAAATAAAGATAGTTAGAGACTATGATGCTCTGCACCAATAAGTTCAAGTGAAGAAGCCTAAACACAATATTAATCAAGACAATTCCATAGACCAACCAAACCAACAATAACCTGAATAGTCATCTTCAGAAGACAACGAATAAAAGGTTGAAACTTTTACATTACCCAGTAGAGTTTAATCATCTAAGCTAGATTGAAGAATCTCATTCCCAACATAATTGCATCTAAATTCAGCTGATTTGTATACAAACTCAATTATCCAAGATAGGAGTCCAGAACAGCTAGCAGCTGCTTACTGTACTACACATGTCATGGTAGTCCGCAACCGAAAACATTCTAAAGAAAACCTCAAAAACCTACACTTTGAATTACAAATCAGTGAATTAAAGATATATGAAGACTATGAACCAAGAACAACAATTTCAATTGAATAAAGCTTAAAGACAATACTAATCAAACACTGCAATACATCAAATTAACAATAACCTAGAGAGAAAATAAAAGCCCTCATCAGAAGTCAACGAATAAAAAGGTTGAAAATTTTACACTACCCAGCACAGTCTAAGCACCTAATCTAGAATCCAGATTCTCATTTACAACATAATTTCATTTGTGCCTATATTCTCTCAGTAAAGAATACAAATTTCAAAATAGAAAAACATCTAAATTAAACACAGATCACGAGATTGAAACGGAGACAGAACACAATTCTACAGATGTATATGTATGTATGAGATTAGTAAAATGTTAAACTGACCACAGCAGCAGCATCGTGCAGAACTGGAGTTATGGTCCACTCTCCTTTCTCCTGATGGAAATTTTTCCAAAATGAAACTGATTTTTTAGACAATCCTAAAAACACAAAAGGATACTGAGAGGAAAAGACATAGTTGGGAAGGCTTTACTTGATTAGGGGTTAAGAGAGAAAGGCAACGTGGACAGCGAGCGGAACCAAGACCAGGGTTCATGGTCGGATCATACTCTAGATTCGCACGTCTCAGCTTCTCTTCATATACTTGTCTAGTTCCCATCTCCCCCTCTCTCTCTCTCAATCGCCGATCACCTGCTCTTGTTTCCTCTCTGATAATGTTTCCGCCGTCGCTACGTCGCTAACTGAATCTACTCAAATTATTCCTTTATGGGCCTTTTGGGCTTTCTTATTTCAGCCCAAAGACAATGCATAAGTACTCTCTCCGTTTTTTTTTTCTAAAAATGTTAAATTTTCTATTTTACTTCTATTTAATCCATTTTTTTTATTAATTAAAATTTGCATTGAAAATGTAAAAAAATATTTATAATAAAATAAATTTTGAAAGACAAAACAACCTTTAACATAAAATGGAAGGAGTAATATATTAAATCAATTGAAGTGAATTGAAAAGATTTAAATTTGATTTTTTATTCGATCTTAAAGATTCCAATATCTATAACTTTTCAGATCAAACAATTATTAGTACTAAATACTCCCTCTGTTTTTTAAAGATCAATGTACTAGAAAAAAAAATTGTTTTAAAAAGATACATTTTTTACTTTTTCAATGTATTATTTAATGAAAATTTGTTAACTTCAAGAAAATTAATTGTGTTTATTGGATTTTTATTGGTTAAAGATTATGGAAAATTGTTATTCACAAAAATCAATGCATTTTTAATGTGATTTCTTAATATATGTGAAAAGTCTAGAATATTTATCTTTAAAAAACAGAGGGAGTATCTATTAAAAATAAAATAAGTAATGAATATTATAAAATGTTTAAAATAAAGATATCTATTTAGAATTGATATATATAGATAAAGTAAATCTCTAAAAACATAAATTATTTTATAATCAAAATTAGCATATAAGGAAGAAAGTAACTAAAATAGATTTCATAAAAAAAAATTTAAAAAATAAATGCTATCTTTAAGTATTTCTCTATTTTATATTAAATATTTATAAATATTCTTTAGCTTATTTAATAAAATTTATTTTGGTTATTTTGATTTTTAAAAGTTATTTTGTGACAAAAAAAAAATTATTTAGTGCGTATTCTCAATGATTTTTGTTTTGAGAAATGAAGTTTTATAATGTTTTTAACAGATCCAGACAACGATCAAACCATAAAAGTATGTACTGATCATTCAGCGGATCAAAGTCACTTTTTATGTATTTGCGTCTTGTCTCTTTGCAACCAAAGAATCTAAAGTTCTAAAGGGCTTAACCTTCTTGTTCTAAAGTTCTCCAAACAACATATTATGACTCAGAGAAAACTACAGATCATCTTCTGTCTGTACTGAGAAATTATTTTGGTCATGTTGTGTTAAGGTGATTCAACCCAACAATGTGGGATAATTATTCAGAACCTTTGATAAGAAAAGGACTATAAAACACTCTTGCAGAGATATCTCTAAATGAAATAAAACAACCAAACAAAGATTTTACTGAGTAATGAATCACAATAAGCAAGTCCCAAGAGATTGTATGATAAAACATTTTAGAAGATATAAAACCTCAAACTGTTATTTTTTGCAAACAAGTTGTACTCTTCACCTACTCTCCTCTCTTCTTTCTTATTCTTGCAATTGCCGGTGAGATCACCAAAAACATGATCTCCTGACTTACTTCCTGTAGACAGAGCAACCGGACCACCAAAGTGGAACAAGGAGAAGTTTTTGTCACTATGATCAGTTTGGGGACCTCTGCTGCTTGGAGTTTCCATGTCTTTCCTTTCATCTGCTGCTTCCTTCAGATAACTGTGTTCCAATGGCTCAAGAGTCTGAGCTTGGTACGGATGAAAAAGTGGAGCTGTCTTGGAGTTGAAGAAAGGGGTTGCTGAATGGTTCAATGGGGTCCCATATCCAAGAGGATCTGTGTATACACAAGGGTTCGGATGAGGAGGGAATGGCATTAGTCCTTTGGCTGGAGCTGCAGACCAAGAGACAGGAGCATGATGGTAGTAACCAGGAGCCTGGAAGACTGGAGGCCTTTGGGGAAACATCATGGTTTGTGGCTGGGACAGGTAGGAGGAACCAGTATCAACACTGGGTACCATATTATCAGCTGGAAGATTAGACATATTCTTAATCCTTAAAAGGTCTCTTTCATCAATACTCTTCTCTGTCATCTTCTGGTGACAGTCAGGCATATAGTTTTCAGTAGACACTAGATCCTCTCTTCCTTCAGAGTGCTGACTGACATCATCAGAATCAGACATAGAGGGGGATTCAGTGTTTCCGTTGCTATCTCCTTCACTAAGACATGAAGAGCAGTTATCTGAACTTGAGGTTCTACTCATCATCATAGGATCTTTCAAGTACATGTCATCATTCTTCTTCTCTCTCATGCCCATCTTCTTGCCTACTTCCTTTCTTGTAAAGCATCCCTTTCCATCTTCTTCACAAGAGTGGGTTGTAACTTCTTGCCTACTTCCTTTGTTGTAACTCACCCGTTTCCAACCATCCAAACAATCTCCACCTTGATCCTCAGGTGGAGACAGATCTACATCTCCTGTTTCAGTTGCTGCCTCCTCCTCGCAGCTTACACTACTGTTCATTTCCTCATCAAGATCCAGGAACCCTTCTTCTTCCCTTGACAAAACTACTTTATCACTAAACTTTGGATTCTTCTTCTGCTCTTTTTCCTTCAACCTCTCCTTTCTACGAAGTTTTTTCTCCCTTTCCTTCGTTCTTTTCCTTCCTTTTCGCTCCTCTTCTTCAAGCTTTTCTTTCTCTTCTTCCTCGACAAGTCTTTTCTGCAATCGTTAAAGACAATAAAGTAAGTGTTAAACGTCTTGTTAGATTGTAGACTGACAAAAGAAGAAAAAGAATCAAGATAGCAAACAAACCTGATTCTCCAAGGTGACAATCTCCTTACAGGCAATGTGAACACGTTGCTCTAATAGCTTAGTTGAAAGGCATACAAATATACTGTGTGCATTTTCACGGGCTCTACTTTCCCTATATGCCTTTTCAACCTAAACCATTATCATGAAATAGATAGACATGAATACACATACTAAAGTAACAATCAAGGCAATGAATGTTAAAAATTCTATAACAACAAACCTGCTCCTTAAAAATAACAGCTGCAGCATCTAGAAGAAACTCTCGAGCTAGTTCTGGAGTCTTAGCATGCTTCTGTGGACGCAAGCACTGATCACCACCAACCTCATTCCATCTTTATCAACCAGGACTTCATCCTAACAAAATGACAATATTTTAACAAGGAAACATCATCATATCTACCAAATTGTAATTACATTTTTTTTTCAAGGCTTTACCTCTTGTTCCTCCACCTCTTCAGCATGCTCAAACAAGCATTCTAATACAGTCCCCTCTTTTTAACCGAAAAGAACCCATCTCCAACCACAAACCATGAGTGAACTGCATTGTTGTTGTTGGCCTCTGAGTGCATGGGCTTTGACTGATATCTCGGAGCAGCCGGCCATTGTCTTTAAAAGCCCTGACAGTGATGTAGCATTGGCGTAATCCACGAAGGTCTAGGCCATTGACTTGCCCGCTCCCGTCATTGCCTACGTATTTGTACTTGAGGATATCGGTTTCCCATTCTTCAGTTCCAATAGCCCACTCGATGTACTGATACCCATCATTCTCTCTAAAATATTGACTCCAATCTGCTCTGACGTAAATCAATGCCCACCTGAGAAAAATAATAGCAATTACACTTCTCATTCTACCTTGCAATATAAGATATATTGGTAACATGTTAAGAAAGATAAAAGACCTCATACTGAATGGCTGTGTCGGCAACACAAAACCAGTCGTTACATTGTGGTTCTCTCTGCATTCGTTTAAGTTCCTTAAGCTCTTTAAACTCCCTAATAACATTTCTTCTGCAGTCTTTACAAAACTTCTTGCATTTGAATCTATATAACAAAGCAAGAGATGAATAAGAACTAGCATGCAGTGACTTCATAGGGCACAAGGCCGTCCCTGAACCAAGCCGGATGACACATTTGATTCAAGCCCTCAAAATTTTGAAAAAAAATCATATATAAATAAACCCCCAACTTATATAAAAAAAACTTTTTCAGCCCCCAAATTTATAAAATCCTTCTTAAACCGTCTATATCCCCGAAATCTCAGGGCCGGTCTCAAAAATCAAATATACTTATACCAATAAACATTTTATTCAATTGAACATCCGAGAAAACAGAATCAGAAGATAAACAAAAGACCTGTTGGTTAGTCTTTCAATGAAATCCTCTTCTTTCATCCTCAAAAGTGATTGTCTACTTTCCTCTTCAAGCGCAGACAAAAATGCTACTAATGTAGCACAAGAGAGCCTTGTGGTATGTAAAGCACATGTTTCTCTTGTTGTTCCATGGCTTTTACCATAACCAACCATCCCTTGACTTCTTCCACAAGCATGAGGATAGAGCAACTCACGTTCGTTCGCTCGAGCTCTGCCACTTTCAAACACCTGCTAATTAAAGCCAATAAATAAACTGTACATACCCAACATATAATAAGGAAACCTTGGATGAAACTTACGTTCTGAAGCCCTTTGAAAGATTTTGCATACAAATAGCAGTCAAGAACTGTGAGTAATCCATCGCGTGTTGCGGTGAGACCTCCCCATCGATGAACACCGGGGTCTTGCAACTCCCCGCTGCATCTGTGACTAACAACCTTACTCTGATCTCTTAAAGCTCCTGATCTGTTGCATGGAAGATCTCCTTTATGTTTCAAGGACGGCTTCCCATTTGAAACAATCTGCAAGAAGCCTTCAAGCAGCGGGCCAATGCATTTAGAACAACACATGTTCTTACGAGCTTGCTCAAGAACAGCCTGCCTATCAATCTTGAGTAGCTCCTGTCTAGCTTCCAGAGACAACTCGCACCAAAACTGAATAAAGAGTTCAAAACAAACTGAATTAGACTTAATATCATCACATATTCAGATTATATCAAGCAAACAACCACTCACCAGAAGCACCTAAACATTTATTGAGAAAAAAAGCTCAAAGGTAGTAAGAAACTAGAGATGTGATATACCTTGTGAAGTTGATTGTAGCTGACGCCATCAACGTCCTTGGACCAAAACCCAGAAGAGTAATGCTCATTCCTGTGTGCTAAACACGGCATCTTTTCTACACTAGTATGTAGAGGGAATTGAATTAAAGTGGATTGGAAAGAGATGCTAAACAGAGTTCTTCGGGATAGATTACGACGATGATGATGAGATTCGCAGCTTTAGTATATATATGAGAGACAGAGAGTTGCTGGGTGTATAACAGAGGGGGAGCCGGGTTGTCACGAAGTTATTTAGAAAACATTAAAATACGGTAATAATGTGGATATGTTATTTACATTTGTGGTAATAATGTTGTTTCAGACGGTAATGGATTTTGTGGTTCATGTGCGGGTGTCGTCATTATGTTTTTTTGTTTCTTTTTTTTAATTTTGTGTCGTCATAATGTTGCAATCCTCACTTTGTTTTATTCATGTTTTTTTTTGTATATGATGGTATGTAAGATTGTTAAGTTGCACATTTTATAAACTAACTCTGTTTTTTTTAATCGTTTCTATATGATGAAAAACTTATATATCTCATTCCATACTGACACATGACCTTAAGGGAAACTAGTCTAAAAGTTGAGAGATATTGAACAAAATATCTGTTGGGTTTGGCCCATAGACAATATACTAAGGCCTGTCGCGTTCCACACTATGAAGCTCACGAGTTGGAGATAACAACAAGACCGAAGATCTCGAGCTGGATAATGTTGAAGACGTCAAGTATATATCCTGCATCAATCAGAGATCATCAACAACACGAAATAGAGAGAGGCAAGCAACACATAGAATACAAAAGAGATATAGCAACAGAGAGCTTCATTGTTCTAGTTAGGGTTCTCTAAGTCTATTGTATTCACAAAGGTTGAATACAGAGGTGTTGTGTTAACCTTAGAGTCTGTCACACGTTGTAAGTGACGAGACGTTGTAAACTTCTTCTGATCATAGTGGAGTTTGGGAGCAAGAGTTCTCCCACGAGATGTACTGTGCCTGAGTGTCGGAAACTCGTTAAACTTGTGTGTGTCATTTACTTTACTACTTATACAAGTAGATCTAGGCGTGATCACTAAGACTAAACCTCACAAAGTGGTATCAGAGCTCCGGGAGAGCGAAAGGTGATCACAAAGAGGAAGAAAGCTATGGGAAAATCTAGGATCAAGATTGACAGGTTCGAGGGAACCGGTGATTTTTCACTATGGAAAATCAGGATGCTTGCGCACTTTGGTGTGCTAGGACTAAAGGAGGTACTAACTGATAACAAGCTTCTCAAGGAGAAATCTACTCCAAAGGACGAGCCTGCGTCAGCAGAGAAGGATCATCAGAAGGGTAAAGAGGAACCCGAAGACAGTGCTGCCACCATTGATCCAGAAAAGTTTGAAAAATCTGAGAAAGCTAAGGATCTTATAGTCCTAAACGTTGGAAACCAAGTCTTACGCAAGATCCAGAACTGTGAGACTGCAGCAGATATGTGGTCAACACTGAACAAGCTCTACACAGAGACGTCACTACCAAACAGGATCTATCTACAGCTGAGATTCTACACGTTCAAGATGACAGACTCTAAGAGTATTGATGAGAACGTGGATGACTTCTTAAAACTTGTTGCAGACCTGAATAATCTACAAGTTGAAGTTACAGAGGAAGTACAAGCTATTTTACTACTAAGCTCTTTGCCTAATAAGTATGATCAACTGAAAGAAACTCTGAAATATGGAAGGGACTCGCTAAGTCTAAGCGAAGTAACAGGTGCTGCAAGATCCAAAGAAAGAGAGTTAAGAGAAAGCGGCAAGCTTTCAAAATCAGATGGAGAAGGGCTGTATGTAGAACGAGGAAGATCAGATTCAAGAAAAGGCAGTGGTAAGCCGTGGAAGTGGAGATCAAGAAGTAAGTTTGGACGATCAAAATCTCGACCCAGAAACAGCAAAACTAACAAAGGATGCTTCGTTTGTGGCAAGGAAGATCACTGGAAAAAGGACTGCCCAGACAGGAGATCTAACAAACAGGAAAATACAGCAAACTTAGCAGAAGGACCTAAGCAACCGTTGGTATTAACTATAAGCACCGAGGACACTCAGGAAGAATGGGTCATGGACTCAGGTTGCTCGTTTCACATAACACCGGACCGAAGCTACCTGTTTGATCTAGAGGAATTCAAAGGTGGGAAGGTACTCATGGCCAACAACACACACTGTGACATCAAAGGCATTGGAAAAATCAGAATCCAAAATCCATACGGTTCAACAGTGATCCTCACAGAAGTGAGATACATGCCAGACATGAGTAGAAACTTGATTTCGTATGGCATGCTTGAAAAGTCGGGGTGCAGATATGAGGGCAAAGACCTAACAGTACAGTTTTTTTAAAGGGAATGAGAAGGTGATCTCAAGAAGATACAATCAAGGGCTGTACTATCTCCAAGGAACAGTGTTGAAGGGAGAAGCTAACATATCACGAGAAGCTGTCGACATGACAAAGATATGGCACTCTAGACTGGGGCATATGAGTTTAAAGAGTATGCTGTGCTAGTCAAAGAAGGCTACATCCCAGAGAAGGAAGTAGGAACATTCAAGTTCTGTGAAGAATGTGTGATGGGTAAATCACACAAACAGAGTTTCAAGGCAGCAAAGCACGGTACGAAAGGGGTACTAGATTACGTGCACTCAGACCTTTGGGGATCATCTTCATCACCAAATAGTCTGGCCGATTGCAAATACTTCATAACTTTCATAGACGACTACTCTAGAAAGGTATGGATCTACTTCCTAAAGTCTAAAGATGAAGCATTCTCAGCCTTCAAGGAATGGAAAGTAGCAGTGGAAACTCAAACAGAGAAGAAGGTGAAATGCTTAAGGACAGATAATGGATTAGAACTATGTAACAGAGAATTTGATGGCTACTGCAAGAAAGAAGGAATCAAGAGGCATAGAACATGCACCTACACCCCCACAGCAGAACGGGGTCGCCGAAAGAATGAATAGAACTATCATGGACAAGGTGAGATGCATGTTAGCAGAGACAGGGTTAGATCAGAGTTTCTGGGCAGAGGCAGCGTCAACTGCTGTGTATCTAATCAACAGGTCTCCTAGTACTGCCTTAAAGTTCAAGCTACCAGAACAGGTCTGGTCAGGGTCAAAACAAGATCTTAAGCACCTAAGAAGGTTCAGGAGTTCAGCGTTCGTTCACGTAAGAGAAGGAAAAACAAAACCTAGAGCTATATAAGGAATTTTCATGGGATATCCATTCGGAACAAAAGGCTACAGGGTGTGGATCTCAGATGAAAGGAGATGTCGCACCAGCAGAAACGTGGTGTTCAACGAGGATGAGATATATAAAGACACGTGTGTACAGAAAGGCAAGACTGAGCGAACGCAAGAGAAAGAAACAATGGCTCTAAAGGAGAAAAAGAAGCGTAAGGTAAGCTTTAGCGACAACCTAATACGAGGTCCTACTCCAAGGAACTCTGATTCAGATGACAGTAGTGAAGAAAAACAAAGCTCAGACAGCTCAGAAAGGTCAGAAAGCACAGAAAAGGAAACAGAGTTCGAGGTGGAGCCAGAAACAGAAAACAGTGATAAAGAAGATTCATTGGATGACTATGTACTTGCAAGGGATCGAGAAAGACGCAAGAACACGAGACCTCCATCACGCTATGAAGACGGTAACTTTGTAGCATACGCACTAAACACGGTGGAGGACCTTGAAATCGAAGAACCAAAGTCTTATGCTGAAGCCATGAAAAGCAAGCAGAGAAAACGATGGAAGATTGCTGCAGAAGAGGAGATGGAATCGCATAAGAAAAATCGTACATGGGACTTAATAGAGAAACCAGAAAAGGCTAAGTTAATCGGATGCAAGTGGCTCTTCAAATTGAAACCAGGCATTCCAGGAGTTGAAGATGAAAGATACAAGGGCCGACTGGTTGCAAAGGGTTATTCCCAAACGGAGGGAATAGACTACAACGAAATCTTCTCCCCAGTAGTGAAACATGTGTCGATCAGATTTATGCTATCAGTGGTTTTGAACTTAGACTTTGAGCTAGAGCAGATGGACGTAAAGACAGCTTTTCTACACGGAACTTTAGAAGAAAGAATCCTAATGACACAGCCAGAAGGTTTCATCAAACCAGGAGATGAGAATAAAGTATGCTTGCTAAGGAAATCCCTATATGGAATCAAGCAGTCACCTAGAAGATGGAATCAGCGATTTGATGGGTTTATGAAAGATCAGCTGTTTGAAAGATGCAACAGAGACCCGTGTGTGTACTTCAGAGATGCTCAGACGTCTAAAGCAATCTATCTTCTACTATATGTTGATGATATGTTGATCGCATCAGGTAACAAGAAGACTATTCAGGAGTTGAAAGATAGATTGAGTGGGGAATTTGAAATGAAAGATCTAGGAAAGGCATCAAGGATCCTAGGCATGGACATTATAAGAGACAGGAAGAAAGGCACACTGATTTTGTCTCAGGGAAAATACATACAGAAGGTGTTGAAGACTTTCGGAATGCAAGGCGCTAAGTCAGTAATGACACCTACGTCTTCTCAGTTCAGTTTGAGAAGTTTAACAGAAAAGGAATGGAAAGAGGAAGAATAATACATGGAATACATCCCTTACGCAAGAGCAGTGGGGAGTCTGATGTATGCGATGGTCGGCTCAAGACCCGATTTGGGATTTGCAGTAGGGTTTGTGAGCAGATTCATGAGCAAGCCAAGCAGAGAACACTGGGCGGCAGTCAAATGGGTATTGAAATACCTACAAGGAGCTCAGAGTTTGAACCTAACATTCAAGAAGGACTCTAAGTTTATTATAGAAGGATTCTCAGACTCAGATTACGCCACTGACAGGGACAGACGAGGGTCAGTGACAGGGTATGTGTTCAAGATAAAAGGAAACACAGTTTCATGGAAATCATGCCTTCAATCTGTGGTTGCCCTCTCAACCACAGAGGCAGAGTATATGGCTCTACATGAGGCGGCTAAGGAAAGCATATGGCTAAGGGGACTATGCAACAAACTAGGTTTCAAACAAAACAATGCAACGATTCACTGCGACTCACAAAGTGCTATTGCCCTAGCAAAGAATCCATTCTATCATGAGAGAACTAAACAGATTGATACTAAATTCCATTTTATACGAGATCTAGTGGAAGCAGGCGACGTTATCTTACAGAAGATACACACTACTCTAAATCCTGCAGATTTCCTAACCAAGACCGTACCTGGTCCGAAGTTCCAGCTCTGCTGCGGACTTCTGAATGTTGAGTAGAGGAAGAAAGAAGAACCCAGGTGACCCCAGTGCACTCAGTTTCATCTCGCAAAGATTCAACAAACAAAATCAGAATAAGTGTGAGTTAAATAAGGGAGTTCACAAGGTGTTTGAAAAAGAGGTTACCTGGGGAGATAAGGGGAAGGCGCACTAACACACACGCGTTCCAGGTGGAGCAGTTTGACGAAGGAACTTGATCAGCAGCTACACAAACACAGTCATGGAGCCGTAACGAGGTTTCAGACAAGGAAGTATCTCTAGAAAGTTGGAGAATTACTTAAAAGCGATGAGAAGAAGGTACTACTTACTTTGGAAACGTCAAAGAGCAAGCAAAGGAAAATGTGGGGCTCGGCTGACTTCAATCTGAGATCAAACCAATATACTTCAGTGTTAAGGTGAGGTTTGAAATCAATCGAACCAAAGTACAGCTACTGCTATGACAAGGAAGAGTCTAGCTGAGTTACCTTAAGTACCGCGAGATTCAATCGGAATTGGGAAGCCAAACCGAAGAGGTGGAGTTCTTGGAACTCGATCCGACAGAGACTTGAGTTGGGGTATCAAGATGGGAGACATGAGAATCATGACAGACTCGGTTCAGTCTATGATTCATTTCTGGTACGGTTCGAAACGTATCTGAAATTGGAAAGAGAAGGGGAGCCGAGACATAAAATCGATGGAGCTGAAGATGTTGGTTCAGGTGGAGCTGAACCTTAAATCAGAATCGAGGATCGCCGAGACAAAGAGAGATGTGCTCGGCGAGAGGATGCATGTCGCTCATCGGAAGATCGTCGGTGATTGATCATCACCCGAGGAAAATGAAACGACGACGGAGTATTGGTCTTGGGCAAACAAGTGGAGATTTTTTGGGTTTGGCCCATAGACAATATACTAAGGCCCGTCGCGTTCTACACTATGAAGCCCACGAGTTGGAGATAACAACAAGACCGAAGATCTCGAGCTGGATAATGCTGAAGATGTCAAGTATATATCCTGCATCAATCAGAGATCATCAACAACACGAAATAGAGAGAGACAAGCAACACATAGAATACAAAAGAGATATAGCAACAGAGAGCTTCATTGTTCTAGCTAGGGTTCTCTAAGTCTATTGTATTCACAAAGGTTGAACACAGAGGTGTTGTGTTAACCTTAGAGTCTGTCACACGTTATAAGTGACGAGACGTTGTAAACTTCTTTTGATCATAGTGGAGTTTGGAAGCAAGAGTTCTCCCACGAGATGTACTATGCCTGAGTGCCGGGAACTCGTTAAACTTGTGTGTGTCATTTACTTTACTACTTATACAAGTAGATCTAGGCGTGATCACTAAGACTAAACCTCACAATATCAAAAGTATTAAGTTTGTGGCATCATAATCATATGTTTTAATTGGTCAAACATTTTTCTTTATTTTGTATCTGACAACTAATTTACTATTCAGTTTCTTGCATCGACTCCTTCAATCAGTGAAAAGATAGAGACCAAGAAAGAAAGAGGGCTTTATAACAATAGAAAAATATAAGTTACATTCGATAGATTACATCTTATAACCAATAATCATAGTTATCTGACAGAGAAAGGAAAAGAAAAAATAGCCATAACAATAATAAAAACAACAAAAACAAGAGAAATGATAAATCTGTTATTTAGGAAGTAGACTCAGGACCGGCTGGTTTAGAGTTAAGAAGAGGCTGAAGTGCTTTGACAACGATTGTCATGTTGGGTCGGAAGTCTGCCTCGTACTGAACACACAAGGCCGCCACAGCTGCCAACTGTCCCACCACCAAAGAATGAATAATCAACATTACAAAACCAAACTAAAGTAAGCATCCTTAATTAGTTATCAATATTGAATTGATGTCCTTGGTATTCAATATGAGTCACGGAAAAAAAACGTTTCTAATAGCATCCATACACTCCACATATTTGATTCACAATTAACACAAATGTTAGAAGTTTAACACCGAAAATACGAAGAAACCGAAACTACTAGTCTATTATAATAATCAGGTCCACACATCAATTTATTATTTGCTGTCAGTTAGTTATGAAACATAGCATTTGGTTTCTATGGAGTCTCTAAATGAACTACATGCAAATAGTTTTATATAGTGTTAGATAACTAGGATTGCGTATAGCTATTTCATACGTAAACGTCTATAAGTCATCATCCCAATCATCAAAATACCTTAATTAATATTTAATTAAGGAAATGTAAAACGGACCTTGGCGACTGCTTTGGGAGGGAAATCATTGTTAAGCTTAGGATCTATGCATTGTTTGACTTTGTCTTCACTCAGTCTCGGAGTTGCCTACAAAAGCAAAGACAAGTAAAAGAGTTTATCATTAAAAAGGATCGATATTTATATACCTCTAGGCATGTTATGATCAACAGGTTTTCTTCCCGTCAAGAGTTTAATATAAAGACTTTATTACAGTGTACGTACGTACCCAAGTAACAAGACTTTGTTGGCCTTTAGGCATGGTATGATCAACAGGTTTTCTTCCCGTCAAGAGTTCCAAAAGCACAACACCAAAACTATACACATCACTCTTCTGTGTTATCTGTCCCGTCATTGCATACCTAAAACAAGAAATACTATTACGTTATATAGAACCCTATGTAGTATTATGGACAAAATCCCACGTCCAAAATTGAAAAGTATCTTTTAGAAATATATTAAAGAAATTGATGGCTCCAGTTATCATCAATTGTTTTTTAAGTTGGAAATACATCTAACTTAATATAATTTCTCTTATTAAAAGATGAATTAATGGGTGTATGGTACAGTACTCTGGAGCGTGATAGCCGAAGGTTCCCAAGACTCGAGTAGAATGAAGCCTAGCCGCGGAATCGGATGATGCATTGGTCAAGTTGAAATCAGCCATTTTGGCCACAAAGTCATTGAACAACAAGACATTGCTCGACCTTACGTCCCTATGGACTACTGATGGCTGGACCTTCTCGTGAAGGAACTCAAGCCCCCTGGCTGCTCCATATGCGATCTTGACCCTTTGGTTCCAGTTCAGCACCGGTCCTGGCTCAGCTCCTTGCACGCCCTTTCTCCCTACAGATTTGATCCATACAATACATCACATTGACACCATTAACCATAATAATATGAGTCTTGAGAGTTTAATTTACGTACCGTGTAACACATCATGTAAAGAACCTTTTGTTGCAAACTCATAGACGAGAATGCGATTATTTGCTTCCAAGCAGTACCCCATCAACTCCACAAAATGTTCGTTTTTGAGCCGTGACACAACCGATAACTTGCCATTTTAATCAACAGAATACTAATTAGGTAATAAAACATCATGATCTAAGCCAAAAAGATTGATGAGTGATGGATTTACTCGGAAATGATCCGAAAGATCATCAGTTTTGGTGATATTAATATGTACCTGTGAGGTGAAATCCGAGTCAGGTTCTTCAGAAGAGGCATCAAGCTTCTTGATAGCAACATCGTCTCCATTATACTTGCCTTGGAAGACACGTCCATAAGAACCTTCACCTATCAGTGCTTTGTTGCCGAAGTTACCCGTCATTCTGTTCAACTCATCCAATGCAACAGCAGGGATCTCTATGGGTAAAACCTTTGCAGGACCTCCTGATCTCGGTGCGTTCGTGTTCCTCGGTTCCCCTCTATTTCCACCTATTCAGGAAACGTACAAAGCTGGTGGTGAAACTCAAAACAGAGGAGAGGCATTACCATCAGAAAAATTAGGGTTTCTCACCGCCAAAGTTAGGGTTTCCAGCCTTGTTAGGAGGGGCTGAATACTGGTTTGCCGGTGGACCGGCTGGTTCTTCATCCGCACCTCCGCAACAGAACATGTTTTCAGATCTTTTGACAAACACGTGTCTGTTTTTCTTGATCTTATCCTTGTGTTCTGTTAATCCCTGTTTTATCTGTTAATAACATCTGAAAATGCGCATTAATGACGTGCATCTCTTTCCTATGTTTATGAATCTTGATTCATTTGTGTAATATTTTAAAATGCAGAACATTATTTCAGATCATATCAAGATTGTGATAACAAGGAAGAGAGAGAGGGTCAAAACATTGAAGAATCGTTAATTTGTAAAAGAAAATTGAAGAAAATGTGATTGTTACCTCGATTCTGCCATCAAGTTAACCGTAGATGATGATGGTGATGAGTGAATTACTTCAGAAAACCACAAAGGATGTGATTCTAGGAAGCTTGAATAAACAAAAAAAAAAAACGTTTGATTTTCTATGATTATTGGTTTTGTTTTCTTGGAAACCTGGAAGCTTGATAAAAAAGAAAAAGAAATAGATTTTTCTTATTTGGGTTTCTCGGAATTGCTTGCAAGTCTCTCTGTTTTCTCTGTTCCGCGATAATGCCGGGAGACAAAACACACATTCGCTTAATTATACTTTTTTTAATTTAATATAACCAATCATAGGAAGTGTTGGTCTTCACGTCTTGCACGTCCTCTTCGGACCATACTACTAACTTATCTTTTGTAATCATTGTTCATAGTTTTAAAATTCTATAAGTTCTTCTCACATATCATCTGTTTCAATTCATAATTAATCATTTTGGTAAGTGTAACATTTCTTGAATCTAGCATGATTAGATCTTTGTGTCGTTTTTTTTTTGTGTTTATTCATCCTCTTTCTTGTATCCATTAACTCTCTCACTTCATAGATAAATTTCCTTATATAATAAAATCATCTTTCAGTGACCAAGAGTTTATATGGTATGATCCAATAAATGATGAAAATTCAATTTTGGATACAAGAACAGAACCAAAAAAAAAAAAACAGAAAACTGTCTTTATTTTTCCAACAAATCAGGAAAATTACAAGACAAAAGAGTTTCATAGCTCTCAAGACCAGCTATGTACATCTCATCATCCGTTTCAGTTCCAATTCAAAATCATCATTACAGAGCCTTATGATTTTTTTTTCTTCACTTTGGCCTCATGAGAAACATCACCATCAATCATTGTCGTCATCTACTTACTCCTCTCTCCAGATCCGTCCAGTGACTCTCAACTTGAGCTCTTCTTTGTCACTGCCAGAAAAGTACAAAGCCATGTTCCTAGGGATGATGAGTCCGTCCTGACTATCACGGACCTTCCTGTGACCGTCTCTGATGCTTCTCGGAATCCCTTGCCACGTCAGCTTACGGCCGTGAGCTCCAACTTCCAAGCTGTAACTAAACTTCTTAGCCTCGTTCTCGTCTCCCATGAACCTTAGAAACGCCATGTACACCGGTGCCGTCCCCAGCTGAAACGCCTCAAAGTGTAAACAGAACTGTCTTCCAAAACAGTTGAACACCTAAACAACAAAGAGAGATTCGATTCAATTCAATTCAAGTAGTCTCTCTCTCTCTCTCTCATATGTTAGATATAAGATAAAAGATGCATTACCGTGAGCATCCACGTGGCATTCTCAACATCTTGAGGATTTGACTTGACGTAACGGTGGTTGAAAGTGCAACCGCTATGCATATCGACTCTATGATCATCTTTGAGATGGTCAACGAGGGTAGGAATGTCTCCGGTCACCGAGCACTCGGCGCCAGCGTAAGGACAGTTGTAAGATCGAAACCTGCAGTGCTGCTCGTGCTTGAGCTTGCTGTAGTACGGGAAAATGTCGTGACACCCTAGGTTTTGGCACGAAACCTCTAATGACTCGGCAACCTTCTCGAGAGCCAAGCATCTTATGTTGCCGAGCTCGTAGCGGCACGTGGGGCACGTGTTCTGCACTTTTTGTTTGCAGCTTGAACACAACGTGTGGCCGTTGGGACACTACGTGAAATTAAACATACACTGAATCAGAGGACAAAAAGGTAAAGTGAGTTATAGGAGAAAGAAAGAAAGAAGAGTGGGCAGACACCTGATGAATCGGAGGATACATTAGATTTGTGCAAACGAGACATTCGAGTAGCTCGTAGACACCATTGCTATTGTGGATTGCGTATTTGCCAAAGGAGGCACTAGTTGCTTTGGCTGGTTTGTTGTTATTAGCCTCTGTTTTAGCCATCTTAACCTCGTAATCAAAGCCTTTCGAGTTAGTCTCCAAGGCTTCTTTGTAAGTACTTCCACCAGGAGCCATGGAGAGAGTCCAAAACTTTCTCTATTGCCTATTAGCAAATCAAGTATAATGGCACTTGTCCCCTCTTGTGGTGAACTTTCTCCTTTAATTTTTTTTTTTTGCTCTCCTGCAGGAAAAATAATGGCCAATGTAAAAGCTTATATACATGAGAAGGAGGTAACATGTTGTTAAAAAGTTGAGGACAAGTAGGTTAAGAGGAGGTAAGATACTATTTGATTCACTTGATCAAGTTTCTTTCTTTATATCTGGAAAGAAAAAGGATCAACCAAATCTCTTAAAACAGTACTTTTATCACTGAAAATCAAGTCTTATACGGTATTGTATCGACCTTGTAAAACTTAGCAACGCACTTCGTTTGGAACTCACAAGTCACACAACATGCCTCACGCTATGAACAAATTAATGGGCTAAAAAGATTTTGCAAATTTACTATTATATCCTAACAGGTGTTACAGTAACAACCACATCTTATCAAAACCCAATTAGACAAACGACGAGGAGCTTCCGAATCAAACCAAGTACAAGAACGATGTATTGTTTTAAACCTAATAACAACAACGGATAAGAGATCTCCAACGTGGAGGGTAACAAAACAAAACAAAACAAAAAACTCAAAAAAAAAATTAGCATTAAGTTTGAATTTTGAAATCAAATAAGTCGTGGAAATCAAATAATACCCCAAACTGAAGCTGAACTAAACAAAGATCAACGGAGATTAACGATTCTAAAGATACTAGGGCTAGATTCGTCATTCAAGGATGTCTTGTTGAGATTTAGATTAATCCACCACCATGAACGAATAATACAAACCTAATTTTTCAGGCGTGGGAGGTGGCGGTGGCGGTGGCGGTGGAGCTTGGCTTCAGATTCACAAGGAATAATAGATTGAATAATAAGAAGGGGAAGGAAGGAGAAGAGACGTCGGATTACCAAGACACGAAATTAATAAAAGAGGAGGAAGAGATAGTTGTGTCCTGTCTTGTTCTTGTTGTTATTGTTGTTGGTTTCGATGATGAATAGCCTTTAATGGTTTTCTCTTTCTTTTTGGCTCTGTTTTCTTTTCTATTCTTTTCTTTTGTTATTATTTTCTACACTTTAAAAATTGCGAATCATATTAAAATTCACGAAGGTTTGTTACTTTTTGGTCAATTTTTATTTGATGTAGATTAGATAGAAACTAATCTTTGTTGTTCAAGAAAAAAAAAGATAGAAACTGATCTTCTTAAAATCATATATTGTGAGATTTCATTCTATCTATAGAATATGATTTATACGTTTTTCGATTGGATTCATATATTTATAGAGATGTAAAATCAGTGTAGATATCTATCTATTTTAATTTATTTTTCATTTATACATTACACATTTAGAAGTTGCTCAAAATAAAAAAAACATTACACATCTAGAAACTTTATAAAGAAAAATTAGAAAAAAGTTCTTCGGGATAAAAAGAAAATAAAATGTGAAAAGAAACAGCATTCCAATTATATATTGCATTTCAGATATAAAAAAAACTCATCATTTACGTAAAACGTATTACTGTATTTTAAATCAAGATTTTCAGTGAATTCTTCTTTTACAAAATTGTATAACAAATCATATAGATTCGATTTTTTTATTTGATTTTGTTGATAGTTTCGACAAAAAAAATTATTAGTATTTCTTTGTTCCTATCCAAATAAATCTATCTTATTAAAACAGAAACATTCTATTGAACCTAACATTTATTTTGTAAATTTTTAAATTAAATACACCTTTATACTTTATAATTAAACCTACATTAAATTACTAATGCTCCTTTCTTATACTACTATTCATGTTTCCAAACAATATACTTATTTCTTTATACTACTATCAATGTTTCCAAACAATATATTTTATATACTACTATCAATGTTTCCAAACAATACAATAATTAATCTTAGTTATTTTATATCCATCATTTTCTCTTTAAAATTTTGTAGAAAAACGTTATAATTTCAGAAACTACAAAATAATGAATTTTAAAATTTGGATTATAAGATTACAAATTATGAAACTATTATAATTTCAATCAAATTAGATTACATATCGATCATCCATCAGTTCAATCGGTTAGTCTCAGGTTTTAGTGACTTTTTAATATGAATATTTTAAAAAATTAAATTGAATTGTTAGATCTCCGGATTAACCGGTATAATCACAATCGGGTTGAATTTAAAAACACTAATTTAAATACAAAAATATTTTAAATACACACTCTTTAAAAGTTAACAAAATATTTGTTAAGTTATTAGTGAAATTTTTCATCGTAAAATATTCCGCGCTTTCAAAGCGCGGATCAAGATCTAGTAACATGTTACACCCCACACATTTATCCGTAGATATCTCTTTCAGAAAAATATTAAATATAAAATCACAATTCTCGTGTAAAGATAAAAAAATTTCGATACATTATTTAGCTTGGAAAAACCTTGCCCTCTCTGAATTCTGAATAATTAAGGAAGACAAAAAGAACAAAACAAGGGTTTTCTAATTATTACGTCGCCTGAGAGATTCGAACTCTCGCGGGAAAATCCCATGTACTTAGCAGGCACACGCCTTAACCACTCGGCCAAAGCGACATATATCAATATTCATTCCTCGACTGAAATAATACAGAATTCAAAGACTTGAGTTCATGTTCTATCTACCAGATTAATAAAAAAGGTTTGAATGACATAAATTTGAACAGATGTATTCTATTAGCAGCTGAATATGTTATTAATCTTTTGAAGATGTTATAAATAGAAATACCAACAGTCAGAATCCAAAGAAAAAAAACTAAACCAAAACAATTAAGATTGCAGCTTTCAACTAGAGTCTACAGTTTTAGCAAAAAAAAAAAATTACTAGAGTCTACAGATCATCCCAGCTTCCTCTTTCTTCCAGTCTCCTCCTTCTCAGTGGACGAGTCTCTGCACTGTCAACATCAGAGACCCTTGAACCATTCTCATGTGGTCTTCCCACAGAAGAAGAAACAGTCACCATAGAATCAATCTCAGCCCCAGCAGTATCAACTTGACTCTCCGAGTACATTACACCTATTATGCTTGAGACCGATTCTCTGTCTTCAACACCAACACTAGCAATGTTGTTTCCCTCTTGGTTCCTTGCAGTTCTCGGTCTCAGTATCTCTCTCCAGATTGACATAGCACGGGTTTCACTTTCCTCTTCATATACCGGTGCAACAAGTACCGCTGCATAACCTGGCCTCTCAAGTGTACTCCTCCGCGCTCACTCTCTCAACGCGCCTTGCTTGTGGTCTTGAAGGGATCTTGTTGGCGTCTGAAACATCTTCAGATTCTTTCTTCTTGTTGTTCTTCCCACGGCCATAGATTGGAGTCAATGTTTTCACAGATACTTCCCCTTTGCAAACAGGACATTCCTTTGCCTCTGAAACCTCTAGCCAGACAAGGCCAACAGTAAAGATGGCCACAGTTAGTGACGACTGGATCGATCCTTGGACAGGTCCATACATATATAACAATCGTAAAAGCTCCCTTCCCTTCCAACACTCTTCTTAACAACCATTTTCTCCTCTACTAGCTCGAGAGCTACCGTCTCAGGGTTTCTTCCATCAGTAAACGAAAAATGACTCCTTTAGATCTTTGTTTATTCTCCTGCATGGAATGAAACCATAATATTATATAATTCACAAAGACAAATATAGATATACAGATGGTTCCATTGGCAACAAACCAAATTAATTAATTACACCAACATCATTAACATAAGAGATGATTCTCTTGTCTTGTACGTATCGATGAAGGCCATTTTATTTAATTACCGAGCACAACCTGTGATCTCGAAACCCACCAATTCTGAAACCCTAATTCGCAAAACCCCAGACTGAAAATAATATTAACCCAGAGCTCTTGCCTTTGTAATAATCCCCTGTGCTCTTGTTTATATTAATGACGTGACGTCTATATCGCACGGCGACAATACACCTTCCCCTTAGTGGACGGTCAGGATTGGTTATGCTGTCTCTGACCAGATACATACACAATTTTGGCTTCTATATTCTTACCAAAAGTTTAGTACTAATGAATCACAACGATTTTTCGACCAAAAAAAGGAAAAAAAAAAGAATCACAACTATTTAAATTTGGTAAAATATAATTAATTATTTGACTAAATGTAGATCACAGCAATGAAAGAGGTAACATATCAATTTGTATTATTTTTTAAAACATTACATAAATTTACTAAAATTATATATAACTATTTATAGTTATTGACTTATCCCTATGCATATGTATTGTGTACCTACTTTTCTAATTAAACATTTATTTGTGAGTTAATACGTTAAATTTAATTAATGTGTATATGTGTGATAAAAAGTTGATGTTTTTTTTGGTAAAAAAAAGTTGATGTTATTTTAGATTAAAAACTCTCTCTGAAATTAATTAATTTATCTTATCTGTTTCATGTAATTTACATGAGAATTCAACAAACCAAATAAGTCTTGCTACATTTTTTTTGTTTAAAACATGTTTTAGTTTTTTTTTATCAAACTGATATTTTCTTTCATTAATATTTGTCAAAGTAGCAAATTTGATAAATGTAACCAAGAGCATGCTGCATGCACAACAATATCCTCTATCGGCAATCAATTTTTAAATGTAACCAAGAGCATGTAAATGTTGGACTCAAGAAATGTATCTTTTACATCCCGTGGCTGAGGCATGACTCTCATTTTCTTTTTCTATGATATGACCCGTCTAGGCAGTGATTTTGGAAGCTAGGGACAAGAGCCGATTGCTTAATCTGTTTCACAACATGAATTCGTACTTCCACATAGCCACTGGACCAACATTGCCTTTGTAATCGAGACTCCTCTCTGGCCACTGATCTGCAGCTCAGCCACATCTCCAAAAGGCCTCACCATAATTGCATCGATTTACGTACAACAAGCTCGCATGAACCACGTAAAACAACTCAAACAACGACTAAGTAATGTGTCAAAGATATCAAAACATTGATGATTATACACAATAAACCCTTTAAATCTGAAAATCTTATATACATATAAAGGTTTCGTGACGATTACAATTTTTGAAAAAATGTGGATGAGTTGGTTCGACTCCTTCATCACAAGTACAGACAAACCTCATCTTAATATCGTCAGAATAGTCGTCAAGAAACGAATCAGTGTGTCTCATTCAGCTAGACCAATTACAGTAGTGTGTAAATTACATGAAAAAGAACTACCAACTCTAAACTGTTCGTTCTTTCACAACCGATTTCTCAACTACTAAACTATGGCTGAGAATGGGAGAGTGTAGCAAAGGTGGATCATACTAGCGTGGTCTACCAACCCAACTCTATTTTCTCTTCTATAATTCCCACAAAATAGAGTAACTTCATTATAAAATAAGTTTTGCTCCAATAGTTTACTCTATAATAAAGTTACTCTACTTTTGTAAAAAAAATAGTGCAAACCTATTTTTTCACTCTATATTTGGAATGAAATAATAGTTTTACTCTATTTTCTCCATAAAAATAGAGTAACTCTATTATAGATTAAACCATTGAAGCAAAACTTACTCTATAATAGAGTTACTCTGTTTTTGTGGGAATTATAGAAGAGTAAATAGAGTGCCATTGGAGATGCTCTTAGAGCATCATTATTGGTGATACTCACTTTTGAGTCCTTAGCATATATTAATATTACTTTTTTGATTAGGGACAATTGTAAGGACTTTGCAAAATGTGGTGGTTATTGGTGAGACTTATGTTGTATCTTAGCAAATTATTTTTTTTTAATAAATAATGACATATAAAAGAGAAGTTTTAAATAACACATATAAAAGAGAAGTTTTAAATAACACATATAAAATTTAAACATTAAAATTGAAAACATAACAAAATTACAATTTTGATATAAAAAAATACAAACATCATAATAAAAAAACAAACAAACATTTTATTCCCAAATAGCCTTATAGTTAGCTACAGACTTCCCAGGCGTAATATTCCTTCTAGCTTTAGCGGCCTGGATACCTTCAGGCCGAGGCTCCACATTGGTGCTTGAAGTTTGCGAATTTGTCTCACCAATTATCCTCTTTGAACCACCACTAGATTTCGGAGGGTTAAGGCAAGCCCATTTCTGTTCATGCCTCAACACACACCACGCATGCTCGAGGTTAAACCTGGTCCCCTGATCAGTGTAGAAGATATGGTGAGCTTTCTTTAGAACATCAGTGTCAGACTCACCACTGGCAAGTTGTCTCTCTGCTGCAGAATACGCGGCACAGAACTTGTTAACATGATCATTAAGTCTGTGCCACCTTTGCTTACAGTGACGATGATTTCTCTGATCACCATTTTCTATAGCATGAGGACTTCCTGAATAGTATGCTCCTACTCGGTCCCAGAAGGTGCCCCCTTTTGTGAATTTCCTACAATAGGATCCTTCGACGTGTTAAGCCACGCACTGATGAGAACCTCATCATCAGCTGGAGTCCATTTCATCCTCTGAGTACGCTCCGCGGCTGTTACTTCGGGTGGAGATGGAGCATCAGATTGTTGAGAACTGAAAAGAGGGATCTCTGATGCTCCAAAGTTAACAGTAGAGGGAAAACTATCATAAGATAAGTTTTCATGGATAACACCTCTGTGTATACTGTTAAGATGGCCTAAGTAAGTAGAAGACTGAGTATATGGATTCCTAGGATCCATGTCTATAAGAACAGAGAAGCGTTTAAAGAAGAGAAAGTAGATGATGGAGATTAGAAGCGTTTAAAGAAGAGAATGAAGAGAAGCGTTTTGATGATTGAAGAGAAAAAGAAGACGATGGAGTTTTATAGGAGGAAGAAGAGGATGGAGATTATATGATCATAATTAATATCCTAACCATAAATCTGAACTTATTACACCAAACACAACTTAAAAGTACAAGTTCATTAAATTAAACCACAACCATTTGGTTTCAAATTAACTTCACTTCACTTCACCTATTTAGCTAAGTCAGTCAGGCTTCACTAACTAGAGCTATTTAGCTAAGCATTAAAATAGAGGATTTGCTTGCAAACAAACTTCACTTCAACTATTTAGCTAAGCATTAAACACTGCGGTCATATCACAAACAAGTAACCACCACCTACAATTCGACCTAACATTAATTGTGGCTCTAATGAATGTGAGTTAGCTTCTACTATGGCGGTACCTACCATACGAGCTAACAAGTATGGGAGCTAACAGTTTTTCAAGCTAACAATTATTCAAGCTAACAATCGAATACGACCGTAGTGATTTTCACCACCTATTAGCACTAATGATTCTCAAACAAGACAAAGACAGAACAAGACTAGAGAATCCCTTAATCTGATACTCAAATGATTCGCAAACAACAATGCATATCATCACTTCGTTTTAACCAAACCAAGAACAATTATAAGCCACAAAACACAGCAAGACAATCATATTATCACTTCTGATCACTAACCAAAGACAGAGGAAACACACATACCTTAGTGCTGCTTGCAATCAGCGGAGATCGGTGACGGAGATCCGTAAGGAGTGAGCGAGGTAAAGGATAGTCCTTTCAGCTTGGAATCGTCGGAGCACCAGATGCGAATCGTATCACCGTCAAGAGAGACGCAGGAAGGCGGCGGATATCAACGAGAAGGATGAAGGAAGGCACCGGAGATCAACGAGAGCAACGACGAAGGTGGCGTATATCGACGGAGGCGTTGTCTACTAAGCCAAATCTTAGAAAAGCCTTCGATTTCGGCTTCAATCGGCGGAGATAGAGAGGAGATTCCTATCGGGGTCAAGAGAGAAGAAGGGAAGAAGATGGAATGGATTTCGAGACCAAACCGAGGTAAACTTTACACCGATCAATTAAACCGATCAATTAACATCTCAAATAACAACGTGTGGCACTAAGAACGCGAACAAAACGACCCTTAATTAACCAATATTTTTCTCTTTTTCGCCATTTTCATTTATTTTTAATCCATAATTGCTAAGGACTTTAGTTTAACTACGCCGATAACGATGCTCTTATAATTCTCCATTCACAAAATTTTGCAAATTAGTTAGCAAAAATAGAGGAATCAGAAGCGTACAAATATATTTGTCTTTTTGTGAAAAAAATGGAGGAACCACTTGATATTTTTTTTTGATAACTTTGGTATCTGGGCAGCCACATTCCCAACTATCCCCGAAAGGGGTCCAGCGCCCCAACGGAAGGGATGTTAAATCTGTTTTGGCCAAGACTCGAACACGGGTAGCGGGCAGTACATCTGTATGCAATACACATACCAAAGGGAGTGTTTTATACACTTTTTTATTCGTAAAACTTGTTTTCTTTCAGCTTCGTAAAACTTGTTTTAATATGAAGTTATTATTCTATTTCCATTTTTATTATAATTTTTTATATCATATAGAAACGTAATATTATATTTTATATTGTAATTTTTATTCCACTTAAATACAACATTTATTTTAATATTTACACCATATTTTATCATGTATATTTTTAATTTAATATAACAGTTTACTTATAATTTTCAAATTATACATTTTCAAATTCAAAATTTTTCATAAATTCTTCTTTTGATTTTTTCAGAAAAAAAAAATCAATTTATCTTTTTGAAATTAGAATTTTTTTGTTAATATTTTGAACCTATTTAATCCTTTAAAACTATTTAAAGTTTATCATTAAGTATATAAAATATTTTGAAACTATTTAAATTATCATTAGTTAAATATTATTTTTGGTAAAATTAATTAATTATTTATATTTATTAAATATTAAGATTTATATATATTATTTGTGATGATATTCTTATAGAAACATTAAGTAGTTTATAGAATACTATTTTACTACAATTATAATTATTTTAAAATCATCTAAAATAAAATATATATGAAATTTAGAACTTAAAATAGTTAATTTTATCACTTTTTATTAAAATAACTAATTTGAATTATGAAAACCAATTAGTAATATAAAATTGTATGTTTAAAATAATTTTCTATTATATTTTGAATAAAATATTATATCTTTCATTTATAAAGTATTTTAAAATAATACTTTTAATTATGAAAATAAATAGTACTATAGATTTTTATATAGATTAATACAAATTAATACAGTACTTTGGACCACGTTTTTATCTACTTTCACCACTCAAACATATGTTTTAAACCGCTTAAATTCGCTTAGATCCTACACTTGAACCTGTTCGATTTGCTTGATACACTTTTGTTCCGTTTAATTCCACTTGATCCGGAACGTTTGATCTGATTTCTCCATTCGGAGCCTATATATCGTAAATCTATATAAAAGAACAATAACACAGTATATTTTAGTTATTTGATTGGACAAGGTGCACGTTAAGACGTTTAGCCGGATCTCTACTATCTTAGAGCAACATTATTGCTGGGACAAAATTGTTGTCTCTTAGCATTTTTTATTATTATTTTTTTATTAAAAGAGAATATTAAGAAACACAAGCAAATATGTAGATTATTGGTAGAAACTTTTATGTTGTCTCTTAGTAAAAATCATTTGAAGTACATAACAAGCAGTACAACTTGAAACATGAAACATAAAACAGAACAACAAAGCACACGCACATGAAGTATGAAACAGATAGGGAACTTGAAACAGAAACAACACTCACAGCTTCCCAGTACATGTTCCTTGCTTCTATCTGCTCTTTTGCATCGAGTACCTGGTTACATTACATGTGCAGCTATATCAATAAACTCTAAAGCTCAACTAAGTCTCGAATCTAACTTTCTGGTGATCAAGTTCTTATAGATTATCACTTTCATGAAAGCTGCTCAACTAAAGAACTATAAAATCCCTAGACATAGCAATAAGATGATCATGACATGAAGTGATGAAACATAATACCTTTGTACAGAAGCTGAAAACAGGAGGCACAACGAGCGCAATATCTTCATCTCTCTCCTTCCTCACCACAAACCCACAACCACCACACTCCCTCTTACATGCCTTTTGTGAAGAACATGTAGAACCCGATTAACAAAGATATTAAACGGTCTTCACATTCTTGAAAAGGAAGGAGTCAAAACAAGACTTCACGTGCATCAATCTACTCAAGCTCATCTCTCGTACACCAGTTTTCACTACATAACAGAGAACATGATTAAAGATGACGATCACACAGTTCTTCTAACAGAGCCTAATTACACCAGAATCTTTACCACTCTGTTATCTCAACAAGAAAAGGGATAAAAAACTATGCTTTTTGCATCATCATCAAGTTCCCAAGAGTACTATACCATTCAATCACATTCCACAAATTAGCAATCTTCATCTCTCATACCTGGCAGGGAGAAATCAATCAAGCAGCTGTAGAAGGAATCATCCCAGCTTTCCTCGCATACGCAATGATACCACCAGCATCAATCACAGGCCCGGCATCACCAATCGCCTTAAGCCTATACTCCTTCCCCGTCATATGATTAATCAAAACACTTTCCGCTTCCTTTAACTCCGCCGTCGTCACATCACATGGATAAATCTCCCTTGTTGCCACCGAGATCCTGAAAAAGATCCTCGCGTACGACTGCGCCACCACCGCCTTTCGTAACCCTAATCTAACCTCTCAGCACGAGAATTGCGCTTCTCCTCTTCGGTTAGCTTCACTGAAACTAAGGACGTCGACTAAGAGCATCCTTATTGCAGGGATAACATTAATGTATCTTCCACCTGCTCTATCCAGAGAAGGAGAGGAGGGAGACGACGAGAAGGAGTGAGAGAAACAATGACACATGCTCTGTCCAATCTCATCCTTTCACCTGTCCCAAGGACCAGCCCAAAACAGATCCAAACAAATGACTTTCTTCGATGATTCTTTGTTAATTAAGCCTTTTTTTAGCCCAAAATTACTAAGCACCAAGGCTAAGAGCCCACGATAATGATGCTCTTAGGCCAACTCCTACGTGACGTTATAACACTATTTTGACGTGTGATGTGATGTTTTTTTGACTCCAACTGGACGGCATATCTCACGGCATTTTAGTGTAGTGTTCCATTTTGCTACAGTGCAATACCATATTTATGTAACACTGTAGCGACGGCAAAAGTTTTTTTTTTTCAAAACTATTTGTTAATGTATTATTTAACTATATTTGATTATATTTGATTTGTATGATTAGTTTACTATTGAATTAAATATTTTAAATATATCTTATTGTTTTATTATATTTTAATTATTATAAAATATTAATATAAATAAATAACAAAGTCAAATTCAAACATTTTTGGTTGGAATACTAAAATCTTTAGATTTAGTATATTTTAATTTAACTTTTGTCTATGTGTTTATTTAATTAGAGTAACAGTATGTTTTAATAATATATTATTATATAATAAAGTTATGTTTATATGTAATCATTATTTTAATTACAATTTTAATTTTAGTTAATATAGGTTTAGTCATAAATAATTAATATTTACCAAAAAATAAATTAAAAGAATTTTGATTAATAATAAAATAGTGAAAAGATTCCTTTTTAGTGTAACATTTGGTGTTGTGGTTGGAGATTCAAAAAATTTAGTGCTAAAATAACACTAAAATAATGTGATTTTGACACTAAAATGGTATCATAGGTTGGAAATGCCCTTACACTTTCAATCAGGCCCGGCTTAATAACCAAATGGACCATGTGCCTTATTTTTTTCTTTTCTAAATCAATGGTTAAATTTAGAAATTAAACCTTTAATATATAAAACTAAAAAATTAAGACCTTAAATAGTAAATAAAAATTGATTAAAAATGTTGGACCCTGAGCTGCTGAGCATTTGCACCGTGTGCACTACCCTAGAGCCGGCACTGCCTCCAATATACACCTCCATCAATGGTATAAGGTGGAGATTTTAGAAAAAAAAATGATTAGTTGTTGATTAAAACAAAAGTGATTGATGAGATTCTAATACACATCCAATAAAATCTCAAAAGAAAACTTTTGAAACTTTATTGGATGCGTAGTAGAACCAATGCCGGTCCAGCATAATCTCATGCCTAAAGCATAAAAAAAAAAATTTGCCCCTTAAGTATAATAGGTAGGTTCAAACTAGAGTTGTCAAGAATACTTTTAACAGCTTTTACCACTAGGCTATGTACAGTTTTGACAAATTTGGCGTCTCTTAGGACATCTGCATTAGTGAACTCCATGAGGGGAGTTCACCAAGCATTTTTTATTATTTTTTTTGTTTGACTTTTAAAAAAAAAAATTATAATCGAACCAATCGCAGACCGCCACATGTCGTGGATAATAGTCATGAACCAGTTCACTGGGAAGAGTCTCGCAGGCGCAGGTTCATGTGCTCCTCTTATTTTAATATTTTGTTTTTCTTGGGAATGCTGTGAATCCCCAACAAAAACCTTCAATACAGATGGTCTTAAATTTTAATATATTTTTAGTTTGTTGGGTTTTAGGTTAAGGCCGGGCCTGAGTGTAACCCAGTGGCGGAGGCAGCTCTTTGGCATATGGGTCAATTGACCCATGTGGATTTTATTTATTTGAATTTTTTATACTTGTATTTAAGAAGAAACTTTGAAAAATATGCAGAAAATGGTGTATTGACCCTTGTAAAATATGTTAATTAAGAATTTGACCCTCCTAAATGAATTAGCTAGCTCCGCCACTGGTGTAACCATCATTTTTGCTTTAGTTAGCAACTAATTATTTTTTGGGAACCTTTTTTCCTACCATTGATGGGGGTGCTGTAAGCCTGTAACAAAGGGGAAGAAACTGTTCCGTCAATTTTCGGCTTAATGTGACATGCCACTGCATCATGATGCCAGCCCATTCCCACCTATTTCGACGAGGGATGCAAGTGCAACATTGTCGTTCTCGTTCCTCTCCTTTCTTATTATTGTTAATTTTTGTAATACGATCTCGACCCACTGATAGACAAACGTTAACAGGTTTCTTTTACAGATTTCTTTTGTCTTTTACTTTTTTTCCAATATTTTAAGAATAAGAAACTAAATAAATGTTCTAAAGGATAGAACTTCTCGCTCCACCCACTCCCTCTCGTCCAAGCTGGCATCAATGAGAAATGGAGACAAGCCACCGATTACCTCCTCTCCCGGTTCTCAGCACGTGCGCCATCTACTCTCCATGTGCCTCTCTCCCGCAATTCTATTTTTTTTTCCTTAAAAATCAACGCAAAACATACCTTAATTTGATAATTCACCCAAAACTTTCAATAATTTATGTCATGGGGTCAGCTGATTCGGACAAATATGATTAATTTTAGTTAGGCTTTCGGTCCAGTTCTGACTAACCACATGTTGTGTTGTTGTTTCCAGTCGGATACAAAGATGCAAGTTTTACGTTCAGAGCCAATCTTGAAGAGAGTCAGATGAGACATTGGTGTTGACTTCTAATTTCAAGAAGTTTACATTTATCACATACGGAGTATATAGAATTCTTGACCACTGAAACGTAAAATGTATACTCTAAATTTTTTTTTGCTTTTCCAAAAAAGAAAAATATTTTCTTTACCATAACATGTCTAACCCATATAGAGCGTCCACACGCAAACGCAAGAAAACTACGAGCGTCCTGCCGAGTGTCTAGCTTATCTGCTGTTTGCATTGTTGTTGTTTTAACTATTTCAGTTCAACTCATGTATATAAGTCTAGTATAGACGAACATTTGTTTTATATATCCTACGTGAATTGCTGTAAAAGAAAAAGAAAATCAATATACATAAATTCATTAGATCTATATATATTTTCCCCCTATAATATATATCACATTATACATGTGCAACCCGTACGGTTCAACAACTACATTTAAGTCAATAACAAACAATTAACCAATCTTTTTGGGTAAGTGGGATGATTTCACATAATACATTTAAATAAGATAATAAATCCTACTACCTGATCCGGAATTAAGCACTAGTGATGATGTTCGTATACCCGTTAGATTTGATCTTTTTTTTTTTTGAATTTTTGGATTCTTAGAGTGAAGATTCAGTCAGCATATCTTTAAAAAATTTAGGCTGGGTTGAAATTTGAAATCCGTTTGAATTTATGTTTGTCAGATCTTTCAAGTTTTCTCGTGTAAATTCATATGCTAGATTTATCTAAAATACTCATTAAATACTTATAATCAACTAAATAAATTCAAAAATATATATTTAAAAAGTGATTTTTGGCATTCAAGCTTTCAAATTGAAAGTTGAATCGGTTAATATCGTTTATACTCTTAATAACAAAATGTATAAATTAACCACAAAATAAAAACAAAATTTAATGTTTTGATTAGATAATTGATTAACATTAACAATAGTAAAAATTATCCAAAGTCTTAAAAAAATATTTAAAAAAAAAAAAATATTTTCTATATACATATTGTTGTTATCTGAAAAAAATATTTTAATAAAAATTTTTTAAAAGACAGAAAACACATAACAAATAAGTAACATTTTTTATTTTATATAAGTGAAAAGAGAATACTGAGTGATTTTTAAGATGTATTTCTATATAATAAATATAGTGTACAAATAGTTTTTAAATTTTTTGTATTCAAATGAAAATATAAATAATAATTTATCACTATAGCTTAGTTAGTAATATATATATTAACAGATCACTATAAAATATTTATTCTCACATGTGAAGATGAAACACCTAGTAATTTAATATGCAATATATACATTTGAATAATATATGGCTAATACAAACACACTTGTAAAAGCGATTATTTAACTTATCTATTTAAGTATTGTATACTAGATGGTTTGCCCGCACGTTTCTTTAAAATATTTATTTGTGTATATTTATTAATTCAAAAAGTCATCAAAATAAGTTATTATTTATGTTAGAATCTTTAATACACTAACATACTTGAAACATTTTAGAAAATATATTTATACAAATGTTTTTAATTGATTAATATTTATTTGTAAATTTTTTTATATCTTAATTTTTAACTTCTATAATTAAAAAATAATAATTTTGTCAGATAACAATACAATATATAAGAATTATCTTTTTATTTTTGACAATATTAATTTATAATCTAATATAACATATAAATATAATATTATTAAATTAAAATTCGTTTTTTTAATTTTAAAATTGAAAAAAATATTTTCAGATACAACACAATATATATATATTAATTATTGTTTTTGACAATATTAATTTATAATGTAATATAACATATACATATAATATTATAAACTTAAAATTCGTTTTTAACTTTAAAATTAAAAGAAATATTATTTTCAGATAACAACATAATATATATAAGAATTATCTTTATATTTTTGACAATTTTAATTTATAAATCTAATATAACATATAAATAATAATATTATTAACTTAAAATTCATTTTTAATTATATAATAAATTACATATAAAATCATTAAGGATAACAAAGACATTAACCACTCTAACTTTTAATGTTGCAAAAAATTACTTCGCAAATAATAGTATAGATTTGTATATTTTTATAGTTTTTTTCTTTTGGAACACAAGTATAATTTTATAGTCAGCTACCAATAATAACAGCAATTTGGTAATTTTCTAAGAAAATTACCAAATGCTAATTACTTTTTCTTTGCATAACCTTTTTTACTGGTTATAGTTTATTTTTAATTCCACCCCCACAATATATACTTAAATGCATATATAATTGTATTTATATAGTAATTAATCTCAGTCATTCCAACGTGGACTCTTCCTCTCTCAATTACTACTAACTTGCTTTTTGGGTGCAACAACAATTAAAAAGTGAGAGAGAGAAGAGCCATTACCAAGAACACCACAAAGCATTCTCCTTTTTATTTTTATATATCCAAGTCCATGTAAGAAAAAAAAAGGATTGCTCTTTGTTCCTTATTTATTTCAAGTTCTTCTTTGGTGCAAACAAAAATTCAAGAATCTTTCTCTATACGATGAGGATCCGGAAACGACAAGTTCCTCTTCCTCTTTCGTCTCTATTACCTGTTCCTCTATCAGATCTCTACTTTAACAGGTCACCTACGGCCACCACCGCTCCATTCTTTTGCGGCCAAGACAGAGACGGTGTTCTTGCTTCTCTTCTTCAGCTTTCGCCACCACCGTCGCCGGTTACTGATCGGCTGATTCATAGAGATGTGATGAGGAATAATGAGAAGAAAGCTTTGGTGAGTTTTAGTGCAAGTTGAGATTTATCTAGAAACATAACTATGATTCTTGGGTGCAGTTTGTGTTGTCTGAAGACCGTACAATTTTTTTGGCTTTTGTTTTTATGCGGAAATAATTGGTTTTATTTAGGGGAATTTTCAAAAATACCACTTTCAAGGTACCATTATTCATCTTTACCACCACTAAAGATACATTTTCAAAAATACCTTATTTATTAAAATGGTAAAAACTCTTATATCTTTGTTTTTATATGCTTTTCAAAATTCTAATCCCAAATTCTAAATCATAAACCTCCAATTCTAAACCCTAAACCCAAAATCTTCAACTCTAAACCCTAAACCCTAAACTATATACCCTAAATTCAATATCCTAAACCCTAAACCCTAAAGTCTAAACTATAAACCCTAAATCCTCAACTCTAAACCCTAAATCCTCAACTCTAAACCCTAAACTATATACCTTAAACCCTAAAACATCAAATCTTAACCCTAAATCCTAAACCTTCAAATCTAAACCCTTCATTAAAAGTAGTGGTAAAAGTGGTTAGTGTAAACATGAAAAGTGGTACTATGAAAATGGTATTTTTGGCAATTTCTCTTTTATTTACGCTGGACAATAATTATTCTTCATATTTGCAGATCTTATAAGAAAGAATGTTCAATTGCTCATCTTCGTTTTATTTTGCTTTTTCTAGAAGGATGAGGATGATGATGTAGACGTGAAGAGTAGTACTGATGCATCTGGCATGTAAGTGAATTCGATAAACATACAATTCATTCTCTTCTCTCCTATAACTTTGTTGGTGTAATTACTAATTAGATAATACAAAACTTTTTAAGGTGAAACTGGATCAGAGGTAATACTTGCTTGGTTTGTAGAACTAGAAAGCTTTTGTTATATGTCAATAACGTATTGTTCAGATGAAGTCGAGGTTGGATCTATATATATAATATAATTCAAAAGTTGTAAATTCATTTTCGTTTGTTATGGTTTTACAATATCGTCATTCTTCTCAGACTTTAAGCATTTGGGAATACATGATTAGTAGTAAGCGATAATGAGCAACTCAATCATACTTCTTAACATGCACACCTCACCACGGTGCATGTTAGCATGGGATGCTCTTATACGAATGGTCCCCATATCAACCCCTATATCTTGTGTGCTCTATTATTATCTTCTTCCTTTTTCTTGCACGCATAGATCGCTTTCATCTATCTTTTTTATTAATTTTCTCTTCTTACTTGCTTCAAACAGTCGCAGCAAAAACGTTAATCCCTTGGGAGAATCTGACTCTTCAACACAAGGTAGGTACATCATATGGAGCTTAGCTTTATGTTTTTTGGTTGCACCTTTCACCATTTGTATGTATATATTTAATAGTTGTCGAGAAGAATGAGAAGGGTGTTACTTTGAGGAAGAGAAGAAGCTTTATAAGCTTCGAGGAACAAGGAGATGAGGAGGAGGAGGAGGAAGAGGAAGAAGCTAACGGTGGTAGAAAAAGGAAGAAGAGAGCCAAAAAGAACGGTGTGTTAGAGGAAGGATCACGGTGCAGCCGCGTTAACGGTAGAGGATGGAGATGTTGTCAGCAAACTCTTTATGGATATTCTCTTTGCGAGCATCATCTTGGTAAAGGAAGAGTAAGAAGTATGAACAAGAGTGCAGGCCGTCGTGGCGGCGAGAAAAAGACGGTGGTGATGGAAGTGAAGAAGAAGAGAGTGAAGCTTGGGATGGTGAAGGCGCGTTCCATAAGTAGTTTGCTTGGTCAGGCCAGCACAAGTAGTGGTATTGCTGATGTTGTGGTTGCTGCTGAGAGTGAGATAAGTGCACCTGCTGATCAGTTTGCTGATAATATTAAGTAAGACTGCCGATCAGCATTTGCGGAGTTGTTTGTATATGTTTATGTACATGATGATAATGGACATAGCTCTATGTATTCGGTGTGTGTGAACGTTGTGCCTATAGATTGATTGAGGACTTGGCTTTTGCTCTTGATCATATATATCTGGTGGATGTTTCCTCTTCAAAAGCGTTTAACAGTTAAATTTAAGATGCATAATAACTACTTCACTAGTGTTTCTAACTTTTTACTTTTTGGGGAAATCATGTAAACTATTATTTTTCTTTTATATTTTTAACCATAATTAGATATTTTATTTGCAAAACTATAGGAGAGAGTTACATTAAAAGACATATTATGTCTTTCTTTTACGTCAAAGAACACAATGTTTTTATGACACACTTTCTCTTGTAGTGTGTATAATATTCAGACCAAAATGACCTTGCTTTTGACTAAAGACAAAACACTTGGTTTGAGGTAGCTAACTAAAAAAAATGGTTTGTGAATGTCTACAATAAATATAACATTTATTAAGAGACTAGGTAGTTGTATAGGTGTAGTGAATTATTTTTGGTTGTTAGATCAGTTTTAAGAGAAGAAGATCCAACGGTTTATGATTAGCTTAATTGTTGTGTTTTTAATAGGCATAAATGGAGGAAAATAATATGTGACACTTAGTAACGAACGTTCTTATTTTTTCAAGAGAATCAAGGTGTGAGAGAAAAAGTCGGAAGTTGCAGGTTGGATCTAATTCTTCATTTAGTACAACTTTTCTATAAACTTATTCATCAGTATCATGACTAACGATTAAGCTTTTTGTCGATACAATTACGTGGATGAGACTTAGGTGGACAATTTTCTGTGGACACAATTTATATAGATACGAAAATATTACAAAATTTTATGTGGACAAGTTTATGTATACACAATTTGGTGGACGAGGCTGTTACTTTGACTTGGATGGGATTGGCATGGATGCATGCGAAGGCGTTGTGTGCGTATTAAATCAGTGGTTAGGTTTGTAATGGATACACAGCTGTGGACATAAGATGAATGTAAGCATGAATATGCAATATGTTAGTTAAATACCAAAAGAACCACACATGCTGAGTACATGAGTAGACTTAAGCCAAATGGAGAGCAAAAACAAAAGGTGCCCATTAGGTGTATCATGTGTGGCTTCAGGAGACGGGTTGCTAAGGCTGTTGTGGTTTGGGTGAGTTGTGGTCGGGTAAGTCATGGTTAGGCGTCAGCTGTTCAGCAGCTTTATGGTCAGAAGTTAGGTGAACGGGTGATGTGTGGTCAGGAGTAAAGTGGTTGCTAAGTGTGCGTTCAGGCGATGTGTGGACGGGGGTTGTGATGTTGTGTGACGAGCAATAGTCAGACAAGTTGTGAAATGGTAAGGAATCAAGGATAGTTACCGAGTCTGAATATCAGAGTTGAGGAATCAAGGATAAACAATTATGCAGATTTAAACAAAAGAGTTGAGGTTTAATTATGTCGAGAACTCAGACAAAACTAAACTAGAAAATTTCTTGTCAGAGAACAGAAGATAAAATGGACATTCCATGTCGGAGATTTGGAGTGAACCACATCACCAACCGATTCCGATAGCTTTGATTCCGCAAGCGAGATTCTCCAAACCGGTGGTAAGCTTGTAAGAGGTGAGAGATTTTTTCTGATTCTGTTCTGGAACGAGAAAAGAAAAAGAAAAAGTGATTGGGGTTCATGAAGAGGTTTTCTTTTTTTTTGGTAAAGATGATTGATTTTTGACAGAATTAATAGATTATTGGCTTTTTTTTATAATCAGTTAATTTTGTCTAGTTAGGAAACGTAGCAGAACACAAAACATAACTAGTTTAAGGGTATATAGGTCATATCAGTAGCTAAAAGTGTCCTCAAAACCCAATGTGCCTTATTGGTTAATTGAAAACATGAAATGTGTCTCTCGAGGTAAAATTCTCAAACTATAGTTGCATCGATCCTAAGCTTAGTTTATGAAAGGCGGGCAAATAATGAGAGTCTAATACCTTGAAAGTTGAATGTATATGCAAGGCGGTCCAACAAGCTAAAAAGGCAAGAATTTGATTTACATTTATAGATTATCCTGAAGTTCGAAAATTATATAGTTTTCTTTTGAGAAAAGCTACAATAGAGTAGAATCCAAAGAGAGGTGGATAACTAGTAACTTCAAACAATTAATCAAATACCACATCAACAAAAGTTATCAATTAACATATAAACAGAATAGTTAAGTTTCAAATCCTAAAAATCTACCATTTTCTTTCCTTAATCACCTTCGTGACAGTGTCTATGGGAATTGCAAAGCCAACACCCACTTTTGCATCCCCATATCCACAATTCAAGCAAATAACCTCACCCTCAAGGTTTACAAGCGGTCCTCCAGAACTCCTCTCATGCAACCAACAATCAGTTTGGAGATAAATTTTGCATTTACCTTCTGCACCCATTTCAAATTTTGTTCGTTTAACACAGCTGGTTATCTCCATCAAAAAGGTGTTGGCATACTGTTAATGGTTGTCAATAGACAAAACCCAATCTATAACAGAGATCCTTCGAGACACCAAACTAGGAGTCATTTTCATTTACCAAATAAATAAACAAAAAACTATGAAGGCTTTCCATGATGTTGATTATGCTATTAATTAGTCTATTATGTATTCTTGGTGAATGATGACTTGTACAACAACTGATTTTGGTCGAAATTACAAGTTTTGTATAACACTACTACCAATTTTACAAGATTCCAGTCAATATAATATCCACATTCAGAAAAAAACACTACCACCAATCTGATTAATTTGTAAAATCCATGTAAATCAGTTCAATCAATTTTTTATTGTTTAGTTATTTGATGTAGTTTTGACTGATGTGATTATTATTATCCCAACGTTTGGTGGAATGGTTTGGATCTAATCCTCTTTCTATTATTTGAGGAAACCATTTTAAAAACAACTTTTAGTTCATGTGTTTATAATTAATTTGCCATTACTTACTTGGCATCACCACATTTCACCTTAGACCCTTTTCAAAAAACACCTTTATTGCCTAGAGTATTTACTTTTTATGCCATTACATATATTATATGCTTTATATAATTACTATATGATAGTTTCGTATAACCAAATATGGAAATAAAAGTTAATGGTTTGGCAATCACTAGATAGTTTAAATATGGAAGATGGCGGTGACATACAATCCACATTCCATATTAACAATTTAACAATCATATATAAAGTTCGATTTTGAAGAAAACTATACGTATAACTCACTGTTTTACTTTTCATGTTATATAATCTAGATACATATATAATTGTATCTAGATAAAAAATATATGTCATAAAAACTACTTGAAGTAATGAGTATTCATAGTTTAGATTTCAATATTTTACTTTGCACGTATACAATGAATATGTAAAGTTCATATATTTGTGTTGCTCAAATTATACTTTACATGGTGGGAGAAATGATGTGAATTTTACTTTATAAAATTATATCTATATATTCAAAATTATATTTTTTAAATATTAAGATATAAAGGTGAATGTTTTAGTTTTCATTTACAATTCGTAAATCTTCATATTTTGCTCCGATATTAACAACATGTTAAAGATGAAAAATTTATACTCAGTTGTATTTAAAATTTATACTCAGTTGTATTTAAAAGTTAAAATTATACTAGGTTACCTTTTTGCATTTTTTGGTTTCTTGAGGTGTAGTAAAAATTAAACGGACGTGATTATAGAATATAATGCTCATATTATATTTCTTGAAAACAGATGTTACATTTTTTATGTCTAGGTTCATAAACGGAAAGTGGCAAGAGTTTGCCTTGACTGCTGTAATTGAAATTAATGCAAAAACATATCAAAATCAATGTCTTCTGATTGATCTTAATAAATCAATTCAATTAGTATTAAAGTGAATTGATTGACTAATAATGGAGTATGCCTAATCTTCTTTTGCTCTGTAATTATAGAGTTCTATTTAAAGAAAATCATATTTTCTTCCCATTTTTCCAAATGATAAGATCACAAAAATTGTGCCGCATTTGAAATGATTTCCATCATTTATATTTAATACCCGTAATTTGTGTTTTTTCACCTTATTGATGTAGTCAATTTTAAAAGAAATTCGAAGATTGATATGAATATTCTATTTAATAGAAGATTTAATAGCTACTTGCGCCCTGCATATAAATTTGAAGCATTGTAAAGAGCAATTTTATTATTTAACCTCATTCTCATGTATGATTAACACAATTGTCATTTCTTATCTGTCATATAATTTATATAATATATATATGACTAAGTTATATAATTTAAGTAAATAAACAGGAAATCGACCTTATAATTTAAATAAATAGGAGATTTGGTGATGTTTTTAATATCAAATCTAATAATGTTTTGTTTCTATATTTACTTTATTTTTTTGCTAATTTAATGTTTAATCATAATTAATGCTATTCCAAAAACTAGAGAATCAACTTTATAATTTAAATAAATAGGAGATCTGGAGTCATCTTTTAATATCAAATCCAATAATGTTTTATTTCTATATTTACTTGATTTCTTTTGTTAATTTTACGTTTTATCATAATTATTCTATTGAAAAAATTAGAATTTAAGTAAATAAATAGAGAATCTACCTTATAATTTAAATAAATAGGAGATTTAGTGACATCTTTTAATATCAAATCCAATAATGTTTTGTTTCTATATTTACTTGAGTTTTCTTTGCTAATTTTACGTTTAATCGTAATTAATGCTATTGAAAAAATTAGAAAACTAATGCAATATTGATCAATACGCATTTTGATTTAAGTTAATATATGAAATTTATTACTAATATATTGAAATTCATGAGACCAATTGAACATTTTAAACGAAATTGTAGGGATTTTTTGCCATTATTCTCGCCATGTAATATATTTGATTGATACAATTATCATGACATAAATCCTGTTAATTATTACAATATATCATACTAAACTTTTTTCTACTGTATCACAATCTACAAACTTAAAACACACAAAGACAATGAATGCTATTGATGCTTTCAGAAAGAAGTATACAATTTCGTTTAGTGAGTTTGGTAAGCTGATACATTTTTCTTATTTTCTTTATAGGATTGCAAACAAAGAATTCTGAAGATATTTTTTATTTATTTTTTTATAATTTGTTCTTTTCATATTTTATTAATCTATTGTATATGTTTCGTTTTACTTTATATTCATAATTTATATTATGAAATCAAATTGCATGTGTTTTGTTTTATCTTAAATTCATAACTAATTATATATAAATTTTTTTTTTACTCTTATAGATTTACTTCCACAAAAATATTCCGATGTTACATCTAATCAATTACACAAGTTTTTAAAAAATCAAAGTTCACCTTATATAAACATGCATAATTTCGTTCAATCTTTGTTATATAATATGTAATATTTGTTATTATGATTTTTAGTTTTCTAATATCTTTAGAGTAAAAGTTATAATTTTTATTACACCATTCGCTCCGTGCATGGCGCGGGTATCACCTAGTTAATGTTATTATAGTGTCGTAGTTTATATTTTAGGATGATACAATAATGCGGCCAGATAAAAAGTGGTATAACTCTAGGTTAGTGTTGTGATTTGTTTGTTTATATTATGGAGTGTTCTTGACAATGCAACATAGATTTTGTTACTTAAATAAATGTCCCCATAAGATTTATTAACGTTATAAATTATCAATTCTGTTTAGATTGGTTTGTAATTATCTGGTACTTTTATCCGCTAACGTAGGCCTCATGTGCTAGCTCATCTCTTTGAGCAAGTTCTATTGTGTACCATTTTACACAGCTGGTGCCTTAAATGTATGCTGCATTATTATATGCCTCAGTAACGTAATGAATCCACCTTTATATGTATGTTGCAACAATATCAATTTACATTTTTTGAAATTTTCCCATAACTGTTTCTTTAAGTTCAATATTTTTAGACTAATATTTTTCTTAAGATGTGTAACTTTAGTTCAAACTATATCTCATTTTTCCTAATCAAACTTGAATTTCATTCTATAATATATTCTTCTATTAGGAAGAGAGAAATAATTTGTTTTGAGTATTATATTTAAATTTAACTCAATCTAAAAACAAATTGAGTATATATGTTTGAATAAAGCAAATAAGAGTGTAAGACTATTGCCTACAATTTTGTATTTTTTATTACTAGAAGGGAATAAAATAAAATAAAAAATCATGTTATGCCAAAAAACAAATATTGGCTTATTTGGTGGTAAAATTAATTATTTTTCTTCATTTTTAGATAAACAAGTTACTTATTTTGTTGTAATTTGAATGCCAAAAGGTTTACAAAGAATATCATGACCCATCAAAATAAAAAATGCCTGTTTTTGCATTTCGATATTTAGTAGTAATTAGCGGTTGATAGGAATCTAATGATTGAACCTACTAATTAAACATGGAAATTAAAAAGAGAATATTGTTGTGATAACAAACGAAAAAAGAGATACGCCTACTTTCTTGGTCAAACCTCAAGTAATTGATTTTCTGAAAGTCAACGCCGCTTCCTCCAACTTTCTGACTTTTGTAACTTTACATTATCCAAAAACTGCTAATATTCCACACCAAATTGCACATTAAAAAACTAATCAACCAATCAAAAACAAGTCAAACTTGGAAGGCGAGTAAAGGAAAGATGGAAACATGTTTGCTAACAACTCATAATAGCAAAGAGTTGATCTCATGGGCGCTATCTTGTTTGGTGCTCAAATGACCCCTTACCCAAGCAGAAACAGCACACTGATAAAGGTAGCTATTTTTTTTTTGTTTTTTTGTCTGCGTGTGTGTGTGTGCGTGTCTCTGTGTGTGTGTGTTACATTTCACCCAAACCTGATGTTACATTTTCAGGTTGCTGGAAACAAACATCATGTCGCTAAAGCATTAGCCTGTCTAGCTAATTTGCTGAGGAGATGCGTGTTTTAAAACACAAACGGTATGATCACGGATGAGGTTTGCACTTTTGAAACCTAGTTTTACGTAGGCTAATGCTTTTTTTGTGATAAAGTAAACTAGAAAACAAATTAGCGGCTGCGGAAGTCTCTGAGGAAGAGCAAAACAACTTGCTAAAGGATTTGGAGTTGAAGGAAACTGAGTACACGCGCCGCCAGAGTCTTAAAATGGGCGTTGATGACTTTGAGCCTTTGACAATGATTGGGAAGGGTGCATTTGGAGAGGTTTTACTTAAGTAAATGTCCCCATAAGATTTATTAACGTAATGAATTCACTTTTATATGTATGTTGCAAGAATATCAATTCTGTTTGGATTGGTTTGTAATTATCTTGTACATTTATTCAGTAACAGCCAAGATTTCAACTGTAAAAATTTAGAAAATACTAAACATCATGTTCACTATAATTTTATCTATTTACATTTCTTTGAAATTTTCTAATAGACTAATATTTTTGTTAAGATGTGTAACTTTAGTTCAAACCATATCTCATTTTGCCTAATCAAAGTGAAATTCCATTCTATAATATAATCTTCTATTAGGAAGAGATAAATATTTTGTTTTGAGTATTATATCTAAATTCAACTCAATCTAGAAACGAATATATATATATGTGTTGGATAAAGCACGTAAGAGTGTAAGGGGGATGTATTCAATTTAGCATTTGATGTGATTTGATTTTTAATGGAGTTTTAGATGATTTTAATAAGTTGCAGAGATTTAGGTGATTTTTGTTAAACTACTCTAGAATATCACCTAAAACAATGAGATTTGAGTTTTATTTTTTTTAACTAAGAAACTCCACCCAAACACCCTAAAATCACCTCAAAACTTTAAAATCTCACAACTTAAAATATTTTCAATAACAGTGGATTTCATAGTACTTTACAAAATGTCAAGTTCAATAACAGTGGATTTTAAATGAGTTTTTAAAATTCATGTTTGAATAACAGTGGATTTGTCATTTTAATGCAAATCACCTGAAACTCTCAGTTGAATACATCCCCCTAAGACTATTGCTACTGTTTTGTTTTTGTATCACTAGAAGGGGAAAAAAATAAAAATCTTTGTTATGGCAAAAAAACTCAGATATTAGCTTATTTGGTGGTAAATTTAATCTTTCTTGTTCATTTTAGATAAACAAGTTACAAATTGTGTTGTAAGTTGAATGCCAAAAGGCTTTACAAAGAAAAACATGACCCATCAAATTTAAAAATGCGTGTTGTTTCATTTCAGTATTTAGTTGTAATTAACGGTTGATAGGAATCTAATGATTGCACCTAATAACTAAACATGCAGAAATTAAAAAGAGAATGGTGTTTGTACTTGTAATAAACATAACAGAGATACACGATGACTTTGTTAGTTGACTTTCTGAAATTCAACGCTGCTTCCTCCAACTTTCTGTAATTTTCATTATCCAAAAACTACTACTCCCTCCGTTTCTTAAAGAGTGTCGTTGTGACATTTTTCACACAAATTAAGAAAGTTGTTGAAATATATGTAAGTTGTAATTAATTATATCTCTTTGACCAATAGTATTTTAGATAAATAAAATTATTTATAAAATCAATGCAGTTTGCAATTAATTTTCACCTGAAAGTTAGTATAATTTACATTGGAATTGTAAAGTGACACTCTTTGTGTAACAAGAAAATGAGCTCAAAGTGACACTTATTATGAAACAGAGGGAGTAATATATCCCACGAAATTGCACATTAAAAAAACTGATCAACCAATCAAAAACAACTCAAACTTGGAACAACTCAAAGTCAGAGAAACCTTATAAAAGCACCATGATCCAACAGACACAAGATTTGCAAAAGTAGTGTGATCAATGGAGTACAAACATTTCAGCCATCCACACAATCTAAAACTCCAACCGCTTCAGACAACTAAACCCTCAGATTATCCACCAATCTGCTCAGGCTGTGAATCAGCCATCTCTGAATCAGCAACCGCATACATCTGTTCAACATGTGACTTCAATCTCCATGAGCAATGTGGAAACGCAGTGCGTGGGATTCAACACCCTTCCCACGCGGGTCTCCACCACTTGACTCTAGTCCCTTACACAACATACAGCGCTGGTACCTTCCTCTGCAGAGCCTGTGGCTGCACTGGAGGTAAATGGTTCTCTTACTGTTGTCCTTTGTGTGACTTTGACCTCCATGTTCAGTGCGCTCAGTTGCCTCAGGTTTTGGTTCATGACTCTTGTTGGGCCCAAATATGGCCCGGTAGCTGATTGCCGAACGGTGAAGGATGGAAACAGGCCGCGGTTGGCCCATCACAAATTCGGTACTTAAGAAGAGCTAAGTTGAAACCGAAGGCTGAGAGCTAAGGTGATCGATAAGGAGGTCACGACAAAGAGGAAGCTCATGTCATAACCAGAAGAAGCGCAGGACCCGGTCAAACGGATGCTGTTGCAGATTCCACCTCAAGTGGAGAAGATCTCGGAGATCAGTTGCAGATAACCTAAAGGAGTCCAAGGCTATAAAAAGAGAAGGTCGAAGACCAAGGGGAGGATCCGAGCCTGCTCATATTTTACTCTACATTTCATTCAAACAACATTATTTGTAACTCTTCTGTGATCTTTGTATTCATCGAAGATCATCTTTTGTAACCATCTCATTTCTATTATATCAATACAAAACAAAGTTCATTCATCAAGTTCTTACGGGATTCAGCCCGCGATAATCTTTCCCTAACCTTTCTTAAACATAAAACCTGATCTAAAATCTAGGTGTGAGTTTTACCCCTCACAATTGGCGCCGTCTGTGGGGAAGAAACAATCGAATCCCTTACTCTAACTTGAGGATGAATCCTACCGATCAGACAACAACCCCGTCTGACCTTAATCCCCCGATCCAGAGCGATGGCTCACCGAACGACGGAGGCTCTAGCCTCGTAATCACAGAGCCTCAACGTGGCAACCACCAACAGCTTCCGGTTGATGCTCGAACGAGCCAAACTACAACCGGAGTTATTAACCCGAGATCATCGGAGAATCCTCAGCAGCAAGCCATTCCGAATCAAACGGAGGCTCAGCTCTCTGAGATCCGCCAAATGATGATACAATTAGTGGACAAAGCTCAGGAAAGTGAGCGCACGATACATCAGTTGACTATACGTCAACAACGATTTGAAGAGATAACCAGATCTCTAAACGCAACAACCCAACCACCACAACGTCAAGCTCCGGGGGTCATTTTTCATGATCGATTAACCGATCCCTCATTCCCCCGAGCACGTTTAAACTTTTCCCCGGATAGCACTACCCCGGAAGGACACGAATCTGCTTTCCAGACACCTCATACTGGGACAGCACCCGTGTTCAATCCACCTAACACCAGTGTTATGGGAAGTAACATGGCGACAACTAGCTCCACACCCAGTCAGGTCGCTGACAGGGGTACTCGCTTACCTCCTCCGCCGCCTGATCTTAGGTCCGGAGCAGGAATATCCCTCCCATCTGGGGGCAGAACGTCAGCTTCGGTTTACCAGACTAGAAACTCGATCCCGAATGGGGATGGTTATCAAAGGATAGATTCCGATAACCCAAGAAATGCCGAGCGATTTAGCCCATCAACCGTATGGGAGAGTGAGCCAACTCGACCACGTCAGGAACCTACCCGTCGGATGCCTGCGAACGACCCAAACGTCCTTCCATTTGAAGGACCTGAAGCTATCCGTAGGTATATGGAGCGAACTCACGCAGCCCTCCAGAAATTGGGAGCTCAAGTCCATAAAGCTACGAGTTCAGCTCCCGAAATCGATAGCTTACTCGAGGAAACCCGTGGAACTCCATTCACAGACAGAATTGCCAGCTATCACATAAGAGATACCCGGAAAATACGAATTCCTGAGTATGACGGGACCTCCGACCCGAAAGCCTATCTAAGAGCTTTCCGATTGGCAATTGTTAAAGCCCATTTCACACAAGAAGAATGTGAAGCAGGTTACTGTAGGACATTCGCCGAAAACTTGGTTGGGACAGCTCTCGAGTGGTTCTCCGGTCTTGAGCCAGCCTCAATAGACAATTTTGATCAATTAACCAACGCCTTTATGAAGCAATATTCAACCCATATCCGGAAGCAAGCCTCCGAGGCCGACCTTTGGAAGGTCAGTCAAGGAATGGGAGACTCACTACGAGTCTACATTGAGAAATTCAGAGCGATAAGAACCAAGCTCTCGAATCCTAACGACCAAATCGCCATCGAGGCCCTTAGGAGAGGTCTCATCTATAAATCGAAATTCTGGTCGGAACTAACACTCAATGCTCCTCCAACCATCGATGACGCTCTTCATAGAGCCACCAAATATATTACCTTGGAGGAGGAGACGGCTGCACTGGATAAGCTCCACAAGAAATCTCAGAATCATCCGAAAGGCGACTCCTCTGAGACTAGGGGACCTCATAAGAGGGGCAACCCTCGAAATAGTCAGACTCAGGGAGAACATTCCTACGCGATCGAGGAGGATAAGGAAGAGAAACCTGTCGCAGCAGCGAACAAAACTCCCTGGTCAAAAGGCTTCGATAAAGGCAAACGTTGCTCTTATCACGATCGTGAAGGGCACTCAACCGAAGAGTGTTGGGACCTCCAACGTCAGCTGGCAGCTAAATTCGCAGCTGGAGAAATAAAGGGCGTGGACCTTAAAAAGCCACCACCCTATCAGAAAAGAGGTCCCAGAGACACCTCCCCTAAACGTGAGAGGTCACCTGAGAAGGAGACCGATTCACCACCTCCAGCTCCCAAGAAAAGAGTCGAAATGATTCTCGGGAAATTCCCCCAAGGAAAAAGTTTACAAGTCGAAGCTCTCTTGAGCAAACCGTCCCCTCAATCGAGCCCCGACTCGCGGGTGGACTGTATCCTTGGAGGATCAGACATATGTCAAGACTCCGTCAATTCCATTAGGAATCACGTGCGGAAGGCTGTATCCAATACTGGACCTAAGCCTCCTAACCCTGAATCCAACACTAAGATTTCTTTCTGGGAGAGCGAGACCTCAAGTCTTGACAGACCTCACGATGATGCGCTGATCGTCACCTTGAACATCGCAGGATATGAGGTTCCTAAACTCATGATAGACACTGGAAGCTCTGTCGACCTCATTTTCTATAATACCCTAAAAGGGATGGAAATAGACGACTACGAAATTATTGGCCAAAAAGCTAATCTCGTAGGTTTCTCCGGAGAAACAGCTACCTCATTGGGAACTATCAAGCTCCCAGTCATAGCTGGCGGAATAATGAAAATGACGAACTTAGTAGTCATCGATAGACCATCCCCGTTCCACGCGATTTTGGGAAGACCTTGGATCCATAAAATGAAGGCAGTAGCCTCAACGTACCATCAATGCGTAAAATTTCCAACACCCGAAGGAATAGCCACCATACATGGTAGCCAGAAGATATCCAGGATCTGCTATTTGGGAGGATTCGAAATCCTCAAAAAGTCCCCCCAATAGCAATTACAGATCCAGGAGGGTCGCGAAATGCAACAAAATACTCGAGGTCCCCCCAGGAACCTAACCGAAAAAGTTTGCATCGACGACTCAGATCCTGAAAAACAGGTGAGCATCGGATCCGAGCTACCTCTTGAGACAAAAAAGGAGCTCATCGATTTCTTGAAAAGCAATGTCAAAACCTTTGCATGGTCCACCAATGACATGAAAGGAATAGATCCGAACGTCACTACCCATAAACTAAAGGTTGACCCTACTTTCAAACCGATCAAGCAGAAGCGTCGTAAGCTAGGTCTCGAAAAGGCTCAAGCCGTTAACGACGAAGTCGACCGACTTACGAAAGCTGGATCCATTCGGGAGGTACATTACCCAGACTGGCTAGCTAATCCAGTAGTCGTAAAAAAGAAGAACGGGAAATGGAGAATCTGCGTAGATTTCACCGACCTAAACAAAGCTTGTCCTAAAGACAGCTTCCCGTTACCTCACATCGACCGCCTGGTTGAAGCGACAGCTGGCCATCGACTCCTATCCTTCATGGATGCCTTCTCAGGATATAACCAAATCATGATGGATCCTGAGGATCAGGAGAAAACTGCGTTCATAACCGAACGAGGAACCTATTGTTATAAGGTTATGCCTTTCGGATTAAAAAACGCAGGAGCCACCTATCAGAGGCTAGTAAATAAGATGTTTGCTGGACAACTTGGAAAAACCATGGAGGTCTATATCGACGACATGCTAGTCAAATCCTCAGCTGGGGAAGATCATATCTCCCACTTAAGGGAATGCTTCGATATCCTGAATAAGTACGATATGAAGCTCAATCCCACTAAATGCACTTTCGGGGTACCCTCAGGCGAGTTCCTAGGCTATCTCGTAACAGAAAGAGGCATTGAAGCCAACCCGCAGCAGATAGCGACCTTCCTGGAAATGCCGTCACCTAAGACAACCAGGGAGGTACAGAGATTGACTGGACGAATCGCGGCATTGAATCGATTCATATCCAAATCCACCGATAAATGTCTCCCATTTTATAAGCTTCTAAGAAATAATAAGAAGTTCTTATGGGATGAGAAATGTGAGGAAGCCTTCAAGCAATTGAAAGCTTACCTCTCCGAACCTCCGATCCTATCTAAACCAGTAGTAGGAGAGCCATTGTACCTGTATCTCGCTGTATCAACTGCTGCAGTCAGCGGCGTTCTAGTACGAGAGGAACAAAACGAACAAAGACCTGTCTATTACACCAGTAAAAGTTTGATAGATGCCGAAACCAGGTACCCTGCGATGGAAAAACTAGCTCTAGCAGTCGTAACAGCTGCCAGAAAATTGCGACCTTACTTCCAATCGCACTCGATCGTCGTAATGACCTCACAACCATTACGAATGATCTTGCACAGCCCCAGCCAGTCAGGGCGATTGGCTAAATGGGCCATAGAGCTCAGTGAATACGATATTGAGTACAGACCTCGAGCAGCAGCAAAAGCTCAGGTCCTTGCCGACTTTATCATTGAGCTAGCATCCGAGCAGTTAGACTCCGAAATGGAATCTCCGAAGTGGAGCCTATATGTCGACGGAGCCTCGTCAAAACAGGGCTCCGGCATCGGTCTAAGGCTAACTTCTTCAGCAGGAGAAACCATTGAACAGTCATATAGGCTCGGATTCAGCGCCTCAAACAACGAAGCTGAATACGAAGCACTAATCGCAGGGTTGAAGCTCGCCCTGAGCCTCGAAATCAGAGAGCTAAACGCTTATAGTGATTCACAGCTAGTAGCTAGCCAATTTCACGGAGAATATGAAACGAGGGACGAAAGAATGGGGGCATATCTCGAAGTCGTTCAGAACCTCACTAGGCAGTTCGACAAATTCAAGCTAACGAGAATCCCACGAGGAGAGAACTCCTCAGCTGATGCGTTGGCAGCTTTAGCTTCCACGTCAGACCCTCTCGTAAAACGAATCATACCCGTAGAAGGAATCGAGAAACCAAGCATCGACATAGCTACTAAAGCTGAGAAAGAAAGCAAAGTAGCGGCACAACTCGAAGGTACCTGCCCTGAAACGGTAGCTACCCAGGTTCTCACAACATTTTGGTTCCCAAAAACCAGAATATGCAGTGCAAAAAAGCATACCTCCGGGAACACGATCCAAATCACGGAAGATATTCCTCGAAATTCAGACTCCTTGGAGCCTGATCTCGAGAATACCCCCGGGGGCACCAACTCAGACCCAATCATCTGTAGAATTCAGACCAGAAGCCGTACAGCTCTCAAAAATTCATCTGGAGGTATTCCTCGGAATTCGGACCCTCTGGAGCCCAATCCTACCAATACCTCCGGGGGCACCACGACACCAGGTCCCGAACAGGAACCTCCCTCGTCTCTCCATAACAAAGTGGTAGGAAGAGAGGATTGGAGAATTCCAATCACGCAATACATCCTGGAGGGAAAGACTCCACCCAACAAATGGGAGGCCCGAAAGCTCAAAGCATTAAGCGCAAGATATTGCGTTACCGAATCTGTTCTCCTCAAACGAAGCATTTCCGGACCTTACCTAAAATGCGTCCATGGCCTCGTTGCTATGAGACTCATGAAGGAAATGCACGACGGTTCCTGCGGGAACCACTCTGGAGGAAGAGCTCTAGCCATCAGAATCAAAAGGCAAGGATATTTCTGGCCTACCATTATTGCAGATTGCGAGGCCTACTCCTCTTCATGCGACAAATGCCAGAGGCATGCACCGATTATACACCAACCTGCGGAAAAGCTGTCTAACATATCTGCCCCTTATCCGTTTATGAGGTGGTCCATGGATATCGTGGGACCACTAGTACCATCAGGAAGTGGAAAGAAGAAGCTACGCTACCTACTAGTCTTAACGGACTACTTCACAAAATGGATAGAGGCTGAAGCTTTCCAGCAAGTAACCAGGGTCGAGGTCGAGCATTTCGTATGGAAAGATATCGTGTGTAGACACGGCGTCCCATACGAAATCGTAACCGACAATGGAGGACAATTCATATCCCACGATTTCAAAATATTTTGTGACAAGTGGAATATCCGCCTGACCTTCTCGTCACCTCGCCGACCTCAAGGTAACGGACAGGCGGAGGCTGCTAATAAATCAGTATTGGCAAACCTCAAGAAACGCCTCGGAACCCAGAAGGAATTCTGGTCAGAAAAGTTACTTGAAGTACTTTGGGCATGTCGAACCACCCCACGAAAAGCTACAGAAGAAACTCCTTTCTCCTTAGCATATGGGATGGAAGCTGTCGTCCCAGCTGAAACCATTGCTGGTAGCCTCCGCCGGGAACTCTGCACGTCCAATCCCGCAGCTAATGATCAGCTCCTAACCGACAACCTCGATCTAATCGAGGAAAGACGAGACCGAGCTTTGATTCGCATTCAGAATTATCAGCAAGCAATGGCACGACAGTACAATTCCAAAGTCAGGCTCCGGCAGTTCGCTGTAGGTGACCTAGTACTTAGGAAAGTTTTCGAAGGAACCAAAGAACCAAATGCTGGGAAGTTAGGAACTAACTGGGAAGGTCCCTATGAGATCATCCATGTAGTACGACCTGGCGTTTACAAGATCCGAAAGGTGCGAACCGGGGTACCTGAAATCAGATCGTGGAATGCCACGAATCTTAAGAGATATTATCATTAGGTACCTAAAACTCCTGAACTACGTTAGGCTTGATCCCTTGACTGGGTACGTAGGCAACTCCGTCATGAGTGCAGCCCCAACCTCATTTCAACACTTCGTTCACTACAATCAAAGGGGGCATATGTCTGATTAAAATCACATAGCCCACGCAGCAAATGCATGATCATTATAATACAGCAATTGTATGATTACTATGATACCATGTATCCAATTATCAATAAAGAAATCATTTTCCATATCTCAATTCTCTAACAAAACAGGTCTCGACAAACCTGAACCTAAGGTCTTAAAATCCTTAACAATCCTAAAGGTCTTAAAATCCTTCAAAACAATATCAGGTCTCGACGAACCTGAACCTAAGGTCTTAAAATCCTTCAGACAGTATCAGGTATCGACGAACCTGGACCTAAGGTCTTAAAATCCTTACCAAATCCCCAAGGTCTTAAAATCCTTATCAAATCTTCGAGGTCTTAAAATCCTTATCAAATCTTCGAGGTCTTAAAATCCTTATCAAATCTTCGAGGTCTTAAAATCCTCATCAGATCACAAAGGTCTTAAAATCCTAAGCAAGTCTCGACGGGTCTTAAAAATCCCACGAACAAGTTCAGGTTCCCAAGAACCCCCACCTAAGATGTCTAGATCGAACTTAGGTTCCTAAAAACTCTAAGCTAATCCCGATACTCTAAGAATTCTTAAGGAACTAAAAACGACTGAAGTCTTCCAGACTTATCATAAGATTCGATTATGATCAAGTTGTCGTATTTCACGACTAAAGTTAAAAACTCAGAACGAATAGAAAACCAAGTTTGAAATTAAAACAAAGGTTTAAAAGCCTCCCCAGGCTAACCAAAGATTCAAAATGCAACAGATAAAGGTTTAAAAGCCTCCTCAGGCTATAAGTTCGAGAAACAAATGAAAACAAAGCCCATCGGGCAGAAATCCTAGAAAACACGAAAGAGCTTCAGCTCTTAAACTTCCTTGTCATCCGAGTCCTTCTCAGCTCCCTTACCAGCCGGATCTTCCTCCTCAGGAACCTCCTCCTCCATCTCCTTGTCACTACCTCCAGAGGTGGTTTCGATCGGGGCTGAGTAAGAACCCACCAATCCCAAGTTAGAACCAAACTCTCCAGAAAGGGAGAGATTAAACATATTAATCTCAAAAGTACCTGAGCTCTCGGAGAGCTGGGGAAGAGGAAGCTTGCCGATCGAGAAGTCCGAGACCTGAGCCTTCTCGTATGCCGCAACAGCTTCCGGCATTATGGCCACCAAGCGATCATACTCATCTTGAGTGCTCTTAATCTCGCCATCCAGCATATCCTTCAGGAGCTCGGTGTTGGCTTGGATCTCTTGAGCGTGAACCAGGAGGTCGACTTCGTCCTTTTTCTTGGAGAACTTCTCCTTGACAACAACCAGAATTTTGTTGTAAGCTTCAGCTACTTCCTTCTTCCCTCTCCGGACGGCTAGTCTGACCTCAGCCTCCTTGTTCTTTTGGCTGCTCTGAGATGTAGCGATTAGCTCTTTGACCTGATACTCGGCTATCTTCCGAGCCGCATCCAACTCTCCAATCTTCCTATTCTTGACCTGAAGATCAATCAATTGGCTCTCGATCGTCCCTTGCTGAGCATCACACTTGGAGCCAAGTCTCTTCACCTCAGCTTGGAGATCCAAGATCACAGCCCGAGTCTGGTTGAGCTCAGCCTTGGTCGCCTTGACCAACTCAGTGACCTGGGCTAATTCCTCGGTACTGGGGGCATTGTGAACAGCATCCTCAAATCTGAACTGAGCCCTGTTGATAGCTCCAGCCAGCTACGGAAAACCAAAAACGGTTTAATAAAAAAATCTTTAAAAAAAAATGAATGAAATCAACTTCATACCTGACCCATGTGATGAGCAATGTCAACGTACTCATCCTTGTGCGTAAGGTTGGAGATCGAAGGGAGAGAACATCCAGGACTCTTCATATGCCTCATCAGAGTGGCCAAACCCCACGGATCGTCCAAAACCGATCCAGGCTTCGAGTGGACAAAGTTCCAGCCAACGGTTCCTCCTCTAGAAGAGGAGGAGGAAGACCTCGAAGGTCTGTCAACCTGGTCAGTTCGGGACCTCTTGCTCCTCGGGGGCTCAAACTCCGGAGGATCCCTCGCTACTTGAGGATCAGCTTCAGCCATCGGAACCTCAGAAGGAAGGCCAACTTCCTGAACCGGAGAGCCAACACCTTTAGCAGGAGCAGAGCCTCCTTCATCGAGAGCCTCCTTCACAGAGTCAAGGAAGGATCCTCCCTGGTTCTTGTCACTCCCCCTGGAGGAGCTGGCAGCCTTGGTCGATCTACCCCTGGAACGGAAGGAAGGCTGAAGTGGCATCTTCTGTGATTGAGTCTTAGAGGAAGTACTTGCTCCAGAAGAAACTTCGAAAACTGAGTCACCCTCAGAAACTAAAACATGAAAAAGATTCATTAATCACATGCGCTAAATTCGGATAGTAAAAATCATGAACCATGAGTAGAGGTTACCTTCTAAACCAGCAACCGTCACTGAGTCAGGGAAAGACGCTTGGTATCGATCAGGGAACCTAGCTGATCCGACTCTCGAAGTAGTATAGGCCACCCAAGTGTTAGGGCTATGCTGAAGCTTTCTGAAGAGAGCTCTGGTGAGTTTACTAGACAACTTAACAGGATCTTTGACCTCTGCCAAAAGAATCAAAAGATAATCAGCGCAACATGACAAACACAGATAAATATGCGAATATATCCCTAAAATCCTAACCGGAAATATCAGACCACGAGTTCCTAAGGTTGCGACCAACCGGAACCGTCGAAGAATCAATCTTCACATAAAAGTATTTCTTGCGCCAGTCGTCGTCACTGGCCGAGAACTTGAATATGCCTAGCCCTGGACGACAGGGGAGGTAGTAGGTACCGCTTCCACCATCCTTGGATGTACTCTCCTTTATTGAAAAGAGACTCATCAGCTCGGTCAAACCAACAATGACTCCTTCCTCTTTGGCTCTAGTGATAAATCCGTTTATCACTCGGATAACCGAGGGACAAAGTTGAGGAAGAGCCAGCTGATAGTGGTCTAGGAGATCAAGCAAGAGGGTGGGAAGGGGAAACCGAAGGTGACATTTGGCGATGTACTTCTCGTGAACGCAGAACCAACCCTCCGGGACAGTTTCGGGGGTTTCGTCGTCGTTACAAGCCCTAGCTAGGTCATTCTTTCCGTGGGCTTGAACGATAAGGTTGGTAACGTCTTGGCTCTTTAGGAGCGATGGAGAGTGAGGTCCAGAGGAAGCGCTCTTGCCACCTTTCTTCTTCATCCTTTTGACCCTCGCCCCAATCGAATCTTTAACTTTCTTCTTCCCGGCGTCATTCGTCTTTTCTCCGGTTTCTTGTTTGATTTTCATAAGACGAGCACCGGAAGTGGAGATTTGAATTGCGCCGGAGCTATCTTTCTTACTCATCGTAAGTAAAAGGAAAAGGGAGGAGAAGCGAAAGAAGGAAGATTGGGTAGAGATGAACAAGAGTGAAATCTCTAAAGAAGCTTAGGAATGAAAATCGAATTCGGAAGAGATATAAAAAAAAAGAAAAAAAAAAAAACGTGCTGTAAAATAGAGAAAGAAGGAGAAGTTACCTTGGAAACCGTCGGAGGCGTGGAGAAAGTGGAGAGATGTGGAGTTATTACTCGCAGCTTTATATCCCATCACGTCTCGAAAATCGGAAACTGTATTTCAAATTTTTAATCCAAACCGTCGATATAATCAAAGAAAATTCACAGCCGTTCGATCAGATGAAAATAAATGTGGTTGAGATAGCTGGTAATCATGATCTCAACAAGAGAATCTAGCTTGGGCGGCTAGGTTTAGCTCCCGAGGATAACGAAGCTTCATCTCGAGAGCTGGGGGCAACTGTTGGGCCCAAATATGGCCCGGTAGCTGATTGCCGAACGGTGAAGGATGGAAACAGGCCGCGGTTGGCCCATCACAAATTCGGTACTTAAGAAGAGCTAAGTTGAAACCGAAGGCTGAGAGCTAAGGTGATCGATAAGGAGGTCACGACAAAGAGGAAGCTCATGTCATAACCAGAAGAAGCGCAGGACCCGGTCAAACGGATGCTGTTGCAGATTCCACCTCAAGTGGAGAAGATCTCGGAGATCAGTTGCAGATAACCTAAAGGAGTCCAAGGCTATAAAAAGAGAAGGTCGAAGACCAAGGGGAGGATCCGAGCCTGCTCATATTTTACTCTACATTTCATTCAAACAACATTATTTGTAACTCTTCTGTGATCTTTGTATTCATCGAAGATCATCTTTTGTAACCATCTCATTTCTATTATATCAATACAAAACAAAGTTCATTCATCAAGTTCTTACGGGATTCAGCCCGCGATAATCTTTCCCTAACCTTTCTTAAACATAAAACCTGATCTAAAATCTAGGTGTGAGTTTTACCCCTCACAACTCTCATCCTCTCCATAGTCTTCTTCTTGTTTACAACAGTACTCCTCCTCCTGCTATGTCTTTTACTCAGTTTGGTTACATGAATCAGCTTGTCTGCAATATCTATAACCTGGGTATGGATGGTAGGTTTTGGTCTTATAACTGTTATGCTTGTAACTATCATGTTCATGCTTCATGTGCTGTGAATAAGCCCAAACCTGTGGCTGCTTCTTCTGCTGTTGAGAAGTGTGGGACAACAAGTGATGAAAGAAGGGCAGCGAGCGGTGAATCTGTTCCTGCTCAGGGTTTGGAGACAGAGCAGACGCAGCGGCCAGCTGCAACAGCAGAGCAAGTGGAAGATCCAGCTTTGAGGCAACAGCTTGAACTTCAGAAGCTTCAGCTTCAGCTAGATATGAGTTATGCTCTGGCAAACATGATGGGCTCCTTCAATCTCAGTTCTTTTGTTTGAATTATCTTTGTGTTCTCTGCTATGTTGTCCTTTTCAGTTTGTTTGATATGATGCATTTACAAATTGCACACAAAACATGGGATTGTCGTTGTTCTTGTGTTCTGAATGTTCTCTGTTCTGAATAAAAGTTTCATCGTCTGGTTTCTTGTTCTATATTTGAAAACCTTAAAGTAACAACTAACAGTGACTGGTAGCTAATTAACACAAATATTGATCAAATGTTTTGTATTCACATATAAGTTTATCCTTTTATCTTTAAAGCAACTGACACCATAAACAGAAACCATATGTTCAAGCATGACATCTAAAAACGAAACAACTATCTTCTAGTCTTTTCTTTTCTCATCTGTCCAAGGAGTCTCTCACACGGTCAACTTCACAAGGAGTCTGCTCCTTTAACCTGTGAGAAATGCTGCTTTTACATTAGCTTGAGCATAAAGACAACGTCTCCATGAAAAGAAGTCATTAAGATGACTATCTGAGGAGTTTATTAGACCGAGTACATATAAAAAAAATTAGAGAGGAAGGACTGTAAAACCTTTGACTCATGGTTGCAAATGATAATCAAGAGTAAAGGCGCGAATATCCGAAGGACTACTTCCAGGCCTGAGAATGAACAAAGCACATAAACTAACATCTCTCTAGTAATCACTCCACCACACACAGAAATGGATATCATATGGAACGCACCTTTTATTTATAGTACCATAGTGAAACTTTACTTTCCCCTTTTTAACATCTTCCAAGTACTGCCAACAAACAAAACCAAACATGATGCTTAGAAATCTAGTGAATGTAGGGTATGCGACTGTTTTGTATCCATATACTTACTAAGTTTAAGGTAACATATATAGATGAAAAGGCCAAAGAAATCAAATGGTATCTCGTCTAGTCCGAAAAGACGGCACTCTATTGACTCATGACCAGGTGCAAAATCAAGATTCTTCATCTTGCCAAGAAGATAACATACGTCTGCTCCACAAGCAAACAAGACCTATAAGTAGTACAATGATATGGATTAGTAAGAAAAGAGAAGTATGATGGTTTACTTGGCCAATGAGAGGAATATCGAGTTGAGCAAAAGGTGAAATAACTTCCACAGTAGCTCCAGCTTCTTCCCAAGTCTCCCTCATTGCTCCTTCTGCAGCTGACTCTCCAACCTCTAGATAACCAGCAGGTAGAGTCCTGTGTACTCAAAAAAAAAAAAGATCCAATCTTTTAACTCATGTAACTTGACACTACAACACTAAAGCTTTGTATATGGACTTACCATAGACCGTGTGAAGGTTGAATGTTACGTTTGCAAAGCAAAACCTTTCCTTCATGCTCAATAAGACAACCTACAACCTACACTATCTTCACATTACAGATGATCAGAACCTTCCCTAATCAAACACATTCGTAGAATCAAAACAGTACCATCTTAGGACTCTGGTAAGCGATTTTGCCGCAATGCGTGCAGATAGCTCGAAGCTTCTCTTCTCCGTCAGGTATCTCGTGCTTCGTAGGACCTCCACACCATTGACAGAACTTTATCTTACGAACATCTCCCTGAAACAACAACAACAACAACAATGTTGAAGAATAGAACACAAAAAATATAAAAAAGATCTTTTTTCAAGAAGAGATTCACGGATGACCGAACAGAGACGAAAGCCGGAGACTTGGGAAGTGGGTCTGACCCGGGTAGCGAGGAGGACATTCGGGTCGGGTTTAAGGAGAGGATTCTCCGAGGTGAGGTGGAGAAAGTTGAGAGCTTGAGAGAGATGCTTGAGGAGGAGTTACGGGTCTTCTTGGTTAGTCTTTGTGAGATGATTGTTAACCCTGATGAACAGCTCAGGATCTGGATGGCCTTTAGCATTATACGCACGGCGTCAAGGACTGATGTTTCTCCGTTGCTGGGAAAGCCATTTCCTCAGAAAGTTTTGACATTTGAGGAGAGAGATGTCGTCAGATATGATGATGATGATTTGTCGGATGAGAAGCAGGGAATCCGGTTTTTATTATCCTAATTATTGGTTACGACGAGCAGAGGACCAGTTTAGTTTGACCCAATTGCAAATCAACCGGATAAGACCGGGAGGGTACCATTATACACATCACATGTTAACTATAGGGAAAACAAAATATTTTGATATAAGATGGGTGATTAACTCATAATCAAAACATTTATTTTGTTATAAATATGAAAACATATTATAGAACTCATAATCTTTTTTTGTCAACTATCATTATATTAAAAGAAGATCATTCTTATATTATAGACTTAATGAAATGTTAAAAATTTTCAAAAATGTCCTTAATAATATGACTAACTAAAAAAATTCATTAATGACATTATTGTCTTTCGGTTTTATGCGTCTATTTCACATATAATTAATGACATTATAGTCCAAATCATTTAACTAATTAATTGGGTTATGTTTTTATATAATCAATTTCATATTCCATAAATTTTTTAATATCAATAACATAAATTAAAATTTGCAATAATTTTTAAAAAGTTCATATTAGAGATTAAAATTTTGTAACTACAAGAAGATAAGACTTAATCAAAAATATTATTTGACACTTTATAAATTTAGCAATATTTTATATAGTTTACAATTCTTTAAAATTATATAATAGCCCAAGGACGAATTTCGGATACAAATATAGTTTAACTTATTTACAAACATAAAACAGTTGTGTGACGCATTTTAAATTTCGTCATACTATATACACTATAACAAATCCGCATAATTAAAACTTGATCATGTCACAGTTTATATAATTAAAACGAAGAATTATCAGTCTTCGTATTGAAAAAACAACAAAAAATACCCGCCCTTTCAAGGACGGAGAAGAATCTAGTATAAATCCTATAATCAATTCCCTCTGCTCTACGTTTAAGAAAATTTAGTTGAGTGTAGCTTTTGGATTAAGTATTGATAAGCCACAGTGGAGAGCTTGAACTTTGCTTCAGCCTAATTAGCATGTTAATATAAGAACTGATACAAGAGAAAAAGCTATGATGATTGAAAAAGAGACGAGAAGAAGATTGTTGTTTGGTTTGTGTACCTTGGTAGAGTCATGAACAACATACAAAATCCTCTACTTCTTAGCCTCGAGCACAGTTGACACTTGAGAATTGGATCTTAGTTTATAAAAGTGTTGATAAAAACGGGAATCATATAATTAACAAAGACAACAGAAGGGGAGCTTTACAATCAGAAGAAACACAATAAGCAGCTGAAGCAAATGCTCTAGATCTTTATAACAAAGCAGCAAGCTTTAGGATTAAATATTGATAAGCCACAGTGGAGAGCTTGAACTTTGCTTCAGTCTTAATTAGCATGTTAATATATTGGAGAAACTGATACAAGAGAGAAAGCTATGATGACTGAAAAAGAGACGAGAAGAAGATCGTTGTTTTGGTAGAGTGATCATGAAGACCTGGATGCCACTTTAATGCTCAAGTCCAAATATATGTTCTGACTTCTGAGTGTTTCTATGTTTATTTCGTTTATCATATGATACATAGATGTCTTTTACAACTTGCTCGCTCTAATAAAAGACCATGAAACAAAGTAACTACAAAAGCCATTACAAACACACACAAATATAACTAAACTTTTTTCATGATTCATTAGTAGTCATCATTGAATGTATGACTGGCCAGTAATGTCAATGTCTCGATCACCTGAAGAAGGTGGTGGCTTGTGTTTTGGCTTCGTCTTGTTTGCCTCGTCAGGCCCTTCTGCGCTCTGTATCTCACTAGCGGGTCGGTGATGCTGATGATGATCTTTTTCTATGTTTTTTGCATCTCTCTCTATAGTCTTGGCATCTTTTTCTTTCTCGTCATCCATTCCGTAAAGTCCGCTTCCGTAAGCTTCGTGTGTCACCGGCTGCATCTGTGACACATATGGTGGCTGGTGCTGACGTTTCTCGTACATATCGCTCTCTTTCTTCTGATCTTTCTCCATTATCACTTTTTCTTGAAGTCGTCGACACCGAGTGGTTGATGTATTTGTACTGAAAGCAGTTTTAAGACGCGTATAAGTTCATACAATGTGTCACTGTCACAAGCTAACATATGTAAAGATTAATTTTGATCAGTTATGTTATTTGAATTTAGATTGATTGTCCTTAGATATGTAAATATATTTTAGTAGGATTATGTATAATGTTATATATTGTTTTGAAAATCAAAGGAAAAAATTAATTAAAATGTTGATTAATTCAAAAGTATATAAATAAATATCAGATAATATTTTGAAATCTCATGCATATATATTTTACAAGAATAATAAATTGTAACAATTAATTAATGTTTTTTTAATTTATTAGTATGGTTTGAAGCATTCCATAGTTTATATGTATAAAAACTAATATAACATTACTATAAAAATAATATGTTTTTATTTTACTTTTAATTTTAGATATAAGAAATTTGATTAGTATATTTAGTCATTTTGTGGGTATATTGAATGACATATATTTATTTGAAAATAATATATTTTTATTTTACTTTTAATTTTGGGTATATTGAATGACATAAAACCAAATATGATTGGTTTAATTGATCACATTAGTTCAGTTTTTATCTTAGATGTGTAACTATATTTTCATAATATTTATTAAAATATTGTATTAATTTTCTAAGAAATATTAAAAATATAAAGTGATAATCAGTATAAAGTTGCATAAAATAACTTCAAATTTTGAAAGCTAAAGAATGCATATCAATATTTATAATCTAATTAAAATACTTTGTAAACTCTAAGTAATGCCTTACATTTATAAAAGGTAAACTGAAAATTATTGTAACTTAAACATATTAATTTATATTTGCTTATGTACTTTTAATATAGGTATATTAAAGAAAAGAAAAAAAATACAAACTAGATCTTAAGTAAAAAAGAAAAAAAATTATTGTGACAAAATATTATACTTATATTATGTTATAAAAATATCTTTGTAATATTTGATCAAAATTTTCTTGTGGTAAAATTAGTTTTAATAAGAATATTATTTAAGGTTCTAAAAATAAATACCAAGTTTTACTTTAAAATAAATTTTATGTTGCTTAAGATTATATTTTAAATTAAATTTTATTTCTTTAATATCAAGATTATTTTTGTTAACTTTTTTAATGAAATCACATTGTATATAAATATATATTATTTTAAATTCGTTTTTAAAATTTATAATGTTTTTAATTAAATATATTATTTGAAAAAAGGAAATTTCTAATTTACAAAAAAATATTAAATAAAAAGGAAAGTAGTTTAGGTAATGGTAACTAAATGTGTGTTTTTTTAAATTCATTAAATGTACCTCTGTAATTAACCATTATAAAAATCAATGTGACCTTAATACATAAAAACTAACTTCTCAAGTAATATTACAGAAACTGTAGCAGATACTTGTGTTTGCATTTCTTGAAGTGGATAGTACTTTGAGACACAGCTCATGATGCTTTGTATGAAGACTTGAGTTTTCTTGTCAGTGAAGGATTGAAGATCACATTCCAAAATCTTTGATAATTTCTACAACCAAGTCTTTTGCTCTCTTCTCGTCATCTTACTTTTTATTTAGGTCCAATAATTTCATGGATCCAAGGCAAATCTCCATCAAATCCATCATTAAATAACAACACTTAACGAAATTATATTTTGATGTAAAAAAAGAGATCATATCTCCAGTTTAAGATCACAGTCCAAAGATTTGACATTTGTCTTATCCAAATCCTTTGTTCTCTTCTCATCGTTATATATTTTATCTTCATCCAACAGTTTTATGGCTCCAAAACTAGTCTCCATCAACTATATTCATGGATCCATATTTGTGAGAACATTCATGCTTCATTTCTTATGCCTAACATGGCTTGATAGGGTTATACATTCTTCTGGAACACTATATGATGGTCGTGGTGTCATCTATTTAACCTTCAAATGCAGTTTTGTATAAAATTTTATACATTCATCAGACAAGAACTAAAATTCTGAACAAACTTTGAACTACATTTCTCTCTTTTAGGTAAATTTGTGTATCTAGATCATAAATTTTAAGTATAATCTAGAATGATAGTATATGTAAATGATAACTATTATATTTGCAGTATTTTAGAATGACGTGGAATACACAACATAAAACATGAATTGAAAATCCAAACACCATTGAGACTACATTTGACATTTAAGTCAATGGACTCTTGTCGAACCTAACTTGTTATTCATCGTCATTATCGAAGTTCACCATTTAGAATGTGTTTACTTTGCTGTTGTGTGCTCTCATAGATTCCATATGCCTCAAGACTGCGACATGGGCCTCATGTGCCGCCTCATCCCTTTGAGCAAGTTCTCTTTGTACCATTTTCCACAGCTCGTGCCTTAAAGTCAGTCCTCGAACTCATATATCTCTGCATTCTTCCAATGTATAGTAACTTGAGAGACAAATAACCATGCACTCCATCATGTTTCTCGATTGCTGGTTATAGGTGGTTTCAGTATAATCTTCCAACTCCTTGGCAAATGATGAAGCCAATTTATAGGCCATAGCGTCTTCATCAGCTGACACATGGAAAGTCAAACAAACTCAATAAATATATATGCATGAGCAGAGGAAAATGACAAAAATTCTTACACATGAAAAGTCAAACAAACTCAGTAAACACATATGCACGAGTAGAAGAAAACGACAAGACTTCTTACATTTGGAAAGTGGACTTTGCTGAGACAGGACAAATTTGGGCATATCAAATTTTATGTATGTCTATGTAGGTATTACAATATTTTTATTTTGTATCTATATTTTGTAGAAAATATTTTTATTAAAAATTTATATGTATTTTGATGAGATTTTTTATTATTATTTTAAAATAATGTTTTTTACTATTATTCTTATCTTATTAATTTTAAAAAGAAAAACCAAAAGCTAAACCAATTTTCATGTTTTTTTTAACAAAAATATACTGCAAAATAAAAATCCAAAAACTAAAATCCAAAAATCAAAAGCCAAAAACTAGAAACCAGAATCCAGAAACTAATAAAACAATTATCACCTAAAATATAGACAATTTAAAAAAAAATATATAAAAAAAAAATATAAAAGCCCACAAATTAATAGGCCTTCCCGGTCCATTAAGACACAACACTTCTTCTGAACTTAAAAAAAAAAAAAAATAGAAAGAGAAGTGCGTCTCCAGTTTCTGCCGGCGACTCGACAATGGATGAGTTGTCAGCTTACTACTCTCACTACAATCTCCCGTCGATCGTTCCTACTCCTCTTCCTCCTGGTGTAGCTCCGATTCCAATCACTCCAATCCATCCCGTCTACTTGCCTACTACACAGTCCTCAACCGGAGATGTTCGGACGCTTTTCGTCGCCGGACTTCCCGAAGACGTCAAGCCCCGGGAGATCTACAATCTCTTCCGTGAGTTCCCAGGATACGAAACTTCGCATCTCCGTACCTCAGATGGAGCTAAGGTAAAACCTTTTGATCACTCTCCCTATAGATTAGTGAATAGATAGCAAAGTGACTCTTACTTTTGATTTTGATTTTGATTTTGATTAGCCCTTTGCGTTTGCTGTGTTCTCGGATCTCCAATCAGCTTTAGCGGTGATGCATGCCCTCAATGTGAGTAAAGTTTGTGACTTTATAGCATTTAAGCTTATCTTTGTTGTTCTAAATGTGAGTGTGAAGTTTCTTGCTTTTCTTTTCAGGGAATGGTGTTTGATCTTGAGAAGCATTCTACTCTTCACATTGATCTTGCTAAATCAAACCCTAAATCTAAGCGTTCAAGAACAGGCAAGTGTAATAGGATTCTTTCTGCTTTGCAGGTTTATAGAAAAATTGGGTTTTTGATACTGTTTTAGTTATTGTTCTGCGATTTTGGTTAGATGATGGCAGGGAGAGCTTGAAAAAGACCAAGTCTTGGAGCACCACTCCTGAGTCTGGTAAGTTCACTGACACAAGTTTTGTTGTGTGTTTATGTTTCATGTATCTGAATACATGTGTGTAATTCACGCTCATGCATGTTCTAGTTTGTTTAAGATTACAAAACTTGGGGGTATAATAAGTTCACGTTTCTTAAAGCTCACACTGCACATTCTTGCACGTTTGGGCACTAGCAGGTTTTGGCAGCTTTCACACTCCTGGAATGAGTACTTCTTCTCACAACAAAATTGGTTATTCACCTGCACAAAGGTCATCTGCACCCACTTGAGCGCACATTTTCTTGTCACTTGCAAATGCTTAGATCATGTTTCTTTGTTCCACACACTTTTGCTTTATTTCGGAAGTGTAAGCTACTTAAGGCTTTACTGAACTGGCAATGGCTCCCATACCCTGAATTTTTGAGAGTTTGTTCTTTAATAGCTATTTGCTAATATTTTTTTTAATTTGTTGGCTCATTCAGTCAAGGAGTTGCTAATGTTGCTGGGAGGGCAATGACTACTAGAAAATCTGTATGCTTTATACTTTCTTATGAATATAATTTATGTTAATATCTGTTACAAGTGGACTTGACAATCTATGTTCTTTGACAGAATAATGCTGCAGAACCTTGTCCAACACTTTTCATTAGCAAATTTGGGACCAAATTGCACTGAACCTGAGTTAGTTCAAGTTTTCTCGAGGTAAGAATTCTTTGTTCTTCTTCACACAACTCTAAAACCACTAGAGATGTATTAGTTTTAACCCTCTATTATCTGTATAGATGCCGTGGATTCTTGAAGCTGAAAATTCAGGGCACATATGGTACTTCTGTTGCATTTGTTGATTTTCAGGTACAGCTCTCTAAATAGATCCATTATTACTTGTGTTTTAAAGAGTGAATTAACAATGAAATTGTTTATTTTCGGCTAGCATAACTCTTAATGTGGCTTTTGCAGGATGTCAGCTGCTCAAGTGAAGCACTACATGCTCTTCAAGGAACAGTGCTTTACTCATCCCTCAGTGGTGAGGGTTTGAGGCTGCAGTATCCTTCATTACTTATATACCTATGTTTATGCCTCTGTTTCTTTTCTTGTGAGACTTTACTGCTATCCCAAGGTTCTACTTAACACGCAGTACCAGATACGCGAGATCACGGATGGGAATGCGCAAGAAGATTAATCCCCTTATTATTAATAGAGGAGCAAATAACAAGAACAACCTTAAAAGAGTAAAATTATTACTATGTTGCCATTTTGCATAGGTGTCATCCTCACATTTTTTCTCAGCCTTAATATTGATTAATCCTTAATTTACTAGACTAATTACATCATTTGCCATTGGTATGTCACATATTTACAGCATGATCTTTCATTACATTTTAATTATAGTTAATATCATATCATTGATATAAATAACGGCCAATTGCCTCACGGATTTCATGTCGGCCAGAAGATTTAACTACAACTTTGGAATGTACGTAACTGTAGATTTATTTTTAAAAACAATACGGATTTTTGAAAAAACCAAACAATTCAGCCGGATAAACAATTATATTTCTATTGTATTATTTATGTTTTTTTAAAAAATATCAAACGAAAAAAATCAAAACAAAAACACACACATTATGGATGTTTTAGGAAGGAGACCAACATATAATTGAAATAATATTAAGAAAGCTATGTTAATAATGCATATTTTATAATGCATATATTTTACAAACATCTTAAACGTCCATCACGAAGCAAAGTAAAAACATAACATTTTTTTAGAAACAAAAACATTTTTTTCAAGTTTTTTTAACAAAAACTATATAAATGAAAACGTAGCTGAAACATTCTTGATGAATCGATTTTAAAACGTAACATATGTTCAAAATGTTTCCATAATTACGACCTTAAAATCTTCACAATGAAATTGGCAATATGGAAGTCACGGAGAAATCTATGCTTTCAGGAAGAGGTATTATATTTAATTCACTTAGTTTCTTAATTAAATATGTAAATATTTATGCTACTCAACTTTGTTTTTCTTTTTTATAGGATTGCAGACAATGGATTTTAAATTTACTAAGCGGCGATTCTGATGTTTTTAATGTTTTTAATTGTTTTTCGCTCTTTTGCTGTTTTATTATTATCGAGTTTTATTGTATTTTTTTTTTAATATTATTCAGCACTTATATTATGAAAATAATTATGTCTTATAAGATTTAAGTGAAAGATCCATTCCAAAATTTAGATAGATTCTTTATTTTGAAACAAATACAAACTCATACTATAATCTTATTTTATTCTAATATGTCGATCCTCAACTTTTCAACATAAGACATGATGTTTGTTATTTGTATCCTCTAATGCATATATTCGTGTTATCCTTTTCTCATTTTTATCATATTTTACACATGCATACTATATATGTTTTTTATAAAAGATCAAACGAAAAAAGTCAAAACAAAAACACAGACATTATGAATGTTTTAGGAAGGAGACCAACATATAATTGAAATAATATTGAGAAAGCTATGTTAGTAATGCATATTTTATAATGCATATATTTTAACAAACATCTTAAACGCCCATCACGAAGCAAAGTAAAAACGTAACATTTTTTTGGAAACAAAAACAATTTTTCAAATTTTTTTAACAAAAACTATATAAATGAAAACGTAACTGAAACATTTTTGATGAGTCAATTTTAAAACGTAACCTATGTTCAAAATGTTTCCATAACTACGACTTTAAAGTCTTCACAATGAAAATGACAATATAGAAGTCACGGGAAAATCTATGCTTTGAGGAAGAGGTATTATATTTAATTCACTTAGTTTATTAATTAAATAAATAAATATTTATGCTACTCAATTCAAAAAAAAATTATTTATGCTACTAAACTTTGTTTTTCCTCTTTATAGGATTGCAGACAATGGATTTTAATTTTACTAAGCGGCGATTCTGATGTTTTTAATGTTTTTTAATTGTTTTGCGCTCTTTTGCTGTTTTATTATTATCGAGTTTTATTGTCTTATTTATGTTTTTTAATATTATTAAATACTTATATTATGAAAATAATTATGTCTTATAAGTTTTAAGTGAAAGACACATTCCAAAATTTACACAGATTCTTTTATTTTGAAACAAATACAAACCCATACTATAATCTTATTTTATTCCAATATGTCGATCCTCAACTTTTCAACATAGAACATGATGTTTGTTATTTGTATCCTCTAATGCATATATTCGTGTTATCATTTTCTCACTTTTATCACATTTTACACATGCATACTATATATGTTTTTTTAAAAAAGATCAAACGAAAAAAGTCAAAACAAAAACACACACATTATGGATGTTTTAGGAAGGAGACCAACATATAATTAAATAATATTAAGAAAGATATGTTAATAATGCATATTTTATAATGCATATATTTTAACAAACATCTTAAATGCCCATCACGAAGCAAAGTAAAAACGTAACATTTTTTTGGAAACAAAAACAATTTTTCAAATTTTTTTAACAAAAACTATATAAATGAAAACGTAACTGAAACATTCTTGATGCATCGATTTTAAAACGTAACATATGTTCAAAATGTTTCCATAATTACGACCTTAAAATCTTCACAATGAAAATGGCAATATGGAAGTCACGGAGAAATCTATGCTTTCAGGAAGAGGTATTATATTTAATTCACTTAGTTTCTTAATTAAATATGTAAATATTTATGCTACTAAACTTTGTTTTTCCTCTTTATATGATTGCAGACAATGGATTTTAATTTTACTAAGCGGCGATTCTGATGTTTTTAATGTTTTTAATTGTTTTTCGCTCTTTTGCTGTTTTATTATTATCGAGTTTTATTGTCTTATTTTTTTTTAATATTATTCAGCACTTATATTATGAAAATAATTATGTCTTATAAGATTTAAGTGAAAGACCCATTCCAAAATTTAGATAGATTCTTTATTTGAAACAAATACAAACCCATACTATAATCTTATTTTATTCTAATATGTCGATCCTCAACTTTTCAACATAAGACATGATGTTTGTTATTTGTATCCTCTAATGCATATATTCGTGTTATCATTTTCTCACTTTTTATCATATTTTACACATGCATACTATATATGTTTTTTTTTTAAAGATCAAACGGAAAAAATCAAAACAAAAACACACACATTATGAATGTTTTAGGAAGAAGACCAACATATAATTGAAATAATATTGAGAAAGCTATGTTAGTAATGCATATTTTATAATGCATATATTTTAACAAACATCTTAAACGCCCATCACGAAGCAAAGTAAAAACGTAACATTTTTTTGGAAACAAAAATAATTTTTCAAAATTTTTTAACAAAAACTATATAAATGAATACGTAACTGAAACATTTTTGATGAGTCGATTTTAAAACGTAACCTATGTTCAAAATGTTTCCATAACTACGACTTTAAAGTCTTCACAATGAAAATGACAATATAGAAGTCACGGAGAAATCTATGCTTTGAGGAAGAGATATTATATTTAATTCACTTAGTTTCTTAATTAAATAAGTAAATATTTATGCTACTCAATTCAAAAAAAAATATTTATGCTACTAAACTTTGTTTTTCCTCTTTATAGGATTGCAAACAATGGATTTTAATTTTACTAAGCTGCGATTCTGATGTTTTTAATGTTTTTTAATTGTTTTGCGCTCTTTTGCTGTTTTATTATTATCGAGTTTTATTGTCTTATTTTTTTTAATATTATTAAACACTTATATTATGAAAATAATTATGTCTTATAAGTTTTAAGTGAAAGACACATTCCAAAATTTACATAGATTCTTTTATTTTGAAACAAATACAAACCCATACTATAATCTTATTTTATTCCAATATGTCGATCCTCAACTTTTCAACATAAGACATGATGTTTGTTATTTGTATCCTCTAATGCATATATTCGTGTTATCATTTTCTCACTTTTATCATATTTTACACATGCATACTATATATGTTTTTTTTAAAAGATCAAACGAAAAAAGTCAAAACAAAAACACACATATTATGGATGTTTTAGGAAGGAGACCAACATATAATTGAAATAATATTAAGAAATATATGTTAATAATGCATATTTTATAATGCATATATTTTAACAAACATCTTAAATGCCCATCACGAAGCAAAGTAAAAACGTAACATTTTTTTGGAAACAAAAACAATTTTTCAAATTTTTTTAACAAAAACTATATAAATGAAAACGTAACTGAAACATTCTTAATGCATCGATTTTAAAACGTAACATATGTTCAAAATGTTTCCATAATTACGACCTTAAAATCTTCACAATGAAAATGGCAATATGGAAGTCACGGAGAAATCTATGCTTTCAGGAAAAGGTATTATATTTAATTCACTTAGTTTCTTAATTAAATATGTAAATATTTATGCTACTAAACTTTGTTTTTCCTCTTTATATGATTGCAGACAATGGATTTTAATTTTACTAAGCGGCGATTCTGATGTTTTAATGTTTTTTTAATTGTTTTTCGCTCTTTTCCTGTTTTATTATTATCGAGTTTTATTGTCTTATTTATGTTTTTAATATTATTCTGCACTTATATTATGAAAATAATTATGTCTTATAAGTTTTAAGTGAAAGACCCATTCCAAAATTTAGATAGATTCTTTTATTTTGAAACAAATACAAATCCATACTATAATCTTATTTTTTTCCAATATGTCGATCCTCAACTTTTCAACATAAGACATGATGTTTGTTATTTGTATCCTCTAATACATATATTCGTGTTATCAGTTTCTCACTTTTATCATATTTTACACATGCATACTATATATGTAGATTAATAATTAACAAATTAATATTATCTACGTAAAACTATTCATTATTTCTTTCACTCCGCGCAAAGCGCGGGTCATATCCTAGTTAAATGTTAAAATTAGTAAAAGATAAAATATAATGTCATGCTAAAACAGCATAGATACTGAACTTACAGTACTTAGATGTATTATTTATCTGCCTGAAATTTATGCATTTATCTCTCTCCTTTTTTTTTTAGTCTTAGTGGAGCTCAAACTATAAAACGATTAACTGTAACAGGTCAATAAATAAGCCTTACTCATGATCATTAGAAAACCAGATCATTGTTAGTCGTTAGAAAAAAGAAACAGATCATACGGAGCAGCATATAAGAGAATTCAAATTCAATTAAACCAAACAATAAACCGATCTGGTTAATTTCCCAACTAAACCAACAACAATACCGATAAACCAAAACTGAAAATTCCCGGTTCAGGTATCGAGTGAAGAAAACAAACAATTTGTAGGTTTTTTCCATTTCGTCACAGCAGAAATCGAAAAGAAGCCACAGCAGCGATGCCGTCGACGACGCAGTCCTTGACCGTCGTCGCAGCAGCGAAGTCCCTACGCAACCGGATCTTCTCCAGATCCGGATCTACATCCGCCGGCCCGAGTCGATGGGCCACGCCGGGTCACGAAGAACGGCCCCAAGGGTTACTTCATGAACCGTACTCCTCCGCCACCGGGGCAAGTCGCGCAAGTGGGAAGACTGGGAGCTTCCTTGCTACATCACCAGCTTCCTCGCGATCGTCATCCTCGGCGTCGGGCTCAATGCGAAACCTGATCTTTCGATCGAGACTTGGGCTCATCAGAAAGCCCTAGAACGCCTCGAGATGGAGAGGCTCCGAGATTCTTCTTCCGATTGAGCATCAATTGTTATCTTTGTGTTTGTGGATAAATGATGAAATAAGTGCTCTTTTAACTGTTTAGACGCGAAGCAATTCTCACTTTTGATTTTGCTCGTTTTTTGAATTTTGATCAACATCTGTAATTTGATTGGTATTTTTCTGAGTGATTGGACTCGTCTATTGATCACTAGATTTTCAGTAACCTCGTCAATATAAAATTTCGCCTATGGTATACGGTTGTAGCTTTGTGCAGCGTTAACATTTGAGTTTAGTAATAATTTAAAGTGGTTTCAGTTCCTTCGTGTTAGGATTTTACTTTGCATTGTCTGATGCTCCATATATTGCTTCCTCATCAAATTCATCTTTCTGCTTGTCACTTGTTGTTCTACTCAGAGGCTGATAGTTTAGCTCTAACTAGGAGGAGTGTTCTTCTGCTTTGTAGAGATTTCAAGCAGCGTTCACATTTAGTGGTTGGAGTTAGCCATTGTTTGCTGGTGTGCAAAACACTAGGTTTAAGTTTTGGTACTTGTCGGGCTCTTACAGCTCATTGTATTGTATCAGTGTTGTATGTGTACATAATCAAGAAATGTTAAAATCCGTAACGACAATAACTGCCTAACAGTTATATAATGATATCAACTTGAGTTAAATTCATAACAGTTATAAACGTTTGAATTGGTAGATATTTTTGACACAACTTGATAAAACGTTATAAGCCTGTGTAGAGCATTTGTTCAAAGAAGCAGGTCAAAAACAGCCCCATTTGCAAAGGAATGTCGATGCTTCCAAAACAGCCTGAAACAAGCAACAAAACACAGATCAGATTAACAGACTCAAAATGGATTTAATGAGCTCCTGACTGACTCAAATGTGAGCATCTCATGTGATTTAATTTGAACCACTAGATTTTTACCCGCACTTTAAAAGTGCGGGATGTTTTACGCTATAAACTTTTTTTTTTAAAATGTCTTTGTTACTTTGTCACAAATGTTATAATAGATAAATCCATCCTATTCAAATCCATTTTCTTTTTGACTGATCCCTTTTAAAATTTTTAACCCTTTTAGATCTATTTTTCTAAAATAATTAGTGATTTAGTTTATGTACAAAATGTTAGTATTTATAGGCTTTGTCGTACGTAGTGAATTGTGTTTTCATATAAATAAATGTACAACTAATTTAGTTTCTATTAGCTTTTGTCTTTTTTACTTCTTTTAACACGGTTTACAAAAAAAGTTAACACATTGTTGGGTTGGTGTAAGTTAAATGTTCGGCCAACTTGACTTCTTGTTTCTGACTTCTTTTACGATATTTGAAAACCATAAAATCTGTTTCTATTAAATGGTAATGATAGTAGATTATGGTAATAAGATATGTTAGTATATAGGGGAGAAAATATAGGTAACGTATTTTCTTTTAGTGATGTGTTATCAATGACATCATAGAATGAAAAATATATGTATAACTTATTTAAGGAAATAGCAGATTAATGTTTGGTAGTTATAACAAATTTCTCTATTTATTTATTTAAAATTAAAAGAGAGTGATACTCTTGTAAATACTTCGCAAAAACTAAGGAGATGTCAAAAAAAGGCTGCTGTTTTAATTGTATTGACTATATTTTGACCCGCGCTTAGAAAACGCGGGATTATTTTTGTTGACATATTTATTACCCTATTTATTTGCTTACTAATATGTTTGTACGCATTTGGTTTTCGGTTTGGTTCTAATTTGTATTTTTTTGTTTTCAGATTCATTCCAGTTTGATTTCCATTTCTAGATTCAAGAAATATAAGAATCGTTCGGTTATTTATGAATTTGAATTTGATTTTGGTTTGGTTAACTTAGTTTTCGGTTTGGTTCGAATAACAATGTTAAGAACCCGTTAAAATTTTGAGTTCAATTCGACTATGGTCCGGTTCTTGTTTTTAGATAATTTAGAGTAATTGGGGTAAAAATGATCGATTTTTTGGAAAAATAACGGATAATTCAGATAAATATAGATATTTTAGCTAAAGAGTAATCGAGTGATTCTATTCTAGCAGAAAATTAAAATAATTTTAAATATTTTGGATAAAAAATAGTATGAAAATTCATCTTTTGGGTAGAAATATAAGAATTGTTCGGTTATTTATGAATTTGTATTTGATTTTGGTTTGGTTAATTTGGTTTCCGGTTTGGTTTGGAAAACCTGTAAGACCCGAACCCGGCCGGCTAGGCCGCGGTCGATGCCTCACGTCGCTCGGTCCATAACCTGACCGAACCACTCAATTTTTCGATCTTTATCTATACTTTCCCCTAAGGGAGAAGTCTATCTTAGACCTTAGCTTAAGACTACCTTAGTCCTTCCCTAGCTTAGATCCTTTTAACTTATGCACAGCGGAATATTATCTATCAACCATTGGTCTAAAACCAATCTAACACTTGTCAGGTCGAATCACCTTAGCCATGGTCAGTATACACAACTACTACCAGCTCCAAGGTTGATCCTGAACCTAATCCAAGTCATACAATAACCGAGGTTCTGTTCCCCTAAACCATTCTATCTAGATCTATGCAAGAATTACTAGATCATACCTTTGCCACATCCACGGAGCTTGTTAGCTCATTGCCTCAGCTATCCCCAGCTTGTTAAACTAGCTAGTCCAGCTCAGCTGAGCTGAACCACTTCACTTGAGGTTCACTCTCTCCCAGCTGATCGAGCTGCAAGGCAGCTTCGCCCAGCTCCTTGTCTACTCGTACATCTCTCCTGTGTCTGCATGAAACCCTTCCCTTGGTTACTTAGTCATTCAACCAGCCATCCCCACTGACCAAGTACCTTTGGGAAGTCTTCATCTACAAAAACAACCTCAAGCAAACATGCTCCAAAAACTAATTAAAATTCATGATAATTCATGATAATTCATAACTAAGAGAATGGTCAAGTCAGATTTCTCAGAACTGGCCTCGATCATACTGATCTCGCCCATGAACAGCCCATATGGCCATAACTGACCACCTCTAAATCAATGAGATAAAACTAATCTTTCACCATGATAATTCATGATAAATACCCATTAAGAGATATTTGAAGTCGGATCCTAACAATTCCCTCAGGAACTATCAGATCTCCACTTACCTGCCCAACCAAGGCCATGGAGAGATTTCTCTGAACCGGCCACTCCATGGTTCAGTACCTCCACGTCTGATCATCATAGAATAAGATTAACAATGCCCACCAGTTCCTGAGTCAATCAACCAACCACCCCACATGACTCAGAACTGATGAGTCTTCACACATACCTAACCGGCCATGGAACCATGTCCCAATGAACCTGGTCAGTCTTGCTCTTCTTCATGGCTCTCAGCCAATCCTGTACCAACCCAAGGTTGATACCTATCATACCATATGATTCCATTACCTCATTGCCACGGCCTGAAGCCATTGGTAATGCAAAACCATAGATCAGGTTCACTCATGAACCACCATGAATCACTAGTTGTTGTATAGCATCTAATTACCATCCCATATGGATGAATTAGTTCAACTATGATCCGCCCCTTTCTCCAGGGTCCTGTATCCCTACAATACATCACAATATATGGTCTCCAAGGGCGTGCCATACTTGGCCTCATATGCACCTCAAGAGACACCAACATAAACCACAAAGTAATCATAAGTACATGTTACCTTAGACTTGATCTTACTAGATCTTGTGCTTCCTGTATCATGTCTGGCCATGCTCCTCCATTGCACGCCTCTATCAAGTCTTATCATACACTTCCAGTATTGATAAGAACCAATCATGGGTCGCACCCATCATCCATTCCATGGAACTTCCATGAAACCAGTTTCTGCACTGCATCCACCTTCAAGGCTGTTCATGCCTTTGGAGTGGAGTCCGGCCTTCTCCATTCTCTTCTGGCCATTTGCGTGTGTCCCTAAGACACAGAGGAAGCCTAGGGTGTGTTCATCCATGATCAAACACCACCCAAGGGTCGTGCATCACTTCCCACTTCAGTTCCCATGAAACTGCCTTTCTACACACCACTGCCCTTAAGGCTGCTCTTGGACTTTGAGAGTGAATCCGGTCATCTCCCTTCTTCTCTGGCTATTTGGATGTGTAGCAAGGATGTAGAGGAAGCCTATGGCGTGGCAAACCATAATCAAAACACACCAGAGGGTCGTTCTCAACTCCCCTCTTGATTGCCATCAAAACTGCCTCTTTGCTGCCTTCAAGCCTCTCTTGGTCTTGGATTGTGTAATCCGACCATCTCTCTATTTTTCTCTGTTTTTCTTTGTGTTTCAGGAAGAAGAATGAAGCCCTGACGTGCCTGCAAAGGCACGGACTTGCCCTTGTATTTATAGAAAAGGAATGGTCACCTTTCCAAAGGTTGCACCCTTTCGGTATCATTTCTGGCCATTGATTTAATCAATGGTCCAGATCACACCTGTTCGCCTATGGTAGTTACCAGACGTCCTTGACATGCCTAACTGCTCCTAGACATGTCACACACAAGCCTTAGCTGGTTGCCCAAGCCTCTGGTTCAACCACAAGTGCCCACCGGCTCACCGGCACACCCGGGTGGTCCACATGGTCCGACCACTGTCCGGACCTGGCCCAACTGCCCAAGACTTGAACACTCAGTCTAGCTGAGTTGAGCTGATCCCCAGCTGACCCAGCTGAGTGAGCTAGTTCATCCAGCTCTGGGAGCTGACACACTCTTCAGTGAGCTACACTGAGCTGCACCACACTTCATCTAGCTGGTCGAGCTTGCTCACTGCATCCCCCAGCTGCCATACACTTTGTACAGCTCCTTTATACTTGTCTCCTTCTTGGTTTAGCTATATCTTAGCTTCCTGATGCCCTTAACCTTACTTCCAGGCCATGATACCCTTGTGTTTAGGTCACATGAGCTGACTGGTGCGTCTCCTTGCACCATGGTCGATCCTAAGGATCATATCCAGGATCAGGGACATGACAAGTCTTCCCCACTTAGAATGGATTCGTCCTCGAATCCTGTGGTGCTTACATCCCATATCATGACAAAGGTTCCAACTGAACTCTTTGCTTCCTGCACATCCGCTAAGGTTCATGACCCCAGTCACAACTTACTGGATCATTCCTTAACTGACCACAGCTTATCCCAGCTTGGCCCTATTGCGATCTTAGTCCCTACTAGACTAAACCGCCTCATACTTGACTTCTGTCCATCACCAGACATAGTCATACTTTGATCCTAGTCCATGACTAGATCATTTTCAGTCCTTAAGAACATACTGCATACTCGAGTCTTAGTAGATTTACCCAATCTCCAAGCTACTCAGTGTATCAGTCAAGTCTTAAAGAACTCGATCACATTCCGGTCCTGTCCACTCCGGGACTCCACCGTCTCAATCCAACCATAGGTCAATCTCCGACTTGGTTGTGCTGCGACCCTCGTCCCTCACTGGACTTAGTCGACCTCATCTCAGCCATCTCGGCTGGTGCCAAACGATACGGACTTTTGGACATTGGGACCGTTCCCGGTTCTAGTTCGATCATGCTCGGGTCAGCCCCTACAGGAGGCACACCCTGCAGCGCCCGAAACACATCCTTGAACTCTTGAACCAACCGAATCCTCGTCCGGGCTACCACCCCCTACAACCTCCTTAGTGTTAATGGTCGCCAACCAGGCCTCATGACCACCTCTCAGCATATTTTCCACCTGGACCGCTGAGATCACTAAGCATCCAGAGGTTGGTCGGATCCTTGGAATCTGATCGGGGGTCCACACCCACTCTCAAACAGCACCCTTCCCCGGTGACAGTCTAAGGTGGCCCGATTCTTTCCAAGACCAATCCATCCCTAAGATCACTTCATGATTCTTAAGGCTAACCACAATCAGATCCACGGGCATCGCCCTTCCTTGGATCATTACTGGGATGTCCCTAACAAGGCCTAGTGAATGCATCCTTTGGCCTCCGGCCGCACTCACTATCCCGGGATCATCCCCTATACAATACAAACAACCCCTTTCCGATCATATCTGGACTCACAAACGGTGTGTAGCTCCAGTATCGAAAGGTATGTTGTTTCCACACCACTGATCATTAAGTACCTAGATGAGTAAGACATCGGTTTGATCACACATTTGGAAAATGTCCCATACCATTCTCCAAAGTGTCACACTTCTGTGAATGTCCCATACCATTCACAAGAGTGTTTATAATATACCTCAATCCCCATCATACTAAGCCACTTAAGATCGTATACCCAATCCATTCAAATTGATCTAAGGAATCATACCTTGGCTTATACTGAGTCCCAGCTGATCCATCTGATCCCAAGCCACTCGTATACTAGCCATGTAGCATATCCCTTAAACCCACTTTAACCTCGCAAATGCTCACTTGTTTTGAACGGCCACCAAGGATAACACTTACCCCCAAAGAGTGCTGCACGTTTCTTTCAACCTAAGCCACTCTCAGGTTCATGTTATTTCCCTGGTCCAGTCGTCCATCAAAGATCTTGCATTGCATCGATCCGTCCAACCCGTCTATTATTTCCAGATAACTAGATCAACCAACCTTCTGTTTCAGGATCTTGCCCTTGGGGAGTGCATCTTGGCCAAGTCGGTTCACCTTGGAACTTTCCCGTTCACAAGCATGATACCCTATCTTGCCTCAGCTCCCTCTTGGCTCACCTAGTAAGGTTCCATGGTCGTCTCAGTTTCCAGAAATAATTTCGGTTTGGAACACAATACCTTTGAGCAGTGAGTTGAGCTGAAGTTACAACCCAATCAGAACCTCCACTCATCTGCCTCAAAAGGATCCATACTACCTGAGAAATACTTAGTTCTCATCTGAGCTATATGCTCCAGCACCCTCAGGTAGTCCACTAACCAAGCTGACCTAGCTGGTGGATCAATCTAGACCACCTCAGCTACTAGCCCAGCTAGATCATTAACTGCCAAAACAGCTGCCCAATCAACCGGTTAGTCCTCTCATTGTTTGCAACAATTGTTTGGATCAGCCCGGTTCACATCACAAGAGGATTCAACTTCCCCTTCCAGCTGCAGCTCAGCTCTCCCCCACTAGAACCTCAGTAGGGTTGAGCTGACTTACAGTCAATCCAGCTTCATTGTTAACTTCCTCCAGCTGAGTCAACAATAAAACTGGTGGATTAACCACATCAGCATCTACTTGTCCGGATGCATGGGTGAACAACCACAACCCAATGATCCTAGAATCAAGCATGCTCTGATACCAACTTGTAAGACCCGAACCCGGCCGGCTAGGCCGCGGTCGATGCCTCACGTCGCTCGGTCCATAACCTGACCGAACCACTCAATTTTTCGATCTTTATCTATACTTTCCCCTAAGGGAGAAGTCTATCTTAGACCTTAGCTTAAGACTACCTTAGTCCTTCCCTAGCTTAGATCCTTTCAACTTATGCACAGCGGAATATTATCTATCAACCATTGGTCTAAAACCAATCTAACACTTGTCAGGTCGAATCACCTTAGCCATGGTCAGTATACACAACTACTACCAGCTCCAAGGTTGATCCTGAACCTAATCCAAGTCATACAATAACCGAGGTTCTGTTCCCCTAAACCATTCTATCTAGATCTATGCAAGAATTACTAGATCATACCTTTGCCACATCCACGGAGCTTGTTAGCTCATTGCCTCAGCTATCCCCAGCTTGTTAAACTAGCTAGTCCAGCTCAGCTGAGCTGAATCACTTCACTTGAGGTTCACTCTCTCCCAGCTGATCGAGCTTCAAGGCAGCTTCGCCCAGCTCCTTGTCTACTCGTACATCTCTCCTGTGTCTGCATGAAACCCTTCCCTTGGTTACTTAGTCATTCAACCAGCCATCCCCACTGACCAAGTACCTTTGGGAAGTCTTCATCTACAAAAACAACCTCAAGCAAACATGCTCCAAAAACTAATTAAAATTCATGATAATTCATGATAATTCATAACTAAGAGAATGGTCAAGTCAGATTTCTCAGAACTGGCCTCGATCATACTGATCTCGCCCATGAACAGCCCATATGGCCATAACTGACCACCTCTAAATCAATGAGATAAAACTAATCTTTCACCATGATAATTCATGATAAATACCCATTAAGAGATATTTGAAGTCGGATCCTAACAATTCCCTCAGGAACTATCAGATCTCCACTTACCTGCCCAACCAAGGCCATGGAGAGATTTCTCTGAACCGGCCACTCCATGGTTCAGTACCTCCACGTCTGATCATCATAGAATAAGATTAACAATGCCCACCAGTTCCTGAGTCAATCAACCAACCACCCCACATGACTCAGAACTGATGAGTCTTCACACATACCTAACCGGCCATGGAACCATGTCCCAATGAACCTGGTCAGTCTTGCTCTTCTTCATGGCTCTCAGCCAATCCTGTACCAACCCAAGGTTGATACCTATCATACCATATGATTCCATTACCTCATTGCCACGGCCTGAAGCCATTGGTAATGCAAAACCATAGATCAGGTTCACTCATGAACCACCATGAATCACTAGTTGTTGTATAGCATCTAATTACCATCCCATATGGATGAATTAGTTCAACTATGATCCGCCCCTTTCTCCAGGGTCCTGTATCCCTACAATACATCACAATATATGGTCTCCAAGGGCGTGCCATACTTGGCCTCATATGCACCTCAAGAGACACCAACATAAACCACAAAGTAATCATAAGTACATGTTACCTTAGACTTGATCTTACTAGATCTTGTGCTTCCTGTATCATGTCTGGCCATGCTCCTCCATTGCACGCCTCTATCAAGTCTTATCATACACTTCCAGTATTGATAAGAACCAATCATGGGTCGCACCCATCATCCATTCCATGGAACTTCCATGAAACCAGTTTCTGCACTGCATCCACCTTCAAGGCTGTTCATGCCTTTGGAGTGGAGTCCGGCCTTCTCCATTCTCTTCTGGCCATTTGCGTGTGTCCCTAAGACACAGAGGAAGCCTAGGGTGTGTTCATCCATGATCAAACACCACCCAAGGGTCGTGCATCACTTCCCACTTCAGTTCCCATGAAACTGCCTTTCTACACACCACTGCCCTTAAGGCTGCTCTTGGACTTTGAGAGTGAATCCGGTCATCTCCCTTCTTCTCTGGCTATTTGGATGTGTAGCAAGGATGTAGAGGAAGCCTATGGCGTGGCAAACCATAATCAAAACACACCAGAGGGTCGTTCTCAACTCCCCTCTTGATTGCCATCAAAACTGCCTCTTTGCTGCCTTCAAGCCTCTTTTGGTCTTGGATTGTGTAATCCGACCATCTCTCTGTTTTTCTCTGTTTTTCTTTGTGTTTCAGGAAGAAGAATGAAGCCCTGACGTGCCTGCAAAGGCACGGACTTGCCCTTGTATTTATAGAAAAGGAATGGTCACCTTTCCAAAGGTTGCACCCTTTCGGTATCATTTCTGGCCATTGATTTAATCAATGGTCCAGATCACACCTGTTCGCCTATGGTAGTTACCAGACGTCCTTGACATGCCTAACTGCTCCTAGACATGTCACACACAAGCCTTAGCTGGTTGCCCAAGCCTCTGGTTCAACCACAAGTGCCCACCGGCTCACCGGCACACCCGGGTGGTCCACATGGTCCGACCACTGTCCGGACCTGGCCCAACTGCCCAAGACTTGAACACTCAGTCTAGCTGAGTTGAGCTGATCCCCAGCTGACCCAGCTGAGTGAGCTAGTTCATCCAGCTCTGGGAGCTGACACACTCTTCAGTGAGCTACACTGAGCTGCACCACACTTCATCTAGCTGGTCGAGCTTGCTCACTGCATCCCCCAGCTGCCATACACTTTGTACAGCTCCTTTATACTTGTCTCCTTCTTGGTTTAGCTATATCTTAGCTTCCTGATGCCCTTAACCTTACTTCCAGGCCATGATACCCTTGTGTTTAGGTCACATGAGCTGACTGGTGCGTCTCCTTGCACCATGGTCGATCCTAAGGATCATATCCAGGATCAGGGACATGACAAAACCATTAAAATTTTGAGTTCAATTCGACTATGGCCCGGTTCTTTTTTTTTTTGGATAACTTAGAGTAATTAGGGTAAAATGATGTTTTTTGAAATTTCAGAAAAAAATAATGGATAAGTCGGATAAATTTAGATACTTTGGAAAAAAAAATATTCGGGTGATTCTATTTTAGCATAAAATTAAAAATAATTTCAAATATTTTGGATAGAAATAGTAGGGAAATCCGTTTTTGTGTAGTTCAGTTTATAGATAGTATTTTAGAATATTTTATCATTTTAAAATTAAATATAATAAATATTTTGAAAATATACAGACTGTATTTTGAATATTTGGATATCCATTTGTTTTTTAGTTTGGTTTTGATTTGGTTGTAGTTTTTCTGCCCCAAGATATAGGACTTGTTTAGATATTATAAATATTAATCCGGTGTTGATTTTATTTTATTTTTATTTGGAAAATACTATTACTAAGAACATAATAATAAACTAAATTTATTTTAAATGTTTGGTAAATATTATATCATATAATAGATATTTGGCTAAAAAATATTCAGGTGATTCTATTCTAGCAGAAATTAAAAATAATTTCAAAATTTTTGAATAAAAATAGTAGGGAAATCTTTTTTTCTGTGTAGTTCAGTTTATAGATAGTAGTTTTAGAGTATTTTATCATTTTAAAATTAAATTTTATCATTTTAAAAATATATAAACTTTATTTTGTTGATTTGGATATCCATTTGGTTTTTATTTTGGTTTTAATTTGGTTTTAGTTTTTATGTCTCCAAGATATAGGAATTGTTTAGATATTTATAAATATTAATCCGGTGTTGATTTTATTTTTTTAATTTGGAAAATACTATTACTAAGAATATAATAATAAATTAAATTTATTTTAAATGTTTGGTAAATATTATATCAAATAAGTATACTATTATAGTAATATTATTATACTTATAGAAATATGTACTCAATTATTCATTTAATTAGGATTATATATTGAGAATAATTGATATATTCTGAGGTGGACAGTAAATACAAAAAAAATTAACATATTATAACTTACCATATATTTTCGATTATAAATAAGGTGGAGTCTGCAATTTATTTTTATATATCAGCTATTTATTTGGTTGTTATAACTAATTTCTATAATCTATCTTATTAAAGTAGAAGTACTTTAAGCTTCTTTTTGGTAATAGGGATAGGAATCTTTAAAAAAAAAATTTTGTTTGGTAACAAAGATAGTAGAGAATTTTGTCTTTTCCTTATTTAAATGATAGATTTAAGTATTTAATGTATTTTCCTAATTTAAATAATAGATTTGTTTAATAGAATGAATCTTAACCAAAATAAATTTCCTTATAGATTTTTTGTTAACATTTAATATTTTTTATTAATAAAAATAATTAAATAAAAATCGTACATCAAAATCAATTTATATATCATATAAATAAAATATATCTATCTTATTAAAGTAGAAGTACTTTAAGCTTCTTTTTGGTAATAGGGATAGGAATCTTTAAAAAAAAAAATTTTGTTTGGTAACAAAGATAGTAGAGAATTTTGTCTTTTCCTTATTTAAATGATAGATTTAAGTATTTAATGTATTTTCCTAATTTAAATAATAGATTTGTTTAATAGAATGAATCTTAACCAAAATAAATTTCCTTATAGATTTTTTGTTAACATTTAATATTTTTTATTAATAAAAATAATTAAATAAAAATCGCACATCAAAATCAATTTATATATCATATAAATAAAATATAAAATATTTTATTTATAAATTGTTAGTATAACACTTTTATAATATAAGTCCAATTAGTTATAAATATTAGATTTTTATATGATACACTCTGATATAATAGACGATTAAATTCACATAATATAATTATTTAAAGTAATAAATAAAATTTTTGTTTTAAAATGTTATGCTAACAATTTTGTTTTAAAATGTTATATATATATATATATGTAATATCATTAGAACAAAGAAAAAATTGAAGTGAAAGCAAATATTTATACGGCCACGGGTTAAACTATAGAAATAAATAACAATGGTGTAAGATATTTTTTTAACAAATTTATTTTAATTTCAAATATGTTTATATCTTTTATGTATTTATAAATTATTTTATTTGTTATTAAGAATGCTAAGATTTTGGAATTGGAAAAAATTATGACCCATTTCTATATTATTTTAATTAGGAATTTAAAATTTATATCAAAATATTTTTTTAAACTTTTAATTTTTATTATAACTACAACTGTTAATTTTCAATCTGAATTTATGTTTAAATATTACAAATATATCATTTATAAATAAAAAACTAAAAACATAAAATAAATACCCGCCCACATCATTTATAAATAAAAAAAATAAAAACATAAAATAAATACCCGTCCGGTTGGGCGGGTCAAGATCTAGTTTATTAATTAAAATTAAATGGTAATGGCACTCTTGTAAATAGTTTAAAAAATCAAGGGGATGTCTGAAAAATGTATGCTGTTTTAATTGTATTGATATAATGTCAAAAACGAACACATGATGGTTAAAATGTCATTATTTCTTAGTTATTTGTCTGGTCCAATAAGATAACCTACTACCATATTGCTTATAGCAGCTTAAAACCCAAATCTAGATGAAAAACAAATCATGTATAATGAGAACGTAGTAGTGGTCCAAAGCAAAAACACTTCACGTGAACTCACAGCTTAGCCTTCAGATGTGTCCACACGCGTTCCTCTTTTTGTTTGTTCAGCTTAATTAGTTCTTGTTTAACCTATCTAATCAAAACTGGGACAATGTTTATTATGTTTTGCGAGAAGAAATGTAACGTGGAGTAGAAAATGATGAAACTGAACTATTTAGAACAAATCTTAATTAGTACACAAATCCTTAATATACTATATAAAAAACCAACTAGTTCTTTCTACAAACAACTGATTATTTCCCTTCCATTAACCCCACAAAGAAAAAGCGACTTTTAATAAATAAAAGAAGATAATATACATCAAACTGAATTCATCACAACTTAAAACATGTGATAAACATAAAATGCCATCTTCTAAAATTCTTGACCGAAAGAGATTTGACAGTCAAGAACTTTGCAAATAAAAATGAATATATATCTTGTTGATTATAACGCCTTTATGTCGACTCCTGTCTCCGGTGAATGATTTGCATTCTCCATTTTCTCGAAGCTTTGTTGTTGATACACTTGTCGAAGTCTCTCTATTTCCCTCTTCAATGATTCTTGATGTGCTGCAAATCATTATTATTTTAAAACGTTTATGTTAGCAATTCCCTGTAAAGAAAGAAAATCATTGGGCGTGCTTATACATTGTCAGTGATATATAAATTACAACCTCGACGAGAAAAGAAAAAGAAAAACGTACATATAAAGAATATTTATTGACACACAAAGACATATATAGAGATAAAGACTAGAGATATATGATAGAGACTAATCCCCTATGTATTAGGAGTTGATACCGACATAATACCTTGTATATATACTTTACGTTGTACATCAATATACACAACACATTACATTCTATTTCATGGTATCAGAGCTACAAGATTCTTTGACCTAATCTCCTAGCTCAATTTTTTCTTCTACTACTATCTCGTCGACGTTCTTATCGTAGAACATGGCGACCGAATCTACTGTAACATCTGCAACTTCTGCTGCTACGGAAAGCTCCTCTGCGGCAGACGTTCATTACAGGCTTCATCCGTCGGATAATCCAGGCGTTCTCATCATTCCGGTTCTCCTTCGTGGCGATAACTACTCCGAATGGGCAACTGAATTTTGGAACTCTCTACAGGCCAAACAGAAGATTGGATTTCTCGACGGCACTATTGACAAGCCAACGACAAACCCTGACCTAGCTCGTTGGACTTCTACAAACTCTATGATTGTAGGTTGGATGCGAACTTCAATTAATCCTCAAGTTCGATCTACAGTCGCTCATCTTCCCGATGCTCTCAAACTATGGGATTCTCTCAAACAACGTTTCTCTGTTAAAAACAGTGTATGAAAGCATCTTCTCGAGGATGAGATTACTAACTGTAAACAGAATGGTCAATCTGTTCTCGACTACTACGGTCGCCTTTCCAAATTGTGGGAAGAACAGCTATCCTTCTGTCCTTCTACTTTCTGTGTCTGTGCGGCTGCAACTGCACTAGAGAAGGAGCGTGAAGACAAGAAGATTCACAAATTCCTCTTTGGTTTGGACGAGTCTCGTTTCAGTACGATTCGTTCTCAAATCATCGATGAAGACCCTCTTCCTGATCTCAACATTGTCTATTCACGTGTCATTCGAGCAGAACAACATCTTAATAACATGCGCTTGGTTGATACTAAACTTGAAGCTGTTGGCTTTACTGCAAAAGCCGATCCTTCCTCTGTTTCTATTGCCGCGTCTTCTACTCCTCGTAGCCGTGATCCGAATCGCTCTTGCACTCGAACCGGTCACGACAACTCTGAGTGTTTCCTTCTTCACGGTTATCCTGATTGGTTTCTCGAGCAACAACAACAACAACGGTCAAACTCTAGAGGACCTTCAGGAAACAATAACAGAGGACGTGGTGGTCGCATTAATAACTCTGGAGGACGTGGACGAGGTCGTGTTACTACTGCTTCCGCATCTACTGCTACTACTGCTATTCCTGCTGATCAAATCAGTGCTCTCATAGCCCTTCTTCAGAATCAACAAAACCAGTTATCTACTGATCGCCTCTCTGGTAAAACACAACTTTTTGATGTTATTATCGATACTGGTGCTTCTCACCATATGGCAGGTGATTTATCACTATTACGAGACGCCATCGATATTGTCCCATCTGCAGTAACCTTTCCTGATGGAACTGCATCACGGGCCACTAAGATCGGCTCACTACCGTTGAGCAAAGATTATATTCTGCGCAATGTTCTCTTTGTACCGAACTTTAATTGCACTTTGATATCAGTCTCACGGCTCCTTAAGCAGACAGGGTGTATTGCTATATTCACTGATACCTTGTGTGTTTTACAGGACTGTTTTACGAAGACCCTGATTGGAGCCGGTGAAGAAAGAGAGGGGGTCTACTACTTCAAAGGTGTTCGAGTCGCAAGTGTCAACCAGTCTAGTCAGAGGAAACCTTCTCCTGCTTCTCTTTGGCATCAACGTCTCGGCCATCCTTCTACTAAAGTGCTTTCTACATTACCTGTTTTTGAGAATTTAAGTGTTGATTTTGGATCTATTTCACCATGTGATATTTGTTTTCGAGCAAAACAAACTCGCTCTGTTTTCCCTGATAATTTTAACAAAGCTTTACAACCTTTTGCTTTAATACATTGCGATGTGTGGGGACCCTATCGCACACTTTCTTCATGTGGTGCACCTTACTTTCTAACAGTAGTGGATGACTATTCTAGAGCTGTTTGGGTTTACTTGATGCTTGAGAAATCCGAAGTTAAAGGATTGCTTCAAAACTTCTTTGCAATGGCTACTAATCAGTTTGGCAAATCAGTAAAGACAGTCAGGTCCGACAATGGGACGGAATTCATGACAATGACGAGCTACTTTCGTCAACATGGAATTGATCACCAAACGTCTTGCGTCGACACATCCCAACAAAACGGACGTGTCGAACGCAAACACAGACATATCCTTAACATAGCTCGAGCATTATTATTTCAGGCTAAACTTCCCTCTATATTTTGGGGAGAAAGTGTTCTTACAGCTGCTCACCTTATTAACCGCACCCCGACTACTCTGCTCCAAGGGAAGACACCTTACTTTATGCTCTATGGAAAAGAACCTTCCTATGACTCTCTACGTACCTTTGGTTGTCTCAGTTATGCTCACACACGCCCTAGGGACAAAGACAAACTTGGAGACAGAAGCCGCAAATGTCTCTTTGTTGGCTATCCTTATGGTAAAAAGGCTTGGAAGCTATACGATTTAGAGAAAAATGTTTTCTTCTCCAGTCGTGATGTTGTCTTTCTCGAGGATCAGTTTCCAGGTATAACTGATGCAGACTATGTCTCTCCACCTATTTTTTCCCCTGACCTGGCTATTGATGACTGGCTTCTACCGTTACCCTCCTCTAACCCAACCTCACCTACACCTGCACCTAATTCCTCTCATACTCCAGCTACACCTGTCACTACTTCCCCTACAGACCCACTACCTTCTACAGCATTAGCTCCTACGGCCCTTCCTCCTACTTCTACTTTTGCTCCTGCAATCTCTGTTCAGGATCAGCCTCTACCAATTCCATCTGAAACTACTCCGCCTTCCTCTCCAGCGCCAGCTATCGGCTCTCCTGAGTCACCTGGACTCGCTTCATTACTAGGACGCGGTCAGCGGACTCGCAAGCCCTCTGTGTTACTCAAGGACTACGTCGTTAATAATACACACCTATTGACTCCCCCCTCTCTCGCTTCATCGTCTTCTCTTGGGTCTTCTACTACGGTTCCAGGTACTACACTTTATCCTATCTCTGCTTATCTGTCTCACGCAAAGTTCTCTTCAGCTCATGCAGCCTTTCTAGATGCCATCACGTCTGACGTCGAGCCTGCAAACTACAAAGAAGCTTCTCAGCTCGACGTTTGGAACGATTCAATGACTGATGAGTACACTGCGTTGGAAGAGAATCATACTTTGGACGTCTCTGATCTTCCACCCAACAAGAAGGCGATCGCTTGCAAGTGGATTTATAAAAACAAGTATCATGCTAATGGTAAGATACGGCGTCGGAAGTCTCGACTAGTAGCTTGTGGCAATCGTCAGCGTGAGGGTCTGGATTATACAGATATTTTTGCTCCTGTTGCAAAGCCAACTACGGTTCGCCTATTATTGAAACTAGCAGCAGTCAAAAAGTGGGAACTTCACCAGATGGATGTTCAAAATGCTTTCTTACATGGTGATCTCAAAGAAGAAGTTTATATGAAATTTCCTCCTGGTTTTGAACATCCTGATCCTACTAAGATTTGTCGTTTGCGCAAATCTATATACGGTCTTAAACAATCACCTCGCTGCTGGTTTGAGAAACTGAGAACAGCCCTCAAAGCATATGGTTTCAAACAGAGCAAGGCGGACTACACTCACTTCACGTTCATCCAGGGAGCAACGGTCCTGCATATACTGGTTTATGTTGACGACTTCATTATTGTAGGAAATGATCTCTCTACGATACAGAGGTTTAAAAACTATCTTTGCAAGTGCTTTCACATGAAGGACCTTGGTTAATTGAAGTACTTTCTGGGCATTGAAGTTGCTCGTACAAGTGAAGGAATTTTTATTTCTCAGAGAAAGTATGCTCTAGACATCATCTCCGAGGTCGTCTTACTTGGCGCAAAGCCTGCTTCTACTCCTATTGAACTTAATCACAAGCTTGCTACTTTCAAAGGTTCGGTTATTGAGAATCCAGAGGCGTATCGACGACTTGTGGGCAGACTTATATACCTGACGTTTACGCATCCGGAGTTATCCTATGCTGTACACATTCTATCTCAGTTCATGCACGCTCATTTACAAGAACACTGGAATGCTGCTCTTCGAACGATCCGATACCTCAAAGGCTCTCCTGCACAAGGTATCTTTCTACGTGCTGATGATGATCTACAGGTGCGTGCCTACTGTGACTCGGACTGGAATGCTTGTCCGTTGTCTAGACGTTCCCTTACTGCTTATGTGGTTCTTCTGGGTCACTCACCTCTCTCGTGGCGTACGACCAAGCAAGATACTGTCTCTCTGAGCTCCGCAGAAGCTGAATATAGATCAATGTCCGACACCTTAAAGGAACTCAAGTGGCTCAAGAAGTTACTACTGTCATTCGACATCAACCATGATCAACCAATGCAAATGTTTTGTGACAGCAAGTCGGCACTCTACATAGCTTCTAATCCTATTTTTCATGAGAGGACCAAACATGTTAAGTCCGACTGTCATCATGTTCGGGATGCCATTGTAGCCAAGCTTATCTCTACGGAGCACATCAATACGAAAGAACAACCGGCTGATCTACTTACTAAAGCGCTACCGTCTACTACTTTCACTCATTTGCTGTCCAAGTTGGAGATTCATGATTTGTCACCTCCAACTTGAGGGGGGTATAGAGATAAGGACTAGAGATATATGATAGAGACTAATCCCCTATGTATTAGGAGTTGATACCGACATAATACCTTGTATATATACTTTACGTTGTACATCAATATACACAACACATTACATTCTATTTCAACATACATTACATACAATACATGTAATGAAAGCTAAGTTAGCTAACACATTTATCATACACATTAATAGATGTAAGAAGTTAAAAAGAGACAGTTTTTTTTTTTTTTTTTTTTTTTTTTTTTTTTTTTTTTTTTTTTTTTCAACAGATTAGCTTTATCTCAACCCCTATGGCTGCACATTTTTCGAATCAACATAACCTAAAAATCCCTACAAGTCCTATACTTTAACCAAGTAAGACTCAGCTGTATAAATTAAAAACTCTTCTAAAATACTTGCACATAGAGATAGACTGGGAAACTCTCTTGTCTAAGCATGTTCTTTGAAAATCTTGTCTTGTCTTGAGCTAAAGCAGCGATTCGTTGCTTGAGAGCGCTGTTGTCGACGTTGAGAAGCAGACGCTGGTGATCCAAGAACGCGACTCTTGGCGATAACACTGATACTTCCGACTTTAAATTCATTTATTTCACACAAAAGATGATGTAAGGTTACAATTATAACAAATTATTTAATTTATATAAAAAGCTATGACAGTGTAAATGTACCTGCAATGTAGTGACGCTACGTTCGAGCTCTGATATATATTGCAGTTTCCTCACCCTTGATCTCTGTGCTGATTGCCTATTTGCTAATATTCTGTACAGCCATTCCAAAAGTTTATTCAGCTGAAATAATTATTGTTTTTTTTTTTTTTTTTTTTTTTTTTTTTTTTTTTTTTTTGATTAACCAGGTGGTTGACCCCTTCGGGACCCACCCACCTAGGCCCGGCGCCAGCCTGTGTCTGTACCGTTTAAGGCCCTGGACACGCCTCCCCTCCCCGCGAGTCGAACTCGGGTTGCCCCTCAGTGACCGAAGCCTGGGGTGTACCACTGGACTACGAGGTCCGGGTGAAATAATTATTGTTGTGACGATAATGCTAAATTTTAAAATTTTCACAAAAAGGTGACGCCAATGGTAATTATTAACTAATTTAATTTTGTACATTGGAATATAAGGGCATACAATTGTTAGTATCTCTAATTTAATATCTTAAATTATAAATATAATTAATTATATTAATATGTAATTTATAAATTTCATAGGCATGAATTTCATAAAATTTTGAAGGATTTTAACTAAATAGTAATATAATTTACCAGAGGCTCAATTTTAATTAACTTTCAAATAATAATGAGCCTAATCTCAATTAAAAGTTGTGCGTGCATGCATGAATTTTGGTTTTAAAAGATGATTATGAATAAAAATCTACCTCTTAACCCTTTTGGGATCGATAATCCGGTTGCCGGAGCTATCGCCGGAGTTGTTACTCGACGCCGTACCGTCCTCAGGCTCCGTCTTGCATTGGCCCGTGACCTCGTCGTTGCAGTTGTAATTATTATCATTCATATTATGATGGGACGGTGGTTCTTTATCGTCGTTGAAGCTCTTATGATCGGCGTCCGGCGTGGATGTATTCAAGGAAGAGCCACTGGGCCCCACATTCTTGTTGTTATGGGAAGGATGATTACGTAAGTCATCGTCATCGTCCGTGAACATGGACATGAACTGCTCGTCGTCGAACTTATCGAAGTTGTGTTCTTCCATATGGCTTGTGACGATTGGAGCTTCGAGGAACGCGATGGAATCGCTTATAGAACGACGGTGGTTGCCGCGGCGACATGCTGAGAAGTCGAGGAACTCATCGACCCATGAGGGGTTTTGTACGGCGGATGAAGCGGCTGCGGTGGAAAAATGAGGGAGTTTTTGGGAAGAGAAGTCAGGCCAATGTGGTGGTGTCATGTTGGGGATTTTAGGAGGGAGTTGCGCCATTGAGAAAAAAAAAACAAATCTGAATTTACAAGATTTGTGTGGGAAAAAAGAAGAGAAAACTTTAATTAATTACAAGAGAAACTAACGTTAAAACCCAAAACATAATAACAAAAACCTAAAACGAAAACAAAGGAAAGAAAAAAACGAAATTTGAGGCAAATGGAAAGTGGAATAAGATCAACGTCCTAAACCATATATAGGAAACAAAAAGAAAGGAAGGAGGAGAGGAAGAAGGGAGAAAACAGAAATGAGTAACCAAAATGGCTATGTTTAACAAATGGTAGTTATATCAAGGAGAATATAGATAGAAGGTGAATGAATGAGATATATAAATGTGAAACTATGAGGAAATAACATAATCAATTCTATGTGATCAAAGTGTTTTTATTATCTTGGAGCAGGGTCACATGTGGGGAAGATTGAGACCAGACAGCTATGAAACAGTTGTCTTGAGAAGAGAGGCTAAGGTCTCATCCATTGGTTTTTCTTCCCCTTGATTAACCATAAGAAAATAAATCCATGTAAGAGAATTTGGAGGACGAATCAAGCAAGCACATGTACTTGTGACCCCTTTTTAGTTTGCTTGATATAGTCTTTCTCTTTATAGAACTATATCTATAGTTTTGTTGTAAACCATCTCAGTCGATTAATAATTTTTGTAGGTGAGGTTACAAGCCTACGTAGTTGAAGTAATGATTACATGAGTTGGTAGCATACAGTATTATCTAATATAACTAAGTTGAATAAATCAAAATGACTTACTTATCACACGTTATATATATATGGATCATATTTATTTAATGTTGCATATGCGAGTCCATATGATCTTTTTCGTGTACTATAATTTTTTTTCTTTATCTGTTTTGTCACCAGACCACTCACACATGTGGGACAGTTGCCATTCATTCTTTCAGTTGTGTAAAGTTTCGGATTTTTGGTCTGTACATTATGGCAGATAGTGTTCTAGATCGGAATAATTCATGGAACATATTCAGTGAACTCTTTCTCTAAAACTGTGTCGGGTAGTAATAATTAAAGAGTTATTCTTAGGTTCATCCCCTAGGGTGAACCTCAAGGTTCACCAACCAATAGTATTTGAGTATTTGATATTTGACATCTTTTAGAAAAGGAAACAAAATTTAATTTCTAAACTATATTGTATTTTAAAAATAAAAAATATAAATACATAAAAAATAGTAATAGTTACAAAATAAATAAATTAATATTATTAAGCTTTTAGTAAAATATTAAACCCTATATCCTAAATCCTAAACCCTAAAATCTTAGGTAAATCTTAAACCCAAAAATTTTAGATAAACCTAAACCTTTTTATAAATCCTAAACCCTAAATCACATATATTAAAAACTAAATCATAAAACACTAAACCCTAAATCCTAATCACTAAACCCTAAACCCTTGGGTAAACCCTGAACCCTTGGATAAATTATAAACTCAAACATTATATATTGGTCGGTGAACCTACAGATTCATGAATTATCCAAGGGTTTAGGGTTTAGTGATTAGAATTTAGGGTTTACTGTTTTTATGATTTAGGTTTTAATATTTATGATTTAGGGTTTAAGATTTATCAAAAGGCTTAGGGTTTACCTAAATTTTTTGGGTTTAGGATTTAGGGTATATGTTTTAGGATTTAGGGTATATAATTTAGTATTTTAGTGAAGGCTTAATAATATTAGTTTATTTATTTTTTGTAACTATTATTTTTTTTTATGTATTTATGATTTTTTTTAATTTTAATCTAATTTGAAAATTCAATTATGTTTCCTTTTTTAAAAGATATCAAATATCAAATACTTAAAGACTATTGGTTGGTGAATTTAAAGGTTCACCATAGGGGTGAACCCAAGAATAAGTCATAATTAAACGATCCCTTTCTTTTATATGAGAAAAGGATGAAATAGTGAAAAACAAGATTTTAGTTTAAAACGTTTATAGAAATTTACATCTAAACAAATTGGGGTTAAACTAAAAATGTAAGAATATTACATGATATGATTTACAAATTTATATTCTGAACAGTAAATTCTAATATATATTTGGATGGCTCAGTATTTTTTAATTTAATATTGTTAGATATGTTTGATACTTTATTGCTTTTGTAACAAACTTGGGATGAAAACCTACTGATGAAGTAAAATTATGATGTAGGTATACAGAATTGCAAATCATTGTTTTTCACTATTTCATTTTTTTCTCACATAAAATGAAGAACATGCTTAAAGTTCATAAGGTGTGGAATATTATGGAGACAACAAAGAAACAGAGGAAGCATAAGAAGCCTACTTCTGCTGATATAGAAGAAGAGGATGAAGAGCATGGATACTATGTAGGATATTTTGTGTAGGGCAAAATCAAGAATCAATTATGATGGCCAGGTTAGATATACGATCCATCAGAAGCTTCAGATTTAGCGTTGAAGATAAAGTAAAAGGGGATGTTGCTCATTGCGTATTTTGGAGAAGGGATATTCGCTTGCTGCGTTCCCTCGCAGTTGAAATCGTTTGCAGAGATCTTCAACGAGTGTTATAACGTAAACAACTCGAGAGGCATTAGAACCGCAATTAAGATACGTGCAACCGCTGAGATACCAATTGTTAGAGATATTGGTAGAGGTCATAGAATTGACTCAGATGATGGCAAGAGTGTGGCAGAATATATCTTTTATGATAGTGAAAATTCAACGACGTGGAGTTCAAGCAAACAAGAGACAGTTTATTAGACACATAGTTGTCCCACATCGGTAGTTAGAAAGGATCCTTAGTAATATATAAGGTGGATGGACCACTCCTCTTATCACCAATTGGTTTTAAGTGTGAAGTCCATCTAGCTTAACATGGTATCTTTTATCGTGCCCAAAGCTGGCCCATCGATCTTTGCCCATAAATTCCGAGATTGACGCTCAAAGAGCCATCATCTCGAGGGGGCGTATTAGACACAAAGTGTCCCACATCGGAAGTTGGAACTAACATTCACTAGTATATAAGATAGATGGGTCAATCCACTTATCACCAATTGGTTTTAAGTGTGAAGTCCATCTAGCTTAACACAGTTGTGTTACTGTCATGTGAAGCTAAAGACATGACAAGAACTGAATTTATGGAACAAGCTATATGGCTTCAAGAGTTACATCGGCATACATCCGAGAGTGAATAAAGAAGCGGTATTGTGATGAGAGCATTCGGGAAACTGAAGATCAGGGAGATAAGATGTAGTGTTGAAGATTTGTCAAAAGTGGATTTCAATTTTAAGGGAAGGAATGTTGAATTAAGCTTGAAAGAAAAGGAAATTGAGATATAAGTTAAAGATCTAATCCAACCGAGTTATGGTTAAGGAAAATGATTAGGAAAAGGAAATAAAGACATATGTTAAGTTTATAGATTTTAGGAGAAATATAATCTCGATATAAGAAGATACCAAAGTGTGGTATAACTTATGAATTTTTGTGAGAGATTGAGAGCTTAAATTTTTGAGTGATTTTCTTTATAAGATTAATAAGAGAATTATTATTATTATTGATTTCTTAGTTTGAATTCATTGAGATTGAGATTCTATAATGTCCTAGTTCATCTCTCAATCTTTAGCATTCTATCAATTGTTTTCTACAAATAGATTCCAGCTGAATTTTGTATACTTAGCCATTTAGTTAAGCTGATTTTATAAGTAACAGAACGTAACCATCTCCGAGAAAGTTCAAAATTGTGTATATTGAAATTATAGCCCACAATTTGAGAAATTGGGAAACAAATATATTAAACTCATACTAAATCTTCCGTGTTTCGTACATTTTTGAACGCGATCACAAATCACAACATGTCGCCCCAATTATAAATTTCTAATCTTTAATTTATTGGAATCATCCTTGCAGCACATAAAAACTATGATTGAAATTGCTTAAAAGATTCAAGAAACTATATATAATCAGAGTTTCCTGAAGTGAGTTAGCTGATCTAGAGCCGAGAGCACGACGCCTAGCTAAGCATCCATAGGATCACGAATATACCTATCTAAACTAGCTGAAGGGTGGGGACAAGCTTCATACCTGCAAAAGGAGTTGCAGAGAACCTTGGGAATTCTTGATCATGTCCTGAAGATTCACTATGGTTTTTCGATTTCTTTAGATCGGTTTTTAACCGGGTTGACTATCAATATTTTCACGGTTCTAGGTGTGTAGAGTACATGTAGTTAACGTTGCGTAGTTTAGATTCATCTTTTTTTTTTTTGACAGAGCTTCTGATTTGTATGAACACCTCAGATACTACAAAGTCTACAGTGACTTGTACAGTTGGAAAAAATGTTCAAATCAACCATGATAAGTTTAGATTATGATTACTAAAAGTTTGATACATAATTCATACATATGACCTCTTACAAATATCTTGTTTATCTCTTACTTGCTTGGTAAGTAAGCTGACATAAAACTCCATGCACAACTTCAGGTACATACACACAACTCATAGTCCCCAAGTGATGATTACCCTTGAGAATATGTACAACACCGAGACCATCAAAGTTCTTAACGGTACTAACATCTGATCAACTACGAATACTCCATCTTGGCAGAATTAGATGGGTCATCAAGAAGAAGAGATTGCCCAAAATAAAAGGAGTAAGAATAATTTCTTTGAGAGATGACAATTTTGATCTGAAACTTGAGTTTGGATGAGAAAAGTTATATCCGGTCTAAGAACACGAGAACTTTGGAATATTGAAACATAATAATGTTATCTGTTAACACCAATCATCATAGAGGTTAACTACAATGATCCTATCTAATCTTTCATCTCACTGAAAAGTACTCAGATAAAAGCCATAGACTTTTCAATATTCAAAAAAAATAAAAGCCATAGACTGAAACCATCATTGATGTGATGATGGCTCGTTTGTAGAATTGTTTCAGACATGAGTTGGGGCAGTTGTTGCAGGTATCGTAGTCTCTTGAGTTATATTTACTCCATTGGTAGCCCTTGCACGAATTTTAGTTGGAGGAGAGGGTTTGTCTGAAGCCACCTCAGGTGTCAACGGTCCCATCTTCTCCATCTTCTTCTGCTGATTATCAAGAGGTTTTTTTGCAACCTTTCACTTATGACTCCATCCGTTTGTTATTAGTCTGAAGCCTTCCATTTCTTTTGCAAATCGAGCCCATTACGAACCTCTATATATCATTATGACAAAGTTTGTATAATTTATGTTCTGATCTGCTCGGCTTGGAGACAGACCAAAGAGGGTATATGATTATCCAGCTACTCCAATGTCATCAACTACTAGCAACTTGCTTTCTTTAAGCACTCTATCACTGCAATTTATGATAATATGATCATACCTATCTCTCAATACCAATAAGAGGAAATGTGTGTTGTTGATGCATTTATGATTTATCATATAGCTTGGTACATATTTATCTATATAAAATGGACTATAATGTAGATAGTAGCAAGTATCCTGCAATATATTGACACAAATATTAATGCAACACAGAGTCCCCATACATCCACTGCACAGTAACATTGGTCTCAAGTAACTTCCAATTATAGTAATAAGCAGACACGTTATAGGCATGAATATGATGAGTATGTAGCTTCCATTCAGTTCCTCTCTATTTCTTAATCATGAAACTACATCTTTGTCTCTTTCTTTATTATTTCCACTCATCAAATCTAATCGAACATAACCTAGCTATACTCATTATTCTGTAACGAAAAAATAATCATGAACCACTACAATAACTATGAAGAAGGGATGATTCCATGGCCTCCCAGGACCTACACTTGCAGCTTCTGCAGTAGAGAGTTTAGATCCGCTCAAGCACTTGGAGGCCACATGAATATTATTAACAAAAGAGACAGCAAAACTCAGGCAGGTCTTTTCTTGGTTTATTGAACCTCACCATAACATACCTTATCGCAACCCCAACCCTATCCCTGACTTTAGCTCTTCTTCTCCAATAACGTCAGCTCATATTGAGCCTTCCCTAACCAACAAGGTATAAAAAACACTCTTTTTTCTTCAGCCCGGTTTGATCTTTTGAATAACACTACTAGCTATGGAGGTTTCATGGTGGAAAGAGAGAAGAACAAGATCAATATATGTAGCAGATCGAGCTCAAGAAGAGTGTCATGGATCAATGTTATGCTGCAAAATGTGAGATAAAACTCGGGGATTTGATGAACAAGAAAGATAGAGTCATGGGATTGGAGCTTGGGATGGATTTGAGGAATCCATAACAACTTCTTGATTTGGAGATTATTTGGCTAAAACTGTACTACTTGAAGAATTTATTAACAGTCCAATCACATTGACTTCTGTCTCCATCTCAAACTCACATGCTTCTCGTTATGTCTTCTCGCCGGTTTTTTCATAAACCTAGAATTTCTCAATTTTTGTCTGAGGTGATTGATCTCTCGAACTGTATGACATACATAGCTATACACTAAGGGGGGTGTATTCAACTAAGGGTTTTAAGTGATTTGTATTAAAATGACAAATCTACTGTTATTCAAACGTATATTTTAAAAAACACTTTAAAATCCAGTGTTATTGAACTTGACATTTTATAAAACACTCTGAAATCCACTGTTATTGAACAAAATTTAAGTTGGAGATTTTAGAGTACTTTAAGTGTTTCTAGAGTGTTTGAGGGAAGTTCTTTAGTTATAAAAATAAAAATCCAAATCTCACTGTTTTAGATGAGATTTTAGAGTGTTTTAACAAAAGTCACATCAAATTCTCTAATTCTCCTACAATCATCTCAAAACTCATTAAAAAATCAAATCACTTCAAATTTCAGATTCAATACACCCCCTTAATAGTCTAATAATGTAACATAGTTCGACATGAAGAAAATAAAAAGAAAATGAGAACATAATTATGGTGAAATAATAACATAAGTTACTATATGAGTAGTAGAGCTTTTAACATCAAAGCACCAGTGGTCTAGTGGTAGAATAGTACCCTGCCACGGTACAGACCCGGCTTCGATTCCCGGCTGGTGCAGTTTTCTTTTATTTTTAACTACATTTTATTAAGCCACTATGTAAACAGCCCATTTGGACTTTACCGGTCCCATTTTGCTTCTCAATCCGTATTCATTCCTTGATCAAGTCCCAAACTATTTGTATGAATTCGTCGTGTCTGCAGGAAGTAACAATAAAACATGGGCTTGATTTCGAATTTACTTGACGAAATGTTGTCTTGATAACTAATAACCATAATATATAATTTAATCTTAATGTTCAGGTTGGTTAATTTAAAAAGTGTCGGTAATAAAATTACCAATTGGGATGGTTCTCTTTTGTGTGTCTCTTTGGTCTTGGTACTATATAGTTTCCGGGATGGTTTGTTTTATAACAGTGGCTTTATTCTATTAACTCCTACGATGGACTTGATAATCTACACGACAGGCTTGAGTATAGTTGAAGTTCTTTTCTCTTTCAAATTTGTTAGTTTTGTTGTTGTCCAAAAACGATACTCCCGGGTAGGATTGTCCGGCTTCTCGCTCCGGTATCAAGAAAAAAAAACAGCTTAGTTTCCAAATTTCTTTTGGTTAGTGTTATTTTGTTGATCTCAGCCCATCTTTGTTTAGGATAGAGTGATTGTGTGTAGTGAACTATGTTGTAATGTTGGTGATTAATATCAATTTGAGGATGGCCAAAAAAATTACCAATTATAAATCACATCCACTTAACTAAATAACTTACGAGCACACGAGTGTTCGGTGAAAGTCACATGCACACACTATCCTTTCTGCACCACACGATCTCTCTCCCAGTCTCTCGTGTACAAAATCCATAATTACATTTATTAATTCTTTTGGCATATAGAAAACATGATTACTAGTCTGTACCAGCCCCACACTCACTCCATTGTAACCGAATATTCGTAAGCCACGTAAGCAGATTCAGCACAATCAATCAATTTTAAAGAGCTTTAGTGTTTAAGAATTATAAAAAAAGCTTGTGTTTAAGAACTACTAGATCTTGACCCACACAACCGTTCGGATGATTATTTTATTTTTACAAATATAATTTTATTTTTACGTAATTAATTGTACTAATTTATCATATTATTAATTGTTTAATATAACATTTTAAAACACAACTTTATAGTTCACATGCAATAATTAATTTATTTGTTTTAAATGTTCAGTAATAGCATATTTTAAATCATGGAATTTTGTTCAAAAAAAAGTTATACAAAATTCTCAAATGAAAAATATTATTGGTTAAAGATAAATTTTTTATTGAAAATTATTATATTAAATTAATATCACAGTCTAATACAAAATTGTACATGAGTTTAGTTATAATTACAAAACTAATTAGATATTTTATAAGTTTTTTGGGAAAATTGCTAAATATGACTCACAACTTGATTTCAAATGCAAAAGTATACCCAAACTTGAATCAAATGCAAAAGTAATCCAGAAAAGCTATTGAATTACAATCAGCCTTCTTGTGACCAAACAAAAAACCTGAATTTGTTTTTACGTTTATAACATCAGTAAGTCGTCTGATATAGTTGATCTTAAAAATAATTTATAAATTTTGTAAAAAATATTTTGATAAGTGAAAAATTGAAATCATGTAATTAACATATGTTATAAGTGATATAAATTAAGATATAATAAAGGTGGATTGTTTTCAAAATTGAAATCATGTAATTAACATATGTTATAAGTGAAAGATTGAAATCATGTAATTATGTAATTAACATATGTTGTAAAACATATGTTGTAGTATTGTATGTATTCTTAGGGTTAGATTTTGGAAAGTTTGAATGTTTTTTTTGAAATTTAAATTTTTACCTATATGTGTTTATTTTTGTGTATAGTAAACACTTTTTAAGTTTCATTTGATTTTATGAAGTGTTTAGTTAGTAAATTAAGTTTAGGGGTTATGTTTGGGGTTATGTTTAGGGTCTAGACGACTAACTTGTAAGTCATCCAAATGTTCCCGCCTTTTCTAAAAATTTATTTTCCCGCTTAAATATTATTTTATTCAGAAGAAAGAAAAATAAAATTTTACATAATAATAATTGTTTACTAAACTAAAATTTAAAATCAAAAATGTTTTTTTGAAAAATTAAAATTTTTACCTATATATGTTTATTTATGTGTATAGTAAACACTTTTTAAATTTTATTTGATTTTATGAAGTGTTTAGTTAGTTAATTTTGTTTAGAAGTTATATTTAGGGTGTAAACTTACAAGTAAGTCGTTTACGAAGTCGTCTGAATCAAAAATATTTAACCTAATTAGAATTTTTATCTCTTTGTATAAGAAATATTTACACATTCTCTCTTTTCCTCTCAAATGGCTGGAACAAAATATAATGTTTATCATTCTAAAACTCTTCCTACCTCCCTCTAATCTTTTTAAATTTATAAACACCAAGCTTTATATCAATTTATTGTTTTTGTCTTATGTCTTTCTCACTAATTTATCTTGTTTTTGCAGTTTTTTCATCACATGGTTATCATATTCCACTCATTTAAAGGTAGATCTATTCATTTTAGATATGTATTTTTGAATGTTTAATAAAGGTAGATTTATCTAATCTTCCACTCATTTTCTCTGTTTTGAAGTCATTTGAACGTTTTTGGATATGCAAGTTTTTCATATCTGGATTTGGATATGCATGTTTTTAAGATCTGGAAGACTTCTGGGATGACTTACCTGTTAGTCGTCTGAAATATAATGCGCTAGACGACTTCCAGGAAGTCTTCCAGACGACTAGTGTAGAAGACTTCCACGAACGTCTTCTCGGATCAGTTAGAAACTTTGATTAACATGAATGTTGGTTATCTCATAAATATCACCAATTATGTTATAAATTTCATTCAGTGGTCCCAATATTGATTAATATACATGAATTAATAAGAAAATGTTAAATTTTTTTATACTTTTAGAGAAATGAAAGTTTACTAAACATTGACACAGACGACATCCAAGTAAATCGTCCATCAGGTCATTTTTGCAATTGACTTTTAAATGTGTTCTTAGAGACGACTTACTCGTAAGTCATCCATTTTTGTTAGTTAAAAAACCTCGAGAGTACCTGTAAGTTGTCTAGGATAAACTGGTTAGTTTTGTATTTGACCGAATTGTGTCAGAAATTTGATTTTTCATGGACGACTTATTTGTAAGTCGTCTCTGGGAAAACAAAAAAAAATCAATATTTTATGAAAGCTAGATGACTTAATTGTAAGTCGCTTCAGGTTAATTTGCAATTGGAAAATAAAACAAAAATATTTATTTTGTTCCAAACGACTTACTTGGAAATTGTCCGTTTAGACGACTTACACGAAAGTCGTCCAAGATAAAAAAAAAGCTTTGACTAGAATCTCGGAATAAAATCATGGACGACTTTGCTTATCATAAACGACTTTCAACTAAGTCGTCCAGCCAGAAGACTTCCGTGTAAGTCGTCTGGGAAACCTTAAATATTTAAGTTTTATTTTTCAATTGCAAAACTAACCTGAGACGACTTATCTGGAAGTCGTCTAGCTTTACTAAAATATTGATTTTTTTTTGTTCTCCCAGAGACGACTTACATGTAAGTCGTCCAGGAAAAGTCAAATTTCTGACACAGTTCGGTCAAATGCAAAATTAACTTGTTTATCGTAGACGGCTTACAAGTAAATCGTCTTGGGTACTCTCAAGATTTTTTTTAACAAACAAAAATGAACGCCTTATTTGTAAGTCGTCAATTTGACCAAAAGACTTACCCCTAAGTATTCTACAGACAGAAGTTTTAGGCGGACAGATCTAGAAAAAAAGAAATCAATTTTATACCTTAAATCAATGAGATGACTTCCTTAGCACACAAAGATCTTCTCCAACCACACAGAGCCTCAAATGAAAGTAACCTATTAAGAATCGTAAGCTTGAATTGCTCTATCAACCATAAAAAAATTAGAATAATTAAAAAGCTTGAGTTTTTTTGGATTAATATGGAGACAAAGTGGAATAGATATTATTTTTAGTTCATAAGAATTGAGAAAGAAAGAGTGTAAATCGATGAGATGCATTAAGAGTTTCAAATTGGTTGTTCATGGTGGTTGAAGAATTGATGTCAATGGCAATCTTGTAAATACTTGAAGATGATGAGGTTGACAGAGTAAAAAGACCATTTTCGAAAATAAAAAAATAAAATGATTTAATGGCATTTTCGTAAATAATGTGAATTTGTGGGATGATATGGCAAAAGAAAATTGAAACAATTAGGTTAGTTTTGTGTTTAACTTTGAGTTTTGAGTCAATTTTGCATAAACCCCAAGTTTTTAGTTAAAATGAAATATTAATTTAATTTTAAAATAAACACGAGATTAATTAAATATTAAAAATGAAAAATGAAATATATATTTATTTTCAATAAACACGAAATTACTTAAATATTTAAAAGATTTACTTAAAAATGGAATATGTATTTGTATTGTAAATTAAAATATATGAAAATATTTTATTCAAATATAATTTCAGAGTAAATATAGGAATATTTATTTGATTTGGTTTTATTAAAATAATTAAATTAATTTCATATTTATACATAAATTAATTGAAACAAGAAATTGTTTAAATTAAAAATTACACAGAAAAAAGTCGTGATTTCTGCTTAATATATAAGATACCCGAAGAAAAAAGAATTATACTACAAAATGGCCTCCAAATACATTCAAAAAGAATTATACTACAAAATGGCCTCCAAATACATTCATGGCATTAGCATTTACCGGTTTACCCGGTCTCCCACGTCACGACAAACAGCAGCAGTTCCAACGTCCGGCGTTCGGCGGAAGAACTTATAGATTACTCAAAATAATTGATTAATAAGTTAGTTTTGCTTTGATGAAACTCCAACAAACATACGTATCCGTGTATAAAAAAATACGAGAAAAAGTGATAGAAGACCTAAGACCACCTTATTTACCAAGAATATGGATATTTTTTTTGTAGAAATGGACGAGTGCAAAGAAATTTAAGTTGGACTAGTTTAAAAATAATTAATACTTGATTTTTTTTTTAATAAAATAGAACTCTGATGTTGCGGTCTCCACTGTCGATTGTCTCCTTAGAATCCAACATGTGGCCCTCCATTGTCTACCATTCACACAATTTGGCTCACACGATAAGATTGGACATTAATTGTATTCTTTTTCTTTAAACTAAAATATCACATAATGATAATTGTTTGAGCAATTTCCTTATGATTAACAAGACCAGTCATGTGGAAGCACGTTAACCAACCGCTTAAGATTTAAAAGACTTAGAATCTGCGTCAAAATTTGGAGTTCGAATTCCAAGCTATACAATTTTTTTGTAACTTATAGGATGCAAATCTTATTAGATGTAATTCCATAATAATGTATATAATATATTTGTAAAATTGTTCATCAATATCTAATATTTGCAAGTAATTAACCATTATATATAATAAAGTTAGAGATTATACGATAATGCAATGTGTCATCCAACATAAAAAACAAAACAATTCCTCTTATACATTTGCATATATGAGAAATTAAGTAAATACAATAAAATAGTTCTTAAGCATCTTATAGACTTACACAAAGGGTACACAATAAATGCAAACAAACAAGTAAGGCCTCGAATTATTGTCGGTAATGGTCTCGTTTACTGATGTGGTGTTCAAGTTTTCTAAAAATCTACGATGGTAGAAAATCAAACTTATAATCCAAATCATTACCAAAATGTAATTTGACACTTTAGAATAAACATTAAAAATTATTTAAATTAATAATATTGAGACTTAAGAATTTATTAATTTATAGTTATCAATTCAAAGGAAAATCCTTTTTTATATTTAATTTCATACAACAATATTTTTGGTGTAGGAAAATGAAAAGAATATTCCATTTATGATATTATATATTGGCTAAGTTTATAGAGATAAATCTTAGTTGTTTTTATTAGATTATTGATGAATTTTATGTATGACATATCACAGAATATAAATTCATTTTTATATGTAGTTCAATAGAGTTATAAATAAAACTCGAGACAAAATTTATTTAGAAGAAAGATAAACAACAAATTTTTGTGTATGTTTATATAAACTTTACATATATGATATTTATTAATTTATGATTTTAATGGGATCATATATTTACTTAAAATTTTTAAAAATATTATTTTCTTATTATCTTAACAAATTATATTATACTTTATGCCAGTCTAACTTAAAAGAGCGGAGTTATTTATTGGGATTTTACTGTAGTTTCTTGTGAAATCAAGTTCTAAGACTTTCTAAACTCCATTATTGTTTTTAATTTATGATATTATACTTATAGTTTCATCACAACATTACAATTTCTAAACGAAATAAGTGTGGCTGGAACACTGGTGATGGGGTTTGACCACAAAAAAAACACCAGTGATGGAGAACTATAGAATTTTATATACAAAGCTAATACAATATGGTAGACCACAAGAAACTAATTAAAACATTATCATATTATGTCACTGTTTAGGGCTGGGCGTTCGGATACCCATTCGGGTTTCGGTTCAGTCCATTCGGGTTTCGGGTTTTCGGGGTCAAAGATTTCAGCCCCATTCGGATATTTCTAAATTTCAGTTCGGGTTCGGTTCGGATCTTTGCGGGTTCGGTTCGGGTTCGGATAACTCATTTAAAATGGCTTTAAATTTTCAAATTCATTATATACTTTAAATTTTCAAAATCTATAAGAAAAATAATATATTACATATAAATTTTCATAACATATATGTCAAAATACTTTAATTTAATATATAAATTGATTTTCTTTGAATATTTGGATAAAGAATCAATAAATATTTAACTATTTTGGTGTTTTCAGTATACTTTAGCTATTTCAAACATTTACTTTTGACTATTTGCATATATTTTCCGAGTATTTTGGAAAACTTAAAGGTATCTTATATATTTTTAATATTTTTAATATACATTATATATAAAAATAATGTATATATTTAAGTATATAAATTTATTTCGGATACATTCGGGTACCCAAAATATTTCGGTTCGGATCGGGTTCGGTTTCGGTTCTTTAAATACCGAAATTTTGAACCCGTTCGGATAGTTAATCAATTTCGGTTCGGGTTCGGTGCTACTTTTTCGGATCGGGTTCGGTTCAGTTTTTCGGGTTCAGATTTTTTGCCCAGCCCTATCACTGTTTATGATCACTGAGAGAACATATATAATAAGTCGGCCCAAGAGAAAGCCTCTTCTCAATCATCATAAATGCTCCTTTATAAAAGTCCACCCAAAGTCAAAACACTTAACAATTCTCCATCATCATTGCATTTCTTTTTCTTTTACCTCCATCTCTATTTCCTAGTTTGCTCGTGCACATCTCCAACGATCCCAATTCAAAAATCATCACTTCTTTCATATCTTTTTTAATATATCTTGAAAAAACATCTTACAAAAGAGAACAGAAACAAGAGAATCCTTCTTTCTTTTGTGTACAAAATAACATAAAGACACCTTTTTCGTAGATGGCAACTTCCGGTAACAGTACAACGGCAGGAACAGGTTCACCGTGCGGCGCGTGCAAGTTCCTGAGGAGGAAGTGCTTATCGGATTGTATATTCGCACCTTACTTCTCATCGGAACAAGGAGCAGCAAGATTCGCAGCTATTCACAAGGTGTTTGGAGCCAGCAACGTCTCTAAGCTCTTGCTTAATGTCCCAATCCATGATCGATGTGAAGCTGTTGTCACCATCGCCTACGAAGCTCAAGCTCGTCTTCATGATCCTGTGTATGGCTGTGTCTCTCATATTTTCTCCCTCCAACAACAGGTAGATTAACTGAGCAGTCACTAGTAATCCATCAAATTTTTTTAGTCACTGGATTTTTATGGTCGTCGATTGGTAGGCGATTGTGTGCATAGAGTTAGATTTCCAATAAAATATTGAGGAATCAGTATCAACTAATTTCCCAATCAAAACGTTTGTTTTCACACTAGTTTCTTAATATATATTTCTTTAGTTTATAGGAAAAACGTTACGGCAACTACTAGTATGCTGTAACCGGTGGGGTTGGCCTGGTGGTGTTGAGGGAGCTTCGCCCCCAATACGCACCCAGGTTCGAACCGCTGGCCAGGCAATTGGGGTATCTAATTTCCCATCAGAGCCGGTCCTAGTTTATTTAAGGCTACAAGCCAAACACAAAAAAATGGCCGAAAAAATAATCAAGAATGTAGATGGTTTTGAACCCATGACATGCTGAACCATACCTCACCTTTAAACCAATAGGCTAAAGACAATTTCAATAATTTTGTGGCTGGTTAAAACCTTATTTAAAATACGGCCGCAAGCACGTGCTTCTTCCGCTTTGTGTCAGGGCCGCCTCTGTTCCCCATAGTACCAAATGGTCCGCCTCGCGCCGAGGGGTTAGCCCCTAGGAGTGGAAGTCCCTCCAGGTTAATCAAAAAGAAAAAAAAAAAAAAAAACTACTAGTATGCTGTTTTCCAATAACTTCATGTCATGACTATTTTTCTTTCATGCATTTGGCATTTTTGATTCGCCAAATCTAGAGTAAACAAAATTATCTATTTCTTTTTCAGAAAGATAAATGTTTTAACGTATTTCTTTGAAATATAAACTCGCTCAATTCTTTTATTAAAAAGAGATTGAACGGAGTTTAATTGCTTTAACCTTTTTAATATTAAAAAGCAACAAATAAGCATATTGTTTATTACTCTTGGAAAATCAACCAGTATATATATGTAACTACAAATAAATATGTTTAGAAATGCCATTGAAATTTCCATAAAGATGCAAGCCAATATCTTACCTTTCTTTTGTTGGCACAAAACAATAACTTTAATGAAATGAAATAGATTATATATTAGAAGTATATATATACATGAAGAATGAGATTTTATTAATTCTTCTACATATATGTGTGTGTGAATTTTCAAGATTTAAGCAGAATTGAATCAATTTTGTCTAACAATTAGCGTTTGATTGGTTTATTATACATAGGTAGCTTACTTGCAAGCACAAGTCATGCAAATGAAGGCACATATCGCCGGCCACCAGACATCAGCCGCAGAAGGTACTCACCAATTTGAGATGTGGCAACAAACTAGTGACTCACTGATCGATAGTGCATACTCCACACCATATAACCATCACCATCATACTTACTGCGGTCACATAAACCCTAATAATCCGGTCTCGCCACAGAGCTCGCTAGAAGAATCTTTCAGCAACACGAGCAGTGACGTCAAAACTACAGCTGACGTACGAGAGACTCACCAAACCGGAGGTGGCGTATACGGTAAGGATGACTTAGGGTTTCAGGAAGGATATCCTAACAAAAAGAGATCCGTGAGTTATTGTAATAGAGATTTAGGTGAGCTTCAGGCTTTGGCTCTTAGAATGATGAAGAATTAAGATAAGTTATTTTTGCTAAAAATTAAGATGAGTTGGTACTTTGGGAAAAATAAAAAAACAGTTGGTAACTTATCTAGACAGCGGCGAAGAAATAAGATGGTTTTTGACAAGAAATAAAAGATAGCAAAACAATGGATGTTCACATGCTATCATCAACAAAAATGTCTACATGCCTGTTTGTTCTGCAGTTGTTAGCGATGGTGGCTAAAGTTAAGCAGTGACTAGCTTATATTCAATGACAGGTTTCAGCGATATATCGTAATCGATTTAACAAATCATTTCAACGATATAGTGTTACATGTCTTAAATTATCATTCATTAAGGTAAATAATAATACGACATTCTTGCACGATGATTGCATATCTTAAATTCTCTTAAACTTGTTTTTTGGATTTTAAAGATCAGTAATAGAAATGCTTCTGTGTGTGTGAAGATAGAACATACTTTACAGCATTTTAACAAAAAGGTGTAAATGGTCAATATAAATAACAAAGTAATCAATATTTAAATTTAGAAAAGAGCAAGTCCACCGTGAAGAATTGTAAAACTAATTTAAACCTCAAGGAAGATGGTCTGTGTATATGCTTGTCTGTGTATATGCTTGCCAACTAACGATATTTTTCAGCTTAAGGCTAGAAATTACATGGCAATGTAAAACAATATGAATAAAGTATACTTTTATAAAAAGATAATATGAATAAAGTCTACTTTATTTTCAATATAAAACTCTAATTTTATAAGGCATGAATAAATAAAGAAGAAATAAAACTGTTGATAAAACAATTCTCTAAGAGAAAACATTTGAAAAACATAGGAGGGATGAATGTTATGATTGTCTGTCAGAGAAGCAAATCAGCGAAAATCATTTCATCTATACGTTTTGGACCACGCTTTAATATTACATTTAATAAACATGTTTACCTAATACTATTAACTAAGCATTAAGCATTGTCTAGTTAAATAGGCTAGCACCAATCCCCCATAAGTTGTAGTGGTCCTATTAGACAAAGTGTCCCCCAAATTGTATGCCATCTTTTCAACTGAATTCAATTAATGACCTTTAATTAGTTTTGCTTTGCAAACTCTAAATAATCCCATCTAATTATTAACCCAATCCTCCACCAAGAAGCTTCGGTTGTTGTCCACAACTAAAGTCACTAGTACTCTTTTAGTGTTTGAGAAAGGACTTTGTGATTTGCAATCTCGAGGTAACCTTATCAAGAAATTTAAACAAAGTTACTAATAACAGTGAAAAATAAGTTTAAGTGAGCACCTGACCTGATCAATAATACTTCAACCTGGTTAATTACTAGTACTCTTTTACCAGTAATTAAAAAAAAATATACTTCACGTGGACATTTAAAAAAAAAAATACTTCAACCTGGTTAATTAGTTTGACAGTTACTAACAACGCGTATTTTGAAAGTTTACTTTTGTGTAACATTTGGAATGCTACCCGTATATTAGTAAAATGTGTCACTTCATTAGTTTATTACTTTTATCATTTATCATGTCAAAATGTTGGTCGCCTCGACATGCATGTATAGCGGCGATTGGAAAATGTGGACATTGTAACACCTTATTACATTGCAGATTACCAGCTTAGGAAAAAAAAGATTACTTTTGCTAAATTAAGAGAAATTAAAATAGATACATCATCCAGTTGGTTATTAAAATGCATTCTAGTCGATCTAAAGATAGTTTTTAAGTATGATATGATTTAGGTGGTAAACATGTATATGGTTTATAAATTAAATACATCTCCAAACCAAATTTATGATCAAAATGTTATATATGGCTGCGACTTGTCAACAATGATTCGGCGAATGCCTATTCTTAGTCAAACCGTTTATGGATGTGAATGTTTATTAAATAATATCCGAACTCTTCGAGCCAACGTTATTAACCCTTCCTATATTATATAGAACATATCAAAAGAGCATGGTCAAAGCATAATTTCACCACTTAGACATTCATCAAGAAACGTATATATGATTATCAAGAAACAAAGCATATAGAAAACTCTGAAATACATTGAAAACAAGACTGATAAATGAAAAAAGAAAGAGAAGAAGACTCTTGACTGTAAGAAACTCTCCTCGATTCCTTCTTGTTGGATTGATGGTGCTTGGCAGGAAGATACACAAATCGGAGGGATGGGCTGGATAATTAAGAATGCAGCAGGAGAGGTGATCTGCAGGGGTTCTTCCAACCGGTCACATGTTAGCTCAGCTCTGATGTCGGAAGCGCTAGCGTTGCGTGAAGTATTAAAGAAGGCAAAGGAGTTGAATCTTCAAAGTCTTCAAGTGTTTTCGGACTCTCAAGTCCTCATCCTAACCCTGCGTTCAGGGAGGGACATGAACGAGATTGCAGGAGTCCTACAGGACATCAAAGTCCTTGCCACTCTCTTCTGTCCGGTTTCTTTCTGTTTTATTCCTCGTAGTGATAATGTTCAGGCTGATTCTCTCGCTCGATCAGGCTTTGGTAGATTTATTAATGCTGTGTGATCTTTTGAAGTTTGTAATCTGGATGATTTTAAGTAATGCAAGTATCTGTTTGACAAAAAAAAAAAATGAAAAAAGCTCATGATCGAGGATTAATTGGATTTAGAAAAGGTTATTCTGATCATCAGGGAGCATCTATCTATATTATTATATATAAAAAGTAACTTCATCATGATAGTGCGTTTATTTTAGTTCAAATGACGTGTAAACTGAAAGAGAATAAACACGAACTCTTGTCATCTTGTCAAATAGATTGAAAGTTGAAGCGGCAGGACTTAACGCACGTGGACTCGTGGCTTAAGTCCAATCAAATTGTTTGACCGTTGAAATAACACACGTGCGGCTTGTCTAACTAATTTGCTCGCGGGACCCACTTCCCAAAAAATTCCCCAGGCCGTGAATATCAAATTAAATTTGGCTCTACGTACACCCATTATTTATTAGGAAAAGTTAGCCCATTATGCTTTTAAACGGGCCTATTAAGTTTCAATGTTAATATAAGAAACTCTTTTTATACTAATAATTTTACTTAGACACGAGAAAATGCTGAAAATCAGCATTAAATTTTCTTACAAGATTGCTAGGCACAAGATTTTACTCCCTCTAAGTGTCATTTTAGTTTTTTTTTTCTTGTTACACAAAAGTGTCACGTTACAATTCCAATATAAATTATATTTATAGTCAACTGAAAATTAATTATAAACTACATTGATTTTATAAATAATTTTATTTATCTCAAATACTATTGGTCAGAGATGTGTAATTAATAACAACAAACATATATTTCTGTCACTTTTTAATCTATGTAAAAAATATCAAAATGACACTTATTCAAAAAGGAGAGAATACAAAACTATGACGTTTTTGATAAATTTTCCCGGTTATATGAGGTGGGATATTCGATAACCAGATTGCAATCAATTTTCAGAAATGAAAATGAATTGTGTTCATTACTTTTTTTAGAGTAACTGTGTCTCATTGCTCTCTTAATAGACCTGAGCCCTACCTACAAATAGGGTTGTACATTTTATCCGTTAAATTTGATTCGATTCTTTATTCGTTTCGATACGATCCGAAAATTCCGGATATTCGTAAATCTTCGAATCAAAGCAAATACTAAAAATTAATATCCATTAAAATCGAAACAAATCACAAATATTAAAATTTTAGGAAACATATATCCGATCCGGCAATATATAAATACATGTATATCTTGATAATATTTAAAATTTTAAATGTATAAATTTATATAATTATTATTCTAACATATGATTCGTGTTATTATAATTTTTAACTAAGTTTAATTTTTTCACAAAATATGTAAATTCACTACTTCTTTTAATTTTTATCTTATATATCATGTAAAAAATATTTTACAAAACAAATTTTGTATCGAATTTTTAAAATTATTTGTATTAATTAAAACAAATGAGATATTCGTAAGTATTCGTAAATATCCACAAATATTTATTTAGGAGGATGTATTCAATTTAACATTTGATGTGATTTGATTTTTAATGGAGTTTTAGATGATTTTGATAAGTTGCAGAGATTTAGGTGATTTTTGTTAAACAACTCTAGAATATCACCTAAAACAATGAGATTTGAGTTTTGATTTTTTTAACTAAGAAACTTCACCCAAACACCCTAAAATCACCTCAAAACATTAAAATCCCACAACTTAAAATATTTTCAATAACAGTAGATTTCAGAGTACTTTACGAAATGTCAAGTTCAATAACTGTGGATTTTAAATGAGTTTTTAAAATTCATGTTTGAATAACAGTAGATTTGTCATTTTAATACAAATCACCTGAAACTCTCGGTTGAATACACCTCCCTTATTTTCCGGATATCCATTTTTCAGAATATCCGTATTTTCCAGAAACAAAGTAAATCAAAAAATTAGATATTCGTAACTTATGAATCAAATCACAAATACCTTCAAAAACCCGGATATTCGATATGTGACCAGACCTACGTACAAGGCTACGACTACAACTCGAAAGGAGATTGATAAAAACAAGCATATACAAGGGTACTTGCGTCTTTTGATCTTTTAAGTTTTAACCCTTCAGTGCTTGTAAAATAAAACACTTTTGCTGCAAGAAAAATTCGTCTAATTTTTTTTTGTTTGGTAGAATAGCTGTTTATAAACGATTTCGTCGTGTTGACAAATTCGTATTGACAGACGAGTTCGGTGATTTCCAGATAAAGGGAGCGATATAGGCACTACTACAGTCCTTTCGATCAAACTCAACCACTGTTAGGTAATCACTTCCCCCGAAAGTTGTGTTGACAAAGTCGTGTTGACAGAAACCGATCAAGAAAAATCAACTCAGCTATTGTGTTGAAAAGTGATGAGAACTAAAATGAAGATGCAACAATGAACATAGTACAAAAGCAGTTTACAAAAAAAAAACAATGACCATAGTAACCATAAATCACAGAAGGAATTACATGAACCTCCAGACTTTTATTTTCGACGTAAAACAATGTCGTCAAAAGACACAAGCTTAGCAACAGCAGCAGCAGCAGATTTAGACTTTTCCCTTTTCAGTTCAACTTTGAGATCCAACAAAGTCAGCTCCAGGTTCTTGATGCGTTGCTCAACTTCTTGGACCCGAGATCCATCCGCATCTGCATTGTTTCTCTCCAAGGACACCTCATCAAGCTTTGACTTTAACCAATCCAGCTTGAATCCCGCTTCTGTTAGCTCATTCAACTGGCTCTCAGCGTTGCTTAGCTCAGTATCAGAAAAGCTCTGTGGAGGCTTGCGCAGTGTCTCGATGAGGCTGAGAAGAAGATTCATGTACGCTGCCTTCACACCTTTGTCCTTTGGTTTGAAATCAATAGCAATGTTTGGGTGTTCCTTGAAAATTTTGTGCACCGAATCATACTGCCAGCAAGAAAAGGTGTGCAGGTTGTTACGAATGAAAGTCATATATCAATAATTACTGGAGAGATAATTAATTAATATATAAAAATGGTTAGAGTCCATCCAGTTATGGCCAGTTTTAAATTGAAAACTTATATTGAACATAGGTCAAATATTATTTAGTTAACCACAAGCATCCAGTTATCCAAAGGAAGCTCCTTAACATACCTGACTATAAAGAACCTCAAAACCCTTGAGAACTAATGTCTCTTGCCCGGTTAACTCTGCTTCATGAACAATGTCAACTACTTCTACATCCACTTTAATGATCAGTTTGCTATTTTCCAGAAATCCTTCTTCTTTAAGCTTGCTAAGTGGCAATGTCTTATGACCCCAGGGTGAGAGCTGAGCGCAGAATAAACATGATCTTTCTGCAAGACAAAAAAAATATTAAAATATAAACTCTTCTTTCAAGCAGGTATGGTGTAAAATTTATGTTCCTATATACTCAAAATATGGAAGATATTCTGGACAATAGCCCTGATTTCTTCATGATCCACTTTTATATCTTTCATATACTCTAGTGTTTACTCGAGAAGTTCTCACTAAATGTTTGGTATCAACTGAAAGGTCAAACATTCCTCCCTAAAAAAATTATTTTTCGCAATAATATCAATGTTTAAACCAAAATAATTAAAACATTACATTTATTTCATAAAACTAAGATGTTATGCATAAAACACAACTGATTAAACAATTTTTTTGTCTTTCTAGAAAAATATAATCAAAACTGCAAAATATAATTGGTTAAATTGTTTTCAATAAATTTTAAACATAGAAATGCCAAAAAATTACATTTATAAACATCTTTTTTTAAAAAAAAAAACATCATATATTACAAGAGGGATGGGATATAAAGCATGGAAGAAGATTTTTTTTTTTATCAAAAACATGGAAGAAGATATGATTACTATTACCAGTTGCGCGGTGGAGAACCTTTCCAGATTGGCTTCAAAAGAGTGAATCGAAAGTTAGCTTTCCTTTCCCATCCAGTTCGCAATGATTTAGGATTATAAACGCATAGGTACACACTCAAGTGATCATCAAATAATATGGCTTTCCTTGGGATGAACTAGAAGATACCTAAAAGATTAAAAACAAAGAGTACTCATTCTAGCTAGTTTCATATAAACATTGATTCTTCTCGCTTACCATTCACACCCGCCGCTTAAAAACTTTGGAGACTTTATCGGATATATTATTGTCGGAGAAGTTATCTATCTCGAACGTGTAACTCGTTTGCAACTGATCACTCTTATCTGTTCAAAAACGATTCTCTTAGCCTTTGTTTCTTTGAGTTTTGAGGGATAAAACAACCAAACAAAAGCTGAAGGCGAAGGAAATCATGAGAAATTTCGACTTACCTGAGATACTCTTCTGCATTTGATTCCCCATATCTTATGATGAGGCTTCTTCATTCAAGCGGTAGAATAGTTTTTGAAAGAAAGTTGTAGTGCAAAGCGAAACCCTAATTAATTAGGAGAGATTAAACACCGAGTATTTATAAGCCTAAATCTACAAAATCTCACAAAATATAATACTGGATAAATTTCCTTACAATTTAGTTACAAGATTTACAACAAAAAGAATCTTGTAACTGAATACAAAACAATCAACTGTATCAAAATTTCAGTTTGAAAAAGTTCAATTATAATATTGAGATTTTGTAAGATTTTATTTTTACATGAAACGGTTATTTTATTATTTAAATTTGAAATGTTCTATATAACCAAATTTAACCAAATTGGAATAGAATAAACCAATTGATAGATATCTATCTATCCTATTAAAAGTGAAGTACAAATGAGAAATAACCCTGATTTTTTCTTAATATTTACAGTTAAATGCCACTGAATTAATACACAGTCGTATAATTAACGTTACTAACCCATTTCATTAAATTTGACCCGCGCGTTTGATTATGCTGGCAGATTACCCGTTTGCTTATGCTTCAATTAAATACAGGTCCATTAACGATTCAAATACACGGCCCATCCCTTTTGATTCTCTTAATATTTTCGAGCAATATAAAAAACAAAGCAGCTCATATTTTTTTTGTCAGCCAGCAGCCAGTCCTAGAACTAACAATATCACAACTCAGAATTAAAGAATCCCACAACTTGGAATTCAAGAACTAGGAAGCGCCTAATTGATTAACAAATGTCCAAGTTTAAATCCAGTATAAATATTTCAAAAACCCATTTTCAAATCAACCTTAATTACAACTCTTAAATTTTAATTACATAATTTTTTTTTATAAATAGTTAATGATATATCTAATACAATAAAGTAGAAGAATCTGCCTCCTTAGGCTATCCACGACATCTTTGTGAGAGGGGCAAATGGTGACACCTGTCGCAACCACACTGGCTCGTAGATATCACGTCTACTCTCGGCGTCGTAGGATTTGCATCAACTACACGCGCGTTGTTGTATGCGATTTGTGGCCGTCAATGGCATTCAATCAACCGCTGCACAGCTTTAACATCATCGACGAATCCAGACATATAAATAAGGGTCGTGTGTCAGATTTATCAGCTTCTCCCTTGGCATCACTAGAATCCTTAGAAACCCTGCCTTTTCTCCGTATAGTTTACCAAAGCTCTCTCTCCTCCGCCTCCATGTTCCTTACGTCCCTCGGTTTCTTGCCTTTCGCGATGCTCTGTTTTCATTTGCTTTACTAAGTGTCTTAGATTGAAAGATTGTATTTTTATCATGTTACAGACTCCGGTTCTGTTGCAGATTCTTCAGAAGATGAGGGGTGGTCATCATCCTTTCTATGTGTTGTGTGGTTTTGGGTTGCTTTTACTGTTTGTTTGTTTGTTTGTTTGTGAACGTGACTCTCTTTGCTCTTTGTAAGGTACTGATGGTGGAGGGAATATGATAATTCTTCCACGAGGTATACCTAACACACAAGCTTTCTTTTGATGTATCTCAAATCTTACAACTCTTTTGGATTTGGTCAACGTCATGCGGGTGCCATGTTGAGCTAGCAGTGCCAGATGAGACTTCTTATAAATGTTAAGAGACATTTTTACAGACCATATAACAATATGGGGACATCAATGTAACATCAAACACTAATGAAGTTCTCGGTGCTCACGTTTGTGCGGATCATTTACCAGATATAATCCAGGTTTCACTATCAAAATGGTCTTATCTTTCAATATGGTAGAGATATGGAGTTGCAGTAAAAGCATAAGTAGCTGACTCAGTGGGTGTAGGTGGCTTTTTTCTAATCCTAATAGTACTGAAATAGAGCGCAAGTTAGACAAGGGAGGAGCTAAACAGAGTCAACTCTGAGAACAAGAAGCTAACAGAGATGCTGGCAACAGTCTACGAGAACTACTACGCATGACATCATCATCTGGAGAAGCTATAGAGTCGAAGTAGCTATGAAATAGATATGATCGAACATATAAAAGGGAATAAAACAAGATCCATAGGAGTTCTTAGGGCTTCCTAATATATGGAATCAGTAGTAGAAAAATTGTGAACAACTCCAGCAGCCAAGATCATCATCAGCGGCAGCAACATGAGCAGAAAAAAATAGCTTCTTTCATGCAAAAGACCAGTCACTGACTCACTGATAGCTTCAACAAAGCAAAGGTTTCAACAGTATTTTTGCCTGCTGATAGAGCTTGGTAAGTGTTATGTGGTATTGATGTTTATGTTCTTATCCTCTACATGTAACTCTTGCTTACGATTCTAACTGCTATATTTACCCAACTATACTTTTAAAATTGTCAGACATCCTAGGTGATCAGCTCAGTGTAATCAGGAGCATTATCAACGATGGCACGACTCACAGGACAGAGCGTGTCATAGCAACTCTTATGTATAGAAAGGTACTTTGTACAGTTTAATCTCCAGTCGGTTTTGATCTTCTACAACTTTATATTTCACCGTCCCTCTCTTTAAGCTTGATGACATTGCAGTTTACAGGGATATAACTGTGTGTTAGTCTATTTGATGGTTTGGCTTTTGCATTTCATAATAACATTAGATTTCTCTCCGTATTTCTTTCTAATTTTGAACCGTATGAGACAACGTAAACGAACAAACCCCAATTAAATACAAAAAATGCAACGAGAACTTAAATTTGACTTTTCTATTTTTTTCCTACATCTTTTCTTTTTGTTTTATCGACTTCCACTTTCACTTGTCTCACATAGTCTCAGTTAGTCTACACAACATTTTTTATGTCTGTTGTTCCAAAACAACATATAACACTGATTCTTAGAGTGTTTTTTTTCTCAGGTTCATCTACTCCTGAAAACAGCTAGCTTTTGACAAGACGGCAAAATACTACAAACCAGACTGCAGGTTCATCTAAGCTTCTTCAAGACCAGAATATAGAAACACACACCGTTTCTGAAAAGTACTTTATTCTTATTCAAATATGTGAACGTAGACCAACCAATTCCTTTCATCCTGCCAGTACGTATAAATATTCTGCAAAATGTTGATAACTACATTTTTCTCATTTTAATAAGATTTCAATAAGGGTGCCTACTTGATTTTAGTAGACCAACATTTTCCTTCATCCTGCCAGTACATATAAATATTTTGCAAAATGTTGTTAAAGACATTCTCCTCATTTTAGTAAGATTTTGATAAGGGTTTTTACTTAGTTTTATGCTTAATCAACGTTATGTTTTCAAAGAAGATGTTACGTATGTATAACTTTTGAACCATGACAATAGCTGGTTTGTTGTTATAGATATTATTAAAACTGCATACTCAATAAATGTATTTGTTCTTTATTTTTTAAAACTGAACAGACTTGCATTTGTTTTTTCAATCAATCACTCGGGCAAAACTTTAGACATCCCAGTTGAAGTTCAAAAAACTAACGAATTTAGCCTACTCAAAGTATATAGTACTCTTTCAAAGTCTTCAATAAATATGTTTAAAATACTTTCTTAATACATTTCAAGATTAAAAGTAAACAATATAAAATAACTATAGTCATAAAATAACTGACATCACTATCATTACAATTTTTCTACTTTGTTATGATTATTAATTTTTTCTATTTTTATTGAATCGATCAGTCACAACCACTTATGCTCATCTACATTGACCTAAACAACTTCAAAATAAGTAATATAACACAGTTGTTAATCACTATCAAATGGATCATAAAAATACCATTATTTTTCAACATATATTCATTTTCATAATTTTGAACATATTTTCTTTACTAAAACTATAAAATAAATCGTAAATTCATTTAGGAATAAAACATATGAACCCGGCGCGTAGCGCCGGAAGACCACTAGTATGAATATATAAATGTTCACTAAATACGTTTCTACACAATGTTGGTCAAGGAAATTTAATATTATCATCATTAAATTTCGGCTATACAAATTATAATAATTTCTAAAATTGATAATGCAATAAAAATTAGTAAAAGTTAAAAAAATTCCAAAAAGTTAAATAATTAATATATTTATAGAAAAATAAAATAAAATATTTACATTTACTGTCGGATCATTTAATATAAAACTTATATGTCATGTTTAGTATAAATGAACTCTAAAATATAGAAATTAAACTCAAATGTTAATCATATTTGACATTCTATTAAATGAAAAATTAAATTAGAATTATCCGGTGCTTTGAATACACATATCAAAATCGAGAAGGAGATGAATGGTTGGGTAACATAATATATAATACATTCTATATATATGTTCTTATATATTGTTTCAATTTATATTCTAAATTTTTATAACGTACAAATATATTAGATATATAAACAACTAAATAAAGGAATTAAATATATTTAAAAATCCAAACAATAAGAGTGTCGTATAAACATATATATGTAATATGGTAGATATTATATATCTATAATGTTAAAGTATATATAACTAATCATTTTTATTAAAATATCATATCCGCGCGGGCGCGCAGATCGAAGTCTAGTAAACTTTAAAATAGGTTTTCTCAGCTCTCAAGAAAATATATTACTCCTTTTATTTTAAAATAATGTATATTCTAGAGTTTTCACAATTATTAAAATTTTAACAATAAATATATTATTTTCTGTGTTTACATATTTCCTATGATTTTAACCAATAAAAAATCAGTAAATACAACTAATGTCATTGAATTTTACAATTTATCATTATTACAAATTTTTCTTTGTAAAGAATGGATTATTCTAAAACGGATGGAATATTAATTTGTACGTTGTAGTTAATTTCTAGTTAATTTCGAAAAAATTAAGGAGACTTAATATGTTTATGTGTCATAAACACTATAATATTACCAGGCCTAAGCACCTCATTTGGTTGTTTGACTGATCAAGCAAGGAATATAGTGATGGGACAGCCAAAAAATGATTAAGAAAAACTATCAAGCAAACTTGTTTGAGATACAAAGGAAGACAAAAAAGACTAAAAACAAAAAATTAAACACTCACCAAACTTTCACTAGAAAAACACATTTAGTGTCTTGAGAAGCAAGCCAAAAAGAATTTCTTTATCAAAATGCGTATGCACTCAAATGGAGAAACTCTTGGAGGAGCAGCAGCTGTAGCAGATTTGTTATTCTCCTTCTCCGGTTCAATTTTGAGTGCAGAAGATGGTTCCTTCCTCTTCAAGGAAACTTCCTCAAGCTTTGACTTCAACCAATCCAGCTTAAAGCCAGCATCAGTTAGCTCGCTCAACTCGCTGCCTGCGTTGCTTAGCTCAGTCTCCGACAAGCTCTGAGGAGGCTTGTCTAGTGTCTGGACTAGACCGAGGAGAATATTCATGTATGCTGTCTTCACCTCGCTGATATCTGATCTAATATCTACCGCAACGTCTGGGTGCTTCACAAACATGTTGCCCACTGAAACAGCCTGCCAGTGTTACACAGAAATGCTAACTAGATCCAAAGTTCAGAGTGTATCTTTAAGTGGATATACATACGAAAACAAAAAGAAAAGACCCAAAAATCCATATATATATATATATATATATATATATACTGGTTCATTGACGTACCTGACTATTAAGAACATGGAAACCGTGAACAACTACAATCTCATTCTCTGTTGATTTTCCTTCATCAACAACTTTAGTTACTTTAATGTCGACTTCAATGGTTAGTTTGTTGTTCTCCATAAACCCATCTTGTTGAAGCTTGGTAAGAGGCAACACTTTGGTATAATACCCCAGCTTGGAGTCTCAGCACAGAACAATCTGCTTTTTTCTGTATGTACATAAAAAGATAAATCAAGTACTTTTCTTTCATCTAATCAGATATGATGCATAATCAATCACACTGCTTATAAGACCATGTCCAATATATTTTGCTATTTTTTCTCTAAAACAAAATAATTTTACTATATATATATAGAGGAAAATAGAGAAATGTGTTAGAGGTGCCTCTAACTTGTAAGTCCTGAAATTCAAGAAAAAAAAAAAGAAAACTGAAGATATGATCATATCATTTATACCAACTGTTCTATGTAGAACTTTGCCAGATTGATTCAACAAAACAAAACAAAAACTAGCTTGTCTTCTCCATCCAGGTAGCAGTGTTCGAGGATTCACAACGCTTAGGGAGAGAGACAAGTGATCGTCCACAATTTTTCCCTCCGGATAAACACAAAGATACCTAACAGAAAAAACCGTTTTACTATCAGCTCAAACATCTATCTAAGACGTTTCGTATAAGAAAGCTAAAGATCTTTATTATTCTCGTTTTATACCATTCGCAGCCGCCGCTTGAAAAACGATCCTGACTTCATCACACTATTCTTTTCGGAAAAGTTGTTTATCTCCCAACTGAAAGCCTTCTCCATCTGCTAAAAAATGCTCTGTCGATTTAAGGGTTTTGGTGCTTCCAAGTGTTTATAGTTTTAGATCAAACGAAACCTCACACTAAATATATATATGCAAAACCTATAAAATATTAAAATATATCGTAAGATCTTATAATTTATGATTAGTAGTGTTTATCGAGTTGTGGTATATAAACCTTCCAGGAATATTTCAGAAATCTATAATATAATGGGACAGTGTCCTCACCTCACTCCCTAAGAGACACGTGTCCATTATATGTGGGCCCCACTCATTTTTTTTTAAAAGACGAAACGGTCTTGCGGACTGGGCTAAAGAGAATTCTGTTTTGGGCTTTGTGATTAAACATATGGCCCAAAAATTGGTAACATGAGGCGTCAAGATTAGGGTTCTCGCCGTCTTCCTCTTGATCCTTCGTCTGTGACGACAGACGATTCCGTTTCCAGAGTCTCATCTTTTTTTGGTCGATCTTAAAATCTCTGCGCACGTCCTCCGGCGACGAAACGCTTCCTCTGTGTCTTCTTCCAGTGCTGTGACTGTGACTCTCTTTTGCTCACCATGGAAGTCCGAACATGCTGTGTTATTTCGAATACTTCATAACTCCCACTCGAGACGTTTCGACAGGTGGTTACATTTACTTTATACATAACGATTTTCCAGCGATGAATCCCACCTATAACTCCTTCATCATCTATTGTTTTCTCCATCTCCTCTGTTCTTTCACTTTCGAAATGACTGAACGTATGGCAAAGATCTTATTGATGTTCCAATCGATCTGTCTTATTTGCAAGTTGCGTGAGATTTAGGAACTTTGCTCTAATTAGTAAAGCTACTCCATTTGATGTTGATCTTTTGAACATGTGATAGCTTACTCGCTTTGAGAAATATATGATCTCAAATTTTGTTTTGTATTTTTTTTCGAGTTCAGCAAGGTTTAATTTAATTGTTAAGTCATGTTCAGAGTAGGCTATCAATGGATCATGGTGCTGTTATGTAGGTAGGTACAAAGCATGGGGCTCGCTCCTAAGAATGCAGCTAGCAGAAAGGCATGGAGAAATTACTCACTCTGTTATCTTAGTAGCCTATGAAACGTGTTTTAAACCTTTTCTGCGGATGGTTACAAAAGATCAAAACCGAGCCTGGTGAGACAGATTCATCTCAGCGTTCGGTTTCTGATAGTCAGAACAATCGATGTGGCAAGAGAAAAGAACTCGACATGAAGGTGAGTCACAAGTTTAGTTATGTATTGTTAACATTTGATCAAGCCAGTGACTGATGAATCCCTGGCATATGATTTGATTAAGTCAGAACGAGTAACTTACCATCTCACAGGTTTTCACAACTCTTTTTTTTTTTTTTTTGTTACAAATCAGTTGATTAGTTGCTAATTCATTACTAATGTTCAGATTGTAGGAAAGAAGGGAGAAAATTGATGCACGAATGAAGCTACAAGAAATGTCCAGGTTGTGATAAGGTTTGTCTCTCATATTAGAATAGCTAAGTACGCTCGCTGCCTTGAAAGTCGGGCGTATATAGTAGCACCACCGTCGGAGTTCGTCAGATGCGGCAAGGTTTCTTCTTTTAAGCTTTTATTTTTCGTTTATTTCCATAAAGGTCTCTCCATCTCCTTTTTAATTTCCTTTTTGTTCCCAGATTTTTTTGCAAATTTTAATTTCAAGTGTCTCTGCAAATTTGATCTTTTATCAGTTTATTAATGATGAGTTCTGAGAAAAGGAGAGATCTTTCTGAGAATCTCACGTGATCTAAGTAAAAGAGTCTCCGTCTTTTTCAATTGTCCTCAGGTTTGACTTTAGTCACCCCTTTCTGTGTGTTTCTGCAGATAAGAGTATTGGTCTTTACGACCTTCATCTTTCAAGTGTTCAATCATCATCATCAGCATTGGCATCTCATAAGAGAGAAGGAGAGTTACTTAGCAAAGCAAACGTTTAAATCTTCGCCTTCAACAAAATCAGACTTGCAACCAGAAACTTCAGATCAACCTCTCTTGGTCACACTGAATCCCAATCAGTGTCAGTCGGAACGCGTCGTATTTTGTTGTACGGTTCGACTTCTTTTACTCCTGATAGAATTTCGTAATCTTTATGGAAGTCGGTTGGATTCATGCATCATGTATGATATATATATATATATATATATATATATATATATATATATATATATATATATATGTTGATTAATTGCTAATTCATTACTAATGTCCAGATTGTAGGCAAGAAAGGAGAAGATTAATGCACGAATGAAGCTGCTACAAGAACTGGTCCAGGCTGTGATAAGGTTTGTCTCTCAGATAATGACTTAGATAAATATGCTAATTAATCTTTAGGTCTTCATTTGTGCTTAACGGCATAATATTTCCTTAATATATTCACCCTAAAAGTAAGAATATTGTATAGTTTTGATCATTTAGTTTCTTTTGTTAATTGATCAACTAAAAAAGTGAATTGCCTAATTGTTTTTTTTTTATGAAGAAAAGTGAATTCTGGTGTGCCAAAGTGGCCTTACAGATCTTAACTTTATTATTTCTGTGTGGGGAGAAGTATCCTCACAGGAAAAATTCTTAGAACTAAGGGGTTCATATGATATGTGATTGTTGAAAACTCATAAAAACATATGGCCAGGATATATACTTAAGTATTAATAAGTTGATTGACTCCTACTCTTCATGTTTATTTACATCGTCATATAGTACTAATAGGGGTTTACTATATTTTTCTTTACAGTGTTCCATCGTCCTTACATCCAAGATCTACATAATAAGCTGATCAGATTACACAAAAGATAGAACGAGGCAGAATGACATGAAGTCAGCGGAGAAAGTGAACTTTTTTTCTTTTCAATGCAGTCTTGGATGTATTAATATTTAGTAACATCTTTTTCGACAAATAGGGCCTTCAATTTTCTCAGCTTTTCTTGGGTCTCTCTCTAGAAATCAAAATTTTTGTATGTCTTCCAATTATAGGATCTATTTAATTGTGCTACAAATACAGAAACATTTCTAAAGTAAGGCAATTGAATCTCCATTTTTTCTAAATATCTCATCTTCAAAAAGCATATAAATATCGCTCATGGTCTTCTTATTACATTATATTACACATCATTACATTACTAATCTTTACTAAAATGTTATGTCAATTTATCGTTTTTGTCCTTTTGTCGCAGTGTCCAGACCCTTATGATTTTAGACATGACCAGCCGCACCGACCATACTAACACCATAGCAAACATAGTCTCCCAGAAGCCTTCAACAGCCTACCAATAGCAACAAGTACTTTATCTCCCTTACTTATTATCATCAAATTATTTTCATAATACCTTTTATTTTAAAACTTAAAACAAACCACAACCCCCACAAGATCTAAACACCAATAACTTAAATCCCAAAAAGAGCAACGTACTCTCTTTCTAAATGTTTTTATGTCTTTGTTTTGAAGTTCGGTGACATCGACAATTTAAGAATAAACTAAAAACACACGTATAACAACCAAGATGAGAATAAAAAATATTATTCATAATACAACTTACACTAAGAAACTGCGAAAAATTAGTCATAAGAAAAGGTAAAATATAAATTTACAACAAATCTTTATCCCACCGAAAAATTCTAAAAGTTTATTAATATTCACATGCGAAAGATCATCTGAGAGGACACCATCTCCACATCTTTAATTTAATTTATATATTCTCAACAGTGCCGCAAAAATAAGAACATAACAAACAAAAAAAAAATTCAGTGACACAGCAACACAACACCACAAGTATAACAACCACATTACTAAAACAGTTAAGTCCTTGGAGAACAACTACATACACAATACACAGTTCATCGTCACACCTCAACCCTATTGCAACACAAATCTTGAATAATGAGTGATCAAATCAAAACAAAAACTTCACAAATACGGTATCACTTGCACATATGGAGATAAAACAAAAGTTATGTTCATTTCCCCGCGCTTGCGCGGAGATTCCGCCCTAGTGTTTCATAAAAATCGGGATAACTTTTACAATTATCAAAGAAATTAAACATTTTGTATGTCCTTAATTTTCGTTAAGACATAATTTGATTTCTTCCTCTACAAGGAAATCTTTTGTATGTTAAATTAGTGAGACTTAAATATGTACAATCGATTGCCATTCATAACAAAATAATCAGTCTTTAATATTGAACACTCCAATGTCTTATAGTCTGCAACCAACAGATAAAACAACAAACGATTCCAACTCGAAACTGAATTGAGCAACAACAAAGTCTCCAGTGTATTAAAAGTATGTCACGTTTCAAAGCTTTGAAATTAAACCAGTCTGAAGAGGACTTTGGTGCTACAACCTCTTTGACCTCACTGTCCTTAGCATCCATTTCGCATGCAGGATTCGGTGGGACATCTACGGCCGGTGAGCAGTTGAAAAATCCATGTGGCTGTCAAAACCAAAACATTTTATTTGTAGATTTTTTGATTCGTAAGTTACGGTACAGACAAAGATTTCGACTTACCATTAGTGTGAAACCAATATGTTCCACGGGCATAACCGGCCAATCTTCAAGTCTAGGAACATGTATGATCCCAAACACATACCTGTGAAAACCAAAATTCTCACATTAAAAATCACACCATTTCTGGTAATTAGTAGTTTAATGTGAGAAGTAGGATACATACCAAAGAACGACATCAGATTCTTCCAAGGACCGGTTCTGTTTGACCCATGTGGCGAGACCTTCTCCAGCGCGTGGGTTTTGGTTTGGGAACTCTCCTCCTGGAAACTTCTCGTCAGGTGCATAACGGGTGAACCCACAGATTATGCTTCAGGAATGCAGCTCTTCTTAGAAACTTGGCCTCGGGTCGAGCTAGTGGCAAACAGTTTGAACCCGGAACAAGTTTGTATCCCGTTAATTGACCCGTTCTGTTTACTGTCCTTGTGTTCCTTACCTGAAAACATATTAACAATGAGTTGTCGATAGCAACAAGAAGAAAACACTTAATTCATTGAATATATTGATGGTTTCAGATGAGAGAGGGAGACTAAGAGAATAGTGAACGAGATCGTGCAAGGTACAGATTGCTTACAATCCAATGACGAGCACTAAAAGGGTCACAGTCACGGGTCGCCTCTGCTTCAGATCTAAGTAACTTCTCTTCTGCATAAAAAGCATTGTTGTGGATATTGTTCTCACCGGGCTCGTCAACTTTGACATTCACCTCAACTACCTACAGATTAAAAATTACATTCAGCTGACCACTCAGCAAAATCACCAACCTGACTACGTGTATCCTTAGTATTTTTCAAGCACTAGAGATTCTACAAAAATATGCATGTGTTCAGTAAGAAGAAAAACAGTTACCTGGTTATAAGCTTCACCAGGTTTACAGTCAACGGACATATCCATGCGAGCAATAAAGAAATGTTGATGAACTGGTGCATACAACCCCGGAGCAATAGTAGTACCGTACTTTCGAGTTTCTCCTGGCTGCAGCGCTCCTAGACTGAGGATACCAGTAAGTTTTACTTCAGCTTCTATTTTCCCATCCTACAGTAAAACAGTCAAGACATTAAATGATATTAGTCTTCACATGTCTAAAAAGATGAAACAACATACATATCATCAAACAAATGAAACTCAGGTGGACACTTCAGCACTGTAAATCAGTGTCCACAAATGAACAATCACAAGCAGGGTGTTAAGGCTTAAAGCCTTAAACAATTGTGAGGTGCCAAACACAAGATTTATTCTCATGCAGGGATATATAATTGTCTTCCTTTTAGAAAATAGATGCAAAGATGACTAGTATCTACTTCACTTTTAAAAATGATTAATCACGCTTCCCGCTAACCTGGTAGAAGTGCCAGTAAAATCCATACTCATAGTTAGCCACAGTACAAAAGAAAGAGACAGTTAGCCTCCTAGATCTTCTCACTTCAGCCAATCCTGTTCTCCAGTCCTGATGTTTCCACAAAATCCCATGGTCCTCTTCATGCAAGCATACGCAGTTCTCAATTGTTTCAACTCCTCCAGTGAAATTTGTGAAATGGGCATCAAAGTACTTGATAGATCCCAGACAGTCGCACCCCTGTAAACCTAATTGTTAAACGCAAACCGAGATCTGGTTATATAATGAGAATACATCAACTGATTTCAAACCTTCTTAAGCGAATGTGCGTTTTTTCCAAGACCATCCTCCCCTGCATCAAAAGCATTCTTCCTGTAATGTGGCTCATTCGGGTCACCATAAGGCACAACCATCTCCACGAAACTTAGCCTGTGTGCAACAGGCCTTCGACCTCGACTGCCATCAACATATGCTACCGAATGTATGACCAAACCTTCCCTTGGAGTGAACCCAATACGAAAGTTCCACTGTAAACAAAAAGTTGAGCCATATTTAGATATTAACATCAGGTTTCAATTAGGGATGTTGGTGGAAAACTACCTTCTGCCACTCGACAAAGTAACCCCTTACGCGGAAACTTGGACCTTCAGGCTGAATAATCTCGAGAGGCTTAACATCACTTCTATCAACACCCCCTCTGCTCTCACCTGGTGTATAATTCCTCAAAGGGTCAGATGGGGGAAGTGGGACAAACTTACGGTCTTCAAACTCGATCACCACCATATTTTGCATGTCTACAAGTATATAAATGCCCTCAACTGGACGAGCATAGCCATTTTCCATTGGGCAATCACTATCAGTTCGACAGTATAAAAGAGGCTTCGCAAGCCTGCGACTAGGAGCGTCAGCTTCACTATGATAACCCACACACCTGCACAATAAGTTCAGAGGCAGGTTCAAGGAAAAAGCAACCTTAATTTACAACTCTCAGCAACTAACAAGATGTTATTAACATACCAGGGATCAACCATCACTAGATCCATGTCATCGATACCTCTCCTCTTCATTGCCTCAATAAATGGAGGGAAGTCTTTGACAATCGCTTCACATTCAGCATACTCAGCCGCATCCTAAAATCATAATATTCTTAGACTGAGAATCTCGAGAACAAAATCACTTAGAGATCCTAAAATTTCTTAGGACATACCATGGGTGGCTGGACATCAGGTATCACTTGCGAAGAAACCACTCTCCCCCTGTGATGCCCACCCCGAGTGACAGCATGAACTGAAGATAACTCCACAATCCACACACTTGTCTCATTAGAAGTCTTGTTGTACACAACAAGTCTGGCTCGCCTCGGAGGAAGCTTCATAGGGATCACAGGTCCAGCTTTGTTTCTCGGAAGCAGTGAGGGCTGGAACGGAGGGAAAAAGTAAGCATCTGCCAGCGCCACAACATGCTTCTCTGGCTCCACTGAACCCACCTCAATGAAACGCATGCTATCCCTAACCTGACAAAGCAAAAAAAACCAAACCGTTTCACCATATATCTTCGACACCATGATAATACATTTGTTAGTGTTTGTACCTCAGGGTTAGCACCGGCGGCGCGAACAGTGGCCACAGCAACTGATATCTCTGCAGCAGATAGAGGATCCAACGGGTGCTTTGTTTCCGTCCTTGGCATCACAGAGATTCCTGCATTGGTGATCATAAATCAACACCATAGTGATCAATTTAGCTATCATCCAAGTAATCCAAACTATTAATATGTATTAAATGTCGGTTATGTAAATCTGGTTCAGTCTTTGTACATTGATACCCGGTTTGTTCCGGTTAGGTGATAAATGACTATATACAGTTGTAACTACCTAACCGGAACAAACCGGGTATCAATGTACAAAGACTAAACCGGATTTACATAACCGACATTTAATACATATCAATACAAACAAAAATCACGAATCGAAGATCAGAACAACGATCAGTACCAACTACAAGGAGAATCAATCTAAAGGCAGATCGTAAGATTCTTTAGATTCGAAACAGTTATTCAGTTAGAGATTTGATAATACCTTTGTTTGCTGGTTTCTTGGCCGTGTCTGGGATCGAATCGACGGGGCGGATTACGGACTCAACGGCGGAGAGGAGTTTCGGAGGAGGAGGAGCGGAGGCGGAGTGGTGAGCACATGGCGTCGTCTTTTGCGAAGTTGAGGCCATTGAATAGGGTTAACGAGTTCGCCAAATCCACGAAAGTAAGTCTCAACACAATCTACTGACATACAGCAACACCTCTCTCTCTTTCTCTATCGGTGGATCTGAGTTTCTCTCTGAGGTGAGGTAAGTGTGATCGCACCTTTTTTCCCGTGGTGGTGGGAGGAAGAGGAAGAGAGTGATTCAATTTGCTTTATAGAGTCCAAGCAGAAGCTGCCAAGTCCTACTTGTGGGCTCTACTTTGTTTTTATCCAGTATATATACAGTATACAGTATCTATAAAGGGAACTGGATTTTGACCCCAGATTTATGTTTTCTTTTGGTTGTTTCGAGTAAATGTAAGTAAATCTGTAATCTTTACTTTTAATTGTTGACTTTTATATATGGAGTGTTTTATACTACTTTTATATATGGAGTTACCATTTTTAGAGATTTTGTTGGTTGTTTCAAGTAAATGTAAGTAAATCTATACTTTTAATTGTTGACTTTTATATATGGAGTGTTTTATACTATTTTTATATATGAAGTTACCATTTTTAGAGATTTTGTGCATGTTTTTCAAAAGTGATATATATATTTTTTTGAATATTTTTCATTTGTTTGTTAAAAAGCTAAAAATGTTATTGTATGAGAATCGATTTGTACCGGACTTAAAAATATGTATATTCAAAACTGGACTATATATATATATATATTATTTTATGATTTAGTTGAAACATCTTTTGTTAATAATGTTTGTTATTATTTTGTAACATTTTAAGTAATATGTTGTTATAAATTTAGAGTTTAAAAATGTTCTATTTTAATTATAAATAGTTTAATTTAAGTTATTTTGTAAAATTTTAGATATAATTGACAAATATTGACTAAATATAGTATGTCATGTCAGTTTTAGGCAATGTTTTAAAAACCGACCCGGATACTGAACCGGACTACTTACCGAATCACTGGATCATTGGGTCGACCGTGGGTGAACCGCGGATTAAGAAATGAATTAATTTTATTATATAATAATATATTAGTTATGAAAATAAAAATATAGAAACTAAAGTTAATATTTTCTAAATGTTTTTTAAAACATAAATTAATAGTTTGGATATGTATATATTTTATGTTTAAAAAATATTTTAAAAATACTTAGCTTTATTTTTTATATTTTCATTTTCCTTTGATATATAAACTATCAAAAAATAGCTTAGACTATTTAAGTTAGAAACATGTAAAAAAAATCATTTGTTAATCGGCAAAGAATAGAGTTGTAAAACTTAGAATAGATTTTACTACAGATTTATTTTAAAAAAATAATCAAAAAGAAAAAAAGATACAGAGCCCGTAAAAGTTAGCAGAAGAAAAAAAACGACGAAAAAAAACCAAAAGAAATCTAACTTTTAATTGGAAATTTAGAATATTAAATGAATCTAAAAATAATTAAAAGTTTTAGAAAATGTAAAAGTTATCTATTGGTTCAACTAGTGGTTCAACCGGTACCGGATTTCAGGTTTTAGTGGGTTTTCGCGATTTTTTGCGGATTTTTAAATTTTAGATTTTTCACAAAACCCGAACTGGATTTATTTCGGGTCACCGGGTTTACCGGTTCAACCGCGGATCCGGTTCGGATTTCACAATACTGGTTTTAGGTCTATAATATCCGAACCGGATTCAGATTTAATATGGATCCGACAGAACCCGATCCAAACCCGATCCGTAGATCCATATGCGCAGTCCTAGATGAAACCGTTCTCAGATATGAATTCAAATCGAATGAAACATAGATAATTTGAAAAACCGAAATGAAAAACTTAAATTTACGTAAATGTATTCGAAATATACTTGCAATAATAATTTTTAATATACAAATAGATCGTGGACTGGACCGCACAATCCATGCATGTAGTCACATACCAGCGAAAGAAAAAACACACTCTCTAGTCTCTACGACTATTTGAGTTTAGTTTACGAGGCTCACAATTTTTCGAATATTCTATATGCAAAATCTTAATCCATCCATGGCACAGATATATCCTTACTCCATCTATACTATTAAAGCTGAAGTACGAAAATCAAATGTTTGGCAACATAGATAAGAAAAAAAATACATTTGATTGGATACATGGATAGCATCTCTAATTATTATTATTACTTATTTTAATAAATAAACATTACACATTTATTTCTAAATATATACGATCGTTTGTGTTTCCTAAAAACAAAATCTTTGATTTCTAAGTCTCCTATATCGTCGTCCCTAAAAAAAAAGAGGTTCATAACAGAGCTTCATATCAATTTGATCATAAAAGCTGACGTAGAAAACTGAGATTGCATGTCAACATATCAAGTAGAAAACAACATATCTTAAGAACTTCATATCAATTCAAGTTTACTTTTTATACATATCGTCTTAGATCAAATTATTTTATCATCATTGCAGTCCAACCGTAATTATATAGATGGCATGTCAACTTTTTTTTTGAATAAATTCTTAATATAGTTTTCTTAGTATATTATTGATGATCAAACCGTAAACAGAATACCAAGATCTATTAAACCAGATTCATATTACGTTATGAACTTTTATATCACGTGAATTGATCCCCAAGTTTGAATTAATGATACCAAATATATTACTTAACTACTTTACAAAATCTATTCATGCATCTCCCACAAATATCTCCATCTTAATAACTCACTTAAATTTAGTGAATCTTACTTACTTTGTTCAATATTATATTTTCACATTCCTTTTCCAATAAAGTATATTAATAGTTTTAAAATTTTGTTACTAAAAAAAAAGAAAAATCGAAGATGAGATCACTAATTTACCTTTTTCTCTTAAAATGTAAATCTTATACATATTATATATAGAATATTCTCAAGTATCATAACTAATTTACCTAAATTCGCCTACATTGTAAATCTTACGAATATTCTTTGCGTGATAGTTTCCACAAAATATTAAACAGTATACATCTATATAATTAAAATTCAAATCATTAGATTGCAAGTTTAGAAATGATTATATATATTATAAAAATATAAACCCGCCCAGTCGAGCGGGTCATGATCTAGTTATCCTTTAAGCCTATCTACACTTCAGTTTCTGCACATTTTATATATGTTATATTGTTATCGCAGTGCCGGTAATCTTTAAAAATTAGAAAACTGTCTTATAATAAAAACAAAGGAAGGAAGGTATCGAACGAACTCCTTCGTAGGTTTAGTCATTCAGCTCTAATTACTCCTAGCCTACTCGGGACTTTTATAATTTATTGGCCGATTAAATCCTTAACTTATACACGGCCGGAAGCCCAAGTTTCTAGTGTTTTCCTTCAGACAGGACCAGTTCTAACCCATGGCAACATGGACAATTACGATGTGTTCATAGGTCTAAATTTTTTTTAGTGTTATTTTATTAATTAAAAGGTTTATTTTTATTTGTTAAATTATCAATTAGTTGGTGAAATTATAATAAAAAGGTCTATGATTAACTAAACTTAATTGAAATACAATAAAAACAAAAAAGTATCTTTAATTATTCTCAATTTTCTATTAACAAAATCTAATTTACTCACAAAAACTCATTTTCCAACTTTTCTTTGAATACCACATTTTTTTTTTGCTTTAATCAAAAGAAACACAATAAATAAAAGTTGAATTTTTTTTATAAGAAGATTTTTATTTTATATTTCGCCTAAGGCAAAAATTTTTTTTTAAGATGGCACTATCCTCAGGGCCGTTACTGGTTATCGTCAATGAAACATTGTCATGTGACTCATTTTATGTACTTATTAGGTTAACTTGACTACTTCTGGTTATCTTCTTTAGGTTTGCTGAGTTCTTCTCTAACCTTCTTTAATGGTCGTCTTTAAAAGCAACATGTTTAACATTCCACTAGATGTCCACCTAAATTTTAGAGTAAGTCATTTTGCTAATCGATATGTAATGTGTAGAAAAGGTCTATGAGAGCAAAAACAACACTAAATAAAGTTAGAACAAGTTAGTGTGTGATAGATTTGATCAAATGTTGATGATATAGCATCGAAAATGACCTGAACCGGGTTTTGATATGTCAATAGACGGATGATCTCTATTTGTATGCTTCATGTTCCTAATCACTGTCATGTGATTCTTGATGAGCTTTCTTACCGAAAATCAGGAAAACAAATATGTGGCAATTATATATGTAGCGTGACAACAAAAAAGAGAGTTATATTATCCGTGGGCTGTACCTCCACCCGGGGGTTAGGCTTGTGTCATCATTGATCCGGGTTTAACCCTTTTTTTAGCAAAAAAAAAAAAAAAAGAGTTATATATGTAGCGTCCTTAGTGAAATATCAAAAGAGACTAGTACAGAATTCAGGCCAATATTTGGACGACTGAAATCTACAAAAACCTTTTACAGTGAACGGTTTGTTTATCAAAATTTTCATTGTATTTATAATATTTCTAGTGTTCCATTTTTAGTTCAGCAAAAATAGGAAGCTGTATTATTTTAACATAAAGAACAATAAATTATTGTACTTGTCAAAGATGTTGCTATATTTTTGTGATAAATATTTCACTCAGTTTACTTTTTTATTGAAACACATAAAATATATTGGATAAAATAAAACTGAAAACACTAAAAAATTACCAATAAAAAGTGTTTTTTAATTATGTATTATCAAAGGTAATCATTCGTAAATGTTTTCAATTAACTATACAATATTTTCATTATATAACAAATTAATGTATAATAATACTAGTTTATGACTTTTATGTTAAAAAAATTAATTAATAAAAATATATTATCAATTATTATACTTATCGTTTTTTTATTTTGGTAAAAAATGAGCAAACGACAGAAAAAAATTAACCACATTTAAAAAAAAAAGTTGAGCGATCAATACCATTAAAACAAGATCATTACTGAATTATACCCTTAATAAATATTTTAAATTTTTCAAAAATGTCCTTAATAATATGAACAAACTAAAAAATTCATTAATGGCATTATGGTCTTTCGATTTTGTGGGTCTATTTCAACATTTAGATAGACTTGCTAACTAATTCAATGGATTATGTTTTTATATAATCAAATTCAAATTCCATAAACTTTTTAATATCAATACCACAAATTAAAGTCGCAATAATTTTAATAATTTGATGTTAGAGATTGAAATTCTACATGAGGATGAGACTTAATCAAAAATATTATTGGCCAGTTTATATGTTTAGCAATATTTTATATAAATTATAAATCTTTAAAATTATATAATAGCCCAAGTAAGTATTTCGGATAAAACCAATGTTTTGAAAACTGACCCGGACACTGAACCGGACGATTTACCGGGTTATTGGGTCATTGAGTCGACCGCAGATAAACCACGGGTGAACCGCATATTAATAAATAAATTAGTTTTATTATATAATAATATATTAGCTAATAAAATAAAAAATAAAAATATATAAAACTAAAGTTACTACTTTCTAAATATCTTTAAAACATAAAATAATAATTTGGATATGTATATATTTTATGTTTAATAAACATTTAGAATACTTAACTAAACTTTTTATATTTTTATTTTCATTTGATATATAACTAAAAAAATTATCTACTGGTTCAACCGGTACCGGATTTTGGGTTTTAGTTGGTTTGAGCGGGTTTTTGCGGGTTTTTAAATTTTGGGTTTTTTACAAAACCCAACCCGAATTTTTTTCGGTCACCGGGTTTTCCGGTTCAACCGCGGGTCCGAGTCGGATTTCAAAACACTGGATAAAACCATAATTTATTTACAAACATAAAATGGTTGTGACGCATTTTAAATTTCGTCATACTGTACACACTGTAACAAACCCGCATAATTGAGACTTGATCATGTCACAGTTTATATAATTAAAACGAAGAATTATCAATCTTTATATTGAAAAAACAACAAAAAAATACCCGTCCTTTTAAGGACGGGTCAAAATCTAGTAAGGCTTTAAAGCTTAAAAAGTAGCTGTAGAAAGAAAATATATCTTCTTTATTAAAAGAGAAATATTATTTTTATCTACTATGAAAAAATCATATTAGGTCCATTTCATCAATTATATATATTTAATTATTTATATTAATCTATTGATCTATTAAATATATAATATTATTTCAAAACCTTAATAGTTATAAGGATATTAATAATAAATTAATTTTAACTGAAAAATTAAATTATAATTTTAGCTAACAAAATATGTTGTAAAACAAATTTAACAAAATTTTAGTATAAGTTTTAAATATTTTTTTAAATTAATGCATGATTTATTCGTGATTAATAATATAGTGTTAAATAAAAATTTATTTAAAATTTAGAAATACATTTTTATAAATTTTTAATTATAATCAATATTATATTAAAGTTATATATTTATAAAATGAAAGTTTACCCCGCACGGATGTGCGGGTTAAAGTCTAGTATTCTATTAATTTAGAATTCTATTTTTTATCTATTTATAAATGTTGTCATTTAAATTTTGGACATGTTCATATTTCACTTTTTTTTGAACAACAGATGTACATATTTCACTAGAAATGTATATTAATATAAGATCTTTTTGAAGTTCCCTTAATTAACTTTCAATATTTTAAATGTTCCACTCCTATTTTTATGGCTAACAAGATTAATTAGTTTCATCCTAATTACTATACATAAAACTTTCACCATTTATATTCATTTAAAACTATCAACATTTTATTGTATTTAATTGTTTCTTATTTATTTTTGCATTTAAACTTTTTAAAGCCTAATATAGTTGATATATTTAGTTGTGATTAGGCATGGGCATTCGGGGTCCCAATCGGGTTTCGGTTTTATCCAGTCGGGTTTCGGTTATTCGGGTTTATCAAAATCAGCCCCATTCGGATTATTTAAAAATTCGGTTCGGGACCGGTTCGGGTTCTATCGGGTTCGGATCGGGGTTAGTAAATCTTCCAATAACCGGTACAACCCAATGTACTTTCGGGTTTGGGTCCCAATCGGGTCTTCGGTTTAAAAATATCTAATTTTTACCTACTTTATAACCAAAACATAAGAAAATTCGGTTCTTCGGGTTTGAAATACCTAATTTGTAACTTTTGTTAACCAAAAATTAAGTAAAATCGATTTAAAAATAAGAAATGAACATCAACCGTGATCATTCAAAAAAAAACATATTTATTGATAAAAAGAAAACCAAATAAACGAAAGCATAAAACGAAAACCACGTTCTCATGAAATGAGAAATATTGTTTAGTGAAAACAAAATCTAAATATTTCAAGATTCAATAGCCACATTTAACCATCAATCTTCATGTAATAGTACCACCAATCTTCATGTAATAGATAAGTATTTTAAATATTCAATATATATTAATGTATTTTGAATACATATTATGAATTGAGATCATATTTGGTACAAGATCTTTTTGGGGTTTTGAATGTTTCGGGTTCTATCGGATATCCATTTAGATTCGGGTTCGGTTCGGATAATACCAATAACCCGTAATACCATAAAACAAGATCCATTCGGTTTTTATGTCGGATTCGGATCGGTTCGGATTCATTTTTATCGGATCAGATTCGGTTCGGATTTTCGGGTTCGATTTATTTGCCCAGACCTAGTTGTGATACGTCAGAAATATAAACCAACATTGCTTCCATTTTGATTATTAATATGAATTTATGATTGGTAAATTATATTCATACAACTAATGATTTTTATAATATAATTAATACAACTATATGATTTTTATAATATAATTAACTCTTTAGCATTTTCATAGCTATAGTGCTATATAAATATATAAGTGGCATTATAAGTAATTTTAATTAAACATAATGTACTCAAATGTGAGATAACAAATTATATCATATTTTTATTAGAGAGCTATAAGTACTAAAAATGAAACTGATGGGCTAATCATAACTCGCAGACACTCCTGAAAAATATGAGAGCGAAGATAACCCAAGAACCAATGACTTAAGCAGACCAAACCCTGAAAGATACACCACCAAACCAAAACAGGTGCAAAATCAGTAAAAGCATGAGCTATGATCAAAGACCTACAAACTTGAAACGTTAAATGGAAAACACCGGCGAAGATTTACGCATCTTACACGCTGACACTCGTTAGGCAGAATAGCGATCTACAGAGTTAAACTAGTCACCCTCCTTGCTAGAGAAAACCCACAAATCAAACCCACTGTTTCGTCTTGAAACACTCACCCAATCCATGGTGGATAAAGGAAAGGTCTAGTAGATACTTCCACAGCAAATACAACTCACACCGACGAAACCAAAAAGCTAGAACCAGGCGAAAACGAATCGACCACGACTGCAAGCGACCGAAGAAAAACATAAGCATCACAACTCAAAACTAAAGCAAATCTCAACTTGACAACAACTGATAAAACACACACTCCAAATTCGAAGCACAAATGAAGAAACACAATTCTGAGGCCGAAGACATCCCTCTCATCCTAGATGTCACCAAATCCAAAACCAAAACCTAAAATAGAGCACCCAAAGCAAGTAGCAACAAATCACAAGACATAAAAGAGGAGAACGCTGGTTCCGATGATAACATAACCACCGAAAACCAGCTGTTCGAATTCTTGACAGCGTTCTCTCTCTCTCCAACGGCCAGGGCTTCTAAAAACTAGGGTTGAAACCCTTCTCAACCCTTTTATTTTTAATGCGAAATACATTTTGTGTAATCTATTACAAAATACAAATTATCTCATATATTAACATAAACCAAAGAAAATGGTTTTCACCACTATCGCAAGTCTTTAAATTGAAAACAAAAAAAAAATTTGTTTTTAATTAAAATATTTTTTCTTTCAATTTAAAGACTTGTGATAGTGGTGAAAAAAAACTTATTTTGTGATTTTGGTGAAAAACTCGATTTTGGCGGAAAAAATCGATTTTGTGTTTTTGGCGAGAAATCTCACTTTACGGTTTTGGCAAAAAAGCTCGATTTTACGGGTTTGGAAAGAAATCCCGTTTTTGTGGTTTAGCAGAAAAACTTAATTTTCGGTTTTGGTGAAAAATTCCAATTTTACGGTTTGGGCAGAAAATCTCGATTTTATGGTTCTTGCGGGAAATCTTGATTTTACGGTTTTGGCAGGGATTCTTCTTTTTACGATTTTGACGGAAAATCTTAATTTCACGATTTTGGCGGGAAATCCCATTTTTACGATTTTCGTGGGAAAACTCAATTTACAGTTTTGGTAAAAAATCTCAATTTTACAGTTTTGGTAAAAAAAAATCTCAATTTTACAGTTTTGGTGGGGAATCTCAATGTTACAATTTTGTTGGAAAATCTTGATTTTACGGTTGGTGGGAAAATGCAATTTTACGGTTTTAAAAAAGACACTTGAGGACACCCTCTCCGGTAATCAGCAAATCAATACCTGATGCAGGAGGAAGCCGCCGGATCTCGAGGACACCCTCTCCGGTGATGACATGCAAAACAGACGCGGCTTTTATTGATCATGGAACAATGAGGGCAGGATTCGCCTGGATCTTCACTGATCCAACAGGGTCTTGCTTTCACCAAGGATCAGCTACAGAAGACAGTATCTCATCGCCGTTAATGGCGGAAGCAATCGCACTCCAACATGGGGTCACCACTGCAGTAGAACTAGGGCTCCAGAAGCTCATCTTTCTATCTAACAATCAAACGCTCATCAGAGCTATAAACAACGACACTCAGGTAAAGGAAATCTTTGGAATTGTGAAAGACATTCAAAGACTCTCCTCTGATTTTGTCGGTTTCACTTTCTCTCATATCTCTCGATCATCAAATGTCGCTGCCGATAGTTTGGCAAAACGATCTCTGTCTTCTTTGTTGTATTAAGGCCAATTTGGGCAGACCATGGACCTGAGGCCATTTTTCAATTGCAAGCTAAGTGTTATAAAAAAAAAAAGACATTCGATTTTACGGTTTTGACAGAAAAACTCGATTTTACAATTTTGACATAAAACTTTGTTTTGTGGTTTTAACGGAAAAATCAAATTTTCGTATTTGGTGGAAAACTCGATCTGGCAGAAAAACATTTTTCAATTTTGACGGAAATTCTTATTTTTTACTATTTTGGCAAAATCCCCTAATTTTACAATTTTCTAAGAAAATTTTATTTCCGAAGTTTTAACAAATACACCAAATCTTTGTTGTTTACAAAAGAAAAAATTATCTAACAAGTCTCAACCTGTCAAGACTTTGTATTTCTTTAACCGAGTTCTAAGTTGACCTTAAATACTTTATGACTAATGCATTAGGGTTCCTAAATATTTGGATGGACTGGGCCAACACTAAATTTCTCAACCCTATATAACATTTCTAAGTAAAACTTTGCTACTCAAACTTGCATCGAAAACAACATGCATACAAAACATATTGGGTGATAGTGATACATATTGGGTGGGTAACACTCAAAAGTCAAAACTATCGAGCGTCAACAACCGAGAGTGTTATTTGGTTCACTGTACATTCATCATTTCCCTGTGTACTCGACGACGAATCAATCTCAAGAGGATTTCTCCCAACGCAAAAACCCGGCCGTTTAGGCTCAGGGATAACCATAGTTTCGCTTCCAATCATCGCCATTACTGAAGCCATCACTGGCCTGTCTTCAGCACGTTCTTGAACACACAAGAGACCAATTTGTATGCATCTTAAAATTTCATGTGCCTGGCATGTTGACGATGAAGAATCTATGATGATCGGGTCTACGATCTCTAGCCATTTTCCTTCCTTCCAGTTCCTCCACACCTATACATAAAAAGATGAAATGTTTTTCTTTTATTGTGTTATCATCAGAACTATATCGACTTCAAGTTGTTAGCTAAGCTTACAAAGCCGAGGAGATTAAGGTCACGGTTTGAGTTGTAGAATCCGTTATTTTTCTTTCCACTTATAATCTCGAGGAGCAAAACCCCAAAGCTGAAAACATCCGACTTCATCGAGAATACTCCGTCCATTGCATATTCTGGAGACATGTAACCACTGTATAACTTGTTAAGCTCTATTCTTTCGAACTGAGATTAAAGACAAAAGCTCAAATATAATTTAATTGTTATAGGAAAATGAGGGCTTACTAAGTTCCCACCACCTTCCTCGTATTAACTTCAGTATCATCCCTTCCAAAGATCCTGGCCATTCCAAAATCTGAGATCTTTGGAATCATATTTTTATCAAGCAAAACATTACTTGCTTTCAAGTCTCTATGGATAATCCTAAAACGTGAGTCTCGGTGAAGATATACAAGTCCTCTAGCAATACCATTGATAATATCAAATCTCATTTGCCAATTTAAGTTAAAGCGTCGGGTTATGTCTACAAATCAAACCACAACCAAAAAAATCGCGTTATCTTTATCCGTCAAATATGTTAACATTGTTTAGAATAGAAGCTGTTTAGTTTGAGTTACTTACCAAAGATATGAGAATCAAGGCTTAGATTCTCCAAGTACTCATAGATCAACATCTTCTCCCCCTTATCGACGCAACAACCAAGAAGTCGGACAAGGTTTATGTGCTGAAGCCTCGCAATTAGTCTAACCTCGTTCTTGAATTCATCGGTCCCTTGTAAAGACATTTTGGATAGTCTTTTTACTGCTAATCTCTTTCCCATCAAGTAACTTTCCCCTATTAGGTCATACGTTTAATTAATACAGTGAAACCCACCCTTGTGCGGTGACTAGATTTTCAGTACGTTCTGAAAGACTTCTTTTTACCTTGTAAACAGTACCGAAACCACCTTTTCCAAGCTTGTTGGCGTTAGAAAAATTGTTTGTTGCCAAGGCAACAACTTCAAACTCCATCAATGAAAGCTCCTAGATCATCATTAGTTTTGTTTTCTCTGGATATGTAGCGCCTGCTTGTTATTGCCAGTTCGGTCATAAGCGAATCTTCCATTCTCCCTTGATCAACTGTTTTATCCAGACAACAAAATCAACATATATTGGAATATCAAAATTGTATTGACAACAATAAAGAAAATAAAAGTGGTTGATTGTACCAATTGGTGTTTGAATTGCTATTGATCGCTTTTGTTTCTTTTTCCAAAAGCGGAAGATGATGAAACACAAAAGAAGCAAAATAATAGTCACTCCAATACTCAAACCTATGATTTTCCCGTTCTTGGTTCTCTTGTCCACTGTAACAAAAACAAGGTAAATAATGAAAAGAAGAAAAAAAACTCCATACGACTTTTGGTTCATAATTAATCAACAAGAAAAAAAAAAGACGTAAAAAATGCAAAGGACAAAGAACTAACCGAGATCAGCAGCGGCAAGTCTGACGTAGAGATCCTGACCTCCATTAGGAAAGTTTCGGACATCGAAAATATCTCCGTTCCAAATCACACAACCTGATCCTCCGTTACGAATATCCATATTAGCGAACGCCGTACAGTTACAATCCTCTAAACACCTCTCCTCACATTCTTTCAACCCAATCCCTCTGTCCACAACCGTCACCCTAGTATCAGGCAACTTCATCTTCTTCAACCGCACAAACCCATCTTTACCGTCACAGCTCAGCCCCGTCTTCCTCACGCAACCAGCTTCTTGGCTACTCCTCCTCGTCTCAAACCCTTGGAAACAGTTACAAACCGGCGAAGTGTTCAAATCGCAGTAACCGTAATCTCCACACTCTCTGTACTCATCGCATAGGTCCCTCGGTAAATACCATAACTGTCTCCAGCTCTGCTCCGTCTCGAACCAAGTGAACCGCTGTAACAACCCCGCGGAGCTTAGTACGACTCTTGAGTAAATGTTCGGTCTGGTGATTCCGGTACGAGTAAGTAACTTGTTCGTTATTCGCTGTGAAATTAAAACCTAGGTAATCGATCGGTTTCATGTCCAGCACGTCACTTCCAAACCGGTTCCCGCTCCACGGACCGCTCCTGTAGATGATCGAGTCTCTGTTCCACGCGTAGAACTCAGGGGAACCCTCTGGTGGTTTCTAGCTTCGTCGAGAAATCCCCGCTTGACGGATCATCCGGGCTTTCTCCATGATCTCAAGTACCGGTTCAACCCGGTTTTGTGATCCCAACCCAACTTCATCTCGGGAAGCAAAGTATCCGTCAGAAAATCGAAACTCTGCCACAAGAACCCGTCTTGATTATCGCTATTGTTGTTCGATTGTTTGAGCACGAAGTTACCGTTATCGAGTAGCTCCGCGACCAGTGGAGATGATCCAACATCTCCTCCGGTCAGATTGGTTGACCAGACAGGTGTTTCGGATTGGTCGAATATGACGAGGTTGCTGTCGGAGATTCTGAGAGTTCCGTTGGAGTTAGAGAGAGGGTTGTCTCTGTTCGCGACCCATACGTAAGTTCTCGTAGGGATCTTCTTGTACCAAATCCCGAGGATACCAACGAGAGCTTGAGGGGAGACTTGAAGAAACCAAGCTCGAAGGTTTCATCGGAAGATACGATGGTTTTGTTGCTTGCCACGGTGAGAGAGTCTATGGCTGACTAAGGTGTTGGTAGAGATTGATAAAGCAGGAAGCATAATTAAGACCAAGGTGTACAAATGATCGTAGTTTGACTACACTTCTCATCTTTTCTTTCTTTCTTGGGAACTTTTATCTCTTGGGGATTTCGAAACATGTTTTGCTGTTATATGTTGAACGTTTTTCTATTTGAATTATTGCCAATAATATAATCCTTTTCGGCTTCGTTAATTCTTGGTCTTCTTGTTGGCATTTTACTATAGAATATAGATTGACCTAGCAAATAAAATGATAAGGACGTTTCTGTTTTTTTTTTCTTTAACTCGTTTTCTATAGTTTTTTTACAATTATTTATCAGTGTTTTCTTTTTTGTAACTTTGTATTTTTTTCTAAATAGACAACTCTTTGCCGTTTACTCCCAAAAGAAAGTCAACCCTTTGCGTGTGTAGCGTGTCATATACGAGATGCATATATATAAATAGGAAAGGGTCAATTTGGCTACTAATATCAAAAGAAAAAAGAAAAGAAATTTGAACAAAAAAATATATCAAAAGAAAAAAGAATTTTGGAATTAGTAACATGATAAAAAGATGAGATTTATACTAGAGTGCACATTTGTTTTTGTTTACCAATAACTTTAGAACAAAAAAGATCCTACAGGCAATAACCTAACAGTGCACATTTGTTTTCATTTCGGCACGCGTGGTAGACGAGACCGAGCTAGAGCTAGAGTCATTTTTATGTATGCTTCGTAAGTTTGAGTCTTTGAGAGTCTCAGTCAGTTTATCATGTACAGTTTCGGTAAGACGCAGGTTCATGAGTTAAAATAAAAAAGCTTCATTGGATTTGTAAACTAAAAAAATAGTGAAATCTGACAAAAGAATTATACGAAACAAAAAGATCCTCTTAAACATGAAACACACATTTGGATGCAGAAAGAAGAAATAAGCTAATAACATCAATTAAACAATGTGTATGATAGGTACTATCGAGTCAGTCCATCGACCTCTCTTTTTCTTCTTCTTGGTTATAGAGGAAGATAAGAGAAGTCCTTCTTCGTCTACAACATACACACTATATTCTGGTGGTGGGATGGGACTGAGTTAACTTAAAACACAGCAACCTTAAACACATTGCATAGAAACCAGATTCTTGAGTTACTAACCAACTGTGACCTTTTCAGTTGTTGAGGCAGCTGCTGAGATGATTCCGTGTCCAGTGATCAGAGAAAATAGTCTGGTGTTCTTCGAGTAACGTCTGGTTCTCCTCTCCTCGGTGCTGGTTCAAACTGCACCCACAGTTTTTTTTTTACTTTACTTAGTTTTTTTACCTTCTACACTAATATCGTTAGCAGACAAGATATATGGGTTTTGAGGCAAGACCTGAATGAAGCTGTGGTTCATGCAGTCATCAACCTCAAGAATCGAAGGCCATGTTCCCACAACGGTAACAGTAGTTTGGTGCACTGAAGATCGTTACCACTTTTTGCTCCTGTCAACGGGAAAAAAAGTATAAAGTACAATAGTGAGCAAAGATCTTAAGCCTCCTAAAGCTATGGAACAAAGGAATATAGGAGGGTTGAGATTAAGCATTACATGAGCCCAGTTGTATCCATCCATAACCAGCTGATGAGCTCGGGCAATCAGCTTTAAGCTGTTTGAGTGGTTGAACTGTTCAGATATGTCCTATGGAAACAAAATGAAAGAGACGATAGTAAATTAGGCACTTGGTTCAAAAGGAGAGACAGAGATTCAGGACCGTTCTGAGAATTGTAATTACCTGGCCAAATGTATATCCGGCCCCACGTGGAGAGATGCCCCAACCACAACGGTCATCAGGGTCAGACCATAATAAGTCACACATCGGCCCTTCATGGGGCACTTCTTGAACTCGATCAAAATTCCTTATGTTGTCAAGTGTCTCGATAGATGGAGACAATCCACCATGAAGGCAAAATATTTCTGACTCAACCTGCAATAGAATAACATAAATGATTTGATGATACCTGAATAATATATAGAAAACGCTATATCATTCTAGGCAGATAAGTCGTACGTGTAATCTTCATTCTTTGCATTTATCAGAACACTAATGTCTTGAAATTGATGTGGCACAATACAAAAAGCAATCTTTAGTTCAAAAGAATATTGTGCTAGCACAAGACAAAGGACTGAGCATCTATATTAAAAGGCTCCAGGAGTTAATAAAATAACAATCATGTGGACAAAAACATCATTAAAGAAGAAAGATCTCAAATATGATAGGCACTAACCAAGGCAGTCAGTGGGAAATAGTCGAAGAGGTCTGTAAAGATTTTCCAAACATTTGCGTTGCCATACCTGCAAGAAAAGCAGCAACCTTTGGTAAACAAGTGGCAAAAAATCTACAATCAAAATTAATCAAACTCGCGGATAATGTAAGATAATAAATGTAGCAACAATTGTTATCAGCAGGTAGTCATAAGCTTGAAGGATTAGGACAGGGAGGAAAAGAAAATATCAACACACATGTAGCAAACGCACAAAGTAAGGACGATTAATGCTAACGATGAAACAAACTACTTGCATGCAACTAACAACAGCTAAAGAACAAGGATTTTGTTGCAGAGGACTCACTTTCGCAGACATTCATCATAAAATCCATAAACCTGAGTAATCTGTCAAAAAGAAGGAAAAGCATGCGTCAGATAGAAAGTAGGAAGCCAGAATAGTTCTAATCAACAAATTTAACGCGCACAAAATGTATGTTGTAGAGAATAAGACAAATTTATAAGAAGAAAATTGTGCCAATCAACCTAGATCTCAACGATGGAAAAAGGTCTGAATTTTGTAAAGTATTTAACTTCAGAAGGTAGATTTTCAAGTAGACATACAATAATAAGATCATAAAGCATTACTTTACCTGACGACTTTCATGGTTTCCTCTAAGGATGGTGAGTCGCTGAGGATATCGCAACTTTAAGGCGACTAACAGCTGGAAAGAGGATTAAAAAAAAGGAGAATCAGTATCAACATACTTCATAATCCGAACCAACAAGGCTACTCATACAAGGAAAAGAAAAGAAGTCTACATATATCATCCTCGTACCGTGACAGTTTCAACAGAATAGTAACCACGGTCAACGTAATCTCCCATAAACAGGTAATTGGTATCAGGGCACTGCAAAAGAGACGAAAATAAAACACTTACAGAGCTGATAAAAAAAAAACAGCAACCAGAGCCAAATGCAGGAAAAGGGGGTAATTAATAGATGTTACCATTCCACCAATACGGAAAAGCTCAGCAAGATCATGGAACTGTCCATGAATATCACCGCAGATTGTCACAGGGCTTTTCACAGGCTGCAAGTTAAAAGAATGAATTCATGGCTAGCACCACAACAGTCTTACCAAATTGAAAATACAATCACCAAGAGCAAGAAACAAACCTGAACGTTGCTTTCATCCATTAAGATCTCCTTGGCTTTCTCGCATAATGATCTGACCTAAAGAAAAGAAAAACAACCTTGCATATGATATTCATGACTTGAATACGGGTATACTTACAGAAAAAATCAGGTCTTTTTGCTGATATGAAGTAATCAAAAATCTTATCATCTATAGCAAGAAATGTAAAAGCACTCAAGAGGAATCCACATCACCAGACCAGGCATATAAAAAAATACAAAAAAACTTTAGGCCTAAAATCATCATCAAACCATAGAAGCAAAGCCAGTGTTCTCCAACACATACGTCAAGATCTAACCTTTTCAAATCAAATCCGATAAAAAAGCTCTAACAGGTCCAATCATTCGATACAACCCAAGTCCATAACAACAAACGTAAATGTCAAGGGGGCAGAGGAAGAGTAATCATCTAAGGAGAGAGAGAGAGAGAGAGAGAGAGAGAGAGAGAGAGAGAGAGAGAGAGAGAGAGGGAGGCACCTGTTGCTCGGAGAGGGGTTTGCACTGCATGAGCTGGGAGATCTGCTCATCGAGATCAATGGTTGCGTCCGTCGGTATTGAATTCGCCCCCATTCTCGTCTTCCTCCGATCCGGAGAAACAGATTAGGAACCTAATTAGGGGAATCTCTAACCCTAAATTGGATGGAATCTGCGTATTCTTCTCTCTCTCCCTCTCTCTCTCTCTCTCTTGCTTTGTGTGCGCAGTGCAAAAGACGAGTCAAGTGCTCAGGTACTCTTAACGAGGCAAAAAGTGATCTACCATACTCTCATGTGATCTGCTACTCTTATCTGTTTTCATACTCTTGAAGAATGTGGTTAATATCTAAAATACCCCCGACCAATTTAATGAATAAATTAATGAATCGTGGAAATGGAAAGAAATCGATCCACTCTATTCCTCTATTCCCATCTCCTCTCCTCCACTCGCCCCTCCCGAGTCGACTCGGAATCGACTCGATCACTCCGATCATTCCCTCCCTCTTTGTTCTTCCTCCCAATCGAACTCGATCTCGTCGCTTGGATGCTGGATCATCGAGCTATTAATTCCGTTATACAGGGTATGTATCTCACCATAGACGAACTCATAATTGAATGTCGGGAATCAAAGCTGATAACAATTTGGTTTTGAATTGGAATTGAAGACTCGACTCCAAATTTATAGTTTTAATTGAAAAATTCTTATTCATTTGGGTTTCATGAACTAATCGAGGATCGGAAAGGAATGATTGAATGTGAGGGTATTATGATGATTCAATCGAAGATTAGAGGTGCTTGCTTGCTTATCAGTACTCTATTTGGTTACTGACACAACTCTATGACATGGTATAACCAAGTATAACGAAGTATAACTTTGATGGTGTAACTGTGTAACCAAGTATAACGTGAATGGTGTAACTGAAAAAACAAGTATAACTTTAAGTGGTTAAATGTTTTTATTGCAGACAATGTGTCCATTTTCGACGAACATACACTTTGATTATGATGGACATTATTCTAAGGATGGAGATGATTATGAATGGATTCCAACCGATGCTCGTTTGTATGCTATATCCTTTAATACATCATCGTTGGAGGAGATCACTTATTCGTTGTTGAAAGAGAGGATATGCAGGAAGATCGGAATAGATCCGTTTACGAAGAGGCTCAATTTGGGTTACATTCCATTGGTAGTGGAACCTAAGAGGCGATCGTATATTTTGGATGATGAAGATGTGTTTCTTTATCTAACATCAGTGGATAGAGAGGAAAGGAGAAGTATTTTGCATGTGGAGGACATCGAAGAATTACAAATAGTTCAAATAACCGAGCAACTGTCGAGAGTTGGAGAGAGCTGTTGTAGTAGGAACTATTGTGAGCGTGAGAGTGGATATGGAGAAGAAGAAAATGTGGGAACAGGTTTGGAGGACGATGAACATCCCCACAAGAAACAGAAGAAGAGTATGTTGTAAACCTTTCGGTTTCAGTTCAGTTTTGATGTATGAAGTGGTCTAAATTAAGTTCTAAGCCTTTCACTTTCTGTTTTGATGTTTGCCTTTCACTTTCGGTTTTGGTGTTTTTATCATATGGGAACGTTTTGAGGTGAAATAAATTTTATTTGTGTGTTGTATAACTAAGTGAAACTGGTATAACTACGTTATGTAAACTGAATAACATGGTTGTAAACTCTAAAGTTTTTAATTTAATTTTATAAGTCATGGAAGTAGTACGCTTTTAGTTTATTAGTAGTGTTATGTTAATTATGATTTAATAAGAATTATTAAAATTATTAAAATTCCATCTCATTGTTCGTAGCAATTGTATAGGAAATACAATGTGTTGTCATAGCTTTATCGCTGAAACTGACTGAGTTAGATTTGATAACTCTATGGCACGAAATCAAGTTTATATGTACGTGATCGTATGGGAAATGAACTTAGGAAACATAATTGCATTGGTGTAACCACAAAATCATTAATTTAAGTAGAGTATAACTAAGATAAATAGAAATAATTAAAAAGTGCAACTTTGACGCTTTCTGTAAAACTGAGTACTTGGTGAAACTTACAACAGAAAAAACCCTGGGATTAATTTTCCCGCTCAGCTTTTCGAATTTCTAATTTCCCTCTTCCCAATTTACTAAAACCCCAGAATCGTTCAATCAAGTATTAAACACCCATTTTTTAGGTTTTCCCCATTTGCTATCTTCATTTTCTCTCTCTTCCCTAAATCTCTCTCCTCGACCTCACTCCCTCTCCTCCCAAAAACCTAGATGTCCGCCGCTTCATCATCCACGACCGGTGGTCGGAGACGGGTACGAACTCCGGGGATACCTAGTGGGTGTTGGTGCGGGGTGGGCGTCACCGAGCTCATCTCCAAAAGCAATCCAAACCCATATCGCCGGTATTATCGGTGTCTCTTTGCGGCTTCACAGAGGGTACATCCGTTTGTTGTTTACATATGGAACGCTTATGAATCACGCTAACTCGTTTTGAAAAAAAAATCATGTAGCTCGAGAACGACAATCATGTCTTCAAATGGGTTGACGAAGCCTTCACCGATGAGATACAGCAGCTGGACTACCAAGTTCGAATACTCGAAGAAGAAGTTCAGAGTCTCAAAGCAACAATAAGGAACGAAGGAGATATCCGCGAAGGTCCCAAAAAGATGCCCATGATAAAGATATCAGGAGGTTGTGTTCTTCTTACCATCGTTTTAGTTCTAGGAATTATGATGTACAAAAAGTAATTGAAATTCCTAAGAGAATTCCAATTCCTAGAACTAACTGTTATTGCTAAGCTATGTTTTTTTAAGTTATGCGAAGTTGAACAACCATGTTGTTTGATCTATCGAAAAAGTGTCTATTATTTTTTATTTTTAGTATGTTAGACAATTGAGAAAGTGAAACTAACACAATATCGAGTCAATATCTGACCTATTTATACGAAAAAGTCGAACAGAGGATTAAGTTAAGCCAGAAGTTGGAACAAGGGATTAAGTGAAACCTAAAGTTGAAACAAGTGAGATTGAGTGAAACCAAAAGTTCAAACAAGTGAGATTAAGTGAAACAAGTTGAAACAACAATTTACACAAGACCTTCAATCCCATATTTTTGAACATAAGGGTCGCTGTTCAGTAGAGACTGCCTGAAGTCCTCAACCTCGGTCAAACGCGGATTGAACCTGAAGTCTGAAAGTCCACCTTCGGTCTGAAGCCATAGATCAGGAGCCTCAAATAAATCTGTATTAATGTAAATGCTTTTAGTAAACGTTTTAGTCCACTATCATATTTAAAACTAGCCACAGAAACTACACTTACTCCAACTCTTGCAGACCTTCCACATCTTAAGGGCCACAATCACCTGTCCACCTTCCACATTTTCAAGACCATCCCGGAAGGCATAGGCCTGCTTGCCAGTTGCCACACATTTAATCTGGCTGTCACTATTCAGAATAAGAGATTCTCAGAATAAAGAAAACGTGTGCCAATTACAATATAAATAAACTTTGCTTGGATCATATGTTGCTTTCTACTTACATGTTGTCCCTTATGTAAAAAATCATCCTTGGTCTTGCAGGGTCATCGAAACGGGCTTCCGTATTGAAAACCACTCCAATTGTATCTACCATATAAGTGTAACTCAACTAAATCAGTTCGTTTCACTTAGTTTCACTTACATCTACCAAAGTTCTGAAACTAAATATGTGACTATATGTGAATATATTTATTTTAGCAGCATTCATACCTATGGGATAGTTTCGTTCCTTGTGGGACATGTGAGGGATTGCATGGATGTTCTTGAGGTCCATGAAAAGCCGATTGTTCAGAGGATCGATCATGCGGACTTGTGTGAGTCGCGAAGCAGTTAGTCTGAACCGAGAGTTAGTTGCATTAAAACCTACACAGGAACGTTCAACTCCTACCCGAAAGATTTCCACCCATTCTCCCTCCCTGTTTTCGAGGCCTCTAAAACTTTCATAATCCCCATAAACGGTCATCTCCATCTTGCACCCCTACATAAATAAAGTACAAGGATCAAGTTAAATGATGATGAAAAACTTGAGAGATGATGATGAAAAACTTGAGAGATGATGAAAATCTTGAGAGATGATGAAAAAACACTTACATCTTCATCTGCTAGGACATAGGAATAGAAAGGCATAACCCTGTTGGTAACCGAGGAATAGAGAGGGTAGACCCTGTGTATTTTGACTCTGAAACGCCAAGCCTTGACGTCAGGGTTATAAGAAGCCTCGGAAATCTGGGAAAGCTTATTGTAGAAGTCTGTCATCTTGTTGAATAGAGATGAGAGAATTTGACTCAGAGATGAGAGAAGAGAAGATAGAACTCGGATATGAGATGAAATGAGAGAATTTGCAGAGTTGGAGTTTAACTACAACTAAATGCAATGGTGATGATTCTAGACAGTGTAGTGTTGTGACGTTTCACGTTTGGTTTCAATGCAAGTGTAGTGTAGAGTCGCGAGGGGTTGCGAGTGTAATGATTATTATTAGAGACTTTTTCAATCGATTAATTACTCTCTCATCTGTCCATCAATACCATTAATTACTGGATTTTTCTCAACCATTTTTATGATCTCTTTTATTGCTTGCTCAGTAAATAATCCATAATATTATATTTATTTTCAAAATATAAAACAATATAATACCTAATTTTTTTAATTTTTACATAGTTCCATATATTTACACTATAAATTCAATATAATTTTACTTAGTTTCATAAATTTAGACAATTAATATCAGTTAGTTTCACTTAAACTGTCAGAAGCGTGCGTGAGAAGTCGTGTAGCGTTGCAAATATCAAGGGTCACGAAGCTATGGTCATAAATCAGGTCATAAATCATGAAATGACCGATTTTTCTCAAACTAAATATTTCAATTATTATTTCTTAGTTTTCTCACCTAATGTTTTTTACATAGTTTCATTTATTCAAACACACCTATTTTTATTCAAACATACCTGTTCTTATTCCCTGTACTTGCAGTGAAAAGTCGTGTCTTAAGCCGTCTATCAAATTACACCCTTAAGTGGGATAGTAAATGCAATCTTATCTCTATTATAAATAACACGTAAATCTTTCCATTTACTCGATTAAACGAATATCTCTCAAGTTTTTCATCATCCTTGTACTCTATGTCGAACTTCTACTTGGAATCTGTCCCTCCTTCCATCCTCCATAAGATTCTCTCAAAGGTAGCAACAAATCACATCCGGGACTTCGGTAGTGCTAGAATTGCTTTCTCCGGGTTCAATCAAATAGGCAGAGACGACTATTTCTACCAATCTGCTAATCTCTTTGGCTTTAATGATTGGATTGAAGAGGTTAATGCTGTAAGAACATTCCGACTTAGGTGCTACCAAGCCGGTAATCCAGAGGCCATCTACCTACGAGGTATGCATGAGTTCTTTCAACTTCATTTACTTGATGAAGGAATAGAGAAAATCCGTCTTGCTGCTGAGAGAGGATTGGAGTTGGCCAAGTTTGTAGATGGAATGCTGAACTTAGCGTTTAGTGTAGATGATGGAGGGTTGTTTCACAATTATCCTAACTTTAGTCGTGAGTTTGTTCATCGGATGAATTGCATGATCCGGACTGTTCTACCCTCATGCAATTGGGGTTACGAGAAACCTCAAGAGTTTATGTCACTACTTGAAAGAATAAAGAATCTCATCTTCTCAAATGATTGCTGCTGCTCCTCCGCAATAGAAGAACCGGTGTTTGTAGTCTCCTATAATGGATCAACAACACAGTGGAAGTGCGATCGTTGTTTCTGGCAATGTGAAGTTTGGGACTTCTGCAATGAAATTCACTTGACAGCTGCCAACTGGCCAATTGAAGATTAGTTGTGGTGTTTATTTCTCGAGTTTATGGCATGTAGTTTTATCTACTTTCACTATGTTTGACTTAATGTAATGTCTCTAGTTTCAATCATCTAGTTTCTCTCTATAAACTAATCTTTGTATATTTTAACTTCAATATATCATTAAAAATTAACTACATTTCTACTTTTATTTTAACAAATAAACTTCACTAGCCATTTGGAGATTAGTTTTATCAACTTTTACAACATTTTTACTTTTTACAACATTTCTACTTTTATTAAATATGTACAACATTTCTAAGTTTGGCCAAAATCTATTTATAGCATATAAACTATTTTTTAAATTCAAAATTCAATAAATATATCAATAAACACAACTCTGTCCAAAAAATAACATAATAAAACATTTGAAATCTAAAAGTGCGATTTAGTTAAATTTAGTTCAACTTAGTATTATATACAGAATATTGTTGATGATTTATTACGATGTACAGTTTCACCAATATTTACAATCACACCAATTCTTACAAAGATTTCGAAAGTTATAGAGAAAGATATCCGAATTTCATAGATCGGGTCTGGATGGTCCGCGAAATGGTCCTGGTTGGGTTGTAATTATGCAAGTTTCTGTTGGTCATGTGGTCTTTTAATAAATTTTCGTATTTAAATAAATATTTATTTAATTCTAAATTTGGATAGTTTCGGGCAGGAGTATCACAGCTCTTTTTTTTTCGGACAGGAGTACCTGAGCGTTTGATTCGCAAAAGAGAAGAGATGGCGCGTGAAAAGAGAAGCGAGTGGTTTGTAGTTCGAGCTGTATTCTATGATGTTACCATAATACCCCTACCCCCCCTTTATAAAAAGAATCGTCGTCACCGGTACGGGGAGGAGAAGAAATCATAAACCGGTTTATGGGTCCGGAAATTTTACGGTTAAATCAAACCGGTTCCAGCTTTTGCTTCCTTCTCATCTTCATTAACGGTTTTTAATCTGGCTCTCCGTGATCTGATTCCGATGAATGTCATCACAAATGTCAGAGACAAATTCGATATCTCCGGATGGTTTTGCAGAAGACTTGCTAAATGTCGTTTCTCTACCGCCACTATAGTAATGGATCTGGATTTTTCCTGGAGGCTTATATGTTCCTGCAACTGCATCCTCTTTTCTTGAAGAGTATAGGAGTTGCTTGCTGAGGAAGCTAAACAGGTCAAGGAAACGTGTGGTGCAAGCCTATCTGAGATTTCTACAGAAGATGATGTGCACAAGATGGAGGAAGTCTGTTAAAAACTGATGGGGTCCGTTGTTAATAAATATCTATGAGATTCATGGCTTTGTCCCTTACATGAAAGAAATTTTGAACCTTGAGAAGAAGGGAAAAGATGTTCAGAGACTTTTGGAAGTAGAGAAGAGAAGATCGTTAGCTGGCTATGGATGATGGGCTCCTAGCTGAGCTGGAGATTGAGTACAAAGGTCTAGTTAGCTTGAAGAATCACAAGACTTCAAAATCCAATCTGAGGGAGAGTGGCATCGGTATTCTCGTTCACCCTTTACTTACTTTACTTTTTATCTTATCTGCTGCATTTTTGTTTTGTTTTTACCTGTTGTTGGTTGAACATGTTGAGAACAACTTGTCTCTAGGTCTAAGAAAAATATGTCACCCCAGTTTTTGATTATATAGCGCTCAGTATCCACCTTATCCACCTTAGCTATACTCAAATGGGTCATAACAGACAAATCCAGTCTGGTTAAGTGTCAGTGATTCTTTCAGCAGTGGTTATTTACCAAAGTATTTCTGTTTAAACAAACCACTTCAATGTGTTTAATTCTCCCTATAGCCGTTTCGATGTATGTTCTCATTATAAGTTTTCTCCTCCGTTCCTTCCAGACATATGTCGTTTTGTCCGTTTTTTTAATTTCTTTTCTACAAGTCCCATATCAGCTCTACCAAGACGAAACAGTGTGAATATCTTTGTACATTGAGCCGTTACCTGAAGAAATCTGTTAAAGTCCTTTTTTGTTCACCAATTTTCTCCTTTCTAATACACAATACAAGTTAGCTTTTCTAAGACACAACATAAACCGTGTGAATACTTTAAGCCATTCTTTCTGTACATTGTACATGTTCATACACCTTCAAGACTGAATCGGATATGTTTGGTTGAGAAAGAGTGTGGGTTTCAGAGCAGTGACTGCAAATGGCTGGTAGCATATTGTGCATCAGTGGATTTTGCAAGCTATTCCAACCACTGCTGGATGTGATTCCAAGAGCCGAACGAGAATGAATACCACACAGAAGAGTCAAGATCAGGTTCCCTAATGGAATGTTTAACCGAAAATTGTAACATGGGAAAACCACAGAAAACACGACTTATTTGAATAACCCTGTGACCCACCAATTATAGAAGTAGGATCTTTGGCAAGCAATAAGTACTTAAATAATACAATTCGAGTGTACCATCTTCTTTCTCATTTCGAGGAAAAGGTGCGGGAGGAAAAGGAATCAACGGAGGGATCCGAATCTGACCTAAAGGGGAATGACATGACTCCTTTTGATGCTGATACTTTGTACTTGTCCCACGGCTCCTCTAAGGAAGCGTGCTAGTCTTCGTGTGTTAGAGGTTGTAGATGAACAAGTTATCATCATGGTAAATGTGCTCATTATCTTGGTTAAGAGGCTTGAAACTTACAATGAAACCTCGTTATCTTAGTTATAGGCTAAACCTTGCTGATTTCTTGGGCTTATAAGAGCTTTAAACTCACAGTGAAACCTATCTGTCATAGTTGTAAGCTAAACATTTTATTGAGAAATTGATTATGTTATGAGATTAGTGATATCCTTGAAACTTCTTCGGTTGTTTATTTGCATTGTTCATATAGCTGCTGGCGCATTTACTTTTATTATATTAGTATACAAAACTGAATTAAGATCTACCCTCAGCATGTTGAACTTGAATTCATAAATGTAAAGCACATAAGCTATAGTAAATATTTCGGTAGATATAAACATGAGTTTAATTTTCTGGATAAACATATGCTATTTTATTTGATGTTATAATTTTTGATTTTCCATGAAACTGATACTAATTGAAAGTTCTTTTGAATTAATTTGATCCGTAGAGGATTCGTCACCATAATTATTTTGAGTGATTTGAATAAGTTTTCTTTCTTGTTTCACCATTCTTTTCTTATTTTCTGATATTTTCATATTTTTCTTGTTTTGTTTTTATTAAGATATTTATGGTTACTCCTTCACAATGTACCTTTCATATTTATTGTTTTTTATATTTTTATATTTTTATATTTTAATACTTTTCTATTGGTAAATGATCTTATGCCAAATTAATTTAATTTTGTGTTTCAGTTCTCTTTTCCATTTTGGATGTGTATCTCAAATTTGTAGACAAAATGTTTAGATACTTGAAACATATGTTGTAAAAATCTGATAAAGTGAAAAAAGGTTTGAATGTAACTATTATTAATTATTTTTGAGTTTTACCATGAGTTTTGATCAGATGATTTTTGAATTTGTGACCATTTATCATATGTTCACTATCAAACACCTATAGCTTTTTTGTCTTCATTTACGTTAATCCGATTTAGTTATAGGAGTAGAAAACAAATATATCAATTGTAGTTATAAGGGGAAAATGAACATATGATCTAATGTGATTATTTTTTGAAGAGTTGATTGAATAGCCATCCATGAAGATTATTGATGAAATCGGGTTTAATAACCATGGAAATCAAACTATAAATCCATGCAATCAAAATCCAATTCAGTATTAAATAGCAATTTCTAAATATTTGAGTCAATACACATCCAACATCTATTATCAAAATTACCAAATCATTACAAATATTTGCTTCATACATTCTTTTTATTGTGAATATAAGTGAAATAAATTGGTTTAGATGTACAATAGTTGTTCAAGTCAAGATTGTATAGAAACTATGTTTTAAAAAAACGACATGTTTAACTTTCAAGATAAAAGAACGCTTTAGAAATATCATGAGTTTACATATCAAGATAAAACATATGCTATGTTGTTTAATGTCATAAATTTGATTTTTTCATGAAACTCATACAAAATGAAAATCATTTTGAATTAAATTGAAGCATATGTGATTCTTTAGTATAGTAGTATGATAATTATTTTTTAATATTTATTGATTATTTTTACTTGTATCACTCTCTCTTTCTTCCTTTTCTTATTTTTCATATTTTTGTTTTGTCTTGCATTATTTCTTTTTAATAAATAAAATTTCTTTAATTTTCAAATTGCATAAACCACCATTGCTTACAAACTGTTTGAAGCGTAATAATTATGGTTTCTTCATTTAGATCCGTCTTTTATATTTTATTGCTTCGTATTTGTTATTTTTTATATTTTTATCAAATAATGATATCATGGCTACTTTTTATTTTCTCCCATGAAACTGCCAAGAACCATGATCCTCGCTGCAGAGCAAAATGCATGTTGCTTCTGTCTTGAAGCGAGAAAAGCTGAGAAGGTTTTCCTCAAGCAGCTGTTTGCCGTGGATTTCGAGGCAAGTGAATTTCAACTGTCTCAGCATGGCTGCATGGCAGGAAACAGACTCGCAAAATGGGAAGAAGATGATGGTCTTCTTACCCACGGAGTGATTCCTCAAAAAGCTTACCACAGCTATAAACTTGTCCTTGTACGGGACTTGATAGTAGCATGGCTCACCCGCTGAACCTGATACTTCGTCCCTTCTCACCCGCTTTTTCCCAATCTGGCAGCAAAGGGTCAGGAGCTGTCTCCACACAAACGAATCATCAACTACCGGATTGACCTTATTCACATTGCACGTGCCGTGTCTGAATGAAGCCAAGGTTCTGTAGTCCTTCTCCCCTGAGATCGCCGAGTGCAGTCAATAATCTTCCTTGTTGCCACTAATGGCCATTATGTTGCGAGGAGGTCTGTTCGAAACACGTCTGGCAAACTTCGCCATATCAACAACGATTCCATCGTCCGCTGCATCTTCTAGTTTTCTTGGATCTACACAATCTGAAACACACTCAAGGTCAGCAGCATATTAGCATATTTTCATAAGATCAGGTGGGAAACTACTTACAGAGACCCAAGTCAACACAGCGGATCCCGTTGTCTGTCAGAGTTTCCACCTTCTCTAACGTCACGTGCTCAGTTGTTCTGGCGAACAGAGCCGTCATAGTGAGTTTTCCTTTGTAGTTTCTTCCTGCGAAACCCTGTTTCATGTATTGGTAGAGTTTCTCAGCCGGTAGATCTTTAGGAATGACGACGTTCTCTATGTCCATCCAAGCATCCATTGGATGATTGTTCTGCAAAAATACCAAAAATAAATCAGCAAAAATTTTAGGGTTAAAATTGAGAAAATAAAGTACCTCTGGCAGTTGTTGTGCATCCATATAACGAAAGAGAATAGAAGTAATAGTTTGTGTTATTCATATGTTTGGCCAATAGCCCTCTTATATACATATCGAGATCTCCTAATCTCATAAGGAGATAAAGCTTAGTACATCATTATCTACGACATAATAGGAGTTATCTAAATATACTAGTACTTATCACATTACTCCCCCTCAAGTTGGAAGTGTGAGATGCCGAACACCCAACTTGGACAACAAACTCTCAAATAACGGTCTAGGCAAAGCCTTGGTAAGGATGTCCGCCAACTGGTTCTTTGATGTAACATGCTCAGTAGTAATGATCTTCTTCTTAACAGCATCTCGTACATGGTGGCAATCCCGCTCTATGTGCTTCGTGCGTTCATGAAAGACAGGATTCGCAGCTATATAAATAGCAGATTTGCTATCACAAAACAACCGCATGGGCGCCAAATGAGGCATACGAAACGAATCAAATAGTTCTTTCAACCATTTCAGCTCCTTGACTGTCTCAGACATAGCACGATATTCAGCCTCTGCTGATGACAAAGAGACGTTATCTTGCTTCTTCGCGCACCAAATGACAGGAGACTCTCCGAGAAACACAATATATGCACTGATAGAACGTCGAGTAGTAGGACATGAAGACCAATCCGAGTCACAGTAGGCGCTGATGTGTACCGAATCATTAGCTTTTAAAAATATACCTTGACCAGGACAGCCTTTCAGGTATCGCACCACTCGGAGAGCCCCTCCCAATGTGGTAGTAGAGGTTTCTGCATGAAAGTAGAAAGTATATGGACAATGTAACACAACTCCGGTCTAGTGTTAGTCAAATAGATGAGGCGACCGATCAAGCGGCGATACTGATGTGCATTGGCGAGGGGACCAGTAGCTTCAGCTAGTTTGTGATTGAGCTCCACCGGAACATAACACGGTTTACATCCCAACAGACCAGTCTCTGCAATAATATCCAAAGCATACTTACGCTGAGATAAGTAGAAGCCAGAGTCATTGCGAGCGACCTCGATGCCAAGAAAATACTTTAGTTTACCAAGGTCCTTCATACGGAAGCATTGCTGAAGATAGTCTTTAAACTCTTGCAGCGCAGTAGCATCATTACAAGCGATCACAAAATCGTCCACATAAATCAGGATGTGAAGAGTAACTGACCCACGAATCTTAGAGAAAAGGGAGTGGTCAGCATAGTCATGAGAAAAACCAAATTTCTCTAAGGCATCCGCAAGCTTGGAGTACCAACAACGTGGGGACTGTCTCAGACCATATAAAGACTTCTTTAAGCGGCATACCTTAGTCGGATCGGAGCACTTGTAGCCTTGTGGAAGTTTCATATAAATTTCCTCCTCAAGATCGCCATGTAAGAAGGCGTTACTCACGTCCATTTGATGCACTAACCAACCCTTTGCAGCAGCTAGCTTAAGTATTATTCGAACAGAGGAGAGCTTGGCAACCGGAGCAAACGTTTCAGTAAAGTCCTCTCCTTCCGTTTGATGGTTGCCAAGAACCACAAGTCGAGCTTTTGGACGCTCCAACGTTCCATCAGCATAGTATTTATTAGAGTATAACCACATGTTACCGAGAGCTTTCTTTTCCGGAGGAAGATGTGTAACATCCCATGTATCTGTTGCCTCAAACGCATCAACCTCTTTCTTCATGGCATCGTTCCAGATTTTAAGGAGAACAGCTTCTTTGAATGACTTCGGGACCTCATCATTAGTAATGGCTGCCATATATACCCGATGGGTATCTGAAAACATGTGGTCAGAGAGATAGCTAGAAATTGGATACGGAGTATTACCTGGAGCCGTTTGTAGAGGACCATGATCAGGCAAGGAGAGATCGCAGGAGAGTTTATTATTATTTTGAACAGAGTGAGCAACATAGTCTTTAAGAAGAATGGAAGGAGTCTTGTGACGCAAGCCACGGCCAAGTATCTCAGGTAAGCCTGGTGATGGAGCTTCTGTTGGTTCAGACGAGATGGGAGGGGTAGGAGAGGAGGGTTCTGGTGTATCTGAAGTAGTAATAGGTAAGTCACTAGTAGCAGGTATCGTAACAGGAAGAGGAGCAGTAGTAGCTTCCAGCGGAGTTATTGCAGGCGTAGTAGTCAAGTTTGCAGGTGGCGTAACAGAGGATGGTGAGCTCCCCCTTGATTCAGTAACCGGGAAAAGCCAATCATCGATGGCTGTATCACCAAAGGTAGTAGGTGGACGAACATATTCGTCTGAGTCAACGCCTGGAAACTTAGACTCAGAGAAAACAACATCCCGACTTGTAAAGAATTCTTTTGTGTCTAAGTCATAGAGCTTCCATGCTTTCTTGCCATAGGGGTAACCAACAAAGAGACACTTTCTGCTGCGATCACCGAATTTATCTTTGTCTCTTGCTCTCCGATGAGCATAACACAAGCATCCGAACACTCTTAACTGGTCATAATCAGGCGTCTTGTTAAAAAGAAGTTCATAAGGGGTTTTACCGTGCAAGACTTGTGTTGGAGTGTGATTGATCAAGTGGGCTGCTGTTAATACGCTCTCGCCCCAGAAGGTAGCTGGTAGACGTGCTTGGAAGAGGCAAGCTCGTGCTATATTAAGGATGTGGCGGTGTTTACGTTCGACACGACCGTTTTGTTGCGGTGTGTCTACACACGAGGTCTGATGTTCAATGCCATGGGATTTGAAGTATGGGGTAAGACACATGAATTCAGACCCGTTATCAGTTCGTATCTTTTGAACAGGTTTATGAAACTGGCGTTCACATAAGGCAAAGAACTGCTGTAAGAGGCCAGAGACTTCCGACTTCTCAAGCATGAGATATATCCAAACGGCTCTAGAATAATCATCCACGATAGTCAAAAAATATCTAGCTCCACAAGAAGACGGTATACGATAGGGACCCCAAACATCACAATGTAATAATGAGAATGGAGAAGAAGCTTTATTTGAACTATCAGGAAAAACACAACGAGTCTGTTTGGCTCGAAAACAAATCTCACAAGACGCAGCTTGTTCAGAATCAAACACCAATTTATCTAAAAAAGGTAGAGAAGATAAAACTCGAAAAGATGGATGCCCAAGCCGTCGATGCCAGAGTTCTGATGTAGATGAATTCTTCAACACAGTACGATGGACACTAGCAGCTGAGACTCCATTAAAATAATAAACTCCCCCACGTTCTTCACCCGTTCCAATCAGGGTCTTCGTAAAACGGTCCTGCAACACACACAAAGTATCTGTAAATATAGCTATGCAACCAGTTTGTTTAAGTAAGCACGAAACTGAAATCAATGTGCAGGTGAAATCAGGAACATATAGAACATCAGTCAAATAATAGTCACGACTGAGCATTATTGTGCCCTTCTTCTGTGCTTTAGAATATCGTCCATCAGGGAATTTGATTGACGATGGTAGTATATCAACCACATTGATGAGTAACGACAGATTTCCTGTCATATGGTGCGAAGCACCGGTATCAATGATCACATCTGTAAATTGTGGTTTACCCGCCAGTTTCTCCGTAGAGATGTTAGAGCGCTGCTGAGAGGATTGAAGTAGTTGAATAAGTTGCGAGATCTGGTCATTGTTGAGGTTTGAAGTCGTAGACGCAGAAGTTGCATTGTTGGTCATAGGACGGTTAGAGTTGGTGCGACCCCGGCCTCTGTTTCCGGTAGAAGAATAGCGGCCTCCACGTCCTCGTTGGCCAGAGTAGTTTGCTCCACTTGTCTTTTGAAGATCATACCACCACTCAGGGTAACCGTGGAGAAGAAAACATTCAGTATGGTCATGACCTTTCCGAGAACAATGAGTGCAGAGTCGATTTGGATCACGAGTTCGAGATGTCACCGTTGAAGCTGGAGATTGCTCTTGCTTTGGTGACTCAGTCTGCACAGAAAATCCAATCGCTTCATTCTTAAGATCAGTAGCGCGAGCAGAGTTGTTATGCTGTTCTTCCCTAACAATGCGTGAGTACACATTATTCATATCAGGTAAGGGATCCTCATCAATGATCTGAGACCGTATAGTTCTGAAGCGAGATTCATCCAAGCCGAACAAGAATTTGTGGACTCGAATCTCTTCACGCTCCTTCTCAATATCTGGTGCCGCTTCACATGTACACGAACGAGTCGTGTTAAGGTTATCAAGCTCTTCCCAAAGTTTAGTAAGCCGTCCGTAGTAGTCAATGACCGTTTGGCCATTCTGTTGACACGCTCCAATGGCATCTCGTAGTTGATGAACACGGACGCCGTTACGAACCGAGAAGCGACGCTGCAAAGTTTCCCATAGTTTCTGAGCATCAGGAACAAAAGTGACAGTTGATCGTATCTTGGGATCAATGGAGGTTCGAATCCATCCAACGAGCATAGAGTTGGCTGCAAGCCATCTCGAGAGATCAGGTTCAGCCGTCGGTTTGGTTATCGAACCATTGAGGAATCCAAACTTTCGTTTTGCTTGAATGGAGTTAGAAAGTTCAGTAGCCCATTCCGTATAGTTGTCTCCACGTAGCAAAACAGAGGTAATAAGGGCTCCTGGGTTATCAGATGGATGTAGGTAATAAGGGGAAGACACAGGAGTATCAGAAGTAATTATCGTCGGAGCAATTGCCGGAGCCGACGAAGAACTTAAAGTAGAAGTAGTATCTGCCATGTTTTCGTGAGAAACACGGAAGAGAAAAAAATTCTAGGTCAAAGAATCTTTAGGCTCTGATGCCATATAACGAAAGAGAATAGAAGTAATAGTTTGTGTTATTCATATGTTTGGCCAATAGCCCTCTTATATACATATCGAGATCTCCTAATCTCATAAGGAGATAAAGCTTAGTACATCATTATCTACGACATAATAGGAGTTATCTAAATATACTAGTACTTATCACATTAATCCACGATCACCCCTTCGTCCGTCGTCATGAGAAACATCCCGTCGCCTCCTTTGTGAAGATTCACCACATCACCATTCAACTTGATCCGAGCTATGATGGTGCCATGTGGATTTGGAGCGGCCATTGTTGAGCTTCTCTGTGTTTTTTTTTTGTTTTCTCTGTTTCACTGTGTCTGCGCTGAGAAACAACGAGAAAACCCTAAGTTTGAGCAGATGATTAGAAACAACGAAACATTGATCTAATCAACCATTGACAGCCTTTGCAACCACATATTAATCGCAACATATTTGTGGTTGTTTCACTGTGTTCACTTATTTTCTTAATTTACTTTTACCTGTGATAAATTTAATTTTTATCTATAATAATAAAACAAAATGTCAATAAACAAAAGACAAGAATAAAGTAGACCAAAATTACTACATTAACTAACTACAAGAACGAGAATATCAATAAACAAAAAAAAATAAAACAAATAGATCAATAAACAAAAAATAATAATAAAACAAATAGATGCAACATAAAAGACAAATAATATACTAACAACTGTTCTATAAACATGGTGTACATATTGTCATAATAGACATTCTACACTCTATCATAGTCTACAATACCCATAACACAAAGCTTTGCATAGTAGAAGAGAGAGAAAAGAGAGAATACAAGAGAGAAAAAGAAGATCCGGTGGTTTCCTCCGTTCCGGCCGACGGCGTGGGCTTTCACAGCCACCGTCGGTCCGGCTATTATAGTGTCTCGCTTGCCTCTGTTTACGTGCTGGTTTCAAGAGAATATCCATCCGCTTCCGGCGTCGCATCCTCCGCGTGGTGGGCGTTCGGCTCTAGTCGCCGGCGTCGCATCTTTCCGTCAAAGGTGGACGTTCGGTTGTAGTCTCCGCGTCGGCTAAGTTCCAAAGTCGTCGGCGGCTCTGTTAGGTTATAACTATTCTAGTTTGGTGTTGTTCATTTTGTTGATCCGTTCAGTGGTTGGGGTTTGGTTTCGAGATGAGTTCTCGGTCCCCGTGTGAAGCTCTGGTTGGAAGGGAGCGGTGGTCAAAAGCTTGAATCGATTGATTTCGATGGCGGTGGATGAAGCTCTCGGGTGAAAACAGATGAGGCTTTCCACTTCTAGCGCCAAGCGAAGATCTCGAGGTGGTAGTTGCAGTCCCCACCGTGTTCTGGCTTTTAAGTCCATGCGGCTCCGACGAATCGAAGGTTCCGGCCGTGTCTGCCGCCGGAGTTGCAGAACGGTGTCGGTCGATTCGGTCTGGGGGCGACGCGTGGCTCTATGGGCGTGGAGATTGCAACACGTGGTGTGACGTAATGAGACGTCGGTGGTAGGGTTTGGGGATCGGTTTAGTAGGCTTCTGGCATTTTCGTGGTTTGGGCTTTTTGTTTAGTTTCTGGGCCGTGTTCGGTTTTTGGGCTAGCAAGCTTTGTTGTATGGGCTGTATCCTTGTAATGTTTGGCCTTTGGGCTTTTGGAATATATCAATTTGTGAAAAAAAAAAATCATAGTCTACAATACCCATGCAAACACTGAAAATCATAGTTCTTATGTATTGGTGATGACGTCAGACACGGAGATCAAGGTTTTTATATTTGGAAAATAGCAACATAACAAGTTTGAGAATGGTCACAAGTTATATATCAGATCACAATCTTGATCTTCTGTGTTTGATGCAATCATTGTTCGATTGAGGTACTTTAGTGTTCTATACATATGTAAATCATAAGATCATGTTCTTCAATGTTTCATATAAATTTTGGAAATAACAAAATTCAAATACAAATAAATAAAAGTTGTTTTTAAACATATGAAAAATCTAATCAAAATAAAATAGTTGAATATAAAACAGATGTATTTCAGATTATCTTTTACTCAATGAGTTTTTATATATTGATATCATTCTTATTTTATCTATTTTGTCAAATAAATAATTATGTTTTTCAATATTTTCATGCAGAAAATGTTGAGATAAGCTCGAAGTTGAGTGAACAAGCTTAGAGACTTGCGGAGCAAGCTAACGAAATCCTAATCTACTTGGAGATTTGAAGATAAAAAAGAATATACTTTAGGAGTTATCTACAAGTGTTGTATTTTTATCTAAAAGTATTAGGTTTATCTGTTAGCTATAAATATAGATCCATCGAGTGATGATCGGATCTAAGTGTTGTTGTTGACAAACGGCTCAGGGTTTTGAGTTAGTTTTTCCTTGAGTTAATATAAGAGAGTTATTCTTATAAGTCGATTGCATACACAAACATACAAGAAGTAGTTTCAATATTTGGTATCAGAGCAACAAGTTGAAACTATGGGAGATCTTACAGTGACTACAACGAAGGTGAAAGATGCAGGGTCTTCATCGATAAAGTGCCCTATGCTAAACGCCACAAATTACACAGTATGGGCAATTAAGATGAAGATCATGTTGAAGTTACACAAGGTATGGGATATCATTGAGACAGAGGGAGCAGATGAGGAGAAGAATAACATGGCTATGGCTCTCCTAGTCCAATCGATACCTGAGGCTTTGGTGTTACAAGTTGAAGAGTTAGATACCGCTAAGAAGGTCTGGGAGGCTGTAAAGTCCAGACATGTGGGTGCTGACAGAGTCAAGGAGGCTCGGCTACAAACACTTATGGAGGAGTTTGATAGATTGAAGATGAAGGACAACGAAACAATTGATGAGTTTAGTGGGAGGATCTCTGAGATCTCTGCAAAATCCTCTGCACTAGGAGAAGACATTGAAGAACCGAAGTTTGTCAAGAAGTTTTTAAAGTCTCTTCCGCATAAGAAATACATAAGTATTGTAGCAGCGCTGGAGCAAGTATTGGACCTTAAGAAGACCGGTTTTGAAGATATAATCGGTCGTCTAAAGGCTTATGAGGAGCGTGTTAGTACTGAAGAAGAAGCATCAGAGGAACATAGCAAATTGATGTATACAAACTCAGATACACAATATGCTCGTAACTCTAATGGTGACAATGGAGAGGAGAACAGAGGGTACAATCATGACGGCAGAGGCCGTAGAGGACGACTTCATAACAGAGGAAGAAAAGGACGTGGAAGGTATAACTATCAGCCAAGAGAGACATATCAGGCTCGAGATACAGCGAGAATAACTTGTTACCGCTGTGATAAATTAGGGCATTACGCCACTGATTGTCCTGACCGACTGCTCAAGTTACAGGAAACACAAGAGAATAAAGAGGAAGATACACAGCATGCAGATGAACTGATGCTTCATGAAGTGGTATTTCTCAATGAGGAGAAGGTGAAGCCGGATGCTTTCGTGTCAAACTGTGATGATAACAGTGTGTGGTATTTGGACAACGGGCCAGCAATCACATGACCGGAGATCGCACCTACTTCACTACACTTGACGATATGGTGACTGGAAAGGTTAAGTTCGGTGATGATTCTCGTATTGACATAGAAGGGAAAGGATCTATTAGCTTTGTCTTTAAGAACGGAGTTAAGAAGACAATGTATAACGTGTATTACATTCCAGCCCTTCGTAACAACATCATTAGTTTGGGACAGGCTACAGAGGCGGGATGTGAGGTCAGAATGAAGGAAGACTTGTTATACATACATGATCGAGATGGTAGACTGTTGATAAGAACTAGCAGGGGAAGGAACCGTCTTTAGAAAGTGTCGCTAGAAGCAGAGAGTTCATTGTGTCTACAAGTGGTTTCTACAAGTTCTTCAGACAAATGGCATGCGAGACTCGGGCATATCAACCATGATAACATGAAGCTAATGGTTGATAAGGAGCTAGTTTCTGGAATACCAAAGATAACAGTACAGAAGAAGACATGTGTTTCTTGCTTACTTGGGAAGCAGTCCAGAAGGCCATTTTCTCAGGCAACTAGCTTTCGAGCATCACAGAGACTTGAGCTTCTGCATGGGGATCTCTGTGGTCCTATCACTCCACCAACGATAGGAGGAAATCGATAGGTGTTCGTGATAATCAATGATTACTCCAGGTATATGTGGACGTTACTTCTAAAGCACAAGAGTGAAGCCTTCGAGAGATTTAAGCGGTTTAAAGCCACAGTTGAACAAGAAACTGGGATTCTTATCAAAACGCTGAGAACAGACATGGGAGGAGAATTCACATCTCGTGAGTTCAATGCCTTTTGCGAGGAGTGTGGCATCCAAAGACACTTGACGACTCCGTATTCTCCTCAGCAAAACGGAGTGGTGGAGAGGCGCAACAGAACAATACTAGAGATGACAAGGAGTCTACTGAAACACATGAATGTTCCCAACTATATGTGGGGAGAAGCAGTAAGGCATGCGACATACCTTATCAATCGAGCAGCCACAAGAAGCTTATCAACTGCTACTCCATACGAGATGTTTAAGGGGAACAAGTCTAACATTGCACACCTAAGAGTTTTTGGATGTGTCGGCTATGCTAGAGTTGAAACTCCAAACCTAAAGAAGTTAGATGACCGTTCTCGAGCTTTGGTACATCTCGGGACATAACCAGGGAGTAAAGCCTATCGTCTCTATGATCCTGCAAGTAGAAGAATCACAGTAAGTCGTGATGTAGTCTTTATGGAGGAAGAAAGCTGGAACTGGGACAAACGAGCAAAAGATAACAGTTCTTTCAGCATCAATCTCGGTGAGTTTGGAAACAAAGGATTAAGGGAGATTGAGTTTATTACAGCATCTGATGGAGAAGCTAATGTGGTGAGATCAGAACGCGAAGATGATCAGGCTGATGATGACCGTGAAGTAATAGAGGTCTCTGATGATGAAGCAGATCAGGAGGAGCAACCTCAACTAAGACGATCAACTAGAGTAAAGACAATGCCAGAGTACCTATCTGATTACATTATTCTAGCTGAGGCAGAATGTGACTGGCTACTAATGTCAATCAATGATGAGCCGTGGGATTACTCTAAAGCAAAAGGGATGAAGGTGTGGATAATGGCCTGTGAAGACGAGATAAGATCGATTGAGAAGAATCAAACATGGACTCTAGTTGAGTTGCCGAGTGGAGTCAAACCCATTGGACTCAAATGGGTATTTAAGATCAAGAGAAATCCTGATGGGAGTGTGAACAAATATAAAGCAAGACTCGTTGCAAAAGGTTACATGCAGAGACATGGGATAGACTATGACGGAGTCTTTGCACCAGTGGCTAGGATTGAGACAATCAGACTTATCATTGCATTGGCTGCGTCCTATGGATGGGAAGTGCATCATTTAGATGTGAAAACGGCCTTTCTACATGGTGACCTTGAAGGAGGAAGGTTTATGTGTCTCAACCTGAGGGATTTGAAGGTAAGGGAAGTGAAGCAAAGGTGTATAAGCTTGTCTAAAGCCTCTTACTGGCTTGAAACAAGCCCCTCGGACTTGGAACGATAAGCTTAACAAGATTCTCAACGAGCTGCAGTTCACACGATGCAGCAAGGAGCCTTTGTTATATAAGTGAAAACAGAATGGGAATCTTCTTGTGGTCGCAGTCTATGTGGATGACTTGCTAGTAACAGGGGCAGATTTATTAGCTATACGTGTGTTTAAAGAAGAGATGTCGACAAAGTTTGAGATGAGTGACTTGGGATTGTTGACGTATTACTTGGGCATTGAGGTTTTGCAGCATAGAGATTGTATCACACTGAAACAGGAGAGATGTGGATCAAAGATTCTCACTGAAGTCGGCATGAGTGAATGCAACTCTACTCACGTTCCTATGGATGGAAGTTTGAAGCTCTCTAAGTCTGCAGAAGAAAGATCGGTTGATGAAAAGAAGTACAGAAGGAGTATTGGTTACTTACGCTACTTAATTCACACAAGGCCTGATTTGTCCTATAGTGTGGGAGTGTTGAGCAGATATATGATTGACCCCAAGGAGTCTCACGACGCGGCATCAAAACATGTGCTAAGGTATCTACGTGGGACGCTTTCTCTTGGACTCACTTACAGACGTGCAAACCAGATAAAATTGATCGGTTACAGCAACAGCTCTCTCAGTGTTGACATTGATGATGCAAGAAGTGTGACAGGACACATATTTTATCTAGGAGAGAGCCCTATCACATGGTGCTCACAGAAACAAGAGAGTGTAGATTTGTCATCCTGTGAAGCTGAGTTCATGGCGGCCACCGAAACTGCAAAACAGGCGATTTGGCTCCAAGAACTCTTGAGTGAGGTTACAGGCGGAGAATGCAAAAGAGTAACCATCCGAGTAGACAACAAGTGAGGTTACAGGCGGAGAATGCAAAAGAGTAACCATCCGAGTAGACAACAAGTCTGCAATTTCACTCACCAAGAACCCAGTCTTTCACGGGCGTAGCAAGCACATACACAGGAAGTTCCATTTCATAAGAGAATGCGTTGAGAAAGGCTTGGTAGACATCGAACATGTCGCTGGTAACAAACAGAAAGCAGATATACTAACAAAGGGAATCGGGAGGACGAAGTTCATTGGTGTACAAGAATCAGCAGGAACCAACTTCAAGCTTAAAGAGGAGATTGTTGAGATAAGCTCGAAGTTGAATAAACAAGCTTGAAGACTTGCGGAGCAAGCTAACGGAATCCTAATCTACTTGGAGATTTGAAGATAAAGAATAATATACTTTAGGAGTTATCTACAAGTGTTGTATCTTTATCTAAAAGTATTAGGTTTATCTGTTAGCTATAAATATAGATCCATCGAGTGATGATCAGATCTAAGTGTTGTTGTTGACAAACGGCTCAGGGTTTCGAGTTAATTTTTTCTTGAGTTAATATAAGAGAGTTATTCTTATAAGTCGATTGCATACACAAACATACAAGAAGTAGTTTCAATAGAAAATATATATATCAATAATAAATCTTTTAATATGTTGGTTTCAAAAAAGTGAAAAAGGGTCCAAACTAAATAACCGACATACATTTTAGTATAAAACCACCAAACCGACACGTAGAAAACTCGGTAACAATAAGATTCATGAAAACGGCACGCAAGCTTTGACAAATAAAATATCTCCTCTCTATTGATTCTGTATCTCTGCTCAAGACGTATCTCGATTTCGAACGGATATAGGTAGGGTTTTTGGATTCTCTTTGAGGCTGCAAGTTCTGTTCCTTTACCTGTTTGCGTGATTCTGTTTTGATGCTGAACCAGAACCAGCCTTCACGCGGCTACTCCTAGTCGATTAAATGATTTGCTGGAGAGGGCTAGAGTCTCTATGCAGATGATTAGATTATTTAGCTCTTGATGAGGCCTACAGGATGCTGGCTGGATATGGGCTTTGAATCACAAATTAGAAAGATTTTTCCAACGGATGGACATGCCTCCACGTATAGTTAGACAAACACTGTTGTTCTGTGCTACTTTTCCTAGTGATATTCAGGTTGGAGTACAACGATTCTGTGTTTACATAATTCATTTTCAAATTTGAGAAGATTAGCGTATCCAGAGACTGGCAGCTGACTTCTTCAGCAAATTATATATTTTTGGCTGTGGATAGAGTAGGTTCAAGTACAGACTTAATTGTCCAAAGGGTGGAGTTCGTTCTTGATTCTGACAAGAGATGTCATCTCGTTCCTCTTTTGGTGGTGGTAAGAACCGGCGGTGTGGTGGTCGGTTTGGAGGTGGTGACTTTAGAATAGAAGGGTCATGCAGTAGAGGAGGAGGTGGTAGCAATTACTATGTCGGTGGAGGAGGTTATGGTGCTCCTAGTGGTGTATATGGCGGAGAAACTCTTAAGTGCTTGGGGACTAAGCTTCTAGTCTAGCGTTTTGGGTATACCTCTGATTATTATTTTTCTTCCACATTCCCAAAGAGAAAGAGTGTGTATTACCCCTTACAGCTATATGAGATTTCATTCAAGAGGTGGATACATAACTAATGTTAGGTGATTTGATCCTTTGGGCTATTCTTAGGGGATGTCCTAAAAGTAACAGTCACCAAGCTTCACAGTGTTTGTATCCAAGTTTTGATCATGTTCTTGGTTTCTTATAAAGTTATAGCGCAGCTTCACTTAGTTTTGAGAACCATATAAGTTATTTTTTATTCAGTTTCTCATTAATATGCTTTGAAGACACTATAACCCTACTTACGGTGTGGTAATGATTTAAAGTATGATGATGAGTAGTTAAGTAACATATCTTTTATTTCAAATAGTGAAATAGACAAACATGATCGTGTTGTATAATATTTAACATGAAACCTGAAGGATTGATACATATATAATATATATACTAGTTAAGTGGTTGAATCATCATGCCTTTGTGGTGTCCTTAGCCTCCCCTTCGTTTCCTTTTTCCTTCACATAATCCAAAACTTTCTGAGCTTCATCCAATGCAGTGTCTTTGGCTTCAACGTTCTTCTCAGTAACGTAGTCTTTTGCTTTCTCGCCATCTTTCAACGCCTCATTTGTCTTCTCTGTCACATAATCCGAAGCTCTCTTTCTGTTCATGTATATACATCCAGTTTCATTATTGACCAACAATTTAAGGCTAATATGTAAAGTATGAAAAGGAAGATCAGTTTATATAAAAACATATCAAAATATAAGATCTTTTTTTTTGGGCAACTATAAGATCTTTTCTAAACACAAAGATTTCCAGTGATAGAATTACAAGAGTAGTTCTCTAAAATATTTTCAGATCCATCATTGACCAATAATTTTAAACCTATATCTACAATGGCCAACATGGAATTTATATATCATACCAAACTCTCAAATATTCGAGGTTATATGCAAACTGAAAAGAAAAGAAAAAGATAATTTTATATATCATGATTCATTGTTTATGAATCTCTGTATCTTGAATGATATTAAAGTAGACTAAAAATACAAATTACCTCTAGAACAAAAAATTCCGATGATAAACTGAAACATTAATTTTGAAAATTTCCTTTCCTTGTAATGATTTTTAGGCAATTAATTTTAAAGGGAGCTACTCAAAAATATGTTATTTTCTCTAATATATATTCCAATAAAACATATAAATTAAATAAAGTTCTTTTATAAAAGTAGATCGTTTACGTATATTATATGGTTTAACATGACCGTCTTCATAACCGGCTAAAGTGTGTTATTTATCAAAACACTATCATGGATGGTTAGTAATGTTATATATGAGAGTGAATATTATAGATTCATTCACGAGAGAAGATGTTAAAAGAAAAAAATATAGACTTACGTGGCCTCGTTGAGGTCATCAAGAATGTTCCCGTCACCTTTATCGGCGTAGATCAACGACTTCTTGCGCTGAGCGACGACGACGAGCTCAGTTTTCCGGCCAAAACCGACGGCGCCAACGCCGCTCTGCTGTGCTGCTCCGCTGGGGAAAGAAGAACAAATCCCACTGAGAACAGCTCCGGAGAATGACATCGCCATGACGAGAGCAAAAGAAATCAAAGGAGGAATTTTAAAGAGGAACAAGAGTGAGATGAGTATAATCTCTTCTCGAATAGTATCATCGTTTTTATAGATAGTAGTCAACTACAATCCAAATCACGTGGCATCGTACGATATTTTTTAAGGTATTGCTATTAGTTCATGATGGGAAAAAAAAACAGGTCGGCCATCAAAAGTTGTGGTGATATACTTTTTTTTTTTTTTTGATCAAAGTTGTGGTGATATACATGTTATAGTATTTTCGGCAACATTTTTGGCAACACAAGTTGTAGATGTTAGCATTTCTGTTTTTGCTATAAAAAAAAAAGCATTTCTGTTATTTATTTTTGCAAAATTAAACACTGAAAAAATATGTTACCAAAAAAAAAAAAAAAGACTGAAGAAATAGCGGTCGTTCTCGTTAAAGTCACGTGTATCGTTATTGTAATAAAAAAACAAAATTTACGTCGGCCAACATATTAGTTTAGGTTTGCAAACCTAAATCTACCAAAAGCATGAAAAAAAAACAAACTTATATGATGCCAAGCCTAAAGGGAATCTATGAGGACATCACTGCAAAAGAAAAATCAAAATAGTTATAAAAAATATAATATATTAATTTTATATAATTTTACTATATAGTTAAAATTTAATAATTAAAAAGGAAATTAAATCACTTATAGACTGATATATCTTTTGATGGTATTTCATGGGATAAATCTCATGAATCTCTATTCATATTTTTTCTTACTTTTAAATATCTAATTATTTTATTTTTTGTTAAGATAACCAATGAGAACTTCCAAATAGACATGATCTAATAGCTTAAATAAAATCTACAAATCATATTTTAAAAGGAAAATTGTCGTTTAAATTACGAACTTTCAAATTTGGTTTAATAAAACATGAACTTTGACTTGGACTATTTAAAGTATCAACTTTTGTTGACAAATCATTTTAGTCATAAACTTCAATTAACTATATCATTTTAGTTATATCATTAGTCAACAGTTATAGTTGACTGACTAACATTAGGCCTAAAATGATTTTTATAGTTAATAATTTTTTGGCCCAAATAAATTATCTAACTTTTTGGATACATTATTTAGTAACTAGATTTTTTTTATAAAAAATATTGAAGAAATAAAAGATAATTTTTATTATTTTTTTCAAATGAAAATTTAAATAATTTTCATTATATTCTAAAATAGTTAGTTAACATATCATTATTTTAATAATTATTTATTAAAATTATAAAGAATATTTATGTCAGTTTTGTAACTATTCATAGAGTTTGAATTATATTTCATAATTTTATTTTCAAAGTTGATGTCTCTTTGGCAAAAATATAAATTCAACGTTTTTCTAAAAGATTAAATATTAAATATTGAAAATATATTTTTAATAACACTAATAATAAAAATTATTTATATAATTTATAATAAAGGTTTCCAATCCATTTTGGCAACTAGTACCATACAAATTATCCTCGAACTTTTGTATTTTCTGTTACGATAGTATGTAAAAAAGCAAAATATGTATGTGGCACATATTATATACACTGCAAGTCTCTAAGTGTTTCATTTTCATCTTGGTCCACCACCCCATCTCCAACATGGGTTCTACCACAAGTTTTAAGCACAAATATGCTGCCTTTGAGTATCATGTTTGTGGTTGTGCATAATAACAAGCCATCCCAATAAAAACATTTTTTTTCCTTTATGCTAATAAGTTTACTTGTAACCTAGGTAGATGTATCAACAATTCCTAGAAGTTTGATGTTTCATTTCAACATGATAACCATAACATCCAAGATTTCAACATGATAACCAGAGCATGCTTTGCTGCTGCTGATTTCCACGGTTGCAAGCAGTTTCGAAGATGTAAATCATCCTAGAGAGAATCTCCATTACCAAATAATTAGGAAAATTTGTACATCTTCATCATCGTCGATTATATTGATCCACCAACCAATACTAGAGAACAAGAAAACTTTTATTTACTAGAGAATCTTCTGAAACTCAGCTGCATGTTATTTACATACAAAAATCTTTTAAACCAAAAAAGATTCATCTTTTAGTTTTTCAACGATGTTGGTGCGTTCGTGTCCCATATAATCAGTAATTCCATGCTCATGCATGTGTGATGTGTCCTTCCAGCAGGGATGTGCCTTGGGCACAGCAAGTTGAAACAAGGGCCTAGGACCCGCATTTTTTAAAAGTTCCCATTTCTAAAAAAATATAATAAGTTTTTATAATTTTTTTTTATTTCACTGTTATGTATAATAAAAAGAAAATAATAATATCAATTGAACTAAAAGCCAGTTTAATTACTATTATTATGTCAATAAAAACAAAACAAAATTAGTAAAAATATTAAAAATTAAATAGATCTATAGTTAAACAGGGCTCCCAATTTTTTTATTGTCTATGGCTCATTGGCGGAAGCCAGCATCATCTTTCATAGAGATTAGTTATTAAAATAGATATGTAATATTACTGAAAAAAAATTAAGATGGGTCAAAAGTAAGGGTTTGGATTGGTGTCATGGGATCAAACTAAAGGATTTTACCAAATGTTCCAACCAATATCAATTGTACATAAACTAAACTCATTTATTTGTAGAAGGCATGTGGATCAACTGACCCCCCTCACAACCACATGGCTCCGCCACTGCTATGGCCCCCAAATTTTTTATTGTCTATGGCCCTCATACCAACAGGGACACCCCTACCTTCCAGGAGCATCACCAATAACTAAGTTCATCGTCGTCTTTGCAATCTCAACTATAGTTGGCCAATTGCCCCAAGAATACCTCCCTCGCCAGTCGCCAGCCCCTTCTTCTCAAAGATATATCTCGTTCCTTCCTCCTCCATATAGCTCCCCCTTTTCAATATTTCTCCTCGGTTCTCCGAGGATTCCTTTTGCTCCATACCTGAATACATCTTTACCACTAGCTTTTTCTTCTCCAAAACCTCTTCTTGGTTCTATGATAAACCCTGACCGCTCCTCTTCCTCACCTCCCTCAAAACAAATGAAAACACACAACTTGAACCACAAGTAACAAGAATATGATACTCAAATAAGCATCAAAATAGCTTTTTGAGCTAAAAGTAACAAGATTACGATACTCAAATAACCTAAAGACATATTCTTCAGCTACAAGTAACTAGATTACGGTACTCAAATAAGATAAAGACAGATTTTTGAGCTATAAGTAACTAGATTATGATACTCAAATACACTATAAAGATCTAGCTAGTGTGAGTTACCTAGTGTATTCTTGGTCTTTGTGTTGCGCTTCCTCTTTCTTCCTTGTAGTGTATCCAACCACCGTATCAGCAGCCGCGCTGAAGCTTTCTCTTTAGTCAAATCCACTGCCTTAAACCTTACTTCTGCCGCCTTATGCCTTGTGTACCCCACCGCTCCATCCACAGTGCCGCAACCGCTTTAGTCCCTTGCACCACTTTCTCACGCTGCTGTCCACCTGACAGCAGCCGCTTTCTCAGCGGCCACCCGGGGTAATGTGCTGCTCCTTTTCCTCCTTTCCAACATTGTTTCCTTTGAACACTGTAGTCTTTCGTTTTTCGTGTAATGGAAGTCGTATGTTCTTTGGCCTCTTGTTCTTTTTGAGAGGTAAAGTTTCCTTTGACATTCCCTTTCTCATAAGCTCTCTTAGCTTTCTCAGCCACCATGTTTTATGTTGCTCTTCCTTTCTCATGTTACTCTTCCTTTCTCCGTCTCATACTTAGAAGCTATGTGCTTTCTCGGCAGCTGTATGCATGTATCTTTGGCTCTCCCAGTTTGTTACTTCGCCTCTTGCCCTTTTTAAGTTGCCACATGTCCAATTTCCTTTACCGATCTCCGTCACGTTATAAGAAGCTCTCTGAGCTTTCTGACTCGCAGCTGCTCCTATCTCCGCCGCTTTCTGAGCATTTTGTCCAACGCTTTCCTTAGATTTCCCCCCTTCTCGGTGACCATATCAGTTTCACTACGACCACCACTACCACCACGGACTGACACCTGACCTTTCTTTTCTCTTCATGAAAGCCATGAGCACCACTCTCTAATTCTTCTCGCCCTTCTCCCGTCAGTTCTACTCCTACTCTTACAGGACCTACTTGGCCAAAGACAGCAGCAGCTCCACTTTAACTTCCCTTTCCTTCACCACATTCTCTCTTCTAGCTTGTTCTGACGAAATTGTACTTATATGCTAACAACCTCGAGTTTTATCTTTCCTGCTTTTATAGCCGACGACATCTTTTTTTTTTGAAATAAACCGACATCTCTTTTTTTTTTTTTGAAATAAACCGACCACATTTTTCTTTTTTTGAATAAACCGATGACCATCTTTAACTTATAAGAAATTATCTGGCGGTAAAAAAGACAAAAAAATCGTAGTTTATTGATCTCCAAGATTGCTCTATAACTTGTGAATCCCTTTGATAATGATGATGCTGAACCAGAACCAGCCTTCACTGAGCAGGACAATAATTTCATTGACTTTGATTTCTATGAAGATAATGTGCCTCCTCTTGTTAACACATTCACGGAGATTGATATAAAAGATCTTCATTGCTGTGTGTGTGTGTTGATGATCAGGTGTATTGTTGTTTGTGCAGCTCTAGGAACTTGAGAAGGGAATTGTGATGTTAGGAGTTTTGAGGCTCCTAAGTCAAATGATAGTATAGTGGAAGTAAGTTGTCGAACCAAATCTGCGGGATTCAAATACAGAGAGAATGCAAGTATTTGCCTAATCTAAGTGCAATCAGAGAATTAGATGGTTTTTAAACTAAAACTAGAATGCAAGTAATAGAAATGATACTATTAAGCTATTGGAAAGGAGAATTCATGGGGATAGGGATTTCAGACCTTGGGTGATCAAGTTTCGAACTAAGGATGACAAATGAATCAATCAAACTATTAACCTTAAGCCTAGACACAATTCTAAGCAAGCTCTATGTCTAGATGAATGCTCATTTGCTAACATGTCTCAAACATCAAATGTCTTTGGTTGAATAACATGCAAGCAATCATTACTAACAAGTCTATTAGCTATCTTAGCATCTTTAACAACAAATATCTTTGGCAAAGTACACTAAGAGCCTAGGAGAGTTGACTCAGGCATTTCATCAAACACCTTTTGGGTGGGAAATGCCTAGAGATCACCCTTTGAGTGGCCTACTCAAATGATGCATTAAGATCACTCTACTAGCAAGGAACAAGTATGATCTATACCTAAAACATCCTAGAACTAGCCTAATCACCCTTAATCACCCTAACCCATGAATCCAAAAGGTGATTACTCACTAATCTCCATGATTCCTCTTAAACCCATGATGGATTTCAGATGAATCATATAGAGATGTAGAAAGAAAATCACAAGAACACAAGAACAATCAAAGCCAAAAGAGAACTTTTCTTAAGAGAGTTTTGTGTATTCCAATGTAAAAAAGATAATCTGCCAATGGTGGCTACAAAGAATACTTAAACATTAGGTTTTTCAGTGCAAAAACGTGCACAATAAATTGCAAAAAGGTCCTTGAAAATAATAAAAATCGTGCACTGATAACGCGGAGCGACCTCGGCCAGTCGCTCTGGGCTTCGGGAGCGACCTCGGGTGGTCGCTGCGAGGGGTCGCTCCGGAGACATTTTCTTCGTTTTCGAGCCGTGTAAAGCCGAGCGACTTGGAGTGGTCGCTCCAGCTTTGATCGTCAAGGTCGCTCCGGCTGGAGTGAGGTCTCACAGCGACCTCTGCAGGTCGCTCCAGGCTCCTCTCGTCCAATCCTCTTCCTTTTCACATCTTTTGAGCTCCAAGTGCATCCAAATGTCTCCAATAACCTCACTTGGCACTCCAGTACCTAATAGAGACTTATGCATGCAAAATGCAACCTAAACATGTCTAAATCCTATTCTATATGATGAAAATGCTTATGAATGAATGGTTAAAACAATGCAAATATGCAAGACATCAACTCCCCCACACTAGTCCTTTACTTGTCTACAAGTAAACTTTCAAGAACCAAGGAGAAAAAGTTTGAAAATGAGGACTCATAACCAAGAGAAACTCTTCTTAGTTCTCAACCTAACAACCTTGCATAATCATACCAAATAGCAAGAGCAAAGATTTTATCCATCTCTAACTTCTCTAAGCCTATCCCAGCTCCTTTGATCTCTACACTCATTAATCATGCATCCACAAACCACAAATCCACCATCTCTCTAACATTCAGGAAGCAAACTCAATAGACATCTCACAAATGGTCAACTGGTCCAGGTCATTTGGTTTGGTAAGACAAAGGCTTTAATGCAAGTGAAATTAGAGGTTCAAAATAATCTTTTAAGGTGGTTTACTCTCAAAACACAGTAGCTTTGACATTACACATAATATATCTAAGAAAGGGATCAACTCATGCATACAATGCTCAATCTCCATTGTTCTACCCTTTCCCAAACATACAAAATATTTAATTATTCCTCAATGTCAAACCCAACTCACATCTCTCACCAAAAGATCCCAAGAACATTCTTCACATCAGACTCTTTCTTTTTGAAATCAATAAAGGATTTTTCGCAATTTTAAAACAAATCTTAGCTCCTAACAACTTTGCTAGCCCCCTTTTTCATTCCTTTTTTTTTTTCTTATATTTGGGGCCAAGACTTTTCACAATAAGAGTTAGATACTTCTCCACTTATCCCATAAAGACTAATCATTTAAGCACAAAAAGTCAAACCTTTCATAATCCCAAATCACAATCACAACACTCACCCCCTTCTTATAGCTAGAGTGACTAATCTAGCAAGAATGGAGACTAAGCATTGTCGTTCCCAATACTCTCAACATTATGCACATGTAAGCTTTCCAAAGAGGCCTCACTCAACAAATAATGATGGTTTAAAAAAGAGGTATGGGTTTTGGGAGTGGAGTACCACTTGAGTTTGTCAAGAAGATTGGTAAAAAGGATGGGACAACTCAAGTGTGTATATCCATGACTTAGTACACAAGGGACCATATGCAAAAGACATTAAAACAGGAGCTTGCTTCAAAGAGAGAGTATCAACAGTCAAATGAGTTTTAAGAGGAGCATTCAAGGCGCAAAGTTTACAAGCTTTCCAAAGGGTACTCAAGCTACTTGTCATGATTACAAAGGTCAACAAATTCAGTACTTAGCATGAGCTCTTTACAAGGTTGAAATCCCCCTAATGCATGAATGCAACTTATATGCTTCTAGACTCAATCCTAAAAATGCAAATGATGCAACTAAATGATTATTTTTGTGTTTTTCAATTTTTTTATTTTTTTGGATTTTTCTATGCAAATAAGAATGTAATATGCAATGCATGAGACTCAAAATCATGGAAACAAACATGATCAAATACTTGGTACCTCCCCCACACTTAAATCACACAGTCTCTGTGTGAGTGAGTTACCCAATGGAAATGTGAAATACAAAGAAAAGTGGAATTGTGTGTTACCTTCCGTGGAGCGAGGTGTGGACGTCGCTGCGACAGGTCGCTCCCAGCTGGAGCGACCTCGGTATGTCGCTGTGAGAAGATCGCTCTGAGGTCGGTTTATGTGTTTCCACTCGCATGTGACGCGAGCGACCTCAGCATCTCGCTCTGGACATGTCGCTCCCAGGTGGAGCGACCTAGAGGTGTCGTTGCGATGAGATCGCTCTGGTGTCCGACTTTCTGCTCAATACTGCACACAACTTCACTTTCCCATTGTTTTATGCAATAGAATGATAATGCAAATACTAATGCAATATATACAAGGATACTCATGGGACTTCCTCCCAAGTGAGCTTGTTTTAAGTCTCTAGCTTGACTTTGCCTCCTTTGGATCAGGCTGGACTAGGTGCAGAAAGTGGAGTTGACACCCCATCTTCCTCAGGTGGTAGCTCATCAAAGTGATCATCAGCAGGAGAAGGATTCATCTCTTCAATGGTGAAGGCTTGTCCAAATACAGTGGGGTTCCTCATCTTCTCCTTGATGTCAAAGTGGAGGATGTTTTCCTTGCCCAAATGGAGGTCAATCTTTCCTTCCTTCACATTCACAATAGCTCCTGCTGTAGCTAAGAATGGCCTTCCAAGAATCAATGGGTCTTGAGCCTCCTCACCCATTTCAAGCACCACAAAATCTGTAGGTATCTCATACCTTCCAATCTTCACAGGGAGGTTCTCTAGGATGCCCACAGGGTACTTCACTGAACGATCAGCCAACACCAGAGAGAGTCTACACTTCTTGTATTGAGTGAAGCCAAGCTTCTTTGCCACAGACAAATGCATCAAGCTGACACTAGCTCCCAAATCGCAGAGACATTTCTCAAATACCATAGGTCCAAGAGCACAAGGGAGTGTGAAGCATCCTGGATCCTCTAGCTTCTCTGGAGCATCAAGCCTCTGAATGATGGCATTGCACTCATGACTCAGAACCATCATGCCCTCCATCTCCTTCTTGTTAGCAGCTACAACATCTTTCAGGAGTTTGCTGTATTGAGAAATCAGCATGAAAGCATCAATGATGGGCATTGTAACCTGAGCTTCACTCATCTGCTTCTCAAACAAAGCCTTGTACTTCTGTAGCAGCTGCTTCTTGAATCTACCAGGAAATAGAAGCTTGGGTTCATAGGGAGGGGGGACAGAAGAGCTCTCACCTGCTGGAGCAGCAGATTCACCATCTTTTGTTGTCTTCTTCTATTCTCCAACCTTTCCTTTACCCTTATCTTTCTCAATCTTCTCCAAGATCTCATCATCTGTCTTCTCATCAACAATGACCACTTCATCATCTAGATTGATGGCTACCTCCTCACCTTGTTTCTCAGCATCCTTGGTGAGGGTTCTAGGTGGTAACTGCTTACCACTCCTGAGTGTGACAGCTTTTGCTTCCTTGGGGTTTTGATCAGATTTTCCAGATAGAGATCCTGGCTGGCGATTCTGGTGGGTGCTCATGGAAGCAAACTGAGTCTCCAAATTCTTGACAGAAGAAGCGAGGTGGGTGAATTTGTTGTTGAGCTCATTGTAGCTCCCATCAATCTTGGTGTGAAGGTTCTTCAGCTCATAGCCCACATGTTTCTCACTTCGAGTCTGAGACTCCAAGATCTGTTTCAGTAAGGCATCAGTGCTGCTCTGTTGAGGGGCAGAGGAGCTAGGAGAGGAGTTTTGCTAAGGCTGATAGTTGCTCTGCTGGTTGTTTCGAGGCTGATAACCACTCTGCTGGTTGTTTGAATAGGGCTTCTGTTGGTAGTTGTTGTACTGAAAGTTGGGTTCCTTCTTGTACCAGCTACCATTAATGTTGATGAAACACAATTCTTCTTGCCCTTCCAAACCCTCAACCTCATTGACAGTAGGAAGTATCTCCTGGCTTGGGTTGCCAACAAAGTTCACCTGCGCTTGTGTGGCCTTATCAGCAATGAGTTTGTCAATCTTCTCCTGAAGAGCCTTTATCTCATTCCTTGTTTGATTGCATCACCTCTGCTGCTTCTTTCATGGTCTCCACTGTAGACTGCATCACTCTTAACCATGTTGTCAACCAGAGCCTCTGCCTCTTCCTCAGTTCTCCCCAGAAAGAACCCATTGCTGGCTGTATCCAGTCTGGCTCTGTACTTAGGAAGAGCACCTCTGTAGAATGTGCTCAGCAAGCTCTCCTTAGAGAATCCATGGTGTGGGCACTGAGCTTGGTAACCATTGAATCTCTCCCAAGCTTCACTGAATCCTTCCAAGTTCTTCTGTTGGAAGCTGGAGATCTCATTCCTCAACTGGAGGTAGAGAAGAACTTCTCCAAGAATGCCCTTTTGCAGTCTTCCCAAGTGGTGATGGAGTCTTGGTAGAGACTTCTCCCATTGACGTGCCTTATCCCCCAAAGAGAAAGGGAATAGCTTGAGCTTTAAGACATCCTCTGACACACCATTAGTCTTTGACATACCACAGTAGTTGTCAAACTTATCCAAGTGATCAAATGGGTCCTCCACAGCCAGACCATGATACTTGTTGTTCTCTATGCAGTTTAGCAGTCCTGACTTGATCTCAAAATTGTTAACAGCCACAGCTGGTGCTCGGATTCCAAGTCTAGGACCATGGATGTTGGGGCAGTCATAAGTGCCAATGGGGCGAGCTGGTCGCTGTTGGGGCCCTTGTGGAGCATTGTTTACTCCATTGGGGTTCAGAGGATTTTGTGGATCAGCCATCTCAGCTTCCTGTGTCTGCAGTAAAGCTTGTTGCTCTTCTTCTCTTCTTTTTCTAGCACACTCTCTCTCTAAAGCTCTGATGTTTGCGGCTCTTGGAACAAGGTTTGATGTACCCTTGCTCCTCAAGTTCATACACCTGAAAAGCACAAAGAGTGAAGAAGAGAAGCAGTAACTTACAAAAATAAAAATGACTTAGTCTCAAGCAAATGACTAAATCTCAATGTTCAAATCAAACTCAGAATTTGGCAACGGCGCCAATTTGATGTTAGGAGTTTTGAGGCTCCTAAGTCAAATGATAGTATAGTGGAAGTAAGTTGTCGAACCAAATCTGAGGGATTCAAATACAGAGAGAATGTAAGTATTTGCCTAATCTAAGTGCAATCAGAGAATTGGATGGTTTTTAAACTAAAACTAGAATGCAAGTAATAGAAATGATAATATTAAGCTATTGGAAAGGAGAATTCATGAGGATAGGGATTTCAGACCTTGGGTGATCAAGTTTCGAACTAAGGATGACAAATGAATCAATCAAACTATTAACCTTAAGCCTAGACACAATTCTAAGCAAGCTCTATGTCTAGATGAATGCTCATTTGCTAACATGTCTCAAACATCAAATGTCTTTGGTTGAATAACATGCAAGCAATCATTACTAACAAGTCTATTAGCTATCTTAGCATCTTTAACAACAAATATCTTTGGCAAAGTACACTAAGAGCCTAGGAGAGTTGACTCAGGCATTTCATCAAACACCTTTTGGGTGGGAAATGCCTAGAGATCACCCTTTGAGTGGCCTACTCAAATGATGCATTAAGATCACTCTACTAGCAAGGAAAAAGTATGATCTATACCTAAAACATCCTAGAACTAGCCTAATCACCCTTAATCACCCTAACCCATGAATCCAAAAGGTGATTACTCACTAATCTCCATGATTCCTCTTAAACCCATGATGGATTTCAGATGAATCATATAGAGATGTAGAAAGAAAATCACAAGAACACAAGAACAATCAAAGCCAAAAGAGAATTTTTCTTAAGAGAGTTTTGTGTATTCCAATGTCAAAAGATAATCTGCCAATGGTGGCTATAAAGAATACTTAAACATTAGGTTTTTCAGTGCAAAAACGTGCACAATAAATTGCAAAAAGGTCCTTGAAAATAATAAAAATCGTGCACTGATAACGAGGAGCGACCTCGGCCAGTCGCTCCGAGAGGTCGCTCTGGGCTTCGGGAGCGACCTCGGGTGGTCGCTGCGAGGGGTCGCTCCGGAGACATTTTCTTCGTTTTCGAGCCGTGTAAAGCCGAACGACTTGGAGTGGTCGCTCCAGCTTTGATCGTCAAGGTCGCTCCGGCTGGAGCGAGGTCTCACAGCGACCTCTGTAGGTCGCTCCAGGCTCCTCTCGTCCAATCATCTTCCTTTTCACATCTTTTGAGCTCCAAGTGCATCCAAATGTCTCTAATAACCTCACTTGGCACTCCAGTACCTAATAGAGACTTATGCATGCAAAATGCAACCTAAACATGTCTAAATCCTATTCTATATGATGAAAATGCTTATGAATGAATGGTTAAAACAATGCAAATATGCAAGACATCAAATTGATACACTACAAGAAAACGTCACGAACTCTGATATAAGTTACTGAGAAATTGAATTCTCAGAAAATCTACGACGGTTTATTAGCAAGATCAATCAAGACAGGCCCACGACAACCAAGATCAATCAAGACAGACCCACGACAATCCAAAGGCATCAAGAAAAGCCCATTACGATTCAGAAGTTGCCATGTCATCAAGCCTCTCCAACGGATACATTGCGTGATAAAGAGGAAAAGAGAAGAACATAGCAGACCATGACATCATGTACGAAACCGTGTGGTCCTGCCTTGCACAATGCCTTCTCAGCCCTTGGATCTTTAGGAGAAGAAGGATGATGACAAATGTATAGAAACTAGAGTTTTCCCATTACTCTATTTAAGCAAGTTGCTCACCATTGTAAAACCTCAAGAATCAAGAAATAGAAATTACATTTTCAATCTTCTTTCTTCAAGCTTTTATGGTATAAGAGCCATGGAAGCTCTTGAAGTCATTACGCCTCCATCACTCAAAATAGTGAACTCGGTCACAGTTAAACTTACAGAGAGAAACTACTTGTTGTGGAAGAACCAATTTGAAGCCTTCCTCAACGGTCAACGCTTGTTAGGGTTTGTCAAAGGGGCTACGCCACAACCGCCTGAAACTCTCACTGTTCCTGGCATCAACCCAGTCCCAAACCCTAACTATCACACCTGGTTTCAGACAGATCATGTTATCAAATCATGGCTGTTAGGTTCCTTCTCAGAAGAGATTCAAAGTTTGGTGGTTTCGTGTATCACTTCTCAGCAGATCTGGTTCACGTTGGCTCAACACTACAACCGTCCGACTTCCTCAAGATTGTTTGAGCTCCAACGCAAGCTTCAGACAGTGACAAAACAACAGAGAACCATGTCTGAGTATCTCACCGACATCAAGCTCATCTGTGACCAGCTCACATCTATAGGAAGCCCTGTTTCAGAAAAGATGAAAATTTTTGCTGCTCTTCAAGGTTTGGGAAAAGAATACGAGCCTCTTATCACAAGCATCGAAGGATCTGTTGACATGTTGCCGAATGCTACCTTGGAGGAACTGATTCCGAGGCTTCAGAGCTACGATGCGCGGATCCAAAGGTACAACGCTCCCTCTGATGTATCTCCACATATCGCGTTTAACGCAGAGAGAACCAACTATCAGAACAGCTACTACAACACAAGAGGAAGAGGACAAGCAAACAGAAGATTTGGTTCAAACAGAGGTTGTGGCTCCTTCTCTGCAAGAGGAAGAGGCTTTCACGAACAACTGTCTTCTTCAGGGTCTAGGTCTGTCTCTCCCGCGTCCTCTGTCTCCTCTGATGATAGAACTTCCTGTCAGATATGCGGTAGATACGGTCATTCTGCTCTGAGATGTTGGCACAGGTTCAACAATACGTATCAAGAAGAGGACTTGCCGGTTGCTATGGCAGCAATGCGTATAACAGATGTCTCTGATCATGCAGGTGCTGAATGGTTTGCCGATTCTGGAGCCACATCTCACATAACAAGCTCACCTCAGCATCTAGCCTACTCTCAACCATATAGAGGCAATGATGCAGTTCTCATGGGAGATGGGATCTTCCTGCCCATAACTCATGTTGGTTCTGCAGACATAGCATCTACGTCAGGTAATACACTGCCTCTCAAAGATGTACTGGTGTGCCCAGGGATCAACAAAGTCTCTTTTATCTGTATCTAAACTCACCAATGATTATCCTTGTTCATTTGAATTTGACTCTGACCGGGTGTGTGTTAAGGACAAGCAAACCCAAAGTCTGTTGAAACAAAGAAACACCCGTGAAGGCCTCTACAGTCTCAACTCTCCGAAGCCTCAAGTCTATTACTCGACAAGACAGACAGCAGCGAGTGATGAAGTGTGGCATATGAGGTTGGGGCATCCTCAAGATCAAACCTTCAAGTATCTGAGTCAAAACAAGTTTATTTCGGTCAATAAAAGTACCTTGCGGATGTGTGAATCATGTCAACTAGGGAAGAGTTGTAGGTTACCGTTTGTTGCATCTTCTTTTGTTGCTTTTAAACCCCTAGAGAGAGTTCATTGTGATCTCTGGGGTCCATCTCCTGTTACATCTAATCAAGGATTCCGGTTTTATGTCATATTTAAAGACAACTATTCTCGTTTCTGCTGGTTGTATCCGTTAAAGACCAAGTCAGATTTCTTCAGTGTGTTTGTTGGATTTCAGAGATTGGTTGAGAATCAGTTGTCTCAGAAAATTGGAATCTTCCAATGTGATGGAGGAGGAGAGTTTATCAGCAACAAGTTCTTGTCTCACTTGAAGGACAGTGGGATTCAGCAGCTTATATCTTGTCCACACACACGGCAACAAAATGGTTTAGCCGAAAGAAAACACCGACATATAACAGAACTGGGCTTGACCATGATGTTTCAAAGCAAAACACCTCAACGGTACTGGGTCGAAGCTTTTTATACTGCAAATTTCTTGAGTAATCTTCTACCATCCTCTGCACTGAAAGACAAACAAAGTCCGTTTGAAGTGTTACACGGCAGAGTTCCAGAATACTCAGCTCTAAGGTCTTTTGGGTGTTCTTGTTATCCCATGTTGAGGGCATATGCAACTACAAAGTTCGACCCTCGTTCTCTCCACTGCGTTTTCCTCGGGTATAATGACCGATACAAGGGATACCTGTGTCTTTTTCCTCATACTGGACGTGTGTACATATCTAGACATGTTCTGTTCGATGAGTCGAGCTTTCCATTTGCATCAGTGTACGCAAATGCTCATGTCAAAGCCACAACTCCTTCGCTGGCTGCTTGGCAGAGAAGTTTTCTGCATCAAGACTCTAAAGTAACGAAAGAATCTACTGGTTCAGTGCCACCTGTGTTAACATCTACTGTTAGCATCACCAGAGCCCCTACTGCATCAGAGTTTGGATCTTCTCTGTTCTCTGCAGAAGATTTTCCACCTCTTCCTCAAAGTGTACACACCGAGCCTCTGGTTCCCACTACAGAAAGTGAATCTAGTCTCCTCAGCTGCTCTCAGTATGAGCAAGTACCGGTATCAGACAATGCTCAACCCTCTGATCACATAAGCAACACGATTCCCATCTCAACGTCTCAACACTCTATGGTCACAAGATCCAAAGCAGGCATCAGAAAACCCAATCCTAAATATGCTTTACTTGTGCATCGATCCTCTGATCCTGTCCCAACCACGGTTGCTGCTGCTCTTAAAGATCCACGGTGGAACAATGCGATGGGTGAAGAGATTCAGAACTGCAATATAACTCACACTTGGTCGCTTGTTCCTCGTACACCCGATATGCATGTTCTTGGCAACAAGTGGATCTACAAAGAGAAACTTAACGCAGACGGCACTGTCAAAACTCCTAGAGCAAGATTGGTAGTACAAGGCAACAATCAAGAAGAGGGCATCGACTACCTTGAGACGTACAGCCCCGTGGTCAGAACCGCTATGGTCCGTGTAGTCTTACATCTTGCAACACTCATGAGATGGGAAGTCAAACAGATGGATGTCAAGAACGCGTTTTTGCACGGCGATCTCCTTGAAACCGTGTACATGAAGCAACCAGCTGGGTTTGTGGATAAGACAAAGCCGGATCATGTATGTCTGCTCCACAAATCCCTCTATGGTCTGAAACAGTCTCCCCGGGCCTGGTTCAACAAGTTCAGTGATTTTCTCATCGAGTTTGGTTTCGTATGTAGCGTGAAGGATCCTTCTCTTTTCATATACAATAGAGACGGAACCGTCATTATGCTCTTACTGTACGTGGATGATATGGCAATCACTGGAACCAACTCAGCGATTATGAACAAGTTTCTTGCTGAGTTGAACACCAAATTCAGAATGAAAGATCTTGGGAAGCTTCATTATTTCCTGGGAATTCAGGTTACCTCTAACGACACTGGGATGTTTCTGTCTCAAGAGCAGTATGCAGTGGATCTTCTACGAGTTGCAGGCATGGAGAATTGTTCCCCAATAGCTAATCCACTGCCTCTGCAACTGAACAAGGTTCCAGATCAAGACAGGCCCTTCTACAACCCTCAGTTCTTCAGGAAGCTGGCTGGTAAACTTCAATACTTAACTCTAACCAGACCAGACATCCAATTTGCAGTTAATTATGTATGCCAAAGGATGCATGCGCCATCAGTTTCAGACTTCACCAATCTCAAAAGGATTTTGCGCTACATCAAAAGAACGGTTACAATGGGACTCTCATTTGTTCCTGATACTGATTGTACTCTCCGAGCCTACAGCGACAGTGACTGGGATGGTTGCCTCACTACACGACGCTCCACTGGGGGTTTTTGCACCTTTCTCGGCCAGAACCTTATCTCATGGTCATCTAAGAAACAAGAAACCGTTTCTAAGAGCTCCACTGAGGCAGAGTATAGACCCCTGTCGGAAACAGCTTCTGAGTTGGCTTGGATAAGTATGCTACTTCGAGAACTGGGTATCTCTCTTCCTGTCACGCCTCAACTGTTTGGCGACAACCTCTCTTCCATCTACTTGACAGCAAACCCAGCTTTCCACAAACGCACTAAACACTTTGAAACACACTACCACTACGTTAGAGAGAGAGTGGCTTTGGGGTCCTTGGTCGTGAAGCACGTTCCAGCACAGCATTAGTTGGCCGATATTTTTACTAAATCGCTCCCTACAGCTTTGTTTTGCAGCCTACGATTCAAACTAGGAGTTGACGTTCCTCCCACGCCTAGTTTGAGAGGGGGTATTAGCAAGATCAATCAAGACAGGCCCACGACAACCAAGATCAATCAAGACAGGCCCACGACAATCCAAAGGCATCAAGAAAAGCCCATTACGATTCAGAAGTTGCCATGTCATCAATCCTCTCCAACGCCATGATAAAGAAGAAAAGAGAAGAACAGAGCAGACCATGACATCATGTACGAAACCGTGTGGTCCTGCCTTGCACAATGCCTTTTCAGCCCTTGGATTTTTAGGAGAAGAAAGATGATGACAACTGTATAGAAACTAGGGTTTTCCCATTACTCTATTTAAGCAAGTTGCCCACCATTGTAAAACCTCAAGAATCAAGAAATAGATATTACATTTTCAATCTTCTTTCTTCGAGCTTTTACGGTTGACCAAGAAAATAACTAGAACTTGTTAAATTCATCAGAAACTTGTAGGAGTTTTCCGAAAAAAGTATTTCTCAAAAACTTGTCATTGAAGTTCTGGGCCCTGCCGGCTTAATGGACATGATAAATGCATCCGCCCATGGCCCACCTAAAACCCATCAAATTTCAATAACATAAAGGGCTCATATATTTATTTTATTTTTCAGCAAGGGCTTAAATTTTTACTTTTAATACTTTAGTGTTAAATATTGACAATATTATAGTGACATAGTAATTTAAGTTTTAAAAGTTAAAAATTGAAAACGAAAAATAATAAATTTAGCTATTTAGTGGTGATTGATTCGACTGTAACTGTATAAATTTTATTGTAGAATTTGGGCTGTAAGATTTTTGATTTAACTTATAAGGGATGTAGTTTTAAAATTTCCTAAAGTTAAAAAATGAGGTTTTAGAAAATAAGATTGTTATTTTTTTTGCTGTAGTTTTAAAAACTAATATATAAGTATGATTGGTGATTTTAAAGGCCGTATACGTAAATGTTAAAGCTGCAACCAAAAAAAAAAAATTGTCCAAAGGGTTGAGTTCGTCCTTGATTCTGACAAGAACAGTCATTCCATGGATCTGCTTCACGCTCAGAGAGAGAATGGCAGTTTAAGGCAAGGTAAAAAATGATACTCCTCTTTTTTGTTTTCAGGGTTTTAACTTGGTCTTGTGTCATACTTCTGATGAATGTACACAGCGGGTAGGAAGCTACTGAACTTGAACTCTTATATGTCATCATTTTCAACCTGTAGTTTGTTTTCTGTTGGCTAGATTTACTAAGTTATGTTGTTATATATGCATTTTGAAGGAAAGAGAAGTGGCACTGAAGTCCTTCAAGAGCGGAAGAACACCGATTGACGTAGCAGCTCGTGGTCTCGACATTCCCCACGTGGCACATGTTGTGAACTTAGATCTACCAGATGACATTGATGACCTCTGGCAAATCGGGACTTGCAACTGCCTTCTTCAACGATGGCAACACTTGCATGGCAAGACCGCTCGCTGAGCTGATGATGCAAGAAGCTAACCAGGAAGTCCCTGAAATGGCTCACACGATATGCATCTCGTTCCTTTTTTTGGTGGTGGTAAGAACCGGCAGGGTGGTGGCCGGTTTGGAGGCCGTGATTTTAGAATAGAAGTAAAAACAAACTGATCTTATTGTATCAACATGAGACATGAAGGATCGATACATATATCTACTAGTTAAGTGGTTTGAATCATCATGCCTTTGTGGCGTCCTTAGCCTCTCCTGCTTTACCCTCTACAAACTCAGCTGCTTCATTTCCTTTTGCCTTCACATAATCCAAAGCTTTCTGAGCTCCATCCACTGCAGTGTCTTTGGCTTCAACGTTCTTCTCAACAACGTAGTCTTTTGCTTTCTCTCCATCTTTTAACGCTTCCTTTGTCTTCTCCGTCACGTAATCCGAAGCTCCCTTTCTGTTTATGTATATGTATATTCAGATTCATTATTGACAAAAGGTATATCTACAATGGCCAACATGGAATTATATTACTTAATTCTCAAATATTTGAGGCAATATGTAAACTATAAAAAAACAAAAGAGAGATCACTTATACACTATGGTTTATGAACCTCTATATCTTGAACGATATTATAATATCATCGTTAGTAATATTAACCATTTCTAATATATATGTGTGTGAGAGTTTTTGGGCGAATATAGAGGCTCATGAGACAAGATGTTAAAAGAAAAAGCATAGACTTACGTGGCCTCAGTTGACGTCATCGAGAATGTTCCCGTCACCTTTATCGGCGTAGATCAACGACTTCTTGCGCTGAGAGACGACGACGAGCTCAGTTTTCCGGCCAAAACCGACGGCGCCAACGCCGCTCTGCTTGGCTGCTCCGCTGGGGAAAGAAGAACAAATCCCACTGAGAACAGCTCCGGAGAATGACATCGCCATGAAGAGAGCAAAAGAAATCAAAGGAGGAGTTTTAAGAGGAACAAGAGTGAGATGAGTATAATCTCTTCTCGAATAGTATCATCGTTTTTATAGATAGTAGTCAACTACAATCCAAATCACGTGGCATCCGTAAGATATTTTTAATGCATTGATGTTATTTTCTTTTAACTACTGAAAAGAAAGAGAAAAAAAACAGGTCGGCCAACAAAACTTGTGGTTATACAACATTTTGGCAACACAAGTTTTAGAGGTCAACGTTTCTGTCTTTTTTTTGCAAAATTAAACACTGAGACTACAGTCTGTGATTGGATAGTATTATTGGCGTTAATATATTAAGAGTAAATTCTGCTGAGTTACTCTGTCTTTCGCCAATCAAGTAAAATATATAGGAGTGTTTTTTTTTTTTTTTTAAAGTGGAAAATATGTTTTCATCTCATTTATTCCAAAAAGTAATAAAAGTGGTGAAATATGTTTCTCTGCATCAAACCGAAAGAAAAGTTTTAGCTGCTGATTGGTTTTCCCGCTACCACCCGCAAACGCAGCTTTTGCGGGTCATAGCGATTGTTGGCGTTTCGAAACAATCACAGAAAACGCTACAAATCGCTTCAAACCGCTCCGAACCTCTTAAAATCAAAAGCTGGTTCCAGCTAGCGTTTGCGGTTGCGGGCGGTTGCGGGAGGGTAAATTTTTTTTCTTAAAAAACAGAATAAATAAAAATAATACTAAAAATATCCAATAAAAATTTTCAATTGAAATAATAGAAATTGTAAAATGTATTCATATTATATTTCAATTTATATTATAAAAATTCAAAACTAAAATATTTTCTATAAATTTTTAAAATTGAATAATATGATTTTATAAATATAAATTTTATATTTATCATATTATTATTATTTTTAATATTTTTATAATTACATAAAATGTAAATATTGTTAAATTATTATTTAACAGATGTTGTGTTTGGTATTTTACCAGTCATAAGAGTCCCGCAAACGCAACAATTTATAACAGTTGTACCAGTCGTACAAATCTCTAGAAAACGCTTAAAACCGCAACCACCCGCACCCGCAAACTCCCGCAACCGCAACCGTAACCGCTGCGGTTACACCAGTCAGGTCCTTAGTCTAGGTTACATCACTCACTTTCCTCCATATTTCAATTTTTTCCCCCCAATTTACTCTATTAAAAAGTTCAAAAAAAAATTTACTCTATTAAATACCAATCACAGGCTAAGAAATAATAAGAGTAGTGGTCGTTCTCGTTGCTTCACGTGTACCACCTTAATTTTTATTTAAAAAAAAACAAAATATACGTCGGCCAATATGCTAATTAGTTTAGGTTTGCAAACCTAAATCTACCAAAAGATTGCGACAAAAACAAACGTATATGATGGTATTTCAAAATATAGTTGAAATGTAATATAGTAATATTTTATAGTTTAGTAATTAAAAAGGAAATTAAAACACGTATAAAGTAATAAATTTTTTGATGGTATTTCATGGGATTCATGATAATCTCTATTCATATTTTTCTTACTTTTTAATATTTTATTTGTATTGATATTATCGTGAAGTAACGCGAATTAATCTCCAAAATAACAAAAAAATGAAGAACGTAAAAAAATGAAAATACAACTGAGTTAAATATGTGTTGTACATTGATTATATGAACAAATAAATTTACAACCATTTAAATAATATTTATACCTTCTCAAATTTGATATTCTTTTTCCATTAACAAAAAAAAATCTCTGTCTACTAAAAGCATTTTTTTCAAAAAAAAAAAACATATCACTACTGATTCATAGAAATTTAAGTCTTCAGAATCAACAGAGATATCCAAAAAAATCTTCTAAATAGACATGATCTAATAGTTTAAATAAAAAGTACAACCATATTTTACAAAGTTGCATATATAACGGTCACCGTGTGCAAGAAGAATTTTTTTTAATTAGGATTTGCTAAATGGGTTTAACTCGTTTCACTGAATGCTATAACATTGAATTTTTTTGTGTAAAATTGTTAGCTTTGTGCATCCATATTCTGATACATCAGAATCAGGCCAGTAAGCATCTCCATTCAGAATACACCACAATCCAATATGGACTAAATCATCTGAAATGATAACAAGAAATTTTATTGAGCTAAGTCTATAATTATAGATTTCCAACCCATTTTTTTTTTTGGTAAAATGTTAAATATTATAAAAAAATTTCAATTTTTGACAGACTTTACAAAAAGAACTAGTAGCAGAAAGAACAACGACAACAAAAAACATGAGAGTACCTAAGAACAACAACTAAGCAACGGACCATGAGGAACACAACTTAAGGGGTTAACAAGATTAACAACGAGACGGGCTCGGACCTAACAAACCTGAGAACTAGATGAGAAACCGGTTAGTTGCCGCGAGCTACTGAAAGAAGGGCGCCCTCAAACCCTGATTGCAACGGTTCCTACAGCTTCCAACAAGTACATAAAGCGCTCTCAAATGAAGAATCCGAACACGGGACCAAATCAAGCAGAGGAAATAAGAGACCACCGACGGTACGAGGAGAAGCTATAAACCGACGATGCCGTCGTTCAGTGGTCTGTGCCGGAGATTACCGCCTCCATTACATTCCACCGGTGACCGTATACACTCTTCTAACCGCAACCCATATAGAGAAGACGGATCGATAGACAGACAACCCTCCGGAAGAGACAAAACCATAGCCGGAGTCTGACCCGCTGTCCAACTGTCGCACCACGCAATCCGCTCGAACCGGAAACACACCATAGCCGGACTCTGAACCCACTGTCCAACTGTCTTTCCAACCCATTTTGGCAACTAGTACCATAAAAATATCCTCAAACTTCTGTATTTTCTGTTCCTACCCTATGTGAAACCAAAACTGTATGTGGTACATACATGGGTCACCACCATGGGTCCTATACAACAAGTTTAACCACAAATATGCTGCCTTTGAGTATATTTTTTGTGGTGGTGCATAATAACAAGCTATCCCTATAAAGATAGATATATATATATATATATACTAGGGTCGGAATTGTAAAAATAATTTTGAAACTAAAGTATAGGTATAATAAACATTGCTTATTCATATGTTTTATAGTCTTACATTCGTTAGATGGAGGCATGCATGTGAGTTTGACATATTGTTTGAGTTTTGTTATAAGTTGGTAAGTAATTGGTAGGTAGGTTCATGAAATTTAAGATTATGGAAATCTGACCACAAATAATAACTGTTGCATGTCTTTGTTGGGGTGAAACAGTTGAAGAAAACGTTTTCATAAGCGAATAACATTTTTTACGGTAAAAACAAAGAAACTGATACTATGAGTTTTTTGAGATTTTTTTGTTTTTTTTGTTGTGTCTTTCAGGATGAAAATAATGTAATTGTAATTATTTTCTTAGAACCTTTAATAAGTGTTATTATATTAATATAGTAGGGTCGGTCTGTGCTAGGCGTAGTATGATATATATAACCTTAGAATTGTGTCTTGTTTTGAATGTGTTCTAATAAACTTTTTCAAGTGAAATGTATTATAATATCTAAGATTTTAAGAATGTTGGTGCGTAGAAGGATTATGTATGTTAATTAAAATTAATCATGTATGATTTCTATTGTTTATGTCTATATTAGTTGGTTGCGGCGTATAACATATTACATTGAGTGGATATTGTAGGTGGTGTTTTGTAGTTTTTGTGATAATTATCCATGATTGGTTGGTTATATTTTTTGCCATATTTTTAAAAATTATTTAAGACTTTTATAGGTTAGTTATATGTGTTTACTATTATGTAAACAGTTTGGTTTTATTATTTATATTTTCATAAACTATTTATTCATTTGAAATATTATTTTATCATATTTAAATATGTAGTATATATTGGAAACTATACTAAAATAAAAATTACTAAAATGAAATTTAACTTGTCAGAATGCAAAACATAAATAATAATGTTAAAATTACATTATTTAAAATATTTGTCACTGTAAAAAATAGGTTGAAATTCTAATCATTAAAATTTTGATTTCGTAACTCCTATGTACATTATACTCTCTAATTTTTATTTTATAATTAGTGGCTAAGAGTTTAAATTCTCACCAAAAAAAATCTCTCTAGAAGTATACACGAAAGATAAAATGAGGTTGTTGAAAACTTTCTTCCAATTTCAAAACTGTTGGATCTAATAATTTTTTTGTCGTAAATACCTTGATAAAAGATAAATAGTTAATTGTTTATTGTATTTTTTTCTAAAATTTCATAAACGTCCATAAACATACAATACTTTTCAAAGGTGATTGTTAATTACTCTGAATGGTTTCTATACTTTTTCTTTTTCACAAACACATTAATTTATCAATCATGTTTTAAGAAAATAATTTAAAACTACAGCCCAAAAATTGAAATTGTTAAACATATTGGTTTGGAAATCATTTTTTCTTGAGTTGTATATTTAGTGGGTTGAAAATTATTAATATATATGTACATTAATAAAATATATAACTGCAACGAAATTTTTATAGCATATATTCTAAACACTATTTTGTGGAAAACCTCACTCTAAAAGTTCTTAGAGCATTATTATCATAGAACCCCAAATGAGGTTCTTATTTTCGTCTTTTTTTGTCCGATTAAAAAAAAAAATTAAAAACGAACCAATCGCGTGTCAGTGGACCCGCTAACAATACGAGAACTCAATCTAATTCACCTCCTCTCGGTTTTGATAATTTTGTGAATCCCCCTTAAAAACCCCCTAAAACACCCACAATAATATTATTCTTGATAGCTTTTATTCTTGAAAACACCCACAATAATATATATAAATAGATATATATATATATATATATATATATATATATATATATATATATATATATATATATGAGAAGTTTAGAACTCCAATAAGCAGAAGACCACCATCGGAGATTCTCTAAGTTTCTCTATAAATACTATTTTTACATATTATTAGTTTTCATGAGATTCTTGTTTTTCATCATCCATATTCCAAGAATGAAGATAGAAGACATTATAGATATTAGATTCTAAACGTTGGTTATATATTTGTGTATTGCTGGTACGTGAATTCTTCTATTGACCCCCATTAAAGGGAAAAATATATGTTAATCAATATCTTATATCGATCAAAATAGATTATTCAATATAATCAAAGAATATTTTGTTTAAAATAATAAATAAGATTTGGGTTGTGCTTTTTTTTTTTTGTTCAACGGGGTATGGTATCTAAAATATGGCATCTTAAGCAATTTCTTATTAAATTATGATATCTTTTCTAATATATTTTCACTTTTTTGTTAGAATAGTCTGTATATATATTAATATTTTTTTCAAATTTTGTCAGAATATTTACAAAAACTTCATGGTTTTTTTTTGCTGCAAGTTAGGAAAACATAAAATTCTTTTTACCTTCGCATACAATTTGTGTTATTATAAAATGTATATAATTTTTAAAAAAATGAGTAACACACTAAAGAAGGGAAATGTAGTTTGGTCTTCTTCTTTGTTGTATTTAGCTTGACCTCTTATCTTTTTTTTTTGTCGACGACCTCTTATATATTTTGGTAAAAAACCTTTTATATTTTACTTTTTTGAGCAACATTTTCTATATTACAATTTACCTTTTAATGTTTTAATATTATAACTGGAATAAGTGTTATTAGCACACTAATTTTCCATGAATGCATGAAACTATTAATCCAAAGAGCGGGTCTGTGATATTACTCCTCTCTGCAATCATAATCAAATTTCTCCCTCACTGCAAGTGCGCTCACTTGAGTCTTTGTAAATCCCTCCAGCAAATTTCTATGATGATGCTGCACCTTTTTTTTTTTGTCACGGAATGATGATGCTGCACCCTAACACAATCTTTTTAATGTACCATTAGTTGATGTAGATTTTTAATAGAAGAATCGTTCATGATTATGGAAGAAGAAACTAACTTCGGATGGTGAAATATAACCTTAAAATTTGAGATCATCATGCTTTCTAGATGTGAAATGACGTAAGGTAGACATCATGCTGTAACCTTTTCAAATATTTATACACAAATTAGTTAGCAGGTGCTAAGTGACTGACAGAACAAAGAGCAAAACACAAAAAAGAATTCCATCTTACTTATTTTCCGAGCCAACCGTTTGGTATTTTCATTCACATTCATAATCTCATCTGCATGCGCTTGGTGGAGGAAGTGATCACAAAATGTTTGTGTTGCTCTAACCATGCCTCTGTCTCAAGATCTAAATTGTATGACAAATATATTACTGTACAGACTGTTAATAAAAGAAAAAGATTTGAGGAATAAACATATTATATCTCTAGAATATCCATAACCAAAGATTATGTTTTTGTAACCATTCTCTCAATGCTCTATCTCTACGATCTATTGTGGCAGTGATCTGAGCAACAAAAGCTCCCAAATCCGAAGGAACTGCACTGTGTGTCTCTATGAAAGCTCTGTTTATCACCTAGTGAAGAACACTGCACAAATTTAAAACACGTATTCAGCTAATCATGTCAACTGAAGGCATAAGCTTTAACTCTTTCAAAACACTGTTAAACTTTGGATTCAAGTGTCTTGGATACAGAAATACCAAGGTATGATCGGGTTATGTCTAAACAATGCCACAACAAATATCAAAAAGTTTATCTTTGTAATAACACCAAGGTCAGATGGGTTCTTCTTATAAGAGACACTGACATCAACCAACGATAGTAGATAGACAGATTCCTATCAGTTTTTAGACCAGTTTCAGAACAGCTTCGAACTAATTAAGATTGTTGGTGCTACTACGAATTGGGAGGATGATGTTCAAGGGTGAAGGCTGACCTTTTCATAATTCTGTTTATGATACATGAGAGTCCAGTAGTAGCATATATATTCTCATGAGCTCTCCACCATATCAGTCATTCCTGACCTCCGATAAATGGATCAACCCGACTTGAAGGAGAAGCCGCCCGTCTGCAAATCGAAGAAGAAGACTGAAATGTTAACCATAGCTCACAGAATTAGTATATAAGAATGAGACGATGAACCTTCACCGCTTTGCAGAGTCAGAACTCGCATTGAATATAGATCGTGTGCATAGATTAATGGAGGGTTTTAAGAAGATTATTCGGTAACTGGTATACTTTCATAGTCTAAGGAAGAAGATGAAAGAGCGCTTGTGAAACCCTATCGCAATGGAATCTGGAGAGGCGAAGAAGAATTGAACATACGACTAAAGTTAACATGAAGCCCGGTTATAAGAAAAGCCCAAACAAATTGCTAGAGGACTTAATGAAACGCAGCAGATCGATTGTGATGACACGTGTCAGTCGCTGGGAGACTGAATTTCCAACCTGTCATCCTATGTGTCATAGCTCAGGAGAGAGCACACTATACTTTATATAAATAGATGGGAATTCCTAAATAGATTAAGGTAGTAGCATTATTTATGGCTTGTAGCCTCGGTTGATGGATGATATATATCTCATGTTTTATAGGTTTGTAGTATCTCATTTTAATTAAAATAATTTATTTTAGGATATATTTAGAAGTATATATTGTATTTGTGTGTTCATTTACATTTGACAGGGACTAAAGTGGACATTAAAAAAGCTTGGGGGTAAATAGCATGGTTATCTCTGCAAATTCTGAAGTTAAAGGCCGAATTGAAAACATTCTGAAGTTCAAGGACCAATCATGCAATTACAGAAGGTCTACTCTGGATGATTAAAAAGTCTGGGGTTGATTCGCGAGGATATATGTGTTATTTTGAGAGATTTAGGGTCAATTTGAGAATATTCAAAAAAGTGAGGATCAGATTTGCAAGAAAAAGAAGCAAAAATGGTCATTGGAGCTCACGAGATTCTCGTGGAGATTAGTGAGCAGAACATTTAGAGTTATTGAGTTTAATTAATAGATTAAAGTGGTTAGTGCTTGATCTATGATGTTATGTTCTTAATCTTTATGATTTTTTACTTGATTGGTGTGTTTCATGCTATATTAAGGTTAGGAATTTAGATCATAGGTTGTTCCATGTCCGAAAACTATTCGATGAAATATTTGAATAAATTAATCAATGTTTTTTACTTTCTTAGCCAATAGGAGATAATTTAGTGGCTATTAGAAGTTGAAATTCATGCATGCTTGATGGTAATTTATCACTCTAATCAACAACTTGACCCAAGAGTTTTTCCTTCTTTATATTATTTGTAGTTACTTTTAATTGTTTTTTCTATTTTACTAGTTTAGAATATAAACATCTTTATATTTGCTTAGATTTAAGAAAATGTGTGAATTCTTGATGTTATAAGTCTCTAGTTTTCTGTAGTACAAAATATTATATCATTCGATTATGGTATTGTTGGTACACTAGATTAATTTGTGTGTGTTTAAATGCTTAATTAATTTGGCACTATTGCCGGGAATCCAACCTTGGCAAACAGTTACAAAGATGTGACCACCATAGAGAAATCCTCTTACCAAATAACTAGGAAGATCGTCACCATCATCGTTGTTTCAACAAAGGGTCTATACAGAAATTATATATACTTTCCTCAAACCCATTATATAAATCAACTATATTATTATACAAGTGACCAATCTATGGTTGCATTGACTTCAAAGACAGTCATGGTTAAAAACCTGGAAGTCACAACTATTACACCACAGCCCTGCTTGCACTTCAACTATTACACCACAGCCCTGCTTGCACTTTTGTCATTTTTTATTGTTGGTTTGATCAGCCTTTTTCTACCAGAGTTGCATACATCTTCAACAAGTGATTTATTGGTTAGTGGAATCTTTTAACAGAAACATAAGCAATCTTATTTACCAGAGAAGTCTTCTGAAAACAGAGCTGCTTCTTATTTACATCCAAAAACCCTTATAAACCAAAAACTAAAAACATTCATCCTTTAACTTTTCAACGATCTCCATGTTCATGTCCCATATAATCAGTTGGACTCCGACCACCACCACCGGCTGACTCCTGACCTCTCCTTTCTTTTATCTCCTCACCTCCGGCAGCCAAAAGCTGAGCATGCCGTGCTTTCTCTCCATGAAAGCCATGAGCACCACTTTCTAACTCTTCTCGCCCTCCTCCCGTCAGTTCCACTCCTACTCTCCCAGGACCTTCTTGTCCTAACACAGCAGTAGCTTCTCCGCCTCCATGAGGTCCTCTCTCCGTCGCAACGTGAGTGCCATGAACACCACTGTCCTCTCCCTTTCTCCTCGACCTTCTTGTCCACCATGGCTCATACTCTCCTTAGCCTTGTTATACCGTTCCTCTGCTGCTCGTATCGTATCCATTGACTTCTGCTGAGCATTGGCTCTATACCCATGAATATCCTCAAGTGACGCCCTCTCTTGCCCCTCCTTCTCTCCGTCTCTTCTTCATTCCCCGCTGATCACAACAAATTTTCCGACAGATTGAGGCATCGGAGTCCTCTTCATCTTGGTCTCCTGGTGGCTCTGTGTGGCGGAATCTTTGCTTTTCTCAGCCCCTGGCTCGAAACTACTCGTCGTCTTGGGGACTTTGTCTTTCTCCACTTTAACTTCCCTCTCCTTCACCACATTCTCCCTTCTTGCTTGATCTGATGCCATTGTAACTATATGCTAACAAACACTTTTCAAGAACAGACAGTTTAGTTTCAAGATTATAGTTAGATGATTCTTGTCGAGTTTTGATCTTTCTTGCTTTTATAATCGACGAACATCTTTTTTTCTGAACTACAATCGACGAAACATCTTTAACCTTAAAAATATATATTTGGCGGTGTAAGACGTGTTAAGTACGTTATTGCGGACGTTTAAGGATGTATCGTGACTCAGCTTGTGAGATGAAGCCAATCATCTCGGTTTTAGACACGTGGTGCTCCCGTAGTAGCACGTGGAGCATTGTGTCGTCTCGTCTTCTCAGCTTTTCAGTTTGGTCGGTTCCAAGTTCCAACTATGGAATCACATCACTACGCTTCTTTTGTTCTTTTTTAAACAGGCCCAATTTTATTTAGGTCCAAGTATATCTTTAGCTCGTGGAGTATTTCATTTAAAAACAAAAGATCCCATAACATGTTCAGAGTTACTTTAGCATCTAAAACGTTATCTTAGTGAAGTATGAAGCGACCAAGATAAAAAGTTAACTAAAGCTAGATCGTTCTTGAGTAGCTTAGAGCATGATTATCGGCGTTTGTTAAGCGTCTCTTAGTTGCTGACTAGGATAAAAAATAAATGAAAAATGAGAATTACCTTAAGGACGTCGCTTAATTAAGGACAATATAAGCCGTATCTTGTGAATACGCGTCACGTTGATATAGTTTTGAGGAAAAAAACCAGTTCGTCGACGAAGGGAAAAAAATCGTCGGACGAAGCAAATCGTTGGCCTCCTAGACGACGGAAATCTTACCGTGAGTCCTCTCTTCCGCCAAAACGAAAAACGTAAGTGAATCATCTTTTGTTTCGATTCGATTGAATTCTCTTATCATGAATCATCTTTTATCCATGCTGATGTCTTACAAATCATACCTTCATTTTAATGGATGTTTTGGGGTAAATCTTTATCTTTATCACTGTAACTTGTCTTGTTAAGCAGTTTTGATTTCAATGGCTTTTGTCTGATAGGGTTGTGATTGTCTGATTACCAAATTCGAGACTGCTGTATTTTTTTGCTTGTGAATTGAATTATTCTAAATGCTGATCTGTAGAAAGTTTACTTCTTTTATGGATTTTGTAATAGAAAATGCGTATTGCTGAATGTCTTGTTGGTGATGAGACTGGAATCGTTATCTCTATCGCAAGAAACGACCAAGGTCAGAGTCCAATTCATTTAGAAACTCTTTTGTGTGCTGTCTTTTTGATGGCCCTTAATGTTTAAAGTTTAAAGTTTGTATCTTTGGTAATGAAACTGGTTTATTGTTGATGGGTTTAACTGAAGTTTTGAACTTGTGGGTGTTCTTGTAGATTGATCAAAGTTCAAATTTTTAAGAGTGATTCAGTATAAAGTTCATGTCTATATTCGTGAGGGTTGGTTTATCTTCGATGGGTTTTAACCAAAGTTTTCAACTTGTGTTCTTGTAGATTGTTCTAAGCAATGCCACAGCTCCTGCAAAGTCACTGACCTACGAGGAAGCTCTGCAACAATCAGTGACCTCTCCTTCCTCTTTTGATGAAAATGCTCAGCTGCTTGACATAATAGCTGCTGCTGATTCCAGACAAGGGCAGTGCTAATGTCAATGGTTTAGGTAAAAAGACAATGATGGTTTCTTGAAGAAGCTTTCCTTGAAGTTCAAAGATCCTTTCTTGACAAGTAAGGCTCTCTCGGCTTATAAGCTACGTTCATTCAAACTTGAGTAGTGAGTGATAATCATTAAGTGTTATTGTTTGAATGGGAAGCCAGGTTTGATGGAAACTCCGAGCTTGTTGCTGAACTAGTGACATTTAATGGATTCAAATCTGCCTACGCTATCAGAGATTGTGCAGAAGGACCACTTTTTCATGTCATAGCATTTCTTTAAGGATTGGTAGGATGATTAGTTTGAATCTGAAGTTTGAATTTTTGGTTAAACTAAGAAACAACATAAAGTCCCACCAATAATCTACACTTTTGTTAATGTCTTTTAATATTGTCCTTAACTTCAAAATAATAATAAAATAACTTAAGGATTCTAATATTTGTCCTAGCAATAATGTTGCTCTTATACTATAATGAAAAAGGGAAAAAATATTACATGAGAAAAGACTAGAGCTTATCTTTTAGCAAAAAAAAAATAGGAAAAAAAGGAAAAGACTAGAACAAGTTCCAAGTTTCAGAAAAAGCACTATATTAGTTGACCTTTCTTTTTTCATATGAAAAAATGTTATCCGAGCAAAGCACCGAGTGATTATGATGAGATGGTAAAGAAATAGAATTGACATATTAATACGTTTAAGTTTCGACTCATCTACTGCGCAAAAGTAAAATATAATTATTTCTAATCACTTTACACAAGATATGGACCATACTGAAATACTATCCAGACCAAAGTATATCCTCAGCTATGGGAAAGTACTGATTTATTAAAAATATAGAATGTCTAACAAAAGAAACGAATGTAACTTTAATTTTTCTTTTGTTGGCAACAGTAGAAAGCTGACTGGACGATAATTCGATCTACATATATTCATTGTTTGTACTGACAATACGAACTAATTTTGAAAATGAAATATAATACTAGTATTGATTAAACATTTTTTTTGGTAAAAAAGAGTGGTTTTACTTCTTTGTCGGAAATCCAAAGATTGTAAATAATCATTCCCAACGTGAATTGAATTTGAGTGGCAGAAATTATAACTGCTACCCCTTTACTAATGGACCAACTCAACGTTGGTTAGTATTTATTAAACATAGGATACCTTTAGTAGTTAAACTTACAAAGCGTGAATAGCCTTTAAATAAAACTATTAAGGGTTCGAATAATTAAGAAAACCAGATAAGCTAATACGTGGTTTTGTATATATTATCAAGTATTATGGTGTAAGAGATACATATAGATAAGAATATACCACTAAACAGCAATGGATCAATTACACAATAGTTTTAACCAAAAAAATAATGTATTAAAACTTAAAAGGTAATCCAATTAAACAAAACAACGCAGGTATATTTTTCTTTTTTGAACAACTCACGTATAAAATAAATGTCACTATGTGTAGTTACAGGAACTAAAGAACTGTATTCGTTTTATTCCATGTAAAGAGTAGAGCAATTGCACGTTCTATACACGTCAGTCAGATATACTGCATAACTTTTGCTATACTAGATGTTTTGCCCCCACTTGCTGACTTAATAATTTAAAAAAATTATAAACAAATATACTATAAATTCAAATTATACATAAATTATATTTATTATAAAAATATATGATGTAAAATATTTCGAGATAATATAATATAGAATCTTTTAGATAATGATAAATACCAAACTAACGAAATTTGTTCTTAATTTATAGGTAATTATATATTAAAAATTATAACTTAATTATTTATTAAGAATAACAAAGATTTTCAACGCACTAAATTTAAACGTGAAAGCGAACAAATTATTTTGCAAATAATAGTATAAATAATTTTGAATCTTCTACAAAATTGTCAGAAATTGAAAAATTTTGATTGTTCTAAAACAATTATCGTAAAATATAAATTATTATTATATCTTATCTGATATATATATATATATATTAAAATAGAGCTGTTCTAATATTATTAAACCACAATATAATATACACATATATGTTATACTTTAATATTACTAAATTACAATGTATATATATATATATATATATTAAAATAGAGTCTGTTTAATATTATTAAACAAAAATACAATATAAACATATATGTAATATTTAATATTACTAAATTAAAGTGTATAAGTTTGGTTATGATATTGTCTTTAGCATGTTTTAATTATTTTCAAGATAATAATAAATTATTTTCAAGATAATAATAAATTATCAATTAAATCACTAAAAATATTTATTAATTAATATTAATAACTAAACATAGAATATGACTAAACCTATAATTGTGGAGATCATGACAAATAAAAAAAATTCACTTCTCAAATAATAGTATAGATAGATAAATTTTGTATAACTTAATTTTTAAATTTTTTGAAAGAAACAATTATTTTAAGATAACAATATAATAAATAAGAATTTTCTTATCTTAAACATAATTAATATAATTTCGTTTTTAACTATATTATTCACAAATAATAGTAAAGATATTGTCTTTAGCAAATTTTAATTATTTTCAAGATAATGATAAATTATCAGTTAAATCACTAAAATAACTTATTAATTAATATTAATAGTTAAGCATAAAATATGACTAAACCTATAATTATGGAGAGCATGAAAAAAAAATTCACTTCTCAAATGATATTAATAGGATAGATAGATAGATTTTTTTATATCTTAATTTTTTAACTTTTATAAAAGAATCAATTATTTCAAAATAACAACACAATATATACAAATTATCTTATCTTAAACATAATTAATATTATTAATATAATTTCGTTTTAACTATATAATAAATTCAAAAATAATAGTAAGAATATAGATAAATTGTTCTATATCTTATTTTTAACTTTTATAACAGAAATAGTTATTTTAAGATAACAACACAAGAATTATCTTATTTCTAAAACAAATAATCTGACTAATATAAATTCATCTTAATTATATATACAAATTCATTAAGGGATAGTATGGATGTTAATTACCCACTCTAACTTTTAACGTGTGAACTCCGTTGCGAAAAATTAATTTCGCAAATAATAGTATAGATGTCATAGTTACTCTTATAATGTTTTATTTAGGATATTTTCGACATTCAATTTCAATTTTTTTTCTTTTCTTTTGAATAATCTAGTATGCTTTTAATAATGATCTAGGCCATTTGGATCTCCGGATAAAATTGAGTTTCGTCTGATCAGGATCTTTGAGGTTTTAGATATTCATACGGGTAATTAGAATTGACTTTTTATTTGGTTCATACAGTAAAATCTCTATAAATTAATAATGTTGGGACTATATCAAAAGTTATAACTTTTTATTAATTTATAGAGATTATTAATTTATCGATATATTAACTTGAATCAAAAACTTAATTTGGGACTATAAAATTATATTATTTATAGAGACTTTTAGTATATATTAATTTATAGATTATTAATTTAAAGAGGTTATATTATATTTTTGGAGATGCATTTGTTCGTTCACCAGTAAATGATTGACTGTAAAAATTTGACAAATTATATTCTATCTATAAAATAAAGTAAAATTAATCAGAAAATAGTATTAATTACCGGAAAAATAAAATTTGATGTTGTTAGTACTATCAGCTAACCTTTATAGGGTTTAAAATTTACTGCTTAGAGTTTAGGGTTCACTTCCTAAAGTTTAGGGTTTAGATTCACTTCATAAAGTTTAGGGTTTACGACTTAGGGTTTAGGATTTAGGATTTTAGAATTTAAGGTTTAGGGTTCACCCTCAAGGGTTTATAATATACGATCTAAGATTTAGGGTTTGAGTAATTTTTATTTTTTATTATTTTAGTGGTGAATGCACGAGTGAAAATAAGAAAAAGTCAGTAAAGATATCGGTTCAGATCCTGTTAGGTCTAGTTGTTTAAAAACTATTAATACTCACTATTTTTTTATCTTATTGGTTCGAATTGGTTTGGATATTTAAGATCCGCAAAATTTGTTAGACCCAAAAATATATGAAATCCATCGTGAAAAGATTTAATAACCAGAAAACTATTCAAAATTGTATCTAAAATATGATCTGAAACTAAATTTTTTATCCGATTATCCGCCTCTTTATAATTAACGCGTCCTTTTGTCATTTTTGAATCTTAACTACAAATACAAATTTTGATCAAAGAAAAAAAGTACAAGTGGAAATATGGGTAACATAAAACGTCACACTTTCATCTGACATGACATAACTGAGACAAGGCCTATCTACTATACACAGACATCACTACTAGAACTGATCATTTTATCCGTTAAATTTGATTCGATTCGTTATTCGTTTCTACTCGATTCAAAAATTTCAGATATCCGCAAAATTTTGAAGCAAAGCAAATACTAAAAATAAATATCCGCTAAAAATCAAAACAAATCACAAATATTAAAATTTTGGGAAGCGGATATCCGTTCAGATTGGACAATATATAAATACATGTATATCTTGATTATATTTAAAGTTTTAAATATATAAATTTATATCTTTATTATTCTAACATATAATTTGACAAATCTATTCACATTATTATTTATATTTATATAAGGTATTACATAAAAAGAAGAGAAACAATTTATGACAATCATATTTTTTTCTTACATTTTGTGTTATTATAATTGTTAAATAAGTTTTAAAAATTTACAAAATATGTAGATTCACTATTTATTTTATTGTTTATTTTATATATCATGCAAAGAAGTATCTAACAAAAAAAAATTGTATCAAATTTTTAAGATCATTTGTATTAATCAAAATAGATGAGATATCCGTAAGTATTTGTAAATATCCGAAAATATCTATTTATTTTTTAGATATTTGTTTTTCCGGATATCTGTATTTTTCCGAAGCAAAACAAATAAAAAAATTAGACATCCGTAACATACGAAGAAAATAACAAATACTTTCAAAACTCGTCCGATCCGTACCCAACCCTAATCCCTACGGGATAAATTTGCTTTGGTGCTTTTAATCGAACACCTAAATATTTTTCTTGACATTGATGCCTAATTATCTTTGCTTTCATGGTTTTCTAGCTAAATAGCTCTAAAAATAAGCACTTCCATGATTTTATTTACACAACCGAGAATTTTATTTGGCACATTATGAATCTGTCCTTTTTGGTGCTTTTAACCGAACACCTAAATAATTTTTTTTTTTGTATTGATGTCTAATTATATTTGCTTTTATGGTTTTCTAGCTAAATAGCCCTAAAGAATAAGCACTTCCAAGATTTTATCTACACAAACGAGAATTTTATTTGGCCCATTAAGAATCTTTTCATTTTGAGGAGTGCCAGACTGCCAGTTTTCTGTCTAATTTATTTAGTAGAAAGAAATCCAAGACCTAGTGGCTTGTGGTTCCTACAAAACTTGGGACTTTCTTTTCTTTTTGATCAACTCAACTTGGTACTTTCTGTATCATAGTATTCAACATCCAATATTATGTGAAATTTTAGATAGCTGCATCTAAAAAGAATATTATGTCCTTAACTTTTCTAAAATCTATAAAGTCTATGTTCTCCCGGCACAACCCACAAACCATCAAACTCAAAGTCGGGCAATGGATAAAATCAAACACCATTTTAATTAAATACTGTAACTATTTAAATTAATAAAGTATATTTGTCGACGAGTAAAACTGTAGAAGATTATGATCTAACTATCTTATAATTGGATCATCATCTTTCATATCCCTATGAGATCTTATATATGGGCAATGGAGAAAATACCTGTTATAATACAGTAATATTGTTTAATACAGAAAATATACAAAAACCATAAAATGATAGAAAAGTTGAGGTATTTACGAGTTATACACGGTTCCATCCGGCTCTGACCCCAATTTAAGCGATCCAAATTAAACATAAACCATAAATCATTCTTAAACCGAAGAAAATTCATACCTTAGTAAATCCTAATTTGGGTATTTCTAATTTCCACAAGTACGAACTCTTTCTTTTTTTTCTCTCGCAAACGGTTCCCTTTCAGTTCGAAATCCCCTTTTTCTTGTTCGCTTTGTGTGTGAAATCGCGTCAGAAGATGGTTGAAACAAGTCGAGGTATGAGGTAAGAGAATCCGACGAAAGAAGCAGAAAAAAAACTCAAAGAAAAAAAGACAGTGAAAAGGAAGAAGACGACGGAGGAATTAGCGACGGTGAGTGATGGGGTCCTCTTAGAACCGATATACGTCCTCGTAAATGCTGTGGTTTCTGTTGCGAAATAAATGGCTGAACCAAGAAAATGTGCTCCAACTTCGGAGACTCGACCATCGGAGGAGAATGAAGAAGAACCGGAGAACAACTAGGAAGAATCGGATGAAGGCAATGAAGACGACGACACAAATTAACATATGGAGAATGATGAAGAGAAAGAGGGGGGGGGCTCTGATGAAGAAACTGAAGGCGAGACGGGTGGTTCTATTGAAGAAGAAAATGACGGTGAGGCGGATATCTCTGATGAGGAGAATGAAGGTGAAGCTGATGCTTCTGATGAGGAGAATGAAAGTTTAGCAGAGGGAGATAAGGATGGAAACAATGAAGAGGAATCACGATATGTTGACGACGAGGTAACAATTTAGAATTGGATTTTGATTTGTACTTTTGTTTGAATTGGTAATGTTTTGGTGAAGGAAAGATGTGTAGAACTAGGAATTATGAGTATAACTTTACTTTACTAGAACAACTTGGTGAAACAATGAGAAAATGGTAAAACTAGTAATACATACGTAGATTAGGGAATATTTTAATAACTTAGGAAAACTATTTGGTATTACTGGCATTACTGACGTAGAACTAAATGTAACTTACATGAATTTGAGGTCACCGAGACAATCAAACCAGCGAGGATGTTCTTATATCATACGGTGTACAAGAAACAGATAAATCTAGGGACAAGAGATAGTAGATGTTATTACGACGTTTAAGGCTCTGAAACCGGAGCCAAATAATGTGGAGAGCAGGTGGTTTGAGGAATATCCAAAATTCTGTCAACTGTTCCACATGAAACATGATTCAAAGAAGAATGTCTCAAACCACAAGGTTCAGGAAATGTGGATGATTGTCAACGGTGTTACCATCTTTTATGAGATGAAGGAACACACATTGATATCAGATCTAAACGGTCGCAACTATCCTCTCGGCTACAAGGAGTTTGGTGGTAGAAAGTTCATGAAGTGTTATTTCAAAGAGCGGAAATTAATAAGGTTGGAGGATGTAAAAGCAAAGCTGTTGGCAATGAGACTTCGTAAAGACACGCTGAAGGTGATAGTTATATTCTTTTTAGGAAGTGTCATTTGCGCGTAAACGAACATTGGAACATGAGACAATAATGTATTGGATTTTTTTTTCAAAGAGGTGTGGATAATCTTGTTTCTGCAAGAATTTTCCAAGGGGGAGATACTCCTTTGATTATATGTTTAAGGAGATCATCATTCTCACTCTCTATCACCTCGTTATTTCCTTGCTTATCTCCAATCCCTGCAACTCTTCGTAATTCATACCAACATAACTTTTCCCCACTCTCGAGAGTTTGTCTAGTTGTTCCGATCTTCCACTACTCTCCACAAGAAAAAGACATCTTCTGTTATCTTTATCCGTGGATGTTAGGTAACAAAAAGATCCTCATCATCAACAATAGTTAAAGGTTGCTGATGCTAGGACTTTTCAAGGGTCCTTATCAAATGATGTAGTGTAAAAGATTGTCGAACCAATCCTAAGTGATTCTAATGCAAAGGGAATGCAAGTCTATGCTTAATCTAAGCGCAACCAATTGAGTGAAGTGAAGTGAACTAAAACTAGACTAGAAATGCAATAAAAGAGTGAACTTTCTTTCTCAATGTGAAGCAAGTGGACTCATGGGGCTAGGCATTTGATCTTGGGTGATGTAGATCCAATCTAAAGGTGACAAGCTATCAATCAAGCACTTTCCTTATGCCTAGACACAATACTAAACAAGCTCTATCCCTAGATGAATGTTCATTTGCTAAAGCAACTCAAGCATCAAATCCCTTTGGTTGAATGTTACTAAAGCAATCATGGAGAACAAGTCTACTAGCAATCTTAACACCTTTAACAACAAATCTCTTTGGCAAAGTGCATTAAAAGCATTGAAGAGTTGGTTCAGACATTTCATCATACACCTTTCGGGCGGGAAATGCCTAAGGATCTATTTTAGTATGATCAAGACCAAAATAGCATTGAGAACCCTCAACAAGCAAAGAAAGAAATAGATTTAACACTAAACACCCTAGATCTTCACTAATCACCCTTAATCACCCTAGCCCATGAATCCTAGATAGATCTACTCACTAATAGACATAATTAACCCAAAAACCAAAGATGATTCAAGGTTAAACATGCTAGTGAACAAGATAATCCAACAAACACAAAGAAAATGAGATGAAAAAGGATCAAAGATCCAAGCTTTCTTCAAGGTTTACAAATGTGTTTTTGAGAGAAAAAGAGTTCATTCCCTAATTTGGGATTACAAGAGTATTTATATGGTCTTTTGAAACCTAATGGTACCAATAGAAAAGTCTAAAAACCCCCTTAAAAATCATAAAAACGACCAAGTGATAACACGCAGCGGGGTCTCCGTACCCGGGTCACAACCCCGCTCCAGCCGTTTTTCCTCCATTTCTGTGTAAACCCGAGCGGGGTCGTAACCCCGCTCCGTCACCCCGCTCTGGATACACAGCGGGGTCGTAACCCCGCTCCGTCACCCCGCTCCAGGCGTACTGTGTTCGAGTATTGATATGCCTCCAGTAGATTGATCATAACTCCTCCAATACAGCTCCAAATGACTTGAGACCACTTCCATTAGAAAGCTATCTCAATTTCCAATGTTCTCCCAGAAGATGGGCTTCAAAAGATATCTTTAAGGTCTCCATCCATGTTCATCTTTCAACCTTTTACACCACAAATGCCTCCAAACACTTCCAAAAACTCCATAGCACACTCCAACACCTAATAAAGACTCATGTATGCAAAATGTAACCTAAAGATGACTAAATCCTCATCTATATGATCAAAATGTACAAGAATGAATGGCTAAAACAATGTAAATATGCAAGATATCAACTCCCCCACACTAGTCCTTTACTTGTCCTCAAGTAAACTTTTCAAAAACTCAAGGAGGATAGATATAAAGATGGGAGCTTATAACCAAAAGAAACACTCATAGCACTCAACTTGACATCCTAAAGAAACATAGCAAATAGCATGAGCACACTCTCTTATTATACTCTAGCTTCTCTAGGCCTATCAATACTCTTATGCCTTTACACAAGATGCAATACTCATCAACCAACAAGTCCTCTTAACCAGCCCTCACATTGATTCACACACACACACACACAAGGTGAATTCTCACAAATGGGCACATGATCTCAATCATTTGGCTAGGTGATCAAATGGTCTAATATGGATGAAAAAGTGGGTTCAATGCATCATTTTAAGGTGGCAATCACTCAAGAATCAAGGAGCTTGATCATTATACAAAATTTATCTAAGACTAGGAGCAATTCATGCATACATGGATCCATCCTCATCATTCTACCCATTCCTAAGTGATTACAAATTCTACACCCCTTTCATTCATCTCATACCCCAAAATAACAAACACTCACATCACTCACCCAATAAACAACTCTCTTTTCTTATGACTTAACCACTAAGGACCTCTTATTCATTTTTCTAAGCTCTAATACTTTTTATTTTCTCTTCCCCACTATCTTTTTGAATCTTTTTTTTTTCTTTTCTTTTTCTTTTTTTTTTTTTTTTTTCTTTTTTTTTATATATATAGGGGGAAGGTCTCAAACAATACAAATTAGAGCTTTCTTTTCTTTCTATTCTAGGTCCTTAGGGCTTTTCTTTCTCATAACACTCTATTGCTCATCTTTCTCACACCCCAAACCCAAGACATTAAACTTTTAAGAAACATACACCCACTCACCATCCTAGAAGCTAGCTCAAATGATGACCCTATGCTAGCAAGAGATGAGAACAAATCCATGTCGCTCCCAATACTCTCAAGATTTTGCACATGACAAACTATCAAAAGAGACCTCACTCATACAAATAATTGTAGGCTTCAAAGAATGGTAAGGGTTTTAGGGTAAGGGAGTGCCATTTGGGTTAACAAAGAGTGGTACAACGGAAAAGATAACCCAAATGTGTATGAGATCCATGATCAAGTATGCAAATGCACATATGCAAGAGAGATTAAGTTCATTTAAATCAAGATTCAGGTTGGAGCTGGTTTCGAGAACAATGCCAATATCAAGCAAGCACATGTTTCAAGAAGAGTTTTCAAAGCTCGAAGCGTGCAAGGTTTTAAAGAGATGCCTAAGCTACTTGATATGTTTAATTAGGGTGTCAAATTCAGTGCAAACAAGTGTTCTTTACAAGGCATTATCAACAGCTGCTCCATATGCAAGTGAATGCAATCTATATGATCTAGACTCAATCCTAAGAATGCAAGTGATGCAACTACATGATTCTTTATGCAATTTTCAATTTTTTTTTTATGGTTTTTCTATGCATATATGAATGTACAATGCAATGCATGAGACGCACAATCAACAAAACAAACATGATTAAATACTTGGTACCTCCCCCACACTTAAATCACACAGTCTCTGTGTGAATAAGAGAGAAGGAGATACCGAAAATATGATAAAAGCAATGGTATGTACAAAGAAGGGTTGGAGTGATACCTCAAGTGGAGAGTGAAGTGTGGTAATGGGTGTCTAGAGCTTGAGCTTTGAGCTGGCCTGAAACTTCTGCCACACTTATTGAATACATAAAGAAATAAAATAGCAAATTTATATACAAGGATAACCATGAGAATTCCTCCCAAGTGAGCTTGTTTTGAGTCACTAGCTTGACTACCTTTTCTCTTATACTAGTGAGAAGGAGGATCCTTCCCACCTTCAAGAGTGATGGTGAGGACCTGAGAGAGGAGCTCCTGGAGCTTGATGGGGTCGTTTTGAAGCTGAGGAGTGATGATGGCCCTTGCACTTGAGAATGGCTTAGACCTTCCCTTGCACTTGATCTTATACTCAATAGCTCCATCCTTGAGCTTCATTGGATGGAGAGTGAGGGTGTGAGGAGTCTTCTCAAGAGGTGGAGGGTGAGATTCCTTCACAATCTTCTTCTTGCTATGGGAGGCCTTTGTGGCTTCACTCACCTCCTCCTTTTGAGCACTTTCCAAGTGCTCATCACACTTCTCCTTAGAGGACTCTTCACCAAGAACCTCTTTCTCAATACCACTCAGCTCAGCCTTTGTCTTCTCAATGGAGGATGCTCCACAAGTTATTGTGCCACAATACTCAGGTTTCAACTTAGGTGATTGAAGAGGGTAGGAGACAGCTTTGTTCACATTTAGGAGTGTGACTTTGTTGTTGGCAAAGTCTATGCAAGCTCCCACTGTTGTGAGGAATGGAGTGCCAAGGATCAATGGGACTATCTTCCGAGTTGCCATCTCCAAAACAGTGAGGTCTATAGGGATGGTGCATGCTCCAAGCTGCAAAGGAAAATCCTTGATGATACCAATTGGGGTTGTAGAAGAGGAATCCCCAAATTGGAGCGTAGATGTGTCTTGTAGCATGTGCTCAATCCCTAGACTCTTCATCACCTCAAGTGAGATCACATTCACACTTGCACCAGAATCTACTAGAGCATCATCAAAGTTAAGCTTTCCAAGGGAACAAGGCAAAGTGAACATCCCTTGGTGTCCTAGTTTAGGGAGGGACTTGGGTGGGATTGGTGGATCAAGCTTGAGTGTAGAGATGTCCAGGAGCTCTGCTACTTCAGCTTGGTGGTCTAGAATGTCTTTGATGAGCATCATCTGGACATGAGCAGCTTGCATGTTGTGGATCTCTGGAAGCCTTACTCCAATATCACTCAAGTCTTTTCTGAATTTGAAGACCACCTTCTTTTGAGCTTTGGTGAGGAATCTCTTTGGAAAAGGGAGCTTGTCATAGGGGGATAGCTCAACCTCAGTGTCTTCCTGCTTCACCACATTCAGCCTCTGATCAGATCTTCTCTCAACTGGTTTCTCAGCCTTGTGCTCTCTGCTCTGCTCAATCTTTGCTGCAACTATCATGTCAGCTTCTTGCACAATCTTGGACTCAGCTGTTGCAACAACCACATGCTCAACCTGTTCAATTTCAGTTCCAAACACCAATCTTTCAATCTCATCTACCTCTCTCTTGTAGTTGGCGACCTGAGAAGTGTCACTAGAGAGGAGAACATTGCAATGTTCTCTTGGGTTTGCCTCTGCTTTCCCTGGTAGAGTTCCCATAGGCTGCTTGGAGGATGAAGGCAAAGAAGCAACCTGGCTCTCTAAAGCTTTGACGTGAGAGGCAAGTTGCATGTACTTGTTGTTGAGGTCAGAATAAGTTCCATCAATCTTGGCATGAACAGCCTTGAACTCATCTCCAATGTCCTTAGCAAATTTCCCTTGAGCTTCTAGGATTTGTTTGAACATAGATTCCGTGGTTGAACTTGGAACTTGAGCGTGAGAGACTTCTCCCACTGTCTTGCCTTGTCTCCCAGAGAGAAAGGAAAGAGCCTGAGCTTCAAAGCATCTTCTGACACTCCATTGGTCTTGGACAAACCACAGTAGCTATCAAACTTGTCCAAGTGGTCAAAAGGATCTTCAGTAGCAAGACCATGATACTTGTTGTTCTCAATGGTGTTGAGCAGTCCTGACTTGATCTCAAAGTTGTTGTTCTCTACAGCAGGTGCTCTGATTCCCAACATATGACCATGAATGTGAGGGCGATCATAGGTTCCAATAGCGCGAGCTTGGCGCTGTGGGTGCTGTGGTCGAAGGTTGGCAGCTCCTTGACCATTTCCCTCTTGGGCAGCTCCCAAAGGGATCTCTCCATCTTGATTCTGGTTCTGATGGTGAGCCATATCAAAACCCAATCTGTTGAAATGAGCCTGTTGCTCCTCTTCTCTCCTTTTTCTTGTATTCTCTCTTTCCAAAGCCCAGATGTCTGGTACTAGAGGAGTGAGGTTTGTAGTCCCTCTACTTCTCAAGTTCATACACCTGAAATAAAAAAGAAAGAGGAAAAAGCAGAGCCAATATCACAATAATAATAAAAATGACTTAGTCTCAAGCAAATGACTAAATCCCAATGTCAAAATCACAATAGAACTTGGCAACGGCGCCAATTTGATGCTAGGACTTTTCAAGGGTCCTTATCAAATGATGTAGTGTAAAAGATTGTCGAACCAATCCTAAGTGATTCTAATGCAAAGGGAATGCAAGTCTATGCTTAATCTAAGCGCAACCAATTGAGTGAAGTGAAGTGAACTAAAACTAGACTAGAAATGCAATAAAAGAGTGAACTTTCTTTCTCAATGTGAAGCAAGTGGACTCATGGGGCTAGGCATTTGATCTTGGGTGATGTAGATCCAATCTAAAGGTGACAAGCTATCAATCAAGCACTTTCCTTATGCCTAGACACAATACTAAACAAGCTCTATCCCTAGATGAATGTTCATTTGCTAAAGCAACTCAAGCATCAAATCCCTTTGGTTGAATGTTACTAAAGCAATCATGGAGAACAAGTCTACTAGCAATCTTAACACCTTTAACAACAAATCTCTTTGGCAAAGTGCATTAAAAGCATTGAAGAGTTGGTTCAGACATTTCATCATACACCTTTCGGGCGGGAAATGCCTAAGGATCTATTTTAGTATGATCAAGACCAAAATAGCATTGAGAACCCTCAACAAGCAAAGAAAGAAATAGATTTAACACTAAACACCCTAGATCTTCACTAATCACCCTTAATCACCCTAGCCCATGAATCCTAGATAGATCTACTCACTAATAGACATAATTAACCCAAAAACCAAAGATGATTCAAGGTTAAACATGCTAGTGAACAAGATAATCCAACAAACACAAAGAAAATGAGATGAAAAAGGATCAAAGATCCAAGCTTTCTTCAAGGTTTACAAATGTGTTTTTGAGAGAAAAAGAGTTCATTCCCTAATTTGGGATTACAAGAGTATTTATATGGTCTTTTGAAACCTAATGGTACCAATAGAAAAGTCTAAAAACCCCCTTAAAAATCATAAAAACGACCAAGTGATAACACGCAGCGGGGTCTCCGTACCCGGGTCACAACCCCGCTCCAGCCGTTTTTCCTCCATTTCTGTGTAAACCCGAGCGGGGTCGTAACCCCGCTCCGTCACCCCGCTCTGGATACACAGCGGGGTCGTAACCCCGCTCCGTCACCCCGCTCCAGGCGTACTGTGTTCGAGTATTGATATGCCTCCAGTAGATTGATCATAACTCCTCCAATACAGCTCCAAATGACTTGAGACCACTTCCATTAGAAAGCTATCTCAATTTCCAATGTTCTCCCAGAAGATGGGCTTCAAAAGATATCTTTAAGGTCTCCATCCATGTTCATCTTTCAACCTTTTACACCACAAATGCCTCCAAACACTTCCAAAAACTCCATAGCACACTCCAACACCTAATAAAAACTCATGTATGCAAAATGTAACCTAAAGATGACTAAATCCTCATCTATATGATCAAAATGTACAAGAATGAATGGCTAAAACAATGTAAATATGCAAGATATCAGTTGCTCACATCCTTTCACCATTGGAATGTAGTTTATTTTCAGTTTATCCTTACGTTCATCCAATCCAAGCTTCTATATATCCTACCTTTTATCATTGACAAAAGTCATATCCTCCACTGATGTCTTCACAGTTATACTAAACATGCGGTCTCTAAATTTAAAATGTATGCTGACGTGACTGCTCATTGTATCTTGCCAAAAAAATAGAACAACTAAAAAAATTGACTAAATTTATCTAAATTTATACCAATTGTTCCAAGTTTTCTCAATTGTTCCAAGTTTTCCCAGTTATACACAGCTCTACCAGTTGTTCCGAGTTTTTCTCAGTTATCCAGAGTTCTACAATTTGTTCTGAGTTATACAGACTTACTATAATTAAAAAAAAATTGAACTGGTTTCGGGTGCCGATTGATCTTGGTGCCAATCTACTGCCCATCCACTCCAACTCAACCACCGAAATGCATTATATACCAATTTCCTTTACAAATCGACCCTTAAACAAATCAATGCCATTGTGCAAACTCCTAATTAAATTCCAATTATAAATCCATAAAACTACTTCCAAAAGAAATCTCGAGGCAGAGACCATAACTAACCTGTAACTCGACCGGCCCCAACAAAATGCTAAATGTCGAGAGACGATAGGTCTACGCCGAAAATGGGGAAGCTGCTGGATAGAGGAGTAGGGGAGCTGTGGGATGGAGGATGAGGAACTGCGAGAGAGGAGCTGCGGGTTTTCTTTTCTTATCCCAGATTTCAATAATTGTTTTATTATTTATTGATATAGACTAAACCGCAATTACCCGACCGCATAACCAATCCAGATTCCAACCAATCAAACCGTAATTTCAGTTTTTTTATCTGAGAACATTTTTGGTCAATTTGCATTCCATTAATAAGAGAGGGACATAGACGACTTATGATGGGCATAGGCAATTCCTCTATGACCTAGAGGGGTAGAAAAGATGGTGTTCCCTTATAATTTCATGAAACCCTAATCTCTGTTAACTTAGAGGGGTAGAAAAGATGGTGTTCCCTTATAATTTCATGATACCCTAATCTCTGTGATATAACTGGTACAATACAACTATGTGTTTTTTGAAACACTTATATATATTTTATTAAAACACAATTGGTACAACTATATATGTAAAAAGCTTGTTTTTTCTTTTGTGTGTTCTTCTGTCGATATTGGATAGCTGGTTTTGTCTACTTAATAAAATGAAAAAAATCAGTTTAATGCTTAAATAAAGAGACTAAAATGATGTAAACATTATTTTTTGGTCTAATGATGTAAACATTATTATTAGCATGTAACTGCACTTATTTTCCAATGTACACACATTTCCTCTTTTGTCTATCTTCGATTTGGTTGGGTCCATTCAAACTCATAACATTACAGGCTGAGCACTGTATTATGTTTTGTACATCTCTAGTAGAACAAACAATGTGACATGTGTTGAAAAAACAGACTGATTGTGTTGTGAATGCAAACAAAGTCCCACATTGGAAGTTTAGACAAATAATGTCTAGTATATAAAGAGATGTCCAACTCTGATTAGAACGAGGCATTTTGGGAAGGAGTCCCAGAAACAAATCCATGCGGGCTTTGCCTTCGGGCCCAAAGTGGACAATATCGTACTAATCGGACAATAGAGAGTTGGACATGGGTTTGTAAAAACCCAACAATTGGTATCAGAGCCGGGATGACGAACATCTGCAAGAAGACCAAAATACTCTTCAAGTTCGAAGAGCCTCCACTTCGATGGGAAGGGCGGGGTGCGTAGCAGAGGCCAGTCAAAGATCCCGGGAGCTTCGGTTGTGGGAGGAGAATCCTCAAGATGACTTCGCGAATAAGTGGTGTCGGAGACTTGTATCGAAAGTCTCTCCCTAACGATGATGCAAGATTAGGTGGATATTCCTAACGGTGCTGCAAGGATTAGGTGGTGAATGTCCTAATGGTGCAGTAAGGGTTAGGTGGATAAATCCTAATGGTGTAACAAAGGTTAGGTGAAGAGTCCTCGTTCTAATCAGAGTTGGACATCTCTTTATATACTAGACATTATTTGTCTAAACTTCCAATGTGGGACTTTGTTTGCATTCACAACAAACCTCCTCTCAAACCAAGTACCACATGAATTCCAACCTCCAGCGAAACTTGGCACACTTCTTGTACCGCCGTAATCACCAACGGGACTCTTCACCTAACCTTTTCGGCTTAGGAAAGTTACTATTTCTATTGGAAAAAGGAAATCGGGTTTTTTGAGGCTGTATAAATATGGGTCTAAGGGTTTGTAAATTATTATCACATCATTAATAAGAAATCCTAAACAGGTATTTGCCTCAATACGTTTTCTTCTCTATTCTTCTTCTAACCTAAACGACGACCGCATGGACGCATGGAGTTGGACATGAGTAGTGCTGCAGAAACTGTCTCTAGCTTTATGGTCGTTTTATCGACTGTTAGAGCTGTTAACAACGTCTCATATTGAGGAGGCAGAGAACACAGCAAGATCATGGCTTGATCTTCGTCCTCAATCTTCACATCCACACGAACCAGATCCCCGATGATTTGATTGAAGTTGTTGACGTGTGCAACCGGATCCCCGCTCTCAGACATCTTCAAACCGAACAACTTCTGCTTGAGGTATAGTTTGCTAGATAACGATTTTGACATATACATCTTTTCCAACTTATCCCACATCTCCTTACAAGTTGTGAGGTCCATCACCTGATGTGTTATGTCATCCGGCAAACAGAGTCGAATCGTTGAGACGGCCTTATCATGCATCTCTTCCCAATCATCCTGATCCATCGCTTCCGGTTTCGTCTCCAACAGAGACTTCTTCATCCCTTGTTGCGTAAGCAAGTCCTTAACACGCCGTTGCCACAGACCGAAATTTCCCTTCCCATCGAATTTTGGAACATCGAACTTAAGAGAACTTCCTCCGGTCATCCTTTAGGGTTCGCAACCTAAAAGCTCTGATACCAATTGTTGGGTCTTTCCAAACCCATGTCCAACTCTCTATTGTCCGATTAGTACGATATTGTCCACTTTGGGTCTGAAGGCAAAGCCCGCATGGATTTGTTTCTGGGACTCCTTCCCAAATGCCTCGTACTAATCAGAGTTGGACATCCCTTTATATACTAGACATTATTTGTCTAAACTTCCAATGTGGGACTTTGTTTGCATTCACAACAAACCTCATCTCAAACCAAGTACCACATGAACCCTTGGTTTTTCAACCTCCAGCGAAATCTGGCACACCTCTTGTACCGCCGTAATCACCAACGGGACTATTCATCTAACCCTTGTTACATCATTAGGATTTATCCACCTAACCCTTACTGCACCATTAGGACATTCACCACCTAATCTTTGCAGCACCGTTAAGAAATATCCACCTAATCTTGTATCGTAGTTAGGGAGAGACTTTCGATACAAGTCTCCGACACCACTTATTCGCGAAGTCATCTTGAGGATTCTCCTCCCACAACCGAAGTTCCCAGGATCTTTGACTGGCTTCTGCTACGCACCTCGCCCTTCCCATCGAAGTGGAGGCTCTTCGAACTTGAAGGGTATTTTGGTCTTCTAGCAGATGTTCGTCATCCCGGCTCTGATACCAATTGTTGGGATTGTAAAAGCTTATGTCCAACTCTATTTATCCGATTAGTATGATATTGTCCATTTTGAACCTTAATGGCAAGCCCGCATGGATTTACTTTTGGATTTACTTTTTTGGGAAGGAGTCCCAGAAACAAATCCATGCGGGCTTTGCCTTCGGGCCCAAAGTGAACAATATCGTACTAATCGGACAATAAAGAGTTGGACATGGGTTTGTAAAAACCCAACAGATTGTCATAGGTGTGGTGGCTTTTCTAGTTAATGCAAGTGTTTATGTCAAAGTTTTATATATTAAAATTAATAGTATAGTTTTATAAACTCATTTGTTTATCAGTTAAATTTATGAAATTATTAATGAAGTATATGGATCAATCATAACTATATTTTTTTCATTTTTAATCTTCGAGCTTTTAAATTTTTACTGGCATGACATTTAAAATCAACTAGCATATGTTTAAACAGAGCTGGCTCATGGTTTACCGGGGCCCTTGGACAAAATTGTTTTTTAGCCCTTTAATTAATAAAAAAATATTTTGGCAGTATTGTTTTTAGAAAATAGAGTATATAAAAATATTATTAAAAATGAAAATACTTAAAACACATGAATATTTATTTATTTGTTTTTAAAAGAATATTTTTTTCTTTACAAAAATTCTTTTTTAGAAAATTTGGACCCCTAATATCATGGATCCCGGGGCGGTCGTACTGTTCGTCGCTATCACTGAGCCGGCCATGTTTAAAGAGAACTTATTGCAAATGTATTTGATGGGGTTGATATTCACATATACATGCTTCGCCATTCAAATCCATTTTTATAGGGAAATTGCATCTTATAACTATAAAAAAATCAAATTTACTATCTAACCAAAAATACTTTCTTTCTCTTTATTTTTCTTCCTATTTCTTTAACTTCTCACTAAAAATCTAATTATCTCTTTTTTTTGTTATTTGGCAAATAAGCCCTTTTTATAATACCATAGTTGAGACGCATATACTCATCGGAAACAATTATAATATTAATTATCATTAGCATAATTAGATGATATAGCGTCTGTAAAACTAGATTATGTGGTGTCTGTGTATATATGTTTTTGCCAAAAAAATAGACAAAATATATGTTATCTGATTTTTTCAAAAATATATGTATGTTCGTCAAAAAAACAATTATAATATTAACTCTTTTTATATTCAATAGTGTGACTTGAGATCTCTATGTATTTACATCATGCATGTTTCTTTTGGCTACGTGAATAAAATAGCCGGTTTTGTTAAACCGATATTTAGCAATTTTGTGTGTCACTTTGTCCCCCGTCCTCAGTTTGGCGGGCTGAGGCTCGAGTACATGTTTTCGAATAATCCGTCATTGATACTTAACAATGTTACATTGACTGTGTGCTTAGCTGGTAGACACTGGACACATCGGTGAGGCTAAGAACCAGCTGGCGTGATCAGTGTTTGCATTTATCTCCATATTCTTGCCGACTTCTTTAATTTGTAATCTTTCTATTTTCCTAGTATTTATTTTTGTTTTTGAACATTAGTATTTATTTTTGTTATGTTCTTAAATACTTTTTTATTTTTTCTATTTATGTATTATAGATATCGTTGACCGGTGGAAAAAAAAATAATCATTCTGAAAATATATTTGACTTTTCTTTAGAAAATTATTTGAGAGTGAGATAAATATTCGAGAGTGAAAGGCATGACCAAGAATAATATGCATGTCTAATGCTTTACTGCAGTGTAATCAGTTGTTCCGTAGGTGCGAACGGTACGGAGAATATGGAATTGCGCGATGGTCTACAAAATTAAAAATGAGACAGGAGTACTAGAAAGTAGAGTGAGTTAGTTAAAGTCATATTTGTGTTTTTCTTTACAAAAGAGTCACATTACACTTGGTGTATATATTCAGGGCCAACTGAAATTTTGGGGTGTTTTAAACAATTTAGTAAAGATTCAAAAGTTCAGAGGCTGTAATTTTTTTCTTTAAAATTTGGGAGCCTATGTATGTAGAATTTTTTTAAATAAGTTTTGGAGTCCTGAAACAAATGTTTCATCATGCTTGATTCAAAACCAGCCCTCAATATATTTTCTGTAACCAAAACAGTTTTAGAACAATTATACCCGTGTTGAACTCAACACAACAAATAGACTTCTTGCTGGGTTGATTAACAACTTCAAACTAACAACATTTTGGTTTAGTTTAGTTAGTTCTTTTTAATATTATTACTATTACTCTTCCATTTTATGTTTTTATCTGTTTTTTCTTAAATTGTAAGATTTACAAAACAAAACTGATTGATATGATAAATTGTAATTTCTTTATTTTTGTCAGTGTATTTTAATATTACATTCATATATATATACATATTATTTAAAAATTATATAAAAAGGCATAGATCATTAAAAATGTGGATGAATAATGAAAAATATGATAATTATGTAAAATTCAAGATATTTACACCGATAGATGAAAAAATGCGGAAAACTTTTATATACAAGTTAAAATAAATATAATGAATTGTTTTATTCTTTGTGGACAAGTTATAACAGATAATATATTATTAAAACATGTTAATTTTATACTGACTATTTGTTTCATGTTAAATGAACAGAAATCAGAGTTTTTTACAGTTTTCCACAATTCATATATTTTCGTTTGTTTTCTAATTTGAACCAAAAAAAATTATAGACAAAGTTTTCAATCATTATATATTGTGGATGAAGAATGGCTGACGAATATTTGAATCCTCCAAGGTTGTAAACAAATTTCATGAAAAAAAATTTGTGGACAATATATGATATATCAATCACCTTGCAACCCACCAGCCGTACAAATCCACTTCGGTTTATACATTGTTTATAATAATAAAAATTGGTATTGCTCATAAATTATTTATAATAAAAATTGGTTTACAAATTTAACATGTGTGTTAGTCAAATTTTAGAAAGAAATGCACAAAATGTGTGACTAAAAACAGAGCTATGTGATTTGTTCTACGCTCGACTCTTCACAGATTATTCTTTGTTAAACTTCAGTTTCCTAAAAAGCTTTCATTCTTTTTTTCTAATTAGGTACCAATCAGAAGAGGTCTTGGGCAAGCCCAATAAAGTATTTGCCTCAAATTTTTAAATTTTTTTGAAAAAAACTTCCAAATTTATAAAAATCCATTTTTATGCCTCTAAATTATCGAATTCTCTCTTTTACTCGTCTATAGTCCCCAAAATTTTAGAAAACTCTGATCCCAGTTCACAGTTTTCAATAAGTATGATAGCTCTGAATCTTAGCTTCGTTTCTGAATTAGAAAAACAATGAAAGTCTTCGCCTTTTCCTATCACAGTTTCTGATTATTTTTGAAATTGGATATTTACAGTTTTATTGCTGATGGATCAAAGGTTTTTTCATCTTCTGTAGTTTAAAGAAATAGTTTGGAGGAGACATTAGCAAGATTGATCACAAATCAATTATTTTAAATAGTTAGAAGGGTATAATAGAGGATCAATTCAAAAATGTGTGCTTCCAGCACAAAATAATTTTTAGTGTAATTAAGAAGTCAAAATATGACTGTCCATATGATTTTCTTCAGAAAATAGTTATGAAAATTAAACTCTGAATATTAAAAATCACATCGTACCACAATCAATAATTAATAAAAACTTTTATTATATATTTTTATATCGTTTTGTTATTTTTAAATTCGTACCGCAATCGTTCATGTCACCATTCAAATCATAATTAGTTTTGTTTCGATGAGTTAAAACAACGAGAAAAGAGAACTATGACATAGTAATCCCGAAAGAGAAAAGAGAGCTATGACAGGCTTTTCAAAGATACCCGTTAACAGAAACAAATAAATTGCCAGCTCTGCACTAAAGGGTTTTCATACTAAATAATATATTTCCAATTAGGGAAAATTCCTTAAAAATACACAGACTGAATTTCTTTTGCTGAAAAAATACACAAATTTTTTTGGCTTTCCAAAAAATATACAAATTAATTTTGATTGTCCATAAAATACATGAAATTTTGAATTTTGAAGATTTCACACCTCAATTTTAACGGTGTAAACAATGACTAAAAGAATAGTAAGACGCCGTTAGACGCTGTTAACTCTGATTAAAAAGTTCATGTATTTTATGGACAACCAAAATTAGTTAGTGTATTTTTTGGAAGCCTAAAAAGTTCGTGTATTTTTTCAGCAAAGTTAATTTAGTATGTGTATTTTTAAGGAATTTTTAAATGGAGTTTGGATATTTCATATACTATTCAGAGGCTAAATATCTGGACCCAATACATATCCAAAATTTTATATTTGTAAACTTTCGGTTTGGTTTTGGACCGAATATTTTCGGATCAGTTTCGATCCAAGTTTTTGAATCCGGCTAAAATATCTAGACCTAATCTTGACATTTTAGTCGGATTCAAAAACTTGGATTGGAACTGACCCGAAAATATTCGGTCAAAAACCAAACCGAAAGTTTACAAGTATTTGTTGGATCCAAAATTCTTCTACTTGAAAGAACTGAACCAAAAAGAACTGATCCGAATAGTAGCCTAATAAAATCGACACGAATAGATTCAATCCGACAAGATCTTTCTGCTAACAATTTTGTTATTATTTTTGCAATATTTTTTAGTTTTGTTTTTGTAACAGAAACATTTTTAATTAATATGAAACTTTCAATGTAAAATTTAGAGTTGTTTGTGAATTTTTAGATATATATGATAGATTTCGACTAAATGAGACTCAACAAATATTTGTAAACTTTTGGTTTGGTTTTGGACAGAAAATTTTTGGGTCAGTTCCGATTCAAGTTTTTGAATCCGGCTAAAATGTCTAGACATTTTACAAATATAAAATTTTGGATCTGTATCATGTGATAGAGAATGTGTTTTTTTCAGGTCTTTGGGTCGGGTTTGGGCCGTTTTTTCCGGATATGGATCTTTCAGATCGAAAATATTTGGTTCAAAACCAAACCGAAAGGTTACAAATATAAAATTTTGGATATGTATTGGGTCCAGATATTTAGCCTCTGAATAGTATATGAAATATCCAAACTCCATTTGAAAATTCCTTAAAAATACACATACTAAATTAACTTTGCTGAAAAAATACACGAACTTTTTAGGCTTCCCGAAAAATACACGAACTAATTTTGGTTGTCCATAAAATACATGAACTTTTTAATCAGAGTTAACGGCGTCTAACGGTGTTTTACTATTCTGTTAGTCACTGTTTACACCGTTAAAATCGAGGTGTGAAACCTTCAAAATTCAAAAGTTCGTGTATTTTATGGACAATCAAAATTAGTTTGTGTATTTTTTGGGAAGCCAAAAAAGTTTGTGTATTTTTTCAGCAAAAGAAATTAAGTCTGTGTATTTTTAAGGAATTTTCCCTTCCAATTATTTGTTTTTTGTTCTTTTCATGAAAACCTTATTTTCATCTCTTCTCAAATCTCAACACGCAACGCGAGAACTAGGCTTGTAATATTCGTTTCATTTAAATACGAATAGGCTATTGTCACACAAGATTACTTTATATGCTTATAAGATATGATATTACAAAAAGTTATAAATATTACGATAAATATGGTGGCTTAAAGAGAAGCTTTTGCTGGCTTGATAAATACATCTACTTCACAAGACGATTTTGTCCTCGATCGTGGTGTTTCTTAGGTGGCATTTTCTCTAGTTTATTCCTTTTTGTTTTCATTTTAGTGAGTCAAAGACTCAAATATGTATAAGTGATTTGCCAAAAAAAAAGTCAGTAATTTGTCTAATTATATATCTTGAAATACTCTTTTATTATTAAACACCTTTTCTGAAATCCTCATATAGATATTAATATTACTTTTTAAATATTTTTATGATGTAACTTCTAAGTTACCTGTTGTGATTTTTAAGTATAAATACCTAAGTAAATCCCATCACAGTTTATAAATTGATCATTTGAGCGGCAAAGGCAATTTAATGCTACTGGTCTGTACAACGCCCCTATAAGTGGGTTTGATAAATGAAATATGCAAAAAATATTAATAAAATAATTTACATGTCGTGCATTGAATATAGTACACGAAGGTTTAATGCTAAATTCTAATAATAGCCTGCTTATGCTTTAATGCTATTGTATAGCTTAGGCCTGGGCATAAAATCCGGAATCCAAAATCCGAACCGAACCCGAACCGAAAAACCTGACCCGTTATCCGACCCGAAATGTAAAAATACCCGAACGAGTCTTGTAGGGTGATATAAAAAATATCCGAACCCGAAGTGTTATTAACCGAACCCGAACGGGTAACCCGAAAAACCCGAAACTAATAGTTAATATAAATATTTTGAAATATATATATATATAAGTATTTTAGTTATTAAATTTAATATTCGTGGTAATATGATATATAATAATAAATATTAACAATATTAAAAATGTTTTAAGTACACAATTAATTATAAATAAGTAATTTATAATTTGTTCATTGAAATAACAAGTCTATTCTCTGTAATATAAGTTATATTGTTTACAAATAATGTTTGTTTTCATACTTGATTTAACATTTTATTGTTATTTTAGCAATTTTATGTGTGACAGATTAATTTTTATTAATTTAGTTGTTTTTTTTATGTTTTTCTATAAGTTTTTGTTTTTTTACTTTGGTTATATCCGAACCGAACCGATATAACCCGAACCCGAATGATATATGGTTACTTTATGAGTTTTAGAACGCAATATAATTTTTAACCAAACCCGAAGTGTTATTATCCGAACCCGACCCGTACTAATGAAATTTTACTATGGGACTTAAGAGCGTAAACCCGAAAACCCAAAAATCCGAAAAATCTGATCCGAATACCAACGGGTACCCGAACGCCCAGGCCTAGTATAGCTTGTGATTAATAAATGTTGCACGAAAATTAAATTTGATAAGAGTGACATTTAGGGAACATGAGTGAACGTGCTTGAATCTGCATGCCTTGACATTTTCGGGAAAAAGAATTAAACCATATAATAATATATCACGTCAGAGGCTATTGATAAATGATCATATCATATTAGAGGTAGTCCGCCTTTCATTTACTCGATGCTTCAATTTCAAATTTAGAGTAAACGTATATTAGTACATTTAACAAAATACAATGTACATATACATACATTGATCATTCGTTTTCCTCAACACGAAGCAATATATGATAAATATTCCAAATAATCTAAAAGTATACGAAAAAATGTAGATAATAAGTTTGTCTTCGAATAGTGTGTGTACAAAACTCAAAAGTCAAACTATTTGTCCTCTCAGCGACAAGCAGCCGTGAGGACACGGGCGTAAAGAGAGAGAGAGAGAGATCGTGATGAACAGGCGGCACAAGAAGATCAATGTCATAATCTCAGAGGTAGAGAAATTTGTAATCTGTAAAATTAATCAAGGTTAATCACATTTATAACAAACAAAAAAAAACCTATATTATATGATTTTTTTTGTGGAAGCCCCCTTGGTCCAATGGTTTGACTAAGGGTTCATGTAATGCTTCTACACCCGGAGGTCTGGGGTTCAAACCCCAGAAAATACTAAATTATGGAGCTTATGGAGAAACGGATTACAGGAGATCTTTAGCTTGTTGCAGGGCGTACCATCGAACATGGATCTCATAGGACGGCTCAGAGAGGTGCAGTCAGGCGTGTATTCTCACAAGATGGTAGAATTGTCGGCTGTATAATCGTCTTTGTAATATTCTCATCATTGTAATAGCATAATTAATCGATAATAATCGATCCAGACGTTCAAAAAAAAAAATATGATTTTTTTTAATTTCACCTTCATTCTTTGCTTCTTCCTTTTCTATTTATTACAAGATCTGTCTTTATTTTTATTTTCCTCTCTCTCTCTACTCCTCTCCTTCTCTTTGAACAGTACTTGTTTCTCTTTTAGCCTCGGTGGTGAGAGAGTGTCTGACTTTCTGGGAAGAAACAAGAAGCGCTGAGGGGGAAGGAGGAGAGCCAATAGATTCAAAGTACGAGGATGTCTCATTCTAGAAGGCTTTCGTTAGAACCTGCCATAGACTCAACTGCAAGAAGCTTTCGTGACTCATTGACTTTACAGAGAGGCGATGACTTCAACAAACCAGACTTCCGCGAACTCGATCTCGGTTCTCCCGTTTCCACCTTAATGCCACGTGTCTCCTCCTCCTTCTCCTCCGCTGCGGCCACTCCCACCAGCAGCTCCGGCTCGTCAGGCTCTGTTTCCGCCAAACCGTCGGTGAAAAGCCACTCCGGCGAGATATCAAGATCCGGAATGCCGGCGACCCGGAATCTTAAACCGGGTCACAGGAGATCCTCTTCCACCGGAACGCCGTTGATCTTCTCCGGCTCTAGCTTCTACTCCGGAGCGAGCCACAGCTCCGGCGCGACGTCAGCAGCGTCTCCGTCCCCAACCGTATTACCCGCCGGCAACATTTGCCCGTCGGGTCGGATCTTGAAAACCGGAATGGCGACCCGGTCCTCGACCCGAGCCGAGACTCTATGCACCGGAACCGGAAACTACGGTCACGGAAACGTCGTACGAAGCGGCGGAGGGATCGCCGGAAAGCCGTATCACGCGGCGGCGAACGGTGAAACTCCTCCGGAGGAGTTGAAAAGGTCGGGGAACGATATGTATAGGAGAGGAAGATTCACCGAAGCTCTGTCTCTCTACGACAGAGCTATCTCGTTGTCACCGGAGAATGCTTCTTACAGAAGCAACCGCGCGGCTGCGTTAACGGCCGTTAAAACGGTTAGGAGAAGCCGTTAAAGAGTGTCTCGAAGCCGTGAGGCTTGACCCGTCTTACTCCAGAGCTCACCAGAGACTCGCTTCACTCTATCTCAGGTAAATGAATCTTTTTGCGTGTTTGTAAGTTTAATAAAGATTTGAGACTTTGTGATGAATTGATTTCATCTTGTGTGTGTTGGTTTAGACTTGGGAGAAGCTGAGAATGCAAGGCGTCATCTTTGTTATTCCGGTCAATGTCCGGATCAAGCTGATCTTCAACGACTGCAGACGCTGGAGAAGCATCTCCGGCATTGCTGGGAGGCTAGGAAGATCGGAGATTGGAGAACCGCGATTAAAGAAACCGATGCAGCCATTGCAGACGGAGCTGATTCGTCTCCTCAGGTCAGAGATCATCGGCTTAGCATTTGCTTGTAACTATTTTAACTTGAGGGCAAAAGCCTAATACGGTGAAGCCACCGGGGTTCGAAACCCGGCTACTGGAATTAACATTAGACACGTGGCAATACGTGACTAGTCTGGAACACTTATGTGCGGCCATGATACCTCTGTATAATTCAAAAAAAAAGATTTTAACTAACATTGATGTTTTGTATTTGATTGTAACAGCTTGTAGCATGTAAAGCTGAAGCATTGTTGCGTCTTAACCAACTAGAGGAATCAGATTTTTGTATATCTTGCATTCCAAGACTGGATCATCATCATCATCATCATCAATCACAGGCCAAACTCTTTGGTATGGTAGCTGAAGCTTATGTGCTCTGTATCCAAGGTCAAGTCGATATGGCATTAGGAAGGTGAGAGCTTTTCGAAACTTGCTGTGCTACTTTTGATTGATTCTATTCAGTGAGTGAGTAGAGATGATAGGTTTGTTGCAGATTTGATAACGGTGTTGTAAAGGCAGAGAGAGCTTCAATGCTAGATCAGACCAATCCGGAGCTCGTGTCGGTTTTAAACAATGTCAAGACGGTTGTTAAGGCGCGTACTCGTGGTAATGAGCTGTTTAGTTCGGGGAGATACTCTGAAGCTAGTGTAGCTTATGGAGACGGTCTTAAACACGACGGTTCCAACTCGGTTCTGTACTGTAACAGAGCAGCGTGTTGGTATAAGCTCGGTTTGTGGGAGAAGTCCGTTGAAGACTGTAACCAAGCGCTTAAAATCCACACTAGTTACATCAAGGCACTTCTAAGAAGGGCTGCTTCATACGGAAAGGTAAGTTTTTAAACAAGTTAGTAACTGAGTTTAGTAGTGTGTGTGTGTGTGTGTGTGTTTGAGTGAAAATGTTGGTTTTGAAATATAGCTTGGTCGATGGGAAGATGCGGTTAGAGATTATGAGTTTGTGAGAAGGGAACTACCGGGAGACAGTGAAGTTGCAGAGTCACTGGAGAGAGCGAAACTCGCGCTAAGTCAAGAATCCAAAAGCTTAGGATTCTTCAATAACGAAGTTGGAGCAGTTTCAACTTTGGATAAGTTCAAGAACTCAGTTTCACTTCCTGGTAAAATGTTTAAAACAGCAAACGAATGTGTTGTGATCTTTCTTTATATGTCTTGCTCAGAGTGGTGGAAACATTCTTCTTCTTTCAGGTGTCTCTGTGTTTCATTTCAAATCATCATCAAACCGAAAATGCGAAGAGATCTCTCCTTACGTCAACACTTTATGCCTCCGGTATCCATTAGTACATTTCTTCATGGTAAGACCACACTTCATACCACAGTTTCTTGTCAAACTCATGTAACTCTAACAACGTTCTAACCGAAAAAATGAAACTTTTTATTAGGTGGATGTGGAGGAGAGCTTGGCGTTGGCCAAGGCAGAGAGTATCAGGAAAGTTCCAACGTTTAAGATGTACAAGAACGGAGACAAAGTGAAGGAGATGATATGTCCGAGCCACCAGTTTCTAGAGGACTCTATAAAGCAATGCCTCTTATAATTTGATAAGCCTATCATCATTCTCTGCTTCACTATAATTTGATCCCAAGAGCCTTTATTGTTTCAAGACTTGAGAGAAGATATCTTATGAAATATGGGGGGGAAGAGCTATTCTATCATTCAACAAATTGTTCATTATTATTATTTTTTTCTATATAACTTTTTGGAGTTTGACTCTGCTTGATTTGGCTATGTTGCTAAACTGAGTCAATGTTCAGAAATGTATTCAAGAAATGCAAGCTTCATTATCAGTTCATGTTTCGCTTGTGTTATATATAGGTACAGGTAAGGTGTTTTGCATGCTATTAATGATTAAAGAGCTGTGAAAGTAACTGACACAGAGTTATAAGAGTGGATCCATAGAAATAGGAATTCATAGTGAGAGAGAAGAGCAATGGGTGAAGAAGACAGTACTGAATACAAATCACAAATAAGAAAAGAGTGTCTTGAGAAACAAGCATACACTCAAACCAGAGAGTACAATATATAGACAATAATGATACTAGGAAACATAAGAACTATAGGTTTTTGGCTATTATTCACCGCACATTCAGTTGTTCTTGAAACATGTTTGTCCATTACTGCTGCTGCTGCGGGTGCACACATATCATCAGATCACTGCATCAAGGAGCAAAACAAGATCTGTTATTAAAATAAACTTGGTCTATATTCACCACAAGGAAGGAAATATCTTCTAGTTTACCTCTGCGTCGTCTTCACCTGCACCGTGTTTAGCAGAACCATTCGTCTTATGTGCATCATCTACTGCAGATATATGCAAAAACAAACAGTTGAAATCAGCATCTAAATATGAATCATTTATGAAACAGTGCAATCATCTTCCGGATGTTACTTCAACTATCTAATAATCAAACATGTTCATGTCTTAACTTCATAGGTTTCAAGCAAAGCAACACCACACAAAGGAATAAAGAAGAAAAAAAAAACACAAACAAGAACCATTGTAGGACATCAAAAACATTATAGTTTAGGACTATGCTTAAGTACAGAACAACCATCACCTCCTTCTTCAGGGATGTCAGAAGTCCACAAGGTCAGATTGTCCCTAAGGAGTTGCAAAATCAAAGTGCTATCTTTGTAAGATTCCTCATTCAGACTGTCAAGTTCTGAGATTGCTTCATCAAACGCCTGCTTAGCAAGCTCACATGCCCTGAACAGACACAAAAATAAATAAAACAATCTCAAACCACTGAAACAATAAGTCTTTTAATGTTCTTTGTAATAAAACAATATCTAAAACCTTTCAGGTGAGTTCATGATCTCATAGTAGAAGACAGAGAAATTCAAAGCCAATCCCAATCTGATTGGATGTGTAGGAGGAAGTTTAGCCTCAGCAGAAGTAGTAGCAATCTGTAAAGCAAAAAAAAAAATTAAAAGTAAAGCTACAAAAAAAAAGACTATATATGTATTAGATAATTCACAAGTGAAACACCTCATAGGCTTTCAAAGACTGATCAGCAGCCTCTTTCCTCTCATCCCCTGATTTAAACTCAGCAAGATAGCGGTAATAATCACCTTTCCTGCAACAAACCAAACAAACTCTTCAGATACATATAAGACTTAAACGATCTTTAAGTTTTAGCATCAGTTAAAGAGCATTACATTTTGTTGAAGAAGACGGTTGATTCACCCTCGGAAGCAGATGGGATCAGATGCTCATCTAACACAGACATTATGTCAATGCATATACTTGTGAGCTCTAACTCAACCTTCTCCATATAATCTTTGATCCTCTTTACATTAACATCGTTCCCTTTCACTGCTTCTTTCTGCTCGATCGACGAGAAGATCCTCCACGAAGCTCTCCTTGAACCGATCACGTTCTTGTATCCAACAGAGAGCAAGTTCCTCTCTTCCAACGTCAGATCAACGTTCAACTTCGCGAGGTTCTTCATCGACTCCACCATCTCTGTGATAAATAAATAATCACACTTTCAATACATATCTGGAGACATCGAGAGCCTTGAGTCCAACGATAAGATTCATAGAAACCATAAGAAGAAGATTCTTTACCTTCATAGCGCTCAGCTTGTTCAGATAGCTTTGCGAGGTAGACGAAAGTATCACGCTCTTTTGCAGATTCCATGGACTTAGAAATCAAAAGTATCAAATTCTTCAAGCTTTTTTCGACTGATCCGACCAGACGAAAGACAGAACAGAGAGAGAGAGGAGGTCTTTGAGCTGCGCGTAGGGACAAAACCGTAATTAACGCGGGTTTAGTGGGGTAGTTCGTGTCTGTAAGTGATTTTTATATCGTTAAAATATTCCTTGTGGGTACCACTGGTTCTTCTCTGCACCAACTAGATTATGACATGTCATCGCTTCTATCTACCAGTCCACTCATTTTAATAGTTCTTTATCTTCTCCCATGACAATAATTAAATATATACTTTCTCATTCCGTAGATTAAACAAAAAGAAATTTGCTTCTTTTTTTTTCAAATGTTGAAAATCTTAATTGGCAATTTCACATTACACATCTTAGATCATAATCCCTAGACTACTCTTTAGGTCATAATTGGTGCTCAGAGAGAAAAAGTTAGAGAGAGAAAATCCGGTGAGAATATAGTCTCCGGTCGATGGAGTGGGCTTCCACAGCCACCGTCGGTCCGGTTTTACTTTTATTTCGTTCTCTTTTGCGTTTCAGAGTTTGTGTAAGAGTGTATTCTTTTGCTTCCGACATCGCGTCCTTTTCGCGGTGGACGTTTGGCTCTGATCTCCGACGTTGCACATATCCGTTAAAGGTGAACAGTCGGCTTAAGCTTCCACGTCGTCTAATTTTTCTGTAGTCGACGGCGACTCTGTTAGGGTTTAGTTGTTTCTGTTTGGTAACTATCCTATGGGTGAGGCTTCGCTTCAGGATGAGATCTCGGTTCCCAATTGAAGCTCTCTGGTGAAGGAAACAATGGTGATGAAGATGAAAATGTGATTTCGATGGCTGTGGATTAGATCTCGGATTATACTCGATGAAGCTCTCCGTGAAAAGAGCCAGACGAAGATTACGAGGTAGTGGTTACAGCCTCCGGTGTTCTCTTGATTTAAGCGCAGGCGGGCTCCGACAAAACGAGGCTTCCGGCCGTGTTTGCCGACGTTGATGCAGAGCGGTGTCGGTCGAGGTGTTGAGGGCGTGACACGTGTCTCCTCGGCGTAGAGGATTGCAACATCAATGTCGGTCCTGACTTTTGGGTTTAGATAATGTGGACTTAAGCCCAGTTTGTGTTTGTGGTCAGTTTTTGAGCCCTGTACGATTTATGGGTTTGCGGTTTTTGTTATAATGGGTTTGCGGTTTTTGTTATAATGGGTTTTTAACCCTGTAATCATGGGCTTTGGGTCTTCTTTTTAATAAACACTAGATGATAATCCGCGCCATGCGCGGGGTGAGTTTTTTAAAATATGTTGTATTGAAATATTACAATTAGAATGCATCTTGTTATCAAGATTTTTTTTTTACATTTGATATGGGGTGGACATTCGAATACCATTTGGTTCAGTTTGATTTGGTTCGGTTCAGTTATGTTTCGATTTTTTGTGAGTTCGATCCGGTTCGGATCTACGGGTTCGGTTTGGGTTTGGACTCAAATAACTCATTTTATTTTTAAAAAGTAAAATTCATATATACTTTAAATTTCTCAAAATATAAAAATAAAAAATTATTTATAACATATAAATGTGTATAATGCAAGCTAAAATACTTAAACTTAACATAAAATTTGGTTAGTTTCAATATTCGGATAAGAAATCAATAGATATTTGAAGTATTGGTATTTTGAATTTCATTTAACTATTTTAATCATGTATTTTTAACTATTTGTAAATATTTTCAAGTATTTTGGACAACTTAATAACATTTTATATATTTTGTATATTCTTTTAGATATTAAATTCTAAAAATAATTAATATATTTAAGTATATAAATCTGGTTTCGATATATTCGATATCCGAAATATTTCGTTTCGGATCAGGTTCCGTTCTAAAAAATATCATCTTAATAACATCTTACAATTTTTGGTAATTTATAGACGTTTTAAAAAATTTAAAATATAACATATATGAAAAATCTATTTTTTAAATATGTTTAAGTGATTTTTTTTGATAATATTAATTAAAATAAAATGTAGAGGATACAAATTTTTTTATCAAATATTTTTTATTTGTAATCATTAATTATCATATATACATTAATCATATTAGGTAATTTCGTAGCTTTTATTTAAGGAAATAAACTTACGTAGCTTTTATTTAAGGAAAGAATTTAAGACTACTAATTAATATGATAATTAATTTAATAAAAAGTATAATATATATTTATATGGACCAACATATTTTTCTAAGGATTTCTGAGAATCATCCTAGTGATGACACGTGGCTACAAAATATGTTGTAATGTTCCAGGATTAATATATAGGGGATTTGAAGAAGAAAAAAAATCATACTCCCTAAATTTTGATAGAACTTTTATTTTTACAATTTTTATATATAATTTTCTCGATTAGAAATAAAATACGAATATTTCATTAGGTTTTGTCTAAGATTAATCCTAAATATTAGATTTTGCTTGATGTTTTGTTAGTCTATCCTATTAAGTTCCAAAAAAAATATATATCTATATTAGATTTTACTCTTAGCTTTGCTTTTGCTTCAAATTTTATGTCAAAAAGAAGAAGAAAAAGCTTATCAGAAACAGATATTGAAAGTTCAGGAGTAAAATAGGCCCATGAATATGTTATATTTACCCACGTACATTCTATTCTACACAACGCAGAGCAATATGAGCAGCTGATCGGGTAAGTAGACAGGTTGGATCGAAATGGATTGCAATATAAGGAAAACGTACCGTGAGGTTTGGTATTCTTTTGTGGATCAACCCCACTTTGACAAAGTATAGCTGTCTATCAAAACTTTTTTTTTTCCTTCTGAAAATTATATAAATAAAAGGTTCCATACAACTACAAGCTTCGAAAGGCAACACAAACAACCCACCATAACAAAAACAGAACAGGGGTCACAGCAAGATCTGAACCCCACCAACAGTGGCAGACCCGGCAATTATATTAACCTGTGTCATAACTTTTTTTTTATTCACAATAAAAATGTTACATAGAGCTTCGAACTTGGTTAAGGAGTGTCAAACCCTTAACAAATACCAGTTGAACTGATGATTCTATACGATTTTCAATACAGAAAGTAACAATTATTTTTATCATTTTACTTGTATCAACTGACACCCCAAATTCTTTACTGGGTCCGTATCAGCCTACCAACGCCATAAAAACATCTCGTCTACCCGACCATTGAAGGAGGAAAGATTAAAGGAACCGGTTTTAATTAACAAAAAAAATAAAAAAGTCATTTTGGATGACCAATCGCCAGATAGAATTGACTCTTCCATTGTCTAGTCACGCTTTGAGCAATAAACATTGCTCCTCTATTTTCTTCCACCTACACCTTCCTCAATTGATACTCCTCCAGTAAAACAATAGTATGTTCAGTTCATCAACCTGATATCTTAGAGCTGGCCGTTGTGAAGACTTCTTGACTGCGAAAAAATATCTCTAAAATCTTATGCAAAGATGATTTATTATAATGAAGACTCTGTCATACTCTCTATTGCTCAAAGAATAGTAGTAAGATGAGCCTCCTCCAGGTTGTAAATGTCTGAGAAAGCTCTTCTACTATGTATTATCACCACTTTGTGATTCCTAACCACCCATGCTACCCCCATCCGCCTCGTTTGCTTTTCCCACTCGAAGGCAACATTGCACATCAACCAACCTTGCAAAGGAGGAGGGCTCCATCTACGTGTCCTTTGCACAACTTTGCACTCAATTTCATTTGAAACTTCAGTTTCCACCAATTGCACCAAGAACCACTCATCATACTTCTTTCTAGCCTTCTCAACAATTTCTTCAGGAAGCCATCATTTACCATTAAACAACAGGTCGTTTCTGCTTTTCCACAGAAACCAAATCACCCATGGCCAGGCTCTTTTATGCTCTGATTCTCCTCTCCTAGATATTTTAAGATTAAAGAAGGCCATCAAGAGGTTCTTGATCAAGAACCAGTAAGTTGACTGCACCCACATATTTCCACTTCTGTTATGCTTCCAGTAGAAAGAATCCTCACGAGCAATCAACGGTTGATTAGTAGTAATCAAAGCCACATCCCCTGGAACGAAGATGTCTCGCAGCTGTTGGATATTCCATTTTCTCTTGATATTATCAATTAAAGTGTTGACCTTTAGGTTTACATCAAACGTAACATTCTTCCTTCAAGGCTCTCTCATACCCACACCCGGATCATCAATCCATTTGTCAAGCCAAATCTAGTATTGAGTCAATTTCCTACCTGTCCTTTCAACCCTCTTTGTAACAAGTCTCTTCCAAACAAATGCTCCTCCACGCAAAGGATGGTCTCACTCCCATGGGAGCTTCCCAGAAGTCAAGAGTGCGAAAAATTATCGGCTCTTTAAAAACATGGACAGCAAGCACTCAGATTGGTTAATGATCTTTCACCCCTTTTTAGCTAACAGAGCTTGATTGAAGCTTTCCATATCCTTGAAGCCTATTCTACCAAGAGCCTTAGGAAGACATATTTGTCTCATGATACCCAGTGAATCTTCTTGATATGCTATGTTTCACTCCACCAATAGTTAGCCATCAGGCTTTGTAATTTTTTTAATGATAGTCTTAGGCAATTTGAAACAAGACATGGAAAACACAGGAAGAGCCGATGCAGTTGTTTTGAGTAGAACCTCCTTTCCTCCCTGTGAAATTTTGTGCAGGAACCGGCTACCCAACCGACATTGGCCCTATCTTTGACGTACGATAGCAGCTCTTCTTTGGAACATGAGAAACATTCAGGAAGGCCCATATATTTGCTAATTTCCCCTTCATTGAAGATTCCAAGAATGTTTTGAAGTTCTGCTCTGATGTTTCCAGGGATCTTTGCATTGAAAGTAATTGATGAGTTGTCTATCAAAACTTATTTATGTTTTGGTCTATCGAAATTTCTGTACCAATACGTAGCATTTGAAATCCTATCTATATTTGCCCAAGAAAAGTTTGTATGTTTTTTTGTAAATATATTTACAAAATGTATTAGAATTAGTTATTGTATTAGAAACACTTTTTTGAAACACAATTTACAATAACTATTTCTAATACATTTTGTAAATATATTTACAAAAAATAATAATATAGGCAGGCTTTTAAATGCTAGGTTTTGGTAGATTTATTTTGATAGACCAAAACATTAATGTTTTGATAGACAAAGTGGTTGATCCAGGTACCGAGTGTTCAAAAGGTAAGCTGTCTCTTTCTTGAGGATGGTGGGATCCTATTGGTATAGGTTTGAAATTAAATCATATTTCCTCTTATGAACTTAAGAGACTATAATCACTTGGATAAGGAAGAAAGTAGAAGCGAAAGCTCCTCACGGAGTAACTTCTATGCTATGGTGATGACTGAAAGATCTAGAGTTGCACCCAACAATTTAATTGTGTGTCCAATGAGTTTTAGCTACCAAGTCTTCTAATTGTACCAATTTTACTTAATTCTTGTTTGAGATTATTGTAATTTTACTTAATTTCACACTTATTAAGAAATTGCGTAAACTTTTGATAGTAAATGCATTATTTTCTGTGTTTAACTATTTCTCGTATGATTTATCCTATCAAAATTTAGAAAACACAATCAATGTCTTTGAAATTTACAATTTGCCATTATTGCATACATTGAAAGTTTAAAATATGGATCTTTTTTTTAAAGCATGGATCATTCTGAAATGGAGAGAATGCATATTATAAAAACTATCAAAATAGTCTAGAAATGATATGCTATGTATATCCAAAATTGAAAATAGCATAGACAAAAAGTTTAAAAATACAGAGATCAAAGGAATCTGCGGTGGTTGATACAAAAGATATATCAGAAGTTATAGATTTGGTAGTGATCGTAATGGCAAAGACTACAATGTTAGTTAATAAAATAATTAGATACCAATTTTCTAAAAATAAAATGAGTTCCCGCAACATGTCTTCTCGTAGTCAGGTCTTAAGTTAGCTGCTTTTCATAGCATAGTTGGTTTCAATCATTTGATTTCCCCCTAGACCACGGTTCAAATCCCCTCATACACAATTTACTTCGTTTTTATTTATTTTATGCCCTCACTTGAAAAAAAAATTCTAGATTCGCCATTGGGGTTATGACGTTACAAAACTTGCATTCTATTTCTATGTGGTCTCCATGAAGAGACGAGAGATCACTTATTTTTTCGACTGTCATTACTCTCTATATATTTGGACAGATCTTATGGTGAAGCTAGTGATTTCCAATGCCCCTCATTCGTGGCCAACTCTGATTCAATGGCTGACCTCAAATCTGGATACCACCTTGAAGCAGGGCCGGCAGAGTATATGAGACGGTAAGTGCGACCTCTCCAGGGTCCATACCAATTTGTTTTTTTTTTTTGGGATCAAAACCAATTTGTTTTTTGAAATTTTATATTCAGTTTACATATATAATATTACATTAAAATAAATATAATGTAACAAAAATATAACTATGTAAATTAAATTAATTTCCTGCAATGTTTAAATAAAAAATATATGTAATTTTTTTATTTTAATTTGTTTTTTCAAAAATTTAATAGTTATACAGTCAAAAACAAATTTTGTTCTAAAAATTTAATGAGTAGGGTTTAATTTTTTTTTTGCACTAGGACCATCATAATATTGAGCCGACCCTGCCTTGAAGTTAGCTATTTTTTAAGCTTGGCAAGGCTTAAAATGACTCCTCACAAGACTTTTAATTCCTTGATTTCTCTGCTATGAATCAAGGACACTACTCTGGTAAATCTTGGACGTTTTACTGGGGTTCGAATCCAGCAAATCTGGTCAGGAGACTATATCCCAAAGTAGAGTCGAATTTATTCTGCTGCCTATTTCCTTTTCTTTTTGTACTAACTTGCTGCCTCCTTTATATTTTCTCTTATCAATGAAAGCCCTTTAACATTTTTTATGTTAAGTCTTCCAAAGATTTAGTTTATTTATCAAATTTCTTCTATTTATTAATTTTGCTTTTAGCTAATTTACTTAATAATTATTTCTATTTTATTTTGAAAGAAACATATTTTGGAAATTTTGAAACCTTTTTGAAAATTAAATAACTAAAATAGTGATTTGACATTTTTGGTGCTTTAAAATAATATGAGGATATGTTCAATTATTTATAGCCTAAACTATATATATATTATGTTATTTGTGAATATTTTCAATAGCATATAATCCAAATTTTGAAAATCATGTATTATAAATTTATATAGTTATAATTTTTTGGAAGTCTTACATTTTTAAATTAATTATTATATTTTATAATTATATAGGGTAAATTTCGAAAAAAATTATAGATATTAAATTAATATAAATATAATTTTTACTTTGTTAGTTTACCTTATAAAATATTAAATTTCTTATATTAAATTCAAAATATTATTACATATATTTACATAATTTATTTATAATGTTTTTGATTTTTTTAATTTACCATATCTGATATTCATTACTATTTAATCTTGAAACAATTTTTTGATTTTTTTAATTTACCATATCTGATATTCATTACTATTTAATCTTGAAACAATTTTTTTAGAAACTATTGATATTTTCAAAAATAATAAATTAGAATGATCATTAGTCATATTGTGATGGGAGGTTTTAAACCTTATGTGGTGACACTCTCAATTGCTTATAGTTATAACTCAACTTTTATGTAATATAGTATAATCCAAATTTTAAGAAGTCATGTATTATAAATTTATATAGTTATAATTGTTTGGAAGTCTTTTATTTTTAAGTTAATTATTATATTTTATAATTATTTTAGGGTAAATTTCGAAATAATATTATAGATATTAAATTAATATAATTATAATGTTTTACTTTGTTAGTTTACCTTATCAAATAATAAAATTTCTTATATTAAATTAGAATATAATTACATACACAAACATAATTTATTTATAATGTTTTGATTTTGTTAATTTACCATATATGACATTGATTCCTATTTAATTTAGCAACAATTCTTTTAGAATAATAAAACAATTCTGTTTTCCTGCACAATGTGGAGTAGTAAAAATTTTAAATTTTTAAATATATTAAAATATTTTTTTATTATTATTATAGGTTTTCTTATTTTACCAATATTATAATATAAATTTTGATTAAAACTAAGAAAATTAATTTTTGTTAATTTTAAATTATACTTAAGAGTAGATATGTATATATTTTATATTATAATTTTAGATAGACTTTATCTATTTTTGGTATAAAATATATTAAATTAATTTGTATAAAATTAATATAAAAATTGTATAATAGTCAAAAAGTACAAATGAACAGTATTTTTTGAATTTTAGATACATAAAAGAAGCTAATAATATTACGGTTAAAATTTTATAATTAAAAAAAATCTGTAAAATAATTTGAAACTCTTTTTTGGTAATAAAATTGTATAATTATAAATAATATTTCGAAATTTTTAAAATATTCTTATATCATTTGTGGTCATATTTGAATCGATTTACTTTAATAATAATTTATAATTTATTACCATAGAATAAAAAGTTTACAAAATAAATATTAAATTTTATTGTCCATTTCACATTTAAAATTAAGTCAGGTCACCATTTTAACATGTCATGTTACATTTATTTGGTGAAAGTGATTGTAGAGATAACATATGTCAAAATCACTTGGCAAATAATGTATAGGGGATAATTATATAAACGGTTTTAAGCATATTTCTATTAATTATTTTATTATAAATGAATACAATAAATCATATATTTCAGAAAACTAATTAAATTAAATATAATATTATTTCTTATACTCACTCAATAATATATATTATTATGTTTAAGTTAATTAGTTTTCTGAAATATATGATTTATTGTATTCATTATTAATAAAATAATTAATAGAAATATGCTTAAAACCGTTTATTTAAAACCGTTTGTTTGTATTCTAAAAATGTGTCCAATGAATGCAAAACAATCAAATATGCTATTTTAAAAATTTCCACTCATTTTTACATATGGATGCAGAGTTACCCGTTTGGTTTACAGGGTCGTTTTGAGTCTGTAAAAGTCGATGACAAAAAAAAAAAATTCCAGTCATTTTTCAGTGACAAAGTGATGGTATTATTAAGTTATTACTTTCACAAATGATTAAAGTATTGGTATATTTAAAACATAAAAATTATATGGTAATACTTTTAAAATAATATTAATCAATATTTTTATTATAATATAAAATTAAGAAGGAAACACTATATTAATACGAGACTAGAGTTAATACTCTATTCATATAATTCATATAGCTTTAATTATAATAAATTTGGCATGCTTATTTTGAAGTATGAAAAAATAAAGAAGACTTAAAAAAAACGGATAATAATAAACCCTTTTTGTATTCTTGGCTATTTTATATTTATTTACTTAATTTTCATTTCTTTGTGAAAATATATGTGTTTTATGTAGTATTATAAATGTGAATTAATTAGTTTTGTGTGTTTTTACACTATGAAGTCAAATTGAGTAAATAAAATAAATATAAATGATAAGTTTTAAAATTGATAAGGTCGAAGATGGAAAATATAACTTAAATTGAATATAAAAGAAAATTATTTACAAAATAACGATATTTATTTTTACGGTATAATAAATTTTTACAATGTATGATAACAAAGTTCTAAAAATATTTATACAAATAGAAAAATAGCGTCGAACCAGAAGCTAGTTGCATGCCCATTATCTATGACTGATTTAACGAATTGGATAGCTAGCGGTCTTAGCTTGAGTAGTCTTTTCCATACCCAAGAGTCAGTTTGAGAAGCTTCGATGGACCAAAAAGACTGTTCCGACAGATGGATGCTACGGTGCCATTCAACCCACAGTGAAGAGGACTGAGTGAGAAGAATCCAAATGAATTTTAAGCACAAAAATTGGTACCAAACCGAGATATTTCGAAGCCCCAGACCATCTTCATGTTTTGGGAGAAAGACCGTAGACCACGCAATCTTAGCAATGCCTCTCTTCTCAATGTTACCAGACCACAGAAAGTGCGCATAGAGCGAGTCAATATTTTTAATACAACCTTTGGGAAGCATAAAAGCTAAGACCCAGAAATTGATGGTTCCAAAAATGACCATCTTCAATAGTTGCAGTCTGCCCACGAAGGAGAGCAACTTAACTGACCACAACTGAAAGCATTTGGTGAGCTTATTCATAAGAGGAAAATATTCAGAGATTTTAAGCTTACGGCTCATTAACAGAAGAACAAGATAACGAATAGGAAAAGTACCAAAAGAAATGATGAATGGTGAATGCAGTGTAGGAGAACTGTTTGTGCATGGGAAATACACTTGTCCCACTGCTCCATTCGAACTGCTTGTGGAGGAGAACTGCACTTGGTTTTCTTTTCGTGATATAGACTTGATGAATTTTTGTCTTCCCCTTATTTAATGAACTTTCTCACGCACCAATACACTCCCTAACTCCAAGTCTCCAATCACTGGATCACTAATTAAACACCTGCTAGCATATGAACGTATAGTAAATCAAACCAGTTCAAAATTTCTTAATCGAGTCTAAAACCGAAGTAAATTTCGGTTAGAGTGATGCACTGACAAAAAGGGAAAGAAACAATAATGAAAAAAATGGGGGTGGGTGGGAAGACAGAGGGAATCACAATCAACAAAAAGAGAAGCAGAGAAAGTAATTGTGGGGGCAAAGGACTAATGCATAAATGTGCCTATGAGACTGTGACACTTTTGGCAACTCATGCGTGAAGATGTTTCTTGCCCATTGTTTCTTTTCTGAACATGATTTTAGATACGTATCATCTGTGTTTAGGGTTCTTTTCTTCTTTTTGTTTTCTTACGTATATCAAAGTAAATTTTTCAAACCAAATGGTGCTCCACATATAATAAGATAGGTTGTCCTATTGATCGAAGACAAAACTTCAGACACTGACTAGAACATAGTTAATCACTTATGTGTTTTTTTCATGTACATTAGAACAATTAGGTAACTATTTTGACAGTTTGGTAGTAGTGTGGTGTTGCCGTGTCATGCAACACACAGATGGAAATATTAGTGATAAAAATGTAATTTGGTGACCAAACTTTTTTTTTTATTAGTCAAAAAAAAATTTGGTCACTTGTAAAATGATGAAATAAGCAAATAATAGCAACAGAGATTCTCACTGTTCAGCTTAAATGATATAACGTTAGAAGCATATGACATGTCTCCGCAAAGGTATGCATATAAAAACTGTGAGAACTTAAAAACTAAGAAATAAACAGTTTGGGTTAGAAATTCCATTGGATTATAGTTGGAACTTTGAAGCGACTCTAATTAACGTCCGATTGTTAGTTTCGTTTCTTCCGATTGCAGTTAATTATTTGTTAGTGTGCTCCCACTATATTAATGTTATGTGAGTTTCCAAAAATTTCATTACTGAACAAAATCTCGTGTTCATAATAATCCAAGGCTAAAAACTTACCGTACAAATGAAAATAGTGACATTGTAAGAAAAAGAAGAACTACGTTTAAAGCAACCATTGAAAGAACCGTACGCTGTCACTACATGACAACCAAAATTTTCAATTTAAAAGTGATAAAACCCTAATAAACGTTAGGTGGTTTACAGAATCTATATGAGTCCGTAAAAGTCGACGACAAAAAAAAAACGTTAGGCAATGCATATGCCACTTAATTTCCTATACAGGTTTTTCTAAATATGCAATAGAATCTTTAATATGTAATAGAATCTTTAATCAGTAACCAAACTACTATAGACGCACATTATAACTTTACACAAGATTTTGACCCGCTCAACCGAGCGGGATATTAATTTTATATATATATATATATATATATATTTTTGTTTACATTATTATGGATATATATTTTTAATATTAATCATAAATTTAAATATTTATTTATTATTGTTTTGTTTTGTCAATCATGTATTTATTTATTTATGCTTATTAATTTTAGATAATATATTGTTGTATATATATATATATATATATATACATTTAAGATATGTTAATTTGTATACATATATTATATAGCCGTTTGACAACATATTATATTATTTTAATATAAATATTTCTATATATTAATATATCATTTTAATTTAGTTTTATCATATTTAGTTCAATATATTAATAATGTAATTTGATAAATTATTATTATAAAATAAATAAGTATGATAAAAAATATTTTTTCATTTTAAACAATAACTAAACATATATTGAAGCATAATAATATTCTTAAATATTAAAATGTTGTAGATTATATAATAAAATTTATAAATAAGTTAATAAAAATAGATGTTATATATTATCTAATTTTATAATAATGTTTGTGTGATTTATAAACTAGTATTTTTTAATTTAATTTTTCTTATTTATAAATTTGAAATATATGTGAAAATTAAATTAAGTTGGACTTACATAATAGAGGAAAAAAATTTTGGATAATGATAAAAGTATTTTACAGAATTTTAAATTTTTGTTTATAGATTAAAAATGAATTAGATTTTTAATTATATTTGATGATAATTAAAATTTTAAATAACTAATTTTTGAAATATATTTTAAAAAGATTTTAAGTGATTTCAAAAAGATTTTGTTAGAATCTTCTTTCAAATATTTATTTACATTTCCAATAAAAATAAGATATGAAAAGATATCATAACATATGCAAAATTTAACAAATTTTATAAAGTTGATCCAAATTAAAAAATCACACATGAAGTGAAATGGTGACTTCTATTTTAACATATAAGATATGTTTTTTTAATTATAATATCTTTCCTTTTCAAATGATCTTCTGAATTTACTCGGAGAAGCTGATCCTTTTACCTTTTAAATGCTGATTTATATCAGGTCTTTCTCCGTTACATCTACTATGCTAAGAACATAAGAGCAGCCTCAACACAGTATTTAGAGAGGTTTTGGGAAGGGGAGGACCACCATTTCACTGGAACTAAAGAAAGAAGTCTCTAAATAGAAGACATTTGTAATTGAGTTTTTGAACTGTTCGCGGACCCCACTGATACAAGAAGGTTTATAATTAGTTTGTTTTTAATTTTTTTTTTAAATCGGACAAAAACAAAAAATAAGAAACTCATTTGGATTTTTAGGGTTAATGATGTTCTAAGATGTGCCGAATAGTTATTGACACCACCAGATAGTTACTGTTTTTCTCCTGTAAGTTTTAGAATGCTTAACTGAGAACAAATTAAGTTTCAAAAGATCAGAAAGTACTATGCGCAACTGAGAACAAATTAAGTTTCAAAAGATCAGAAAGTACTATGCGCAATTGATTACTTAAATTACGAAGATAAATGGGATTGACACACAGATTTAATAAGATATTATTATGTCTTACATTTGTTTACGTACGCCCACGTTTGCTTTCTGTTTCATGGTTTTTTTTTCAAACAAAGACCCCACAAAGTTTACCTTTCGTGAAAGCCCTTTGCAAAAAAAAAAGAAAAAAGTTTTCCTTTCGCAAAGAAATTGGCATGTACGACCAAGAAAAAAATATAATTAGACACATAGTCAAATACTCTAGTTTTTCTATATACACATTTCATTTTACGTAATAATGCATTTATACCTCTGAATCTAACCGGTACTATCTAGTGAGAAAAAAAAAATTTAATTATTTATTGTCAAATTAATTTGTGCACACTGATAATTAATTTTACAGATTTCTATTATATGTGTCACATGTAGCATGGAACAATAATTGTTACGAATTTTACTTTGACACACTTGTCTCTTCACAGAGTAAAAACTATCTTTACTAATTACATGGTCTTTTGGAATTCTTTCTTATGCTAAATCTATTAACAAGTCTTACCATTTTATTCCATCTATTAAGTTTTATTCTTTCACATCTGGTGATGTTGTCCTCCGTACACATATCTTCACATACTTCAACAGTTCGTCTGTGTAGAATGGAACATAATATTATACTATTTTCATATTTTGCTATTTAGATTGGGATTTATATTTCTGTTTTGAGTTTAGTGATCAATGGTTTTGGATTTAGTATAGATGGTTTGGTTCACTCTAACAATACAATAGGTAATTCAATGTTACCATATAAACATTACCAAATTTGAACAATCTCTTCCATCTTAATTTACCATTTTTATTATTCCATACGTATTCTATATTATTTTAAGTATATATAATAGCAAATATATACCATTCACTTCATAATATATGATTCTCGTAATGCCACAAAACCAACAACGTCTCGTATTATGTAGTAATTGGTAACCTATTAAAGAAATAGACAAAACCAGATGAATTATGTGTTAAATACCTGACATTACTAGTTACCTAATTTACATGCAATATATGGGTAGTTCTCAAATTAACCCAAAAATTATGGAGCCAATTTTTTTTTTGCTTAACTATGAAGCCGAAGTTTCAATGCTTTTTTTCTTTATTATGCAAGTTTTTAATGTTAGTTATTCTGATGACATAAAGACTCAGAATTCTGCACGCACGTTCATTGTTTTTAAAACTGTATCAAACATCTCAATCTCATAGTTGAAATAATACACGCATATTAAGTTCAAAATAATAATACTAATAGTAATACACGCATGTTTCATAATGTTAGTTTTTCTAACAAACTATAAATCTTCAGGAAGAATTATTCACAAGGCCATTTCAAGAAACTTGTTAAACTTACACAATAATATGTACGAATATTTTGCATTTTAATATACTAAACTATGATTTTTTATAAATAAAATTAACCTAGCTAGTTAATTTTCTTTGATGTTAACTATGAATATATTTCTGAAAATACTTCATTCTCTAAACTCTAAATTGTATGTCGTTGTGATAGAATAATAGAATGCCACCCATATTCAAACGAATAAGACCTAAAAATATATTAGACAACTTGTTACACACTGAAAACTGAAAACAATATTGAAATATTATACATAAAACAGTCAAATTTGACAGGTTGGGAAATAATTGAGTATATATATGCATACTTAAGTCTCAAACACATCACGTGCTCTCTCTCTCTTTATGTTCCCTTCGTGCTTCTCCTCATCTTCAGTCGATGACATGGTGTTTTTGTAATTTTAGTTTCCTTTAATTATCTCAAGCTCAGGAACAACACATAAATTTAAGGGAAATTATTTTTCTTACTAAATACACAAATTTAAAATTATTGATGACCTTTGTGATGAAAAAATGAAAAGAAGATGGAAATGAGATTTATCATTTTTTAATTGCAAATTAATAATAATAAGTATATCTATCACAAATTGATGGCAGTATCGATATAACAGCCGATTCAACCCGTTGCTAGTCATTATCAGCAAATACAATTTACTCATAATGTATGGTATAATATAACTATTATGATTTACAATATATCAGTTTATGGTACTACCACGATCAAATTCATCTGGTGTCGGCAACCCAGAGAGGTATTGTAGGCTGTAGCACCTTAGCTTCAAAGCTTATGTAAACATACTTTAATTTTCCCATTGTTATTTCCTTTGTATATATACACTGCTCCTAGGCGTGTGACTCTGAAACTGTCTCAACATTGAATTTCAAAGTGTTTAGCTATATGCACGTTCTATTTCCATTCTTAAGCGAGTCTTCTTTATTAAGTTACCTAAATGTTGATAATACGTTTTCTTATTAAATGGTGTTCAATTTACTCGTGAATGTGAAATATTAAAAGAAAACTGTGGGGACAGGTGATCCAGAGTTTTCTTACTTGACGTGAGGTAAATCTGAGGTCCTCTTACTTCTAAAATCGTTACAACTTAGAATTTCAAATCATCATTACCATAAACAATGACGATCAAAAAGTTACAAGATTTCAAATCCTGGTTTATTTGATTTTGAAAGATCGGTTCAATCTGGCTGAACCAAATCATAATTTCTTATTTTGTTCCAGATGTACCATTTTTAATTCCTGAATGCTTGAATGCTAATATGTATACACAATATGCCACATGTATCATATTTTATTCTATTATAAGTGATTAATTTTGATGGACCATTATAATTCCATTTTATACATATGATAAAGGTTTCAGATTTAACTAACACAATTACAAAGATATGCCTGATTTAAAAAAGAAGCTGAAATATAGTGGTTAGTGAGTCATAACCTATTTACCTAGTCTTCATGAACCAATAAGGGACATCGCGGTGCTCACTCTACTTTACATTTTGCTCAATTATTTTTATTATATTATTATTATAGCGCATATCATTATAAAATGGAAGGGCTAATGTCTAAATCTATCGTTAAATTAGGCTTTGATTGGATTTTAGTAAACCTCAGTGTGCAATGTATGTGGGGAAAAAAACAAGAGCCCTAATTAGAACATATTTAAGTATTTAATGACAAAAATTGACATTGATGATTTGGACCGGTAAAACAGAAGTGAATTCCTTTTTCTTGTGCCGTGGAGCTCATTAATTTCTGTTTCAATACTCATTCCATTTTCAACACTTTATTTTTTTTTTCTTTTAACATTTCAAATCATTTTTTTCATCCACTTAATTTATTCAACATTCTCTTCATTTTTAACATTTACAATAGTTTGTTTACAAAAATTCAACATCTTATTCCACCATTTTTAATTCATATTTTTATCTTTATAATATTAACTATATATTAATAATATTTTTGATTCTAATTAACTTAAAAACTAAAATAATGTAACTTTTAATAAGAAAAGTTTTGAATTTTAAAAAATGTTATTATTATGATCTATTTAACAAAAAGGTTTAAAACACTAAAATAGTTGATTATATGAAAAGATGACGTTTTTATTCTATATTCAAATAAGATAAGAGTACTCTCTATTTATAGATCGTAAAAATTTATGAATTTTGATATAATTTTTATTGTTTAAAAATAAAATATTATATAATAAATAAATTTAAGTTATTGGGTGAAAATAAAAATACAATAAATATGCACAATATTACTACATAATCAATTTAAGTCATGTGGCAAAGCTGGACATATAAATTTTATCAACCTGTTGAAACTTTTCAACGGATGTTAAATCCACATATATAGACATAATAGTTCAACACTTTCATTGCAGGGTATTCAACACTTAAACCCCAATTTCAACACAATTATTGTGGGTGGTCTTATAAAAATAATACATGTTATGATAATATTTGTATTTATATTAACAAGCTATTTTAAAATGGGATTTAATATTTTTTTCTATTTTTTTTTTGTTGATCCATAGTTAGAAATTCATTTACTTATTCTTTATAAACAAGTATACGTATACAATGATAACTGATCCAAAATTTGTAATTTACTGTGTTGTGTTGATAATTTGTTGTGTTGTTATATGCTCCAAGTCTCCAAGATATACATGTTTTGAGTAAGACTGTAAGAGACGACAACCAAGACAAGCAAACAGTAATAACTACTAATAAGATAGTTTTAACATAGAAAAAAAGGAAAACCATTTATATCTATGTTAGATTATAAAAAGTATTTCAGTGTCATGCGAACAGAAAAGAGTGAACCCTACAAGGGGGTATAGGAAAAACAACATCACTCTATCAACAAAAACCGATTGGATATTGCAAATATGGATCTATATACAAATTATATCAATGCGATATCAACAGCTCAGTACCGAAAATACGACAATCTTTCTATTTTGTTGACATCGCAAAATATGATACTTTTTTATCAGTTAAAAAAAGAAAAAAATGATACTTTTTGGTTTTAAGGGAAAGTACGATTACTATATACAGTATATTAAATACGGAAGATATATCACTTTTATAAGAATATTTAAATATTTCAGTTGAAAAAGAATATTAAATACAGAAAATACGGTAAATATTCTAGTTTGTTGACATCGAAAAATACAACAGGTTTCTTTGTTTTGGGGGAAAAATACGATAAATATATTAAATACGGAAGAAACTATATCAAACTGCTACAAATGGGTCCGTTTGTTTGGAAAATTAGATGGGTTAGCTAAGCGTGTTAACAGCTTTTTTGGAGCAACTCTTTCAAATACAATGTAGTATTTTAAAATTTTGTCAAAATGAGTCAATAAATAAGAAAATAACTAAAACATATTTTATTAAAAAGTCAAAAAATTGTTATACCTTAGATATATAAATACAAATAAATAAATAAAATTAAATAAAACAAAAAAGTAAATAAAAAATAATTTTAATAGTTTCAAATTATATATTTTCATACTCAAACATTTTTATTTTCAAAAGTTTTTATTTATTTATTTTTTCCAATTTTCTTTTTGAAATTTAAAATTGTTTTTTGAATTGAAAATATTTTTTGAAACTATTTTCAATTTTTATTTTTAATATTTTTTTAAAAATAAATATTTTTTTGTTCAACAAGAGAAAAAAATCTTATTATCGAAATCTCATCTCTTAACTCTAAGTAATTTTTTTTAACTCTAAGTAATTAGTTAATCCTATAAGACTATATTTGATACAAAAAAATTTAGGAATATGCTAAACGTTTTTTTTTTTGCAAAAATGTTGACAGTCATAACTATATTTATATATACACGAAACGTGATCCATTCTAATCTGAATTGTTGATAACCCAAACCTGATTTCATTCACAAGAACGTTTTTCACGAGAAAATGTTTTCCACATCCGTTAGCCTGACGACGTATGTAGGCATACGTCATCAGCCATTAATTTTTGTTTATATTTTAATCAGTAAAATGTTAATATACAACACACAATTAATTATCTGTGTTACAAAAAACAACAACACACAATTATATAAGTGGCTGTCCGCACGTTCTTTGAAGTGGTATGCAAGATCAAAAATTGTCTTAAAACTTTTACCAAAAAAAGAATATGTCTTAAAACTTTTCTAGGATTCAAACTTCAGTTAAAACAAAATCATTATTTAGAAATTCTGGGTTTATATTTTGGTTTAGTCCAGTAAAAAGCTATCAATTATTTTATGATTTTAATCATTTAATTTCAAACTCGAAATAAGCAATGTAACAACTTTCTGAGAAAAAGAATTTACACTATAACATTAAGTATATTTTTTACAGGGACTAATCGATTAGGATTAAAAATAAAAACAAAAAAGTACCTAACTTGCTAACACATTTCCACTCCACGTATGAAAATCTAAAATAAGGACATCTCATATTATAGGTTTTAAGATAAACTAGATTTTGATCCGTGCGACCGCAAGGACATTAATTTTCAGTTTTAGTTATTATTTATTTATACTAAATAGTATATTTGTAATATTTGATCATTTTATATTGACTAAGTTAGGGGTGAGTATTTCGGTATCCATTCGAATTCTGTTAAAATCTATTCAGGTTTAAAATTTTCGAGTTTAAAGATTCTAACTCTATTCGGGTATTTATAAACTTTGGTTCCGGTTTGATTCGGATCTTTGCGGGTTTGATAACCCGTTTAAATTATTTTTTAAATTTTTAAAATTTATATATCTTTAAATATTCTTAAATCTAAAAAAATATAACATGTAATTTTGAGTAATGTAAGCAAAAGTACCTAAATTAAAATTAAAAATAGGTTTAACTTGAATATTTGGATGAAAAATAAATATCTATATTTTAAGTATTTTTTGATGTTTTTAATTATTGTTTATCTACTTTAGATGTTTACTTTTGACTATTTTTTATATTTCAAATATTTTAAACAACTTAAAATAGCTTATATCTTGGATATTAATTCGAAAATAGCTAGCATATTGAAGTATATAAATATGATTTAAATATATTCGAATATCCGAAATATTTCGTTCGGATAAGGTTTGGTTATGGTTCTCTAAATACCAAAATGTTAAATCCATTTGGATATTATCTAGTTTTGGTTCAAATTTGGTAATATTTTTTTCATTCAGATTTGTTAAATGAAGAGCTGATATTATAATTTTCATGAATTGTTTGTCCAATAAAAATGTATTTTTTTAATTTGATATTGATTTAATTGAGAAGTTAATGAAATGTATTTAATTAAAATTTAATTTTAGAAAACACATTAATGTAAGTGGAAAAGACAAAGCATTAAAATAGGAAATATTATTTAATTGTGTATTTAATTTAAAGTTAATTTTGGAAAACACATTAATCAAAGTGGAAAACACATTAATGTCAGTGGCATAGAAGTGTAAATAACAATGAAAACTAAAGTGCATTTTAAAATTGTAATTCTATTTTAAATTTTTAATAATAGAGATTTGAGAGGAATTGATATTTTTACTGCCTAAACCGCTAAACGACAAAGACTCATAATGAACGAATTTAACTTCTAATCCTTAACCACATAATGAATACTTCATAGAGATATTATTATGAATTGATTCCTAACTAATCGTTAATTACTAATTCCATAGGGAAGAAAAATGAGAGATAATCCAAAAATGTGAGAGGCTGATCAAGAAAGAAAGCAAAGTTTGAAACGGGCCCATGAAATGTCCTCTAACGTCAACATCATCCTCCATTTTTTTCTGGTTCAAACATCATCCTCCATTATTACTATTACTTTCACCCTCTCATCAAACTCACTCACTCAACATTTCATTTTTCTTATTACCTAATTCATTAGATCCATGTATAAAACACAAAACGATCCCTTGAACTTCACCAGCATCTCTATCTCTCTACACTGAACAAGATATCATATATCATGTCATCTCCTAGAGATAGAGGAAAGAGCTTGATGGAATCATCAGGATCAGAGCCACCGGTGACACCAAGCCGTTACGAGTCACAGAAGAGACGCGACTGGAACACTTTCGGACAGTACTTGAAGAACCAGAGACCGTCGGTGCCTATGTCACACTGCAACTGCAACCACGTGCTTGATTTCCTTAGGTACTTAGACCAGTTCGGTAAGACAAAGGTGCACGTGCCTGGCTGTATGTTTTACGGCCAGCCTGAGCCACCAGCTCCTTGCACGTGCCCTCTCAGGCAAGCTTGGGGAAGTCTCGACGCTTTGATCGGACGGCTGAGAGCGGCTTACGAGGAGAACGGTGGTTCTCAGGAAACTAACCCTTTCGCTAGTGGAGCAATAAGGGTTTATCTGAGGGAGGTTAGGGAGTGTCAGGCTAAGGCTAGAGGTATTCCTTACAAGAAGAAGAAGAAGAAAAAGCCAACGATCGAAATGAGTGGTGGAAGAGACGACTCTTCTTCTTCCTCTTCCTTCAACTTCGTGGTGAAAGACTTTGTGGTAATATCATTCTCCATTGACTATATATGCTTTTATTTTGATTGAATATGTGCATTTGTATAGAGATAAGGATGATATATTAGAGATAAACATAGACTTGAAAAGATATGTTTATGTTGTAGAATGGTCTATGTATCAAACCCTAATTAATTTGAGAAATGGTAATTAGGACTTTGAAAAGATAGAGTTATTCTTAGGTTCACCCCCTAGGTTGAACCTCTAGGTTCACCGACCAATAGTGTTTGAGTATTTGATATTTGATATCTTTTAAAAAAGGAAACAAAATTTAGTTTCAAAACTATATTATATTTTTAAAATAACAAATATAAATACATAAAAAATAGTAGTAGTTACAAAAATAAATAAATTAATATTATTAAGCTTTTAGTAAAATACTAAACCCTATACCCTAAATCCTAAACCCTAAAATCTTAGGTAAATCCTAAACCCAAAAATTTACCTAAGCCTTTTGATAATCGTAAACTCTAAATCACAAATATTAAGAACTAAATCATAATAACACTAAACCCTAAATCCTAATCACTAAACCCTAAATCCTAATCACTAAACCCTAAACCCTAGGGTAAACCCCGAACCCTTGGATAAATCATAAACTCAAACATTATATATTGGTCGGTGAACCTACATGTTTATGAATTATCCAAGGGTTGGGGGTTTATCCAAGAGTTTAGGGTTTAGAGATTAGAATTTAGGGTTTAGTGTTTTTATGATTTAGTTTTTAATATTTATGATTTAGGGTTTAGGATTTATCAAAAGCTTAGGGTTTACCTAAAATTTTTGGATTTACGATTTAGGGTTTAGGTTTTAGGATTTAGGGTATAGGATTTAGTATTTTAGTGAAGACTTAATAATATTAATTTATTTATTTTTTGTAACTATTACTATTTTTATGTATTTTTTATTTTTTATATTAATCTAATTTGGAAATTCAATTATGTTTCTTTTTCTAAAAGATATCAAATATCAAATACTCAAACACTATTGGTTGGTGAACCTAGAAGTTCACCCTAGGGGGTGAACCCAAGAATAGGTCGAAAGATATATATTTTTGTTGATGTTGGCCATGGGTTTGGGTTAAGGGGCCCGATTGAGGTTAGATCTGAGGTTTCCAATTGATGTAGAATTTCTTTTGGATAATTACATTTAAATCATTTTAGCTCTTTCAATGAAATTAGATTTTAGTTATGGAATGGTAAATACATGAAAATAAAATTTCTCGTTTCTAGCATATCTAATATTAAAAGTTTTGAATGAATAATTCATTAGATTTTCTAGCATCAAAAAAGCAAAATAAAAAAATAAACTAGATGTTTTTAATTAAAACCTTCATCTAAAATGCATCCTATTTTCTACTCTCTATCTCAGAGATAACCCATTCAAAATTTGGAAAACATTTGACTTCTCCAAAGATAAATATTTCTCATGAAAATTCCTAATTCTACCAGTAAATTTGATACCTACTTTTCAAATTTACCAATGAATAATTATTTTCATAAATAACTTCAATTTTTAATTAAAATAACATTAAGCTAATTTTTAAATATTATAGAATATTTATAAATCCAACCTAAATCACTTAATATTAAACCCTAATATTAAAACCTAAAACCAAATGTTAGTATATTTTTTATTGATGATATTTTTGAAAAATAGTATTTAAGCTGTGGTATTTCTAAGAATTTCTCATATTTCTTCGTCAACCCCACACACAGATATAAATATATTTTTACCACCGTAAACAGTGGTTCAATGAAGTAATGATTGGCTCTTAGAATTCTTCTCTTTAAAGATTTGTGTAGATTATGTTCCCCATTGATGATCAAGGGATAAATTAATTGAAACTTTTTCCCTTCATTTTATAACCTAAAGAAATCGATTAATAATTGACATTGCATGATTGTTCTTAAAGGTAAATAAGGTTATATCAGAAGAGAAGCTAATACATTATTTATAAGACTTTACTGATCATGCTTTTAATTATTGCTATGTGGGTCTTAGGAAAATGATCTACATATAAACAACGCAAACGAATATTTAAGATTTTCAATACAACCAAAAGACTAATTACAATTCAACCAATTGTAATTAGGATCTCAGATTTTTGAGCTTGGTTGTGACATTAATTAGAGCTTTGATAGAGTCTGTTTTACGGCATGAACATTGGGAGTAGTTATACAGTTGGCATTTTCTGAGATTATATATTGTGGGGCAGTAAGTTTCTCTTTGAATCCACCTAAATCGTTTTCTATCTTCTTTGATCTCAAATATAATTTCAATCATAGGTACATATATAGTATGCTCGAATCATCTTCATGAGTTTTCTTTTAGGATCTTTGTCACCACTAACTTTGGAAAAGGCTGAAAGTTTGTTTTGTCCCCAGCAAAGCCTCAAAGGTTTTGTTAGATGATACAAATATAACAACTGCGATATGTCAAAACGAACCATAAGTTAAAAAATACATCTTGAATGAATTGGTAATACCAAATGAGTGTATATCTAACAGGTTAGTTTTTATTTATATCGCACAAAAGATGCATGTGGTATTACACCAAAAAAAATAAAAACATGATGTTGCATAGTTAATCGTGATATAAACTTTGACAGGATCAATAAAATCTCAGAGAGGGATCAGATGTAAAAGAAGCCTCAAATCTACCTACTGATGATCAAGAAGCCAAAGTAAAATGTTATCTCTTCCACCCATTTTTGCCGATCTTCATCCACTCCTTTATTTCCATAGCTATCGATCGGTTATATATCTTTATCATCTATATTCTCTTCGTAAGCTCTTTTTGAATAAGTAAGTGTATAAATTATATATACTTGAGACAAGTTTGTTTTGCCTTTATATGTCAGCGTACTTCTGTATCTTGTATAAGTCCAAGATGTGGATTTAAGTGATAGCAATGGATACTTATTAGCAGATTAGCTTAGAACAATCTGTGAGATTTGGTGATTGTTATATTAATGGTTCATCCTTATAAGCTAGTATTACAAATCAATAACGCAAATAAAACTGGTATTGTTTTGTCAAAATGAAGAAAACCAACAAAAGTTTACTTTAAAAGTTATTTTTACAAAAATACCAAAACACTGTGGACCATTTAACATGATCCCCACAAAATATTATGTTACAATATTGGTAGGGAAAATTCTTAAACAAAACAAAAAAAATAGGTAGGCAGTACAATCGCATGTTTGTCCTCTGACCAATAGTTCATCATTTTAACTAGGAAGTTCCAAAAAAAAAAAATATATATATATATATATAGGTGAAATATATACCATTTTATTTCTACCAACGGAATTTGAATATGTAAAATTTTAAACTCCTACTAGCTAACCCAAAATGCTAACTCGTAAAATTTTGATTCAACTCATCGTCCGTTTCAATTAGAACTCAAAATTTTAAATATTTGTAACTCTATGAAATAAATCAAGTAATAATATGCAATATTTATAATAAACAAATCAAATCATGAACGAGTATTAATTTCTTGATTTTATGTACATATATTTAGAAAATTATATATATACCTACACCTAACCCAAGATGCTAACTCATAAAATTTTGACTTTTAACTCATAGTTTGTTTCAACTCGAACTGAAAAATTCAAATATTTGTAACTCTATGAAATAAATCAAGTAATAATATGCAATATTTATAATAAACAAACCAAATCATGAACGAATATCCGATTCGTTATGTAATATATATATATATATATAATTCTCTAAATATATGTACATAAAGGGTTGGATACTCGTTCCTAATAATATTAATATTTGCACAGAAAATCTTATGTGCACAAAAAATTTATAAATCATATGTGCACAATATATATATATATATATGTATATAAATCATATAATTATTATATTTGTAATTTTATAATCTTTATTTATTAACTAGGTTATTTAGTTATTACAGTTTAAAAAATAAATATTTTTTTGTAAGAAATAATATTATTTTATATTATTTTGAATTTTTATATATTTATTTGTTATTGTTTTATTTGTACAGATCGAATCATATATCTGATTAAAAATAAGATTTTTTCGAATATCTGGACAACAGACATCCAGGTAAGTACCTATCAAATTGATATGATTAACTGATTATTCGACAAAATATATCGGATCACATATATCTCTAAAAATATGGATATTCAATTCGTACCCACTCCTAATATATATTGTGTATATCCGGTTTTAAAAGATATAGTATTACATTAAGTCAACCCGTAAAACCAAGAATTTGGATCCGATTACAAACCGACTTGTACAAAATAACCAAAACTCACAGTTTTCTAACTAGTTTCGTTCGAACCAATCTTTCCAACTCGTTCCATTAGTTCAGATCCAATCTCAATGAGAATCGAAAGCCGTTCTCAACCATTATATGCATTTCTCAAAAAAGTGCAATTCACCTCGCTATCTCGGATGTTAGGACTTCTAAAGTATCTTATAGAGTAACTAGCTCCCTATATGAACTTGTCTAAGCTCGTAATCATCACCGTCATTGAAACTCCACTGAAAATGAACGAAAGAGAGGGCAAAAAACACACACCAAGAGTATTCGAAAGCCTGCCTGTACAGCCGCACCTTCATAGCCAAAGACGGGCATGAACTCGACACCAAACACTGACAAAAGACTCTAAAGAACCTGCACAAAGCATCCTAAGAACACTACCAATCGCAAACCAAATGATTTACCACGGGCATTAGGATGATAACATACCCAAAAGTGACACCACCTCGACCGAGACCACAGTTACAACGCCTTTCCTTGACTTCAAGAACCAAATAATCGGAGTCACATGGATGCATGTGACTCGTCACGCAATCAACCGGTGTCGACAGGGAAAGCACCGAATAATTAAACCAAGAGTCGAACCTCCGAGGGAGAAGGTAGTCGCTCTCTGCAGAGGATTCAAAAAATGATTACAATGTGGAATCGAAAGGGAGAAGGGTCAATCGAGCAGCTACAAGAAGGCCATATACGACCACCTTACGACGAACTGAACAAACCCTAATGAGCTGGAGCAAGGACAAGTATCATCACTGCCTGCATACAACGGTCCACGGCTTGCCTCTGTGGCAACAAGCCCCTGGAGCTCACATGGATTGAACGAAAAAGTAAGCACACCTCCACAATATCGTCGAGATCCAAAAAACCACTGTGAAGCATACACCACCTCCAAAGAAGCCAGCACCACCGCAACCACTAAACTAAGGAGATACTCCATCAAACCCCAAAACTGAGAGTCAAGACAATGAGACAGTTCCAGAGAAGGAAAATAGATCTGAATCCAGACCATAAAAACTGAGCTTTCACCAATAAAACCACGTGATTCCTCCTTGCCTAAACTCTAAATCAAGAAAATTACCTGTCGATATGAAACATCCCCGCGAGCGGAGTAACTTCCCAGTTTAAGAAAAACCCAGAGCCTGAGTAGAGAGCAAGATAAAGGAAGTTGAGAGACAATATAAGAGTAAAACAAGAAGATGCAAGGAGAGAGCGGATGCCTCCGGTGTCGGTACATACCACCAGTCGCCATAGCAAAAGTGATCAGTACATACCGCCAGTCGCCATAGCAACTAGTTTGGAACGCCACAACAGAATGGTCGAGTTGAGAGGAAACATAGGCATATTCCGAATGTGTCTCGGGCTTTGTTGTTTCAAAGCAAGCTACCTGTTAAGTTCTGGGGTAAGGCTGTGATGACTGCGGCTCATTTGATAAATAGGACGCCTACTGAGGTTCTTCAAGGTCGTTCTCCTTACGAAATACCTCATGGAACAAAACCGCAGTATGATCACCTTCGTGTCTTTGGCAGCTTGTGTTACACGCATCATCGGTCTCGTGATCGAGTCAAGTTTGGTCCTAGGAGTCGGAGGTGTATTTTCACTGGATATCCGTTTGGTCAGAAAGGTTGGAAAGTCTATGACCTAGACAAGAAAGAGTTCCTGATAAGTCGAGACGTTGTATTGTGACTCGGATTGGCAGTCTTGCCCACTTACTCGTCGCTCCTTAAGTTCATTTGTCGTCATGATGGGAGGGTCTCCCATTGCCTGGAGAACCAAGAAGCAAGATACCGTGTCTCATTCTTCGGCTGAGGCTGATTATATGGCTATGGCTTGCGCAGTTAAAGAGATGAAATGGAATGTTCCTCTTGTCAAAGATCTCGGTGCATCACCTTCTTCACCTGCGGCATTTTACTGCGACAGTCAAGCCGCAATGCATATAGCTTCTAATCCCGTTTTTCATGAAAGAACAAAACATATCGAAAGGAATTGTCATTGTGTTCGTGATGCTGCGCGGGAAGGTCTTATTTCAATGCGTCATATTCGTACTAAGGATCAACTCGTGGACATTATTACCAAAGCTCTTGGTCGCCCTCAGTTTGATTTTCCAAGTTGGGAGTTCAAAATCTTCACTCTCCAACTTGAGGGAAAGTATTAGGGAATAAAATATTCCCATTGTTACGATTAGGATAACTTCCATATTATTTGAGATAATTCCAATTCTGTTATGGGAATGTCTTGTGCTTCGAGTTGTATATATACGATGTATAGTTTAACCTAGTTCAATAAAAAAGTCTATCCAAAGTATTGTCTCCCAAGTTTACATCTGAGATACGAGAGAGAGTTGGTACTTCCAAACTACAATTCTTAGTAACTATAAAGTAGTTATTGCCGTGAAAATGGTAGAAGTTTATAGAGAGATTAGATCCAGCACGAACTCCTTTCAATTTATAAAAAATGAGGTTGATATATACCCTAACAGTTGAAGTAGTGTACCCCTTTTATAGAACATGGTTTGCTACACAAGTATTGGAAAACCTTTGTCCTTTTCCTTTTCTAATTTAAAGTGAGATGCTCCGCAAAATACAAAATCCTAGACATCCAACAACATAATTAGGTCCATTAACTCAATTATGCCTTCAAACCGTAAAACTCATTAGAGATTAAGGAAAAACAAACTCATGGGAGTATTGGACGACAGAGTTAGGCCCATTAACTATGTTATGGACTTTAAGAAACCTAATACTCATTTGAAAATTTTCGTCCATCTTCTTCACTTCCCTCCTAAACCCTGAATCCCAAAGCCCTAAGGTTTGATCTCTCCAACCTGTCCATCATGACTACCGCAGCTCAGCCGTAGCCGCCACCACCACGGGCTACTCACTATCAGACGTCAATAGTGAGTTGAAAGACACTGGAAGATGCAGCCAAGGCCTTTCTCAGCTGGAGATGAAGCTCCTAGAGTAAGACATGTTAGTTTACCTAATCTTAACCCTAAAGAAGATTTCACAGAAGAGCCGCACGAAAGCTTATCGTATCGGTCTCTCGCATCCGCCTATCAACACTGACGACCGGAGCTCTGTCTCATCACTGAGGACAGACCGAAATGTAGTCTCACTAAAGGGCTATGCGATAAAAAAGATCATAGTAGTTAAAAAAAGATCGAGTACTAAAACATACCCATCACTAAGGCTCTTTTAAGCTTATCTAAGATCGACCCTTTGAATCAAAAGGGAAACTTTGCGAGTCATACTACAAGTAAGTGATTCCTCTGTTTTCATTGGCTATCAACTTGAAGCATAACACAGTGGGGAGCAGATGGAGAGAGTTTGTGGAGCTGCTATGTTACCTTCTTCATGAGGGCAGGAACTTGTAGAGTCATGGTTCTCATACATTTAGATATTTTCTAACGTTCACTTTTTCATCAGACCAGTGCAGTGACTTCTCATGTGTATTGATTCTGTGGTTTTGGTGGAGGATAAACATATCATTAATTATTACATGTGTTTTGTTTGCATTCTACAAAGTTGAGTTACAACGACTTATTATTTTGATTATACGTAAGAATACAAAACTCAAGAATCCACCCGAAAGAGAAGTACCTACAGGATCTGAATCAAGCTCGATCCAGATCCTGGCTAAGTACTCATCTCAAGAAACGGCTTAAGGAAACAGTCTCTACCCTTGAATCCCCTAAAAGCTTGAACCTTTATGTCTCTACTATGTCATATGCCATCACTACTGTCTCCTGATGATGTCGAGAACAGAGACAGCGAGAGCATTGTGTTGATACCATCTGTTTGTTTTGTCCTGCAATTTCTTAACTCAGACAATTGATTTTCACCTCCGGACATCGGTTTTAATCTTTTGAGTGATGATACTTCTCTCTCTTGTTCTTCTCGGAGTCTTTTCTCAGGGCTCGTCCTTCTGATCTGCATAAACGTTTCAACAAGATTACAACACCTTCCGTAGATTCTACTATACCAAGCTGTTCATCAAGTGGGTTAGCTATACCTCGAGCAGAGGCAGAGTCTTGTTCTCCATGTTGTTTCTGTCAAGTCCAACACGGACAGCATGCAACTCATTGCCACTTATCCTGTTACACCAGCTCGAAGGACGCATTACAAAGTTAGCTCCAAGATTTGTGAAGACCGCGCCTTGACTGTTTACCCTGCAGGAAAGAATGCATCTTTTAAGTTCTTGTCCACGAAGAGGTGTACATTTCTGAAACTTTTTGAGAAAATGGAGGTTGTGTGACCTTGAAGGAACTGTTTTAGGGTAATAGGCATGTCTTAAATCACCATAAGGCATATCAATCATGTCTAACAAATAGTTTCTTTGTGCTCCCATCATAGCTCCAACGTCTGCTCAAAGACATTTGAAAAGCCATCTTCATATCATCAATATCAATAATTAGGACCGGATCTAAGCACAATCCATTGAAACATTATGTTTGTTCCCAAATGGTATATTCTGAATATGCGTAGATATATATAAACTTCTACATTATGAAAATAATTTTTTAATTAAAATTCTTTATAAAAGTTTAAAGCCCCTAAAATCTTAGATCCTGCGGATAAAAAACAGACGTACCATGTAGAGACGTTGCCTCGAGCTTCTTACTCCGATACATCTAGAAATCAGAAAAATCATAACATTGTAAAAAAGAAGAGAGAAGAAAAATGAGTTAGTCTTTGAGAAGTATATACCTGCAAGTGACTCTTGACATGCGCAATACTCAATCCTTTCAGATTCATCATCTGAAGAACCATTTTAGGTGTCGCCCCTGTAAAATCAGACACAAGTACAATCATTACAAGTCACAGAGATCGACTTAGGAAAAAAAAAGAAAGAAAAAGAATCGTACTGTGTGGGCCGCCAAGTCGTTGGACTGCACGGACGAAGGAAATATGAAGATCAGGTGTCCAGCGAAGACGAGGCATGTTGGACCGAACATACTGTCTCACGTTGTTACTACTTGTGACTTGTTGGTCTTCATCTTCAACTGATGACTCCTCTTCGTTGTTCTTCTCCTCCGCCGTCTCTTCTCTGTTTAGGTCAAGCAACATGGAGCCTTTCTCCGGCGAAAATGGTCCGTCCATGTCTCTTCGGCGACAATGGTCTCTAGCTAGCTATCTCGATCAGTGACTAACTATATCTCAATGTGTATAGTCTTTTTATGATCATTTCAACGTTGGAACTTAATAATACATATATGATCAGATATCAGTGTCCTATATGCATTATTATATAGTCCTCTTGTTTGACATAAACTATAATATATACAAACATTTATATTCTTATCTATGTCATGCATGTTTACGTGTATGTGTATGTGTTTTTTTGTGGAAAAGTGTGTTGGAATCTTCCGTTTGGTGAAATCACATTAGTTATTAGGTTTTGCTACATTTTTGTTAACTTACCAGAAAAATATCCGCTTGTTCTTATAATGACAGAGACATTTAAACTTATCACCTTTATCTCTCAAAAATAAGAAGAATAATAGTCTTTAAGAATCATTTTTCGTAAACATTTTCATGCCAAAAAAAAAAATAGTCTTTAAGAGAAAATAGACTATATATACAGAATCTTGTTAGTTCTTATGCTTACGAAATATTCTTTCCATATTATAACACGATAGTAGCTTGGTTGTTTACATTGGATAAGTCACATATCACGCACCTTGGTTACAATAATCAAGTCGACATGCATATATATAGAATTAGCAGTCGAATATTTTGTGTCATTAGAATTGTAGTTTTGTGAATGATTAAACCTTTCTATCCGACCAAACCCACTCTTGTCTTTATAACCTCTTTTATGTCTTTTATAATCTCCAGTTAAGTTGACCTTTGCCGGAGACTACGCTTCACAATCTTGTCATATTATTAAAACGATATTTTCGAAACCTTTTTCAAAATTAAATATTATAAACTTGGTTAATCTAAAGCGACACGAATTTTAGTCTCTTATATCGAGAAAACCAAATCGGATATGACAACCATCGATCTAAGTCGATTATTGGAAGTATTCATCTGTATACAGAACAATTTTTTTTTTTACTTTTGACATTAAAAATTACGGGGGGAGATCACCCAATATTCCTCTAAAACATCTGTATTTCATTAAGTCGTGATCTATTCATATAGTATTATATATACTTAAATACATGACAGTTTTGAATCCCAACGTTTACAATCAAAACTTATAAAGAAAAGAGAAGGGAGCTTTGTCATATAGTAATGGATGTGATTCCCAAAGATTCTTGGGTTCACGTTTGTACAAATTCACAAGTTGTCTCTATCCTTTTGGTTTTATTACTGGTGACCCCTTTCAGTCGGCATTGGGTCACACACCTGATATCTCTCAGATTAGGGCTTTCTCTATATTTGTTGTTAACTAGGTACTACAAGGCTCATAACCATTAGTCATTAATTACCAATCATCCATATATAATTCGAGAGAGATTGTACGTGAACTTGACGAATGATTACATATATATCGTGTTGATCAGTTACCAGTTTAATGATTCAAAAGTAACACAATTATATTAGAATTTTGTCATTAGTATCATCGTGAAAAACTTAATTATGAACTGTCCGATGCAAAATTCCGACACTCTATGCACACACATATCTATACAACATTTTGGAACATGTAAGTTTCAACGCGAGAGGATCGGATTTCAACGCGATAGTATCAAATTTCAACGCTCTCGATCTTCAACTTTAGGGTTCTGGAGAGAGAGAGGACAAACATTCGAAGTACATTTAATTAAGAGTGAAGAGAGCATTGATGTGTGAGAAAGAATCGTAGGGAGACTCATGTGGGCACTAAGAAAGATGAGGAAACTATGTTTTGTCCTAACCTACTTACGTACCGACAATCCATACACAATTCCTCCATTTCCCATGCTCCTTTTTTATGAAATACATTTCAACTTTTTGTTTGTTTGTAATTATTGGATGTTTTTAATCGACAATTGACAATATAATAGTATATATGTATTTTGTATGACTTAAGAGAATATTTTGTCTATGATTTTCTACTGAAAATACATAATATATCATTGACAGAAGATATAAAATTTGCTTCCTAAATTAATCAGAAATCTAACTAAACTTATAGAGGTTTGATTTACAACCTTTTTTGAGTGTTTGTTGTTGTCTTCTTGTTTTCATAATTGAAATCTTGTTTTGAAAGTTGCCAGCATAGAATTTGTACGTCTATACATCTGCAGAGCAAGATACATACATACCGTAAGGTAGATCTATAGAAAGTTTTTTTTTTTTTAGATCTATAGAAAGTTGAAAAAAAATAAAAAGGACGTCGTTCCAGTTTATTTAATTATTTATAGTATACATGCAAGAAGCTAAAAATTATGCATGTTGCCCTAAAGAATCGCCGCAGATTAAGGCACCGTCTTGGAATTCTTCATCCATCACATGCCTACGTACGTATCTTTAGTCTTTAACCAGGCCCAGCATAATTAGATTCAATTATATATTTTTTTTGTAATAATACTCATAAGAAAAAGGTACAAAACAAGAATTTATATTGTGTTTAAAAGATTTTGAGTAAGAAATTAACAATATAATATAATTATTGTCTCTCTTGTAGCCTATATTTCTTTTAAGATTAACCAAAGAGTTATGGGTCCGTTTCCATATATCTCTCCGACCAAGCAGAAGTGGAATGAGGAACTCAAAAGACGTACTACCTTTAGCACTTGAAAAGCTCCTCAGTTGCCATTAGCCCAAGATCCACTTGGTTCTACTTCTAAGTCGTGTTATATTCTTATTTTTATGGCTAGAAACATCGGCTGAGATCTAAACGTATCCACAACTCAATAAGCATGTTAACGTTATATAAGACCAAAAAATCTTCCCCTTGCTATTATTATTAGCTAACGTGACTATGATATATAGACTTAGACCCATTAATAGAAAAAGCTCATGCATGTGGTGTGTTTGACTGTTTCTCAATCCCAACTTCGTTATCAATAGCTGAACAAAACTGGGTGGAGATTGTATGAGAAATGTAATAAAGTGACGATAGTGATCATTCAACTTGGTACATGTAAAACTTGGTACATGTAAAGGTATCTTATGTTCATCATAATATTGCACAAAGATTTCTTGTGGCATTTCTTAAATAAAATCATAATATTGCACAAAGAAATGCCACAAGAAATCTTTGTGCAATATTATGATGAACATGAGATACCTTATCATTATCACAAATTAGCATGTACAATCCCGTTTCAAATAATATAGAAAGACCCAAACTTAATATTATTTTCCGAAAGGAATAATGTTACACAAATATTTTTTTTTTTTAAATCCCAATCTGCTTCACCAATTATGTGAAGAGATATCATATAACACACGTAAACATCAAGTTCTAATAGCAGGGCCCCTATATGGAACTCGTCGTATCACAAAGTCTTCAGGCAGTTGAAACTCCTCAAGCCATGTCAAGTCTACGACCACTTCCCCCATCCTCTTCTACTTCACCTGCTCCATTTCGCATTGCAAACAAACATAGCTTGATATTGAATTCCGTACTGGTTCTAACCATGGCCAGATCTGAGAATATAGAGGCTTTAAAAAATTTCTTAAGAATACTTGTAATTTTTTTAAATAATTTAAGGGTTTAGACCCATATAAAAAATGTCTCAAAATTTTGAAGGTCAAACCCAATGTTTCAATGGGTTTGACCCAAATCCGGCCCTGTTTCTAACCGAGATTGTGTTTCAGAGTATTACCGGGTACGTCTTCTCTTCTGGACTTCCGGAAGTAAGCAATGGTGATCACGGTCTGAAGAGTAAGGTGGAGATAAGATATCAATAATAGCACAATGGATGATGGCTTTGAAACAATGAATGTTGTCACCGCTTTTCGGATATATAGCGTGGTTGCTGGGCTTGGAGATGTCATCTCAGTATCCTTGACCAGTTTAGCGGGTCTTTCTGCTAATGAAGTAAGAGTTTACAGTATAGACCAGACGAGTGACTGGTAAGAAAAACTGAGAGCCAGAGAAGGAAGACGGTTATAACGTGTGATGGATCTTCTGGTTCGGCAAGGACAGGCTTTAGCCAGATTGACTTCACATGATTTGAACCATAGATGAGCTTGCTTAACAGAGTCATGCCCGGATGGTTGTGAAGTGGTATCATAGAGGAATGTGGCATATAGAAAATTCCTATCTGTTTTCACAACAATCACATAAAGGTAAATTGCAGAATGATTAGATAAACTGTTTCACATGTTGTGGGGGCATAGAAAGTCATTGTCAGAACATTAACAAGAAAGAAAAAGAGTAAAAAAAAAATGAAAAGGGTAACTGATAGAACTCTGTAAACTCACTTGTTCGATATGAATAACGAGTAATGCTTTACAATGTTTGATTCACTCACAGCCACATGGAACCAAATCAATTGGATTGAGAGCAATCATAAACGTTACATCACAAGGAAATTGAACTAGGGAACCTAAATAATCACACATGAAGCTCACAAGCCTGAAAGACATATAGAATCATCATCATCATCTCGAATTGAACTATGTATTATCCTCCTTAGATCATTTTATATAATTCATTATCCACAAACATGTAAATCTGATTCAGTAGAACAGTTTCTCAGATAACCAAACCACTAACAAGCCAATGAGTTAAATCGACAGGTAACAACATTGATTCGAGAAGCGGCAGAAAGGTATACGAAGAAGAACCTGAACTGAGCCGTCTGCGCTGAAGGAATAGAATCAATCAATCGTGTAGTACAAGTTGAAGACAGAGAGCAAGACAAAGACGAAGAAGAGGTGTGAGTACATTTACCTTAATAGCCCTTAAGAAAATAAAGAGTAAAAAAGTTCCATGGGTTTATATGTAATTTTCGCAAAAGCAATATCTTTTTTTCTTAAAAAAAGAACAATTAGCTTGAAGCCCACGCACGGTTTTTCTTTTTATTTTATTTTCTATATTAATCATCCAAAGCTAAAAGAATCAGATTCACCTAATATCTGGAGACGAAACCCTAGATTTTGTCAAGCTCGAAGAAGAAGAAGAAATCATGGCAGGAGTTGGACCGCTGACACAAGATTGGGAGCCGGTGGTGATCCGCAAGAAAGCCCCTAACTCCGCCGCCAAACGCGACGAGAAAACCGTCAACGCCGCTCGTCGATCCGGCGCCGATATCGAATCCGTCAGAAAATGTTTGTTCCTCTTTTTCTTGTTTCTTTATTCCTCGCACACATCGAGTCCTGTTTATTAGATTTGGCTATTTTGGTTATCATGTTGATGGATTGATTCTCTGCTTTGGTTTATTTTATTGAATTTTTAAATTGATTCATTGTTCAATTTCGGGATATGGATTCCATCTAACTGTGTGATTTTTCTTGTTGTGTGTGTGTGTGTTGGGTTTAGACAATGCTGGAACCAACAAGGCAGCATCAAGCGGCACATCTCTCAACACTAAGAGGCTTGATGACGACACTGAGAACCTCGCTCGTAAGTCTCATTCATCTGCTTTATACCCTTATGATTGTTAATTTTGATTTCCCTAAGTTGCTAGCAAAGGCTTAGACTCGAGCTATGTTTTCTTGATTCAGTAGAGTTTGTTGAGGTCTATTAATGTTTGTATACTGAAAAATTGGACTCTTAGAGAGAGTTTGTCTTAGGGTCTGAAGAATCTGTTGTGATGGTTATAGATGAGAAGTTTTTTTTTTATTTGTGTGATGCGTATTTGATGCTAAAACCACATGTAATGGGGTTTGTGACGTTTGTCTACCATAGAGTTTGAGGGGTCTGTCATTGTCTGTGTAGTGACGAATTGTGATCAGAGAGACAGAGTTTCTCTTTGCAACCTGAGTATATGATGATTTTTTATTCATTTGATGCGTATTTAATGCTAAACCTACATGTAATGAGGTTTCTCTACCATTGTGAATCCAGATGAGCGTGTGCCTACCGAGCTAAAGAAAGCCATTATGCAAGCACGAACTGACAAGAAGCTTACCCAGTCCCAACTTGCTCAAGTATTTCATCCCCTTCTCCCTCTATATATATCTATCTCTTATAATTATTACTCGGTTCATGACCAAAAGCTTCTTTCTTTCATTTTGTAGATCATCAATGAGAAGCCACAAGTGATCCAAGAGTACGAGTCTGGTAAAGCCATCCCCAACCAGCAAATCCTTTCTAAGCTTGAGAGAGCACTTGGAGCTAAACTCCGTGGTAAGAAGTGATCATCATCAAGTCCTGAAGATAGAAAAACTTTAATCGCAGTTTCACTTTTCATAACAACGTGTGGTGAACAACAATCAGTGATTTGATATAATGTCGTAACTTTTCTAAAGAATAATCTTTTCGCATGTAAGAAAGACAAAAACCGTTTGAATGTTTGGTTGATGAATCAATCTTTTCATAAACATATATCAATATAAAATTAAGTTTGGGTTTCTTTTCATCACATAGAGCTGATTTATTGTTGATTAGTAAATAGAGTTAAGAATTCAGGTTACGGTTCTTCTTTAGCTGGGGCAATGACCCATTCATCATTTTCATCCTTGATCATTCCTTTGTTCTTCTCCACCCACCAAGACCGTGTCACTAAACACTCATCTTTCAAGATTTCACATGACTTGTTCACTAACGTAATACTGTTCTTCACCATCAGTTTAAATTCTCCTTTCTTTCGATTCCATACTGCAACCACATGGAGCATTGCCTACACAACCATGAAGAAAAAAGACATGTAAGTTCCTCCTGTCAATGAAAGAATCTCTCACCTGAAGATTGTGATAGTCCCCTGAATTCTTTGAATCCTTTAGGTAAGGTGACGTCTTTTTGTCAATGACAGTTTGTTCCTACACCAACAACCCAAGAGTCCTCCTGGATATCGAGTTAAGAGATCAATCCTGTTCCTTACATGGAGGATCTTAAGGTTCTTATGACCTGTTACTTCATTCTTGACCTTGAACTCCTTGTTTCCTACCTGTGGACAACCAAACACAATCGCAGTGACTGGAACATCATTCTTGGAATCATTCTCAGCTATGTCATAGGCGGCTAGAACAGCCTTTGTAGCTCCCAGGCTATAGTCAACACAACGCTATGTTCAGTCAAAATATGCTAATGTTCATTGCTAAACTAGTCAACAGTCAACACCGAACTTTAAATCTAAATAGTCTTCTTCTTTTTCTCACACTTAAAAATGATTATATTGAGTAGGAGAAACACTAATACATAAACTCCGGCTATACAAAGATCCAGAGAATAATTTGACGAACTAAACAAAACTCCCCGGGAAGAAAACACTCCCGAAAGCATAAATCTACAATAGGAAGACGAGGTTAAAAAAAAGGAACTAAATATGTGAAAATGGAATTCTCTTTATTCTAGTAGTATTATTGAAGATTCTATAGATTAATACAGATTCATAGAGAAAATATATATGAAATTTTCATCATACGAAAAGAAATTATCTTGATTTTGATAAAATAGTTCATGATGGTATAAGTTAAACTGTTAGACTTATAAAACAGATTATTATTTTCAATAATTTGTGATAAAATACTAAATCAGTTAGAAACTATTTTAGTGGTTAAAGTCTGATTTAAGAGCCAAAAAGTTAGATAGTCCAATATCAATCAAAAGTAACATGAAATCCATATAGAAGTAAAAACCCAACAAAGTCATGATCATGCAACATATCAAAATTAAGCTAATGATGCTCATCCCGGCGAAGCAAAGTTTATGTTTATTCGACAATTCATATGTTAGTATGAATCAGACAACACATCTCATCGTATTTGCATCATTGTTCATTCTCAATCCATTTCAACCAATTATCTTCATTGACGATTAATGATTAATGTAGCTAAAAAAACTATGGCATTGATCAATGGCGCGATATCTTGTCTCAATTCGATCTATGAAACAAGTGTGGAATTCTTGTTATTATGATCATTATCCATTATGGATTTACCAATTGTAGCCCAAAAATAATGGTATATATGAACATTTCAAATAGATGTTGGACAGACCAGTTTATAAACTTTAGGTCCAATACAGAGATATGAGAGCTTTAACTACACTGGACTGATCATTTTGAACCCGTAGAATTTGATACAATATCAAGTTAATACAAGCAAAACTCAAAAAACAACAATCCTAACATGAATATTCATTCCAGAAAAGTTATGCACAAAAGTAGAACATTTAGATCCTTATGTTTTAAACTAATTTGAACATATTTCATTATCAGACAATTACTCTTAAAGCGACACTAACAATGAAAACAAGTAAACATTTGTACAATATCAAAGCCTAAAAAGCCTTTAGTTGTCTCCTCTTTGTCCAAACATTATCTTACTCTCATCCTTACAAATTCACAGTCCCGAAAACATCTTTAAATATTCCAAATACCTCATCAAACACGTACGTAAACTTAAAGAAGTAAAGAAAGATAACTTGTATTCAATATATAAGTTACAATGTATTAAACATTGTACTTATCATGAGACTCGTTAAGGTTGCAAGTTCACTCCTTGATGTAATTCCAACTTTTTTGTTTGCACGAGTCACAATATATGCAGCCATGTTGATGAGTACTCCCATAAAATTCCATATATCGCCATTGGTGATCTACCTTTAGAAGCTAAAATAGTCCTAATTGTGTTGAGATATCAACCAAATTATGCAGTGGAGACGCATGCTGAGAGAAGTAAACATATTCACAAAATCGGTCAATATATTTTATATATGAAATCACAATGACATTTTACAATTGTGAACATGTTGAATATTTTCTTCATTTGCATTCCTTGCTAACAATTCTTTTTCCTTTTCTTTTAGCAGTTTTGTCACAACCTGAATAGTGAAAAAAAATCATATCATTAAGAAATGTATTAGCCTTGGACTTTGTTGGTTAAAATTAGAACTGTTAAATTACCTTTTCAAAAGTGTTTTTCTTGTTATTCAGGATTTAATTTCTGCCTAGAAGAAGTTTTTTTATCTTCTTTCTTCCACTCGTTCTTCTAAAAATTCAATTGTTTCTTTTGGTTTTTGGGTTGATGTTCAAGTTCCACCTTATCTTCTGATCTCATTGAGTTGCAACTCAAGATATGAATTTCTCTCCTTGGATTCCATCTTCTCTCTTTAATCTTCATGAGTTACAATAATTAAATTTCTCTTCTAATTCCAACTTCTCTCCTTTATTTTTTTTATTGATAATCGAGAAACCAGTGTTATGTATGTCCCGTTCTTAAGACTTGTAAGCTTTCTTCTCACATATATTTGATGAAGAAGAAACAAGTTTATAAACATTTCCATTTTATGTATATGAGTTTCTGATGCTCAAATAAGAGTAGTAGACTTCGAGTTTATCCACCAATAAGTTTAAAATTATGGAATAGTGAAGTCGCAAAACAACAAGATATTTTTTCTTTTTTAAATAATATGAAATTATAGTTCAATAATATTCATTAATTTATAAGATTTCCTTAGTAATTATATAATGAAGGAACTTAACGGAATCCTAATCTTGAAAGGAACCAGAGCTATGATTATATTTTTTTGTTGATAATGATAGCGTTGATCATAATAGTTATAGTTGTTGTTGCCAAATTAATCGACGTCGATTGAGAATCCAGCAAAGGGTTCACTTGAATGGATAGACAGGAGATTGATATTTGTATTCTCAGCGATGATCTTCTTTCTCACACTAATTATTTTGTCACTTTTTGGCTGCCTCTTTTTATTTCGATATGTCAAAACTTATACTAAACAAGATGACAACTTGTACTTGGAATATATTCAAAGTAAAAAGATACAGTCAACTACTTTCTCAAGCTTGCCACCAAGATCTCACTAGGTCCTCGTCTCCATTTCCATAAACCATTAGGCTCTTCTCTTCCCCTTCCTCATCTTTGAAAAATTGTTATGATCACTACAAGAAAAAAGGGTTTTCTTAGCGGCTGAAAACCGCTATCTATAGATACCATAGCGATATTGCAAGCGCTATGTCATCGCCCGTTATAATAGGTCGAAGACTTTAGATAGCGCTTTTTCGCGCTGCTATCGTATTCCGATATACAATAGCGGGTTATTAATGCTATTATATATTATATAATAGCGCTTTATTAACGCGATCAAATATTATTTAATAGCGGTTTTAAAAAGCCATAGTTAATATTACCATAGCAGTTATATAAGTGCTACTGTTTCTATACTCTTTTAAATTAGCTTCGTTTCGTTATTTATAATTATATATATTTTATATATATAAATATTTTTAACTATTTTTAGAAACATAAATTTCAGATTTAGAAATAGAAATTTTATTATAATAAAGATACACTCATTTTAAGTTCAACATTACATGAAACTCATAATTATGACAAAGTACTAAGACAATTGAAAGTTCTCAATTTCACAACTCATCACTCATATGAAAACAACCTTATCAGTAGGCCACGCCACTGTGCTCCCTACTGCATCACCTATGACTTCAATTTCAGAGTTTGGTCTCCACACTCGTGCATCATCCATCTTGGAAACCTCTACCATGACCTTAGAAGCATTGGGACCTAAAGGGATGAAATGAACCTTGTCTGCTGGATCTGTTGAAAACACACGACCCCAAGCTACTGTCTGTCCAGAGTTATGACAGTCCAAGAGAGCACACTTCTGTCTACCAACTTTGTTGCTACTACCAGTGCTGTTACTAGTACTCTGAAAGACCAAAAAAAAAAAGATCAACACAACACAATCACAATAACATCACAGAATTGCAACATATCGATGACAAATTAACTGGCATCTGAAGCTTACCACGTTAGGTTTCTTGGTTGATTCAGCAGTTGTATCAGATAGTCGTGCCCTATCAATTGGCCAAGCAATGATCTGATGTAGTGCATCACCCATGTTTGACATTCCAGGCGCTGGTCTCCATAAGAAAGCAGAATCTTTAACAACTACTTCAACTTTTATAACTGCAGCATTCGGTCCAAGCGGAATATCGTTCACCAATTGGTTAGCTTCAGTTGACACCAGTACACCCTCAGCAATCAACTCATCTTCTACATTCCAGTAATCAAATATTTGTACCCTTCCTACTGATGCATCCATAGTCTAATAATCATCCCAAATGTATTCTATTAGTAATCGATTTTCAATGTGAATTTGAAAATAACACAAGAAATTTCAGTTTACCTCTGACCCGACAGTGTTAGCATGTTTTGAGAAGTCAATAACATCGTCCAATATTAACTTGTCGGATGGCCATGCAATTTTAACTCCTACAGCTTCAGCAAGTGTTCCAATACTTGTAGTTGGTCTCCAGACACATGCATCTTCGACTGCTACAGAGTTGACAATTACAGCGGCCGCATTAGGACCCAGAGGAATTCGACCAATCTTATATGTGGGTTCACTTGAGTAGTATTCTCCTTCACCTACAACCACATCATCAGTCGAAATCCAATCCAGTATCTGGCACCTTATTCCTCTCTTGCTACCATCGCTTCTTTCAGAACTAGAAACATCATCTTTATGTGTCTTAAAACAACAAAAAAACAAGTAAGCGTCATATTGAAACACCAAGTACAATTAATTGGACAAGTGTATAAGAAAGTTACCTTTTTGCCAGCTAAGTCAATAACAACATTTTGCAACTTTTCAAGCTTGGTAATTAATTCCGCTTGAGTAGCTTCAAGCTTCTGGACATGTTTGTCTCTAGCTTGTAAGTAAGCCATCTTCGTAATAGTGGCTCCTCTGCCCATCCCCCTAACTCTTCCTGGTCTCTCTTTTCCGAGAACTTGACTCACAGCATCTTCACCAATGTTATCCGAGGAGTTAGAATCTATTTCACTGTCAATTGTCTTAATCTTTTCCTGCAAATAAAAAACAAAGACATTACGAAATAGTCTTGATCCTTAACTAATAAGAATTCATAATATACTTACAATAGTTTCAGCGTGTGCTTCATTCACGGGTCTCCCATCTGAATACGTATGTCCTGCTACCCAAACCTTAGTTCTAGTAACTTTCTTAGGATCATCGCTGTTTCTTTTCTACAAGTTCGATCAAAAAAAGTTCTTGTAACTTTCTTAGGTGCAAATAAAGTAATTACTTTTCTCCCAAATTCAAAGAATTAGACAAACATACCATCTCATGAGCTAGGCGACTCATGCCTTTTCGGCTTGTTGTGTGCGGAATTTGAATCTTCCTAAGTCTCCTGTATTTATCACTTTGTACCTATTAACACAACCATCAGATACCATAACTTTTATCTAAAATAAATCGTATAAGTAATCAAGAATCATTAACTTTAACCTTAAAATCTTTGGTGCACCTAGCTTTCACCCAACTGTTCCAAGCAGAAGAAGATTGGATGTTGCTAGGCTTCATTTTCTGTATCTGAGCCTTGTTTTTAATAGAACGGACTATAGAAGTCAGCCTAGATTTCGAGGCCCTCCACAAGCAACCCATCTGCTTAAAGACTGCATCTTTTTGCCATTCCTCTGTCAAGTTGAACCTCCCCTGTCAAATATTGAAATGTTAAACACTAAAATAGTTTAAACTAGTACTGCAGCGAAAAAACTTATAAAAATTACCTGAATCTCTTCCCATAAAGCGTCTTTTGTTGTTTCTTCGACGTGTCTCCAGTCATCTAGCAATACTGGCACATGCTCCCTCACAAGAGGACCAAGAAAGGATGAGAGTGTCACTGATCCACTACCGACATGCTCACCTATGGAGTTGAACTCTACATCTACCTTGTCCTCTGCATTTTTGGCCACTCTGCGCATTTTAGTTAGACCCCTTGTCTTCCTCGTTTTGATCTCGGATTGCTGTGTCTGAGTGTCATCGGTGTTGGACACTCCATTGCTAGAAGCAGGGATGGGTTCTTCAACTTCAGTTGGTGAATGTTGATCCACTTCTACGTCTTGCGCCTCTTCCTCAGTCGATTCTTTAGCAGCACTCTCTTCTCTTTCATTAACCTTCGGAGCATTCTTCTTTTGTTTCTTATGAACCTCTGACCCGACAGGACTCGCATCAACACCTGCTTGACGCTTACTGCGACGGTTTTGCTCAGTAACAGCTTGAGATTTCATCATTGCAGAGAACCTGAAACAAAACTAGAATTTTTAGTATCTAAACATCAACAAGGACACCTTCACAGTCTTCCCTAACACAGAAACTCTCATCATCAGATTGATATCCTATATCTTCAATTGGCTGGACTGATGGTTCAAAATCGATCTTCTCTTCTGTCTCTAACTCATGGTATCCTCTTGGTGGTGCCCGCATAACAACATACCAAGGTGAGCTTTCATCTTCTCTAGAATAGAAGACCTGTTTAGCTTGCGATGGCAGAATGTATGGATCGTTTGCAAATGATGACTGGTTCATATGAAGATTGACAAGTGTGAACCCTTCTTCCTCTTTAACTCCTTTCCCTTTGTGAGCCCAACTACACTTAAACAGGGGAACTTGGAACATGTGGTAGTCCACCAATATGATCTCCTTTATCACTCCATAGTAAGCTACCATGTCCGCCATTTGCTTAGAATCTTTAGCGCTAGCTCGACACATCGAAAATGCTTCATATGCAACCCCACTATTCTGTGTGTTGCGCTTTACATCATCACAATGGTATCGATGTCCATTCACCACGTATCCCTTGTATGTGTGAGCAATATTCCTTGGTCCAAAAGCAAGCCATCTCAGCCTTTTCGAATGTTCCTTCGAGTTATTAGGTATCTAATTAACATGAAACGTGTAGCAGAGTTAATAATCATACAAAAATGTAAAGATTAAAGCATATAATAAGCTCATTTACCTTATCTTTTATCCACTGGGGAAACCTTTCTGTGTGATATTTCCACAGTAGAGTTTCATTTTGTGCGCATCTTTCATCAGTAGCTTGCAGTTCTTCCAAATGCAACCTGCTTTCTTTAAGTTAGACGATGTATAAAATAGAACAACTTTATATATCTAACTGCTGTTTTACTTACCCAATATACGGATCCATGACTGCTGTATTCATGAGGATATAACGATGAGCTATATCTCTCTCCTTATCTGTGAGGGTTACTTCTGTAGCTTTCTGTAATGGTCTTCCTTCAAGGACATTCTGAATTGCCTCAATATCTTCATTTCTATTAATTGCTTCTTGGACTGGAACAGATTTTCGAAGGAACTCCATACAAAACGCAATGCATTCACTAGACAAATATCCCTCAGCCATACAAGCTTCGGGTCGTGCAAAATTCTTGACATAAGCTTTTAGAGTCTTCATATATCTACATACCAGAACATATAAGTTAGTCTATTTATTGAAAGTATACGACAAAGACAAAAAAAAAATTACCTCTCAAACGGATACATCCATCTGAAGTGGACAGGGCCACCCAAGCGTGCTTCTTTAGCTAGATGGAGAGGAAGGTGAAACATAATGTCGAAGAGTGATGGTGGAAAAAATCTCTCCAACTGGCACATTGTTTCTACAATCTCAGATTCTAGAGTCAGTAGCTTCTCTGGATCAATAACTCGTTGGCAAAGTCTGTTGAAGTAGTTGCAGATACGATTGACAGCTATCCGAGGTCCTTTAGGCAATAAACCTCTCAATGCCACAGGAAAAAGGTTCTGCAAAAGAACGTGATGGTCATGTGACTTCATGCTGCCGATATTGGGAGGATCCAACGAGACACAATTGGATATATTTGCACAATATCCATCGGGGCCTCTAAACTTGGATAGCCGTCTACAGAATTTTTTTTTCTCTTCCTTGGAAAGCCAGAATGCAGCTGGAGGCAAATAAGTTCTCTTCCCACGCTTCTCTGGATGTAAGTTGCTCCTGATTCCCATGTCTTCTAAATCTTTTCTTGCTTTCAACCCATCCTTTGATTTTGCATTATTCATAATAATAGATAGTAGTGCGTCTGAGACGTTCTTCTCGACGTGCATAACATCTATGTTATGCCTGACAGGCATTTCCTGCAAACATTATGTAGAGTTAATTATCAGAAACAATTTAATTAGCTTACATAAATTCAGAAAGATAAAATTAATTGTAAAGCAGAACGTATACCTTCCAATATGGTAAGTCAAAGAAGATAGACTTTTTTTTCCACCTCCATAAATCATCATCTTCTTCGATTTCTTCAGCTGTTGCAGCTTCATCATCGTCATCTTCTGCTTCAGCCCTTTTACGCTTCCCCTTTTTAGCTAATGGTCTTCCAAAATCATTTCTAAATCCTCTAAGGCTGTCAAATATTTCTTTCCCACTCTGAATCCTCTTTGAAACACCAGACTCCACTGTGTTGTCAAACCAACCCTTTCTACGTCTGTAGGGATGACCAGGCATCAGTCGCTTCCTGTTGCCCATATATACATGTTTCCTACTAAACTTAAGCCATCTATGCGGTGTCTCCTTCCCACATACAATACACGCTTGCTTCCCCTTAACTTTGCATCCAGCTAATGTCCCTAAAGCTGGGTAGTCTGTGATACTCCACAGAAGCATAGCTCTTAAATTAAAACTCTCCTTCTTAAAGGCATCATAAACTTCAATACCTTCGGTCCACAAGTCCTTGAGGTCCTCTATCAGGGGCTGTAGATACACGTCAATGTTGTTGCTAGGTGCTGTTGGTCCAGGTATCAACATCGTCAACATAATGTTCTCCGCTTTCATGCACTGAGTTGGCGCCATATTGTAGTTAACTAGGAGAACCGGCCACGTGCTGTACTTGGTGTTTTGGATCGAGAATGGATTCATCCCATCAGTAGAAAGACCTAGTCTCAGGTTTCTTGCTTCAGCAGCAAATTCCGGCCACTTATCGTTTGCCTGAACCCAAGTCAAAGAATCCACAGGATGCCGCATAGATCCATCTTCAGTTGCATTGTTGAAGTGCCAACACAAATCCTCAGCCAACCGTTTCGATCTAAACATCCTCTTGAATCTCTCTTTTATGGGAAAATACCTAAGCACCTTACATGGAACTCCTTTCTTCTCCTCACCAGTGTGCTTATCTCTTTCCCATCTTGATTCACTACATCTTGGACAGCAAACTAACTCCGCATACTGTTTCCTATAAAGGATACAATCATTTTTGCAAGCGTGGATGACATCATAACCAAAACCAAACACCTTTAAGAACTTCTTCATCTCAGCCGTAGACTTAGGCAGAACATTATCTGGAGGTAGCATGTCATGAACTAATGTCATTAGCTGGTCGAAATAGCTCTCTGACATCCCACTCTTGACTTTTATACGGTAAAGACCCATGATAGCAGCAACCTTTGTGTATTTCTGACATGTCGGGTACAGTGGAGTCTCGGCATCATCTAACTTCTTCCTAAACTCGTCCTCTTCTGGCCTCTCAATACCATCAAAATCCTCTGAATTCTGCTTCTCAAATGGTGTCTTGCCATTGCTCGCTATAAAAGCTGTCCTCATCAACTCATAAGCCTCATTTTCAGACGTCTGAACATCAGCTGTCTTATCTGGCCTTATATCCCCGTGCTTACTCCAATATTTACATCTCTTGTACTTCTGATCCATCCCTCTGATGACGAGATGCTCAAAAACTGTCTCTCTTGATTGATGGCAGACATTGCGGCAATCAACGCAAGGGCAGAACATTTCAACTAGATCACCCAATTGTCTTGATGACGAAAAAACAAACTCAGTTGCACCTTGCTCATACTCGAGACTATTCCTGTCAGATGCACACAAATGAAAATTAATTAAGAAGCACAATTTCGTAAATGAAATAAAAAAAATATAAGCAAAACACAGTAACATTTATACCTTGGTAACCAGACCCAAGCTTTATCCATCGCACAACAGCTCCGACCAAATGTATATAAAACACTAACTTTATTATGCCTCAAGAACAGACAAAGACAACTTATAGAAGAATCAGTATAAATCGGTTTGGTTTTACCTGATAAAAATGTCTTCAATTTTGATTTAAACGACCTGAAAAATAAAAGCAATGATATAATTCAATTGAAACAAAATCAAAAGCTATAGCCAAACCTAAAAAAATACACGACAGATACCTTTCTTGGAAGATCTGAATCTAAAGCTCCCTGCAAAAGAGTAAAAGACCGAATCAATTGGACATGCAACCCTAAATCAGCCACCAGTTAAATAGGAATAAACGATTGGTTTATCAGAAACAAAAAAAAATACAAATATTAGACGAGATTGTACCTACGATTCAGAATCGAAGAACAGTTGTTGGGTTTTAGAGATTCTGGAAAACCATTACGACGAGATAGAAATAGGAGATTAATGTGTTATTAGAAGAGATTAATTTTTTAGAGTCAGACCAATCGGGAAAATAATTGAGACGAAGAGATAGAGGGGAGATGAGAACTCAGGGGAGATAGAGAGAGGGAAGAACCGAAAAAGAAAAAAATGAATTAAGTGAAATTGGTAAGCCCGGGCAAATGAAAATTTTGTCCGCCTAACTTATTCGTAGCGCTTCCGCACTAAAGTGCTATGTAAAATGACTATTAAAATTCGGCCCAACTAAAGATAGCGTTTACAATTTTATAACCGCTATATAAAACCCACTTACATATTAACCATAGCAGAAACGAAAAAAACGCTATCCTACTCCGCTATAAAAACCTCTTTTTCTTGTAGTGGATTTTTTGTTTCCTAGGTTAGTATTTTGATAGATCAGGGTATCGAATTGGATTTTGTCTTGTGACTTCTTTGTTTATTTGTTATTGCAGAGCTTGTAAAACAAGGAGAGTGTTCCCACGCACAATGGTTCTTGACTTGAATATGGCATTATGAATCTTGTTTTTCTTTTTAAATGATAATATATATATATATATATATATATTAATATGATGGTTATTTGATTTTTTTTTCTTTCTGGTGAAATTTTGATTAACTAGGTGAAAACATATATGAAATACAAGGTATGGTACTAAGCCATACACAAGACTGTAAACCAATAATACATAAAAGATCCAACAACTGATTGACCAAACTAAAAGGTTTAAACAAACAAGGAATTTCAACCAGAATAAAATTGTTGATAAATTCAACAAGAATAATATTAAAAAAAAGCAGAATAGTAAACTGATGATTAGGAAGTGAAATCGAATTTCTAACTTTGCCTTTGTTCCATCATGTTATTAGACAAGCAAAGCCATGAATTTCATTTGATACAAACCATATCCAATTTACCAGTTGAGCTTAAGATATTCATAAACTCAAATCAGAGGAAAATCCGAGATAATATGATGGTTATTTGATAAAGAGTTAAAACAAGTTATAAAATATAATAGTTATATTATGTTTACAATTTTAATGATTTTTTTATATATTATATTGTATTTTGGTTTATAGATAAATATTTGTTTGTGTGAGATTAAGCAAACATTTTTTTAAGAGAACTTGATGGGTAATTGAAATCATGAAGAGAAACCTCACTCCTTCTCAGATCGATTTAAAGAAAAAAACAAATGTCTAAAAAAATTCAAATGTAGAAATCTTATGTATAGAAATTTTCAGTAATAGACTAATAGTAAACTTTGAAGGTTATGCATAACAGTGTTTTTGAAAAATTGTGATAGCGACGTCGCAAAAACCATGTGACATTATAATCTATAAGTATTCCTTTCATAATAAGATTTTCTTAGTAACTAAGCTCTGAAAGAATATAAGAGAATCATAATCTTGAAAGGAATAATAGATAACTTTAATGATCAGATCCAATCAAGAATAAATATAAGGATGTTCATAACGATATAAGGATGATCGTAATTGTTTTAAAATGTTGTCGAAAACTTGATCGACATCGATGGAACATCCAGAAAAGAGTTCACTTGAATGGATCAATGAAATACAATATTTATGTTCTTGGTGATGGATCTTCTTCTATCATAGTTATATTTCTCTCATTCTTTGGCTGCCTTTTTCTATTACGACGTGCCAAGGCCTAAATATTAAATGGTCTTAGTTCTATAAATTGTATAATCTGGATATATAAGGAGAATAGACTAGAACATTAAATGGTATTGGTTCTAAAGTTTCAGTTAAATGCTAGGAGAAACTTATTTAATCGAAAGCTTCACTATCCACTCGATGTTATAGCCATCTCCAGAATCTCTAGAACACCTGATGTTATAGCCATCCCAACCACGACTTAGATGACAAAATAAGATCCATAAGTCTATGGTACCTTGTAACTAACTACAAAGAATGTTGCAAATGCGATTTTAAGGTCATGTGACGATGGTCATTATACCCAACTTGGGATAAAAACACCGTAGTAATAGGTAGAACACCTCCTAGCATGATCGTGTGCATAGACTTGAGAAATCTAAGCTTTCTTCTCAAATCCAAGCTTATAAACGTTTTCAATTTTATGTATATAAGTTTTCAATGTCCAAATAAAAAGTAACAACATTAGACTTTGGGGTTATCTACCATGATATAGTGAAATAGTATGAAAAAAAATAACGTGAAATGATTACTTTTAACAACGTGAAATTATAGTTCAGTAATATTCATTTAATTATAAGATTTTTTAGTAACTAGATAATGAAGGAATGTAATAGAATCCTAATCTTGAAAAGAACTACAACCATAGTTGTAATTGTTGTTGATAGTGATGGGGTTGGTTATAGTACTTTTAGTTGTTGTGGATTATATATGCATAAACTTTTTAATGGTTGTCGTTTATATGCATACACTTTTTAATTTTTTTTACTAGATAACATCGCCAAGCAAACTTTTAACACATAAATAAGAGTTGCAAAAGATAACAACGACGGTCAACAAGACCATTACTCAGAAACATAATTTTCACTGTTTTCGTATGTGGATATAGCAATGGCGTTATTAAGCCAAAATTTCCATCGATTCTTGCGTAAATACTCTAATTAGATGAAAAATACTCCTATGTATTCTATATACGTATTTTCTTATTCTACAAATGAGAAGAAGATACATATATAGAATATGATATTTACTATAGTTTTGGATAAGTCCCATGTCTAATATTTTTTTAAATTTAATATTAGATAAACGAGATTTATTATCTCTCCTTCAAAATCTAAAATGTTTTTTTAAATTAATAACATTTGTTACAAAATGTTTTTGTTTAATTTTGATACAGATATCTCTTCTTTTAATCCATATCTGATTCTGATAAACAACATTCTGAAAAATATTATATCGACTTTATTATATAGCGTACAACTCTAAGACTGTTGAACGGCGCCGTAATATTAAACCCGCAATAAACGCGCGTATGTATAAGTTTGTACCGTAGGTCCCACAATCGTGATTTTAAAACGCGAGTTTAGAAAAATAGCGTTATTCTAGATTTTTTTTTTTCTTTTTTTTTTGTGTTTAGGTTTCATCATCTCGTTGTGAGTAATATCAGGCGTCTGCTCACCGCTATCCATCTCCTCCTTCGACGAGGAAAGGTCTCTCCGATTCGCCGAGGAGTCTCTGGACCAGTTTCCTTCCTGGGTTAGTTAGTCTTCGATCGTGTAGTTTTAGTGGTGATCTCGTAACGCATCTTACTGTTTTCAATTTTGAAATTGGATTGTTGATTTCGAAATTGATTGGATCTAATTATATCCTTTGAAATCTAGATTTGGATTGTTTTAGTTATCAAGCTGAGGCCTTGATTTCGTATTGAAAGTGTTTTGTATTTATTGTTGTTGTTGCAAAGACTTTTGGGAGAGAGAGAAGCTGATATGTTGCTTGAGAGGCTTTCCAAGAAACCACCTTCGCTTGTTGATCTATGCGTTAGGTTGGCTATTGATAATGTACGCTACATTGGATACGTTGGTGGCGTTGACTTTCAGCTCCTTGAGAAGATTCTGCAGCACTGTACGTTAGAACAGCTCATGCATATAGAGGATTCCACTCAGGTAAGATTGATTGACTGTTGTATTGTATATGTTGTTTGACGGTTTCCTATCTTTAAGTTATGTTCTTTTTTTTTTTTGGTGTTGTTAGGACACGGATCTTAGTCCAGTGACTAATGAGTTGTGGAAGAGGTTTTATGAGAAGCAGTATGGTGCGAAGAACTTAAGTTTCGTCATGGAGAAGATGGAGCGGAGTAAAGTCAATTTCAAGTGGAGAGAGTTGTATGAGGTTGGTTTTGTTTCTCGATGTAATTACATTATAATAAGGTTTGAGATACTTAAAGATATACCCTTGTGGTTGGTTGCATTCAGGCGAAGCTGAAAGTTGTGGAAGAAGATGAGAAGGAAGCTGTTGATCGATTGAAGCAACGTTACAAGAATGAAGATGCAAGTACGGTCTTTTTGCTAATCGTTTTTTTTTATGTTATGGCCATTTGATCCATCACAAGAAGCGTGTTCTTAATCAAAATCTATTGTCAGGGAAACAAAGTCGTCAAACTAAGCTCTGCGCAAAAGCTCCTCCAATCAAAAAATCCTTCTGGGGTAACATTTCTGTGTGATTCTTTTGCATCATCTGGTCAAATTTTGAAATATAATTATACAATACTTCATTTTTGGTTTTACCATTCTTGGCTTTTGTACTCAGAATAGTCTATTTGCAGGTAATAGTGGACCTAGTTACAATCTTTCGAATGTCAAAAGCAACATCATGAAGAAGGCTAAGCTAGATGTTTTAAAAAGGTAACCTATCCTTCGCCTTAACAATCTACAATCAGCTTACCGAAATCTTGTATTAACCATTTTCTTGATCACAGTCAAGAAGTGAAGAATCTCACTGCAATTAAGAGGAACAGTATTCAGAAGGGTTTCAGGTAACAATAGTCTCTATCTATGGATCCACATTTGTTTTTTGTCCAAACATTGATCAGTTCTCTTACTTGGTTTACGTAATTCTGCATTGTCTAGTAGTTCTCCTTCAAAGAGAACCGGCTTATCTGCAAACCTGCCCTCAACTTCAAGAAACAACTCTTATGGCGAACAAGAGAAGAATCTCACTGCAGTTAAAAGGAACACAATCCAGAAGAGTTTCAGGTTAACACAATATGGTTTCTGACACCCATGTGACTTTATAATGCATATTCTTTATCCTCTAAACCGTTAATCGGTTCTCTAACTCCATTGACCAAACTATGTCTTGTTCAGTATTTCTGCCCCTAGGAGGATCAACAGCCTTCCTGGGACTGCTCCTTCAACTTCAAGAAGTGGTGAAGGGAATCTACCTCCAAAGAGGATCAACAGCCTTCTTGGGACTGCTCCTTCAACTTCGAGAAGTGGTGAAGGGAATCTACCTCCTAAGAGGAACAACAGCCTTCTTGGGACTGCTCCTTCAACTTCAAGAAGCAACTTTGGTGAAGCAAAACTACCACCAAAGAGGAACAGCCTTCCTGGGGTTGCTCCTTCAACTCCAAGAAATACAGCCACCAAAAGAAAACATGTAATGTAACCTTAAGACATTCTTTTCAGATCATATTTAATTCAAAGTGTATCATTTGCATGTGTGCTTCAAGCCTCAAACTTGGTCGCTTGATGGTAAGTAACAATAAATCTTCAGAGACTTTGCAGTTATGTTGATTGAGTTGTTGCTTTCTACTTGTTGCTCTGTTTGAGAAATCTCACAACGAAAGTTCTTATGAAGAAACTAGAAAGCCATCGATATGGAAACTAGAGGAAGAGTGTGAGAGAGGTTTAAGAGAAGCTTGGAAGTAACCAGAATACCTGAGACTGGTCAAATGAGAGTATGTGCTTGAGAATCTATGAGAGTGGTTATTGGAAAATAAATTATCAATCAATCCCACTAATTAGTTAATTTAAGGGTTTTTAGTAATTAAAACCCTCAACTAAACTATTTTTAAATCGTAAAATAAACACTCAACTATTTTTTTAATGTTTTAACCCCTCAACTTACATATTGTTAATGTATACCATCCTCCGTCTATTATTCTGTAACAGAAGGTTACATATGTTAACAACTTGTAAGTTGAAGGGTTAATACACTAAAACATTAGTTGAAGGTTTATTTTACAATTCAAAAATAGTTGAAGGTTTTAATCACTAAACACACATTTTAAAATAAATTGGATGGAAAAATATAAATAAGTTGATATTTTCCTAACTATCAAGTATTTTTTTTAACTAAAAACACTTTAGTTTAGATAGTGGACGATGGTAGCCTAAGTAAAAAAAAAATGTAGATGCAAAGCCAATTAAAGAAAATTCGTTATCGGATTATGCATATTCCAAGGAAAAAATGTTTGATTAGAAATCATTACGGGATTATATGAAAAATAATATCGGATCAGCGGGACCCATTTAAAAAAGTATTTAAGATAATGAGTTAGGCCATTTGATGGGGATATCTAATTAAACCAAAAATAAAATAAAAAATCGTCTCTAAGTGTTCAACTTGTTGAAAAATCTCGAGAAATCTTATTTAAGATGTCTTGTCATGTTCAATGGTCTAATTAATTCTCTACAAGAAAAAAATATTTTACTAGTTCCCGTAGAACCAATCTTCTTTTCATATAATTTCGGAACGGTTGTAAATCGAACTTGTTTACATGGAATTGCAATCTCTTTATTTATGTATTTAGGCTACAATCGTTCCACTCTTAGTTTACAGTTGTACTTTCTTTCCAATTTATTTAAAAATGTGTTTTAATGATTAAAACCCACAACTATTTTTAAATGGTAAAATAAACTTTCAATTATTTTTTTAATATCTTAGCCCTTCAACTTATAAACTGTTAACATATATCACATTCCGTTACGGAATTATAGACGGAGGGTGACATACATTAACAATTTTTAAGTTGAGGGGTTAAAACACTAAAAAATAATTAAGGGTTTATTTTACGATTTAAAAATAGTTGGGTTTTTAATTACTAAAAACCCTTAATTTAACGGTGACTAAAAGATTATGTGTTACAAAAAAAAAAAAAAAAAACGGTGACTAAAAGATTAAGTGATGTTGAATACAGGCTTTAGTGTTCCAGAGTCATAGTCTCTGCAACAAGTTAGCATATTCACTAACAACGAACCAACCAGTCAAAATAAATGTGTGAACATCTACTTTTTTGGTCATCAGCCATTCCTTTTTTTGGGTCTTAACTACTCTTCAAATTCCTCTTTCGTAGTATTTACTTTTTCATCTTTCATTGCTTTTAGTTCGTAGTGTTTTACAACAGTTGTTTGTTGAACAATAACATTCCAACTACTAACATGAAACAACCTTCTTGATAGCTTGAGTGCCTATTTAAACCGGCAAAAAGATCTACACCATAGCAGTTCGAAGAATGGAAAAGGTAGGTGAAGACGAGGAGAAGACCACAGAAGAAGCAAACAACTCAGTTGAGGAGACGAGAAGTGATGATAAGGAAGATGAAATGATCAGAGATACAATCACAGAAGAAGGCTCCACAGATCCATCTAACTCGCAAACGTTAACCTTTGAATATCATGACGTCAGTGAACATGAAATGGAAGACGAGGAGGTTCTCGAGCTTTTCAGACGTAATAGCGGTGAGGTTGCCAGCAGCAAGAACTTCCCATATCTGTACAAGTCAGAGGAGATGGTAACAGAAGAAACAAATGCAATGAACTTGAATTCACCGCAAATACTAGAAGGAATCAGGTCATCATCATCATCATCTTCAAATGATTCGTCCGGCAACTCAGACCTTAATTCCAGCCTTTCCAGGTATTATTTTGACGGGTCCTTACCTGAAACCCATGAAGATGAGTCTATTGTACCTAAAGATGAGCACCAGGTTTGCAATTCAACCCTAATCTCCTGTATCTTTCTCTCATTTGTTTTAATAAGACACTAGCCATTACATTTTTCCAGAAGATGTCTCTACTGTGCCCCAAGCGACCAACTTCGTGGAGGAATTTGTGTGGGCTCTTTGAGCTTCTCAGAGCTGCTGATCCATAGAAGAAAAAATTGACCTTAGAGCAAAGCCAAGAGTATGATGGCCTTCTCTTCTGGTAACTAATCCTAATATGCAATGAATACATCTTTGCAGAATAATAAGGAATAAGAGCATAAGCACAACTACATCCAGAGCACAGAGTGACTTGTTGAACTAGTAACCATCACATCATGGCTTCTAATAGTAATGTTGCTCATGTTCTTTTAGGATTCTGTACTATCAAGCAAATCTTATTAGAAACAAGTCTCTCTTTGTAATTCAGGTCAGTTACCAGAAGTACTGTAAACTTATTTAAAGAAAAAGCAGCTAGTTGTGATGACAAATATGATATCAAAACTCATAAGCCTAAAAGCCAAAGATTTATCAATCACCTCTACAACAAACAACCCAAAACATCTATTCTATTAATTCTTCAGCATGACCCATTGATAATAGTGGTGTCCAATTAAAAAAACCATTTAAATGTAACTGCATAAAGTAAATATAATCAGTAAAAATGGTTACACAAATGGTTATACAAACTGTTAGATACCGAGAAATGTAACTGCAATCATAGGTAATGAGGTACATTAAACAGTTATTAGATTGAGAAAAGAAAAAGAAACGGTTATTAGATCATAGTCAGTAAAAATGGTTACACAAACTGTTAGATACCGAGAATTTTGGGAAATTAATACTCTGCATAGGAGTGGACATTGTGCAGGTTATAAATATATCAACCTAATGTAGATATAACATCACTATGACAAATCGTTGACCCAGAAAAACACAACTATAAAAACAGTAATAAGATGAAGAAACTTATTATAAAAGAAAAATGAAACCCAAGTCCGTTGATTTGGAGGGCTATGTGTCTCTTGGTTTTTGAGTTGTATAAAATAAATATATGAATGTTAAATATCATACAATGAAAAATACAAATATGACTAAAAACCAAATATGAATGTTTAAGATTAAAACCTCTTATTAGTCATATAAAACAAATATTATATAATGAAAAATACAAATATGATTAAAAATACGGATATAAAATTTAATTTTTTAAAAAAATATATAAAACAAAAAATATATCCGATCTTTTAAGGGCATGTCAAAATCCAGTGTAAACTAAAGAAAAACTAAACTTCATAATATCAAACCTTTTTTATGTGGCCAATTAATACAATAAATATAAACTATCATGTAATATATAACTACCGATTAATAAAATAAATTTCAGAGGATGGGTATATTTTTACACAAATATGATTACAAAGAAAAAAATAAAATAATTTTAAAAATACGAATATGAAAATTAAAAATTTAAAATATCAAATAATTTTTAACAATGGGTTAAATAAACAAAATCATAATACAGGTTTTGTATAATAGTATACAGGTTTTGTAAATTACACAATAACAATCCAAAAGAATAAATATGTATTCTTCAATAAATTATTTTCTCCAGATATTTTTAGGATTTGCAGGTACTTTTTGAGTTTTCAAATTCAGTTTGGATATGTCAGGTTTTTTCCGGATCCTATATACCCAAATCAACCCGAATCCAAAATAAAACTGAAATTACGAGTGTTTTACGTATATTAGAATTATATATCTGAACCGACAAGAGTTCCACAAGATCCGGGCCGAGCAGACCTGAAAAACTATAGATATCTATATGGATCTAAATTTTCAGGAACCGAAAGATGCGGACCCAATAAGATATGATCCGAGGACCGGATGCCTAGGCCTAATCTAAATAGATAAATATGATTACAAAAAATGGATTTATAATTATAAAGAAACGAGTATATGCCGGCCAACTTTAAATTACTATTATTTCTACAGTAAATCAAATAGGTTTTGATTAAGATTTATACACATATATGACTACAAAAAAATATGATTAAGAAAAAAACACAAGTATTACAATTAAATATCTAAAAAAGTTAAACAAAAAATATACATGTCTTTTTGAAAGGACGGTCAGAATCTAGATTCAGGAGACCCGAATATTCTCAAATATTTGAAAAAATAGTTCCATTTAAAATAAAAAATCATATACACTTTTTAAAATACACAAAAACAGATTTTATCGATATATAACGGATCTATGACAAAAAAAAACAATAGTTTAAAAATAATAAACTTTTTCTTTAAACTAAAATACTAAAAATAAATCACTGTGAAATAATTCACAAGTTTAACAACAGGTTAATAAACAAATCATAAAATACGGGTCAGAATTATTTGGAATCTTTAAAATTTTGGTCATATTTAAAATAACAAAAATTATTCATACAATAATTTTAGATAAATTTCATAAAATTCTTAACAAACTATAATTTATCAAGGATAAAAATATTCATGACATAAAATTAATATTTTCAACAAAATATATACCCGCCCTCTGAAGGGCGGGTCAGAATCTAGTTACAAACTTAAAACCAAAGCCAAGTAAAATCTTTGGCACCTATATGACTGCAACAACTCCATCTCCGTCCCCCTTTTTCTCTGACTCACTGAAAGCTTCCTCTGTTCTCTTCTTCTCACACTTGCAACTCTCCAACTTTCCATTATCCAAGTCAGCAACTTTCGTCTTCAATTCTTCTAACTGATTACCTCTCTCTCTCTCTCTCTCTCTCTCTCTCAGCTCTTCCTCTACTCTAACTAAGCTTCATACTCGTCTCCTCCACTAACCTCACTTCCAAAACCCCCAACTTTCATTTCAAAGTCCCTACCTTTCTTCTCAATCTCACCTCTCTATTTCCTCAGACTCTCCGCTTCCTTCTCATATCATACCTCTCAAAGCTCTCACCTTTCCCCCCCCCCCCCCCGTCTCATCTCCAACGCTCAATGCATTGAACGAGGTAATCTCTCAGCCTTCTCCTTCAATTTCATTTTGTTATGTGTTGCCCCGCACGTTGTTAAACATAAGCCCAGGGCCAGGCCCATATATATTAAGCCCAATTAGATAAGTAATGCAAATGGGATGGAGTCGTGTCTTCTAGCTAGCCATGTGGAATGTAATTTGCATCAATTATTTTTTAGGTAAGGATTAGAAGTTAACATTAGTGATGTACAAGTAACTTACTTTTATCGACTTATATGATTTACAACTTTACTTTTGATATCCATGATTTTTAAAAGAGTTTAAACTATAGTTACATTAGTATTTGCAACTTCTTTCAATGCTAAGCTAGATGAGTAATTTTTTCTCATAAGCATGATTTGTTAGTACTACTAACACTTCTATTACCTTAAAAGCAAGGCCGATCTCGGACATAACGTGATGAAACATTTATTTTGACCCCTATCTTTTAATATACTAAATATTTCTGACTCCTAAATTACAAACTTCAAATTTTTATTAGTATTTACCTTTAAACGTTTATAATAAGTTTCTAGTTACACAATTAAATAGATTGTCTAGTATGTAAAAGGAGTATAAATCTGAAACTAGATTCTTGGACAGTTACACAATATGTTAATTGTAAGCTTAAAAATGATATCGACCGACATTGGAAATCTTTGTTCATCTGCAATGAGCTCATCAAGGATAAAAAATGGGCCATGTTAGCACGTAATATTAACTTGCTCAGTATTGCCAAATCTTAAATGCAACTGCTACCTCGTGATTCAATTTAATTCCTATGACCTCCAAGGCTCCAACCAAATATTGAAGCTACATAACTACACTCCCTACATTAATAATTTTCGTTAATATATACTCCTACTTACTAATGTAATATTAAATATCCCAATCAACACTTGTCATTACTACGAACCGGCTTGAATAAATCATAACTTTAAAGTCTTGGTAAAGAAAAAGATTTCGAAGAAGAAAAAATGCTGAGATCTCTTTCCCCATATATCAAAGCTAAAAGCCATATTAAAAAGGAAAAAAGAAGAACTAAAATTAAATTAAATATAAAGAAGAGCAATCTTGGTGCCAGCATCATCTTCAACCTCCGAACTTCATGTCTTGTTTATCTAAGCGTTGGAGAAATGAAGTGAGGACTTTAATGCTTTTGATCTGATATTGTAGAGACATTATGTAACCAGCTGTCTCTTCGAATAGCTCGTCCACACCAAGCGCCGTTCCTCCTGGAATTATCCTCTTCAACGCCTCAATCTTCTCCTTTACCTCTTCTTCTTCTTCTTCTTCTTCTTCACCGGACACACGCACGCTTGCCTTAGTCTGCGACAATCTCCGTTTGGTTCTGCGCTCGAAACCACCGGAACGTGTTTTCACGGCGGCTGAGCACAACACTGAAAGAGATCTAGTATTGTCAGGAGTTGCTAGAGTTTTCTCCATTTAGAGAGAGGGAGAGAGAGGAGTTGTGTTTGAGAGAATAATGAAGAAGTAAGGAAAATGCATGTGTGAAAGTGTATATATAGAGAGAGATTTAGTGGACAAAATGGTAACTGTAATATTTTTGGCCAGCTCAGTTTGGTTTATGATAAATTGATCTGTTTTAAAGTAAATCAACGAGCTGAGTTTAGAGAACAAAAGACAATACTATCGGTTTGGTGTTGGGTTTGTCTGGTCTCTTTTACCCTCATAGTTACATTTCTTGCATAGTTTAAGTGCAATGGTTGGTTGGTTGGTTAGGAACGGATTTTTTTGTACGGTTAGTCTAGACTCTAGAGTTACGATGTCTAAAAACCTATATTTAGCAATACTAATATACATAGTATTTAGTAAATAAATGGTTAATATATCCATCAAAGCTGGGTCCAGTTGAACGTTTTTCTATATATATATTAATATTCATCCTCGTGTTATGGATGGATTGTGTGTTTCTTTTTTTCTTGCATGTCTAACATAGAATTGGATCTTGAGAAATAGAGACTTGGTTCTTCACGTGCCATGTCGACTGGTTTAGACAATAGTGGCCACGCACTCACTAAGTGGATCATGCTCACATCAAAATTGGATTTTTGTTTTTATCAAGAGCGAGGTATAATCTAGCAATGACTCAGCAATTACTGAATATTGTATTCGATGTGTTGTTACTGCAGGCCGGTTAAGTTATAGTTAAGCGCTTTTTTTGCATATGAATGTACCAAGTCCAAAAAACGAATATTTATAAAGAAAGAATATTATATACTTATACATGTAAAAGGTTGATCTTATTTCTTAACTTTTGCAAATTCTAACAAAAAAATAAAGACTATTAGTTCTAAAGTTAGTAGAAATATTATTTTAACTTCAAAAACATAAGTTAGACGACGACAAATCCTAACCCTTGTAAGTTGATGTAACCAGTACGGCGAGACATTAGTGTAAAGAAAACACAACGCGCGTGGAGATAAGGAGAATGACCCACTGCTGCATGTGCATAGGAACAAGGGAGTGAAGAAGAGGGGACCTACATAGAAAGCCCAAAGAAAAGGAAAATGAGAGAGAAGCACATGTGCTCTCACATGACAATCTCTTCAAAGACCCATCCCCATGTGCCCTTTTCTATACACACACCCTATGGTACACTAATACAGACTGTAATTGTGTGTATGTGTACATATCTCGATGGATGAGATCGAGATCTAATGGATACTCGGATACTCCTACTCTAGTAAGAGATAGTGAAGTGGTTCGTACAATGGGGATCTATCTACACATGCATATCTATCGGGCATGGTGGGCACATGTCACTCCCGTGGGTCCTCCACTCCCAATGTCTTTAATATTTTCTGTCAGCAAAATATACAACGAAAATAACTACAACAATTAGAAAAAAAAATCATATAGTGTCTATTATTACTAATAGAAATCCTAATTATGTCAAAATTGCGTTGTTTCACTATTAAACTAGTTATCAAATTATATATGTATTTTTCCAACATCATTTCTAAAATATATGTTTTAAAAGTTGTGTCTTTTTAATTTAGTTTAAAAGGTAGTTTTTTTTGTAAACAGTTTAAAAGGTAGTTAAAATATATTTAAAATGTTTTCTACAGAAAATTAAGAGTTGTTTCTATTTATTTAACTGTGAATGCATTTTTTCATGATAAAATATTGTTTTCATTCTAAAAAGACAATTCTTTATCATATATTGTAAAAATGTGTAAATATATATCTTATATTATTAGTCTTTAAGATATTGTAAAAATGTGTAAAGGTATTTTAAATAAAATCCAAAATATCAAAGGATGTGTTTTTTATTCATTTTAAAAATTGCTTAGACATTTAATATGTGAAATGATATATCTTTTCATCTAAAACATTGTATTAGTTTTTAAGAATTTTTTAAAATCTATAAGGAAGTGTCTTCATTCATGCTAAAAATATGTAATGGTTTTTAAGATATTGTGAAAATGTGTAAAGATATTTTTTGTCATTCTAGGATTTTTTTTTTAAAATATATTTTAAAGAATATCCAAAAATATCAAAGGATGTGTCTTTTCATTTAAACATTTCTTAGAAATTTTAAATGTGAAAGCATATGTCTTTTCATCTTAAACATTTCATTATTTTTAAAGACATTTTTAAAATGTACAAAGAAGTGTCTTTTCATAAAGATGTATATTTTCTGTTAAAAATTAAGTGAATTTTAAGAGATTTGATTTAAAGAAAGATGTATAAGAATGTGTCTTTTATCATACAATTTTATAGGTTAAATTTATTTATTTTATCTAAAGATATCTTTTTATTTTATTTTAAAGCTACATAGAGTTTTAAAGGATTCTAACAGTGTTTAGGATATATATTTATCTAAAATTTATTAATAATATGAATCCTATTAAATGTGAAAGATTATGTATTTTCATCTTAAGATCATGAAAAATGCATATCCTTATAATGAAATTTGTTTTCAACCTAAGTGAATATTTTAATGCTAAAAAGGTCAAATGGGTTTTAAGAGATTTTGAAAATGTGTAAAGATGTTTCTTATCCTTTTAAGAATGTGTTTTATTATTTCATAGGAATCCCAATAAATTGAAAGGTTATTTTTTTACATCTTAAAATTTTCAACAGTTTTTATAAAATACCTAGGGGTACATATACTTATATTGATGTGTATAAAATGCAATGATTTCTAATATTGTGTAAGAATGTGTAATATATATTATCATCATAAGAATATATATTTTTACTCTAAAAAGTGAATTTCTTTAATAGATTGAAAAAATGCATAAAGATGTTTCTTATCATTTCTAAGAATGTGTTTATTTTATTTTATAGAAATCCTAATAAATGTGAAAGGTTGTGTATTTTCATATTAATATTTCATATTCGATTAAGAAAATGTCTAGGAGGCATCTTTTTATAATGATGTGTCTTTTCATTCTTTAAAAAATATCTTCTCACTCATAATGATATGTTTTTTTTTCATCCTAAAGATGTTTTATAATAGATTTTAAAAATGTGTAAATATATTTCTTATCATCATAAGAAGGTATTTTCATACTAAAAATAAAATGGTTTTTAAGAGATTGTGAAAACGTGAAAATATATTTCTTATCATTTTAATAATGTGTGTTCTTTAACTTAAAAATAAAAATAAATAAGAATCCAAAAACTTCAAATAATATGTCTTTTCATTTTACAAAATTTTTAGTCATTTGATATGTGAAAATTTTGTATTTTAATCTTAAAAATTACATTAGTTTTTAAAAGATTGTTAAAATATACAAGAATGGGTCTTTACACAAAGATTTGTCTTTTCTTGTTAAAATTTTCATTTTGTTTTAAGAGATTGTTAAAAAGTGTTTAAAATGTGTCTTTTTATCATAACAATTTTATAGGTTATTAAAATTTTATTTTCCTTTTTTTTGTCTAAAGGATGTGTTCTTTTAAAAAACAACAAAAGTTGCATATATTTTTACAGGATTTTTAGGATATATCTTCTTATCCTAAAATTTGCATATATTTTTAGTGTGTTATTTTTATTTAATCTGATATATATTTTATATAAATTTAGTGAATATTAAAATTATCTAAACATAGTCAGATAATTTGATTTTTGGATAATTTAATTATTGGTAATGGTAAACTTTGCTGATGAACTATTGCAACTTCTGATGTTTACAATTATAATTTTTAACTAACTATTGTAATGTTTAGTTGTTAACCATTGTAATTTTTGGTGTCTTTCGTTTTACAAAATTGTATTTTTGATCATGTCATCAACACGGATTATTCCCAATTGGTGAAGATGATTTCAGAATCAGAAAAATGACCGGCTTTTACAAGTTATTTGAAAGACATAAAGATCTTGAAGAGAAGTTTCAACAGTTCAGAGCTCATTTGTATACAACGGACGCATAATTCAATGGCAGAAAGTCTCGCACAAAGTGTAAAAAAACAATGGTTGTTTGTCGTCCATATCAGTTTGGTTTAAATAGTATATATGAGTCTGTTTTCTTAAGTTGCTGACAAAAAAAAATCTTCTATCAACACAAGTTCCATGTTCTCTATATTCAGACACTTAAATTATATAAAAAATTTGGGATCTGTGTGTTTGGATTGCAAAAGAAATTTCAAAAGATATATATTTTATCCCAAAAACAAAAAAAATAAATAAACAAAGTTAAAAAATATCTAAAGATGTATATTTTCATAATGATATGTATTTTCTTCCCATAATGCAATAACGTATAATAGGCTGTAAAATGTATAAGCATATGTATTTTCATTCTGAAAATTTCATAGATTTATAATATTTAATATATATATATATATAATTTTATTTTTCATCCTAAAAATTATGTAGATTTGTAAGGAATTTTCTTTTTGTTCATTTTCATATCTGTTTTACATATTAAAAAAATCTTTAAAATTATAATAATATTCAGGTAATTTGGTTGGTTGAGTGATTTTATTATTTATAATATTATATATCTACAAAATTAAATATATTTTAGTTTTAAAATTATACTTTGTGGTTTATAATATTTTTTGTTTGTGTTTTTGTTCAGGTTCGGTTTAGTTTATCCAGATTTAAGATAAAATATTCAAGCTATTTATACAATATTATTTAATAGTAGATAAGTATTCAGTATGCACCAAATATTTTCATATATACACATTTTCATCTATGTATGAATTTGATATATGTATTATTCGTCTATTGAATCTCTATCTAAACTTAACTAGAGAAAGACTGTTGAAGATTTAACTGAATCTATTTAACCATTTAAGTGAACAATTGTAATTGTCTAAATGAACAATTGCAAGTGACTAAAAAAAATATTTTAACTTTTGGTGATGAACTATTGCAATCCTTGATGATGAACCATTGCAGTATATGGTGATGAACAACTATATTTTGGTGATTGTAGCATTTGGTGATTAGCCATTATAACTTTTGGTATTAACCAATACAACAGTTAGCTATTCTTCGCAATGATTATCAAATATTGCAACGCTTAGTTTCCAATATAAGGAGTCGTAGAAAATGACGATCCAAAAATCACAACAATCAAAAATAAATTAAAAAGAGGGAGATATATTATGAAAAGATCGGTAAAGATACTTGAAGAAATACATATAAACATGGAAAATTTCATTAGTTTTCAATAGGTAGTCAAAATTTGTAAAGAAATATGTTTTCATGTTTAAATTGCATAGGTTCTTAAGAAATTGTCTTTTCGTTCATTTTCAGACCTAATTTTATATATTTATAAAAGAATTTTAAAATTATCTTAAAATATTCTTATGATTCTATTTATTAGGTAATTTACTTGTTTTAATTTTATATATTTATAAAATAAAATATATTAATAATTATGTTTTAGGGTCTCATACTATTTCTCTTTGGTCGGTTAAAACTAAATTTTCAGTTAAGTACAAAATTGTTGATGTAAACAACCTTTTATCATATTGAATTTACTTGTTATCAAGTGGTAATCGAAATAAAGAGTAAAACAATGTCTGTGTATCTTTAAGAACTATTTCTTACCATTAGAAAAAAATGAAAATAGTTTCAGATTTCGATCATTATATGTTGATTAAGACGAATATGTATGAAAATTTTATCTCTCATTTTTATATAATTACTAAAAATTAAATTACTAAAACGTCTAAGAGTGTATTTTTTCATATTCAAAATTTCATAAGTTATGGATCTTATTTATTATACCGCACAATATTTTCACAAATTAAGTTTAATGAAAATAGCATTAACATTATTGTACCAACACAACTCTATGTTTTGAAATATAACTATTAATAATATGGTTTCACAATTTTTTTAAAAAATCTTTTTGTTGTAAAAATTGTATTGTTTTAAGGTTTTGTCAAATGTTTAAGGATGCATGTTTCCATAATCATATGTTTCCATTCTATAATTACATATATTTTTAAGAAGTTGTCAAAATGTCTAAAAATGTATTCTTACATCATAAAATGAATATTTTTATAAAGTTTATCTTTTGTTTCATTTCATATATATATGTATGTATATATATATATATATATATATATATGTATATATATATATATACATATATATATATATATATATATATATATGAAGAATCTTCTAAATTATCTAAAAGTATTCAGATATTTTAAATTTGTTGGGTAATTATTTCTATAATATATATATGAAATTAATACATAATTAAAATTATATTTATGGTTTATGATATTCGTTTTAATGCATATTGTTTTGATCTGGGTTGGTTTCATTTATTCGTAAATTCAAAATAACTTACCTAACTAATAAAAGATATATATCATAATTGGCATTGATGTATTTATATTTCAATTATAATCTAAAATTATAAGTAACTATACATTTTTAATAGTATTTGTAAATGAATATAAATGCATGCATTTATATTGTGACACATGGAATTTTTCAAAAAGAAAAGTAAAGCAATTTTGTATAAAAATAGAAGTTGTTAGATAGTATAATTATTTTTATAAAATGAGTTATCGCATGATATCACGCAGACTCCTTACCCAGTATATATAATAAATAATTGTTTCATTACGCCACCAGCATTTATTGTATATCAAATGATTTTTTTCACCCATTAATAATCAAATAAAAAGACAAAGATTTAAAAATCTCTCCTATGAAGAATTAATTAAATAATTGAGAAATTATTACTTCAAATTTCATCTGTTTATTAATCATTAAATATTAATTTTAATTGGAAAAATTACTAGAAAATCTAATGATAATGATGGTCTTAGAATCTGCCAATAACAAGAACATGAGATAGTTAAGGTAATGAACAAATATATAAGACTTTGAATCTAAGAAAATAAAATTTGCCACAATTCATTTACTCTATGATTTCACGTGTTTCACGTAAAATTAACCAAAAAGCAAAGAAAAACTAGTATGAGTTGTTCCTAATCATTATACTGTTTATATTTTTTTTTGAGAAATATATTGTTTATATATTTGATAAGTAAAGTTTTTATAAAGTTTGTATTTTAATGTTAAAGAAATACTGTGTTGATTCAAGATTTTAGATATATAGTAGTAGGCTATGATTTCGTGGTTTAGAAATTGAATAACTCGATATTTCTTTTGTTCTATGGTTGTTATTGGAATTTTCAAAAGTTGAAGATTTAAGAAAATTAGCTCTTTTACAAAAAAAAAAAAGATTTAAGAGAACAAAAGAAAATTGGATAATGTTTCCAAGGAGGGGACGAAGAGGGGTTTGGTTTCTCGGGATTGAGGTTTATAAGAATCGGGTGCCTTTCTCACTTCACCATCTACCAAACTGACACTTACCCAATTCTAGTATCTATTTGTTTATGTATTTCAATTTACATTAAATATGTTACAAAAATTACACACTGTTGAGAAATTCAATTTCAGCCTTTTTTCTTCTCAGACAGCTTTCACATTCATCTTGGAATAATCAAATCCCATGTCTTTTCTTTCTCTACCCTTTTCGATAGTTTCAAATTCTTTTTAGTGATCAAAAGAAATTCTAAATATTCATTTTTATTGCTAGTGCCATGTTTGTTGTTACAAAGTAAAACCGAAACTGTGATGGATTTTGGTTAAGACATGACAAGATATGTCTTTTTAGAGTTGAGAAAGGAGAGGAACGAAGAAAGGATTACTAGGGAATTGTTTGTTTTAGCAATGCAAAATACATATTTATTCAAGGGAAAGTTTTTCTCTAAGGCTGGAGATATGGGCCAAACCAGTGGACCCATCATGATGGGTGATCTCTAGGACAACCCTTACAACACTGTGGTCCTACCCCAAACTTTATTTGTCTTCTTTCTTATCCACATTTGGTTGCAATGGGATAGACATATAATTTGAAGCATACCTGTAAAAAATTCTGATTAATCGAAGGTTTGAGCCGAAACCAACTAATTCGTCAAATAAGATCCAATAATATTGACAAATAGTTTGGTTTTGAATTTTCTAATAAGATCTAAAACATCATTAATTTTATATATTCGCCTGACCAAACTTTAATTTTAATTTTGATAGAAATAAAATTCAGAGTTGACGGGTCGCGACTTCTTTAAGGTTCTTTTTTCTATCACTATTATCTGTAATTTTCTTACATCTTCTTTTTTCTGCAAAAAGTTTATATAAAAATTTAATAAGAGGTTCTGAACAAAGAAAAAAAAACTGAGTTCTTAGAGATTGTATTTCTATTTTGCAGACCCACAAAATTCTTCAACAGTGATTTGAGAAAGTTTATCAAAAGATTAATGGCTAGAGATCTTAAAAAATCATCTGCTTAAATATAATAGTTATGAAACATAAGAACTTCCGCACATGTGTTTTTCAAAATAAAAATAAAGACATTAAATATATAAAAAAAGGAGAAGCAAAAAGTGTTCTTGTTTGAGAATACTTTAGACATTTGTGAAACACATTTTCCGTATGTCATAACACCAATAATTTAGATTATAGAAATAAATGAAAAAGTTACAAAATAGAGATATCAATATTTTATATCTTATTGAGAGTTTCATATGTGCTTTCTTTCACGTGCTGATGCTCTAACAAATCTTAAACTGATATTAGCTAAATCTTATTACTTGAATTTGTTACTACTTTAGAAGAGAACATGTTGAAGAGGAAAATAAGCAGACTATTGTTTATAAGTAAATATCTACACGAATTGTTTTATTAAGGATTTGATAAGTGACAAATGCAGCTTTCTATTTATATTTCCTTTATATTGTGATATTAGAACAAAGTGGTTCTTGTGTAGTGGGCTCTTACTACCACATGTGTTGGTTGTGTATGTCACTTATCGCCATCATCGCCATCATCACCATCATGAGCCATCCATAGTACACTCTGATGCATTTTCTGTAGCCTGTCGTTTCTATATGCCAGATTATATAACATCCATTTATTTATCTGTAGGAAATAGAAGAAAGAAAATGATGTATCAACATTTATACTGTAATAAAAAAATGAATTAACAATTTTTCTCTCATAATTATAGTTTTTGTGGAAAGACAAATTTTCTTTAATGACAGAAGTTGAAACATACATTGTGATCAAAGCCCGCTTTAGTACTCCCTCCGTTTCAAATTATATGTCGTTCTAGAGCAAAATTTTTGTTTCAAAATAAGTGTCGTTTTCGGTTTTCAATGCAAAATTTATTGAAAATATTCTCTATTCTATTTTTATATTGGTTGATGTGTATTGGTAATAGTATTTTTATTTTGGAAATATGTAAAATTAAATGTTTTCTTAATCTGTGTGCAAAGACTTAGAACGACAAATAATATGAAACGGAGGAAGTATATGTTTGACATGCCGTAACGAACAGCTCCAACTTTCCGGTGAGCAGAACCACCAGGAGCAGCTGCTGCAGCCGCAGCTGCAACTCCTATTCCAGCGGTCGCCTGTAAAAGATTTGTACCGATTATGATCTTGTCACTCATGTTTTCAGCCTTGTGCAATCCGGTCCGAGCCAAGATAAACGGGTTGTTATCTATGTTGATGGCCACGTCTGGTGCGACGTATCTGTTGTACTGAGATATCTGTCTTGCTTGCTTCTCAGACTCCATGGTTGTTGTTGTTCTCCTCTCTTGTTGCTTTCCCATGGTGATAAACTGTTGTTGAAAAGGGAGAGCAGTGCTGCTGATGAATGATCTCGGGTCAATATATGCTTCTCTGCTGATTCTGCCATTGTCAAAAGGTGCCACAGGGCCCATGAATGTGCTTGGTTTTGCAGCTGCTTGAAGAGTACCTGAGAGGTTTCTTTGAGGTGCTTGTGATGTTGTATGGTGATTAAGAGGAATGTTTGGAGTAGTTGCAGCTGCTTGCAACTGCGGTTGAGTGTATAACCGTTGATCTGAAAGCATTCAAACAGAGAGTCAGAAAGATATATTATGTGTTCCAGTTACCAACATGGTCGGTCTTACCTGGGAAGAGAGGCGTGTTTCCTTTCTAGAGGTGCCACAGGGCCGGTTTTCCCGCTGTTTTCTTCAAGATGTGCAAACTGTCTCCTGAACTGATCAACAGCACTGCAGAGAGTATAGACCAATGTCAGTGATTGGATGTAACACAACGCTAGCTCAGAGATGCATTCATACCTTGGATAGAGAAAGTTGGTTTTGTCAGCGCCGTTCATGTGATCTTTTAACAGCTGAGGATGGTACTCAAGTATCTCCCTAGATATCAGCTCTCTGATATCCTCTTTAGTGACTTTTCGTCTCTCGAACTCAAACTCCATCTTGGTGATGGGTTGACATGAAGGCTCCCTCTCCACTTTTGCCAATCCCTTGAAATATGGATCAGCAAGTGCCTAAATGATGCAAGTCAACAGTTTGAAATGTGTATGATTACATGGAAGGAAATAATGCTTACCCCAAAGTCAACACAAATCTTCTATAAACTAAACCTCAACACATTAATCACTAAACCCTAAAAAGAAATATAAACCATAACTCAAATATCAAAATATGCAACATTAAATATATGAAACATTATTAAAATAAATAAAATAGCGTAGTATATATTCTTCAAATGGCATAGTACAACCGAAAACTTACTTGACAAAAGAGGACATTTCGACCGTAACACCATCGTAGTATGTATATTTCAGAAGTGGAGACGACATATGTAGCATAGATTCGGATTTGGAGATGGTTGTGGTGACTATATAATTGGAGATAAGGTATTGTAATGGTGACAAAGGAAAAATGGAGGTAGTTGATAATCGAAGAAGAATGAGTTATTTTACACTTTCATTAACCGGAGAATAGGGGTAATATAGTATATATTATAAAAATAATGGAGGTATTTTTTTGGTTAGTTACTTAATTATAGTTTGTTTTATAGTTATCCATCCCAATTTCCCTTTTTTTTTATCATTCCATCAACTACTCTGACTGTACAATAATTTAAATATTTTAAATAAACCCTATTATTACTTCTCATATTATGTGATACACTTCTCTGATTTTTATCATCCAATGTTATAGCCATTATACACCATATCTTATGCTTAATAATATAATATTTAGATATCAATTACTAAAATAGTTACAAAATCAAATCTGATAAAAGCACTTTAGCAAATCATTTGTTAAAATTAAAAATATCAATTATATATTTTAAGTTAAATTAAATGTATAAAAATATCTATAATATTTTTATTTAAGGTAAGTTTAAAAACTATTAAAACCTCTGTAAATATATACTATTAAATTAACTAAAAATATGCCAAACAAATTTTAAGTCTTGCCAACTGAACAAACATAAATTTACAAAATACACATAAAATATAATAAGTGAGAGTAGGCATGGGCATTCCGGTCTTCAGATCGTCTAAGAATTGGTTTTTTAGGTCCGTGTCCTTTGAGTCAATATTATAACTCAAATAGATATCCATGGTCTGAATTTGGGTTGGTTCCTTTCACGCCTGGGTTGGTTAAGATCCATAATTCAAATATATATATATATATATAATATGTATTTTTTTGGTAAATAGCGGGTCTGGATAGGTTTATTCAGGATCCAAAAAGACTCGGAGCACCCGAAAACCCGAGAAAATACCCAAAATCTCAAACTGCCAAAAATAAACAAATACCCGAAAATATTCAAATACTCAAAAGACCAAAAATTTATCCAAAATCTGATCCTAGGAACCACAAAATATCCACAAAGTTTAATCCAAATACCGAAAATATATTTTAAGAAATTTGAAATTTTACATGAAACTCAAAACTATAACCGAAAACTAGAACCTCGAACTTAAAAGGACATTGTAATACCAAAAACATATTTGAAATACTCAAATATACCTAATATACACACAAAATTTGGGTACTTAGGTTATCCGATCGGGTCTCAGGTAGGTGATACCACTCAAATTACCCTAAGGAGTGAATTACTCTCATCAAAAGAGGTCAAGTTATAGTACTTAGAGATCGAATCCACAAAGAGCTAAGGCACACACTAGATCTAATAGTTATGATTAAGCTAGGCTAACAGTAAATATATTATAAAGCAGTAAATAAAATAGTAAATATATTAAATTGCAAGGGCGAACAAGGTAGTTGTTCTTATGTAACCAAGAGTTGTTGATGGAAGGATGGTAGCTAGATCTAGGGTTTCTATTCAGGTATTGGAGATTATAGTAGCTATAGATGCCTAACAAGTTGCTTGCATGATACCATAGAACTCAGTCGCTTAACTCTCAGTGATGTCTCACTGGTTAAATAATCTAGATCTCTGGCCTCAACTGTCGTATGTTGACACAGAAAAAGAGTCGATCGATATCCTTTAGAGATATCGAGCGATACACCTTTTGCTCGGCGATCGATTCACCTGTCGGGATATCGATCGACGGCTTCTAGATATGCCTAGGCGCGAGCCGATAATGAACACTAGATCTCAAGGAGGGCGGTTAGCTCTTCTCCAAGGAGATACAAGTTCAAACAGATAATTCAAGATAATCAAAGATCCTAGTGATCTATGCTCTAGTAAGCTAATCTAGAACAAGCATAGAGTACAATCCATTTGATGAATATCAAAACTTAGCAAATATAGTTTGGGGCTAATCGCACAAACCTATCTGAACTTTAGATCTAACAGGTGGATCTATTCAGACATGATAGTTGTCACAGAAATCATAGATGAATAGATGAAAATCATAAATAATATAAAACCAAAAGCAAAGGAGTTCCAGGAGGACTCTAAAGGAGATCCTCTCTTCTCTCCTCACTAAGAAAAATGAATAAAAGAAAGCGTAGAAAGCGTCTAAAGTGTAGCCGTCAACAATGGCTTAGAAATAACATAAATAGGGTTTCTGGTCGTCAAGGGTATTTTGGTAACTTTGTGGTGACTCCTGGGCTTCAGTCGGTCATGAAATATACTGCCCACATTCTGATGTCCCTGTCGATCGACATGCAGTGTGCTGCATCGATCGACATACAATCCTTTTCTCGACAGCTTCCTCTCGCGAGGCAGACTGACCACTCTTCAGTAAAACGGACATAACTTTTTCTACAGGATGCTGATTGACCGCAGACTGGTGGCATTTGAAAGCTAACTCAAAGCTATATCTTGTGTCAAAGATGGGCTAAATCCAACGGTGGGAATGTCTCCATCGAGAGCTAAACATCTGAAGCGTCTGTGCAGTTTTGCACTTTGAAAGACTCCAAAAGGCACCAAAATCACTATATATCTCCAAATCGTCTCTGAACCTGTAAATACTCTAAATAGACTCCAATACATAATAAATAGTATATAAAAAACGTATATACCATGGCTAAAAATAGGTAAAATCCATGGTATATCAGTAGGATGTGGACTTGAACCAAGATTGCGGGTCCAAAAAATATCCAGCATGTTTTTTGCCCTAATAGGTCTTTCATAGCGTTTTATGATCTGCTATGTCATTGGTAGCCATCATAGGTACCCTCTCTACGATATCATTTATTTAAATACTATGAAATGTACAGATACAATAACAATATTTAGATGATATTACTAACTTAACTATAACACTATTTTTTTGTTATAATTGATTACTACTATTCATATTTCGTGCTATGATGCTATGATAGATTTCTACAATAAACTAAAAATAATTATAATTTTAAATAAATAAATGAAAACTAAAACCAAAATTGTATTATAATTAAAAATAAAATAAATTTGGTTTACAATTAAATTTTGTTTTACAAAATTTAACCAGAAATTAAAATATACAGTTAAACTACCTCTAGGTTTACATTAAACCAAATCTAAAAAAAAACTGAGGCAATTGCTCAAGAGCTCCTAAATGTGAAAGGTAAAATCTCTTATGGGCTCTGTCAATCGCCTATGCCTCTCTAGAGTTAATGAAGAGTGAAAAGACAAAAACGCCCTTCGTGGGCGAAATAAAAAAAAAATTGGAAAATCGAAATTGGTTTATTTGTTTGGGGTGGGTTTGGTCTAAGACTCGGGTTTGGTCGGATAGCTCTTGGTTTCGGTATGGAAATCGAATTGCAATTGCCTTAATTGATTGGATTGAAATCAAATAGTAAATTAAATGAAAAAAAGAAATAGATCCTCCTCCCCCAGCTCAGCTTCGCTGCTCGTCGTCATCCCCGATTGGAATCAAAGCTCCTCCCGAAATCCGATCCTCTTGGCCGACGCAGCCGGACGAAAACATTTCCACCGGCAAGGCTTCCTTCCGACTAGAGTAGTAGGCCAGAATGCAGGTTCTCTTCTCTCTCTCCCTCGATTTGCATTGAGCATTGGATAAAAAGTGTTTGTAGGGTTTGTAATTGGATATACATATGATTAATTTGAGATTTGGTATGTGGAGCAATTGTCTCATGTGAAACAATGCAAGCATATGGTTGAATGTATGGGATTGAGATGAATCACATATTGAGATTATAGTACCCGAAACCTCAATTTCAATTGATTTGTAGAATTAGGTAAAACTAGTATAACTGATTAAAACTAAGTAGAACAAAGAGCAACTGGTCTAATTATAATATTTTTTGTTGTTTTTGCAGGATGCTATGTCGAAACATATGTGCTTACATTTCAAATTCAGAGATCGGATCAATTGTATAACCATCAAGACAGTGGAGGTTTATAACTTTGGCAATGGTAGAAGAAAGGTTGTATAAAAAGCTGAGGTTGGATGAAAAGAATGTAAAACTGGCGTTGAGGTACAAGCCGATTGTGTATGGATGTGAAGTAAGAGTGCACAATTTGTGATGATGATGATTTGATTGGTTACTTTCTTTCTATTGATAAAGACAACCGTAGAAGTCTTTTGTTAGTGGAGGAGAGGAGTAACTCGGAGCAGTTAGATAAGCTGCCGAGAGTGGGCGGAAGTTCGTTTGGTATGAATCACGAAGTGTTGCAGGGAAATGATGATGAAGTCGGACCTAACGCCATAATTCTGTACGTTGAAAAGAGGCAACCAAATCTACAGGCAGAGAATGGTGACGATACAACACATGATGCTTTTATGGATACAGACAACACTGCAGCTGAGACGGAGACTGCAGCTGAGATGGATAGCAGTGCTAATATAGAAACCAATGTGAGAGTTACGTATATTGAGCAGCCACCTTTACTAAAATATAGTCAAGTTATAGAGGAATGGGGAGACGGTTTGGGTCTGTTCAAGCTGCATGAACTTTTTAGGTTTCCCGAAAAATACACAGACTAATTTTGGTTGTCCATAAAATACATGAACTTTCGAATCAGAGTTAACGTCGTCTAACGGCGTCTTAATGTTCTATTAATCAGAGTTAACGTCGTTAAAACCAGGGTGTGAAACTTCCAAAATTCAAAAGTTCATGTATTTTATGAACAACTAAAATTAGTTTGTGTATTTTTCGGGAAGCCTAAAAAGTTCGTGTATTATTTCAGCAAAATAAATTCAGTCTGTGTATTTTTAAGGAATTTTCCCTATTTTTTATAGGCTTGTGTTATTTGATACTTTATCTTTAGTAAATTTATACAGAAATTTATATGTTAAAAATACATAATTTGAAGTGCTGTACACAGTTGGAGTATATATATAATATATTTTTTTTTTCTTTGAAATCAAAGATTTAATGTTTATGATTTATATAGGGTTTGAAGTAATAAGGGTTTGGAGTATGTGGTTTTAGATTTGGGTTAAGATTTTATAGGTTTTATTTAGAGAGTGTCTTCAAGATGCTCAGATATCAGACCTCTCCTTCCATGGCCATCACTACACCTGGTGGAACAAGCAAAAAGCTAACCCCATTGCGAGAAAGCTTGATAGAATCCTCGTCAATGATAACTGGTTGGCTACCTTTTCACTATCCTACGGGAGTTTCAGGATTCGAAATTCCCAGATCACTGCTCCTCTTGCATTCACTTTGGAGGTCAGTTGATTAGAAAGCTGAGGCCCTTTAAATTCTTAAATTTCTTCTTGGATAACAAGAACTTTTTGGGTATAGTAGCGGATTTTTGGAGAAATACCTATGTACCAGGGACATCGATGTTCATCATCAGTAAGAAGCTGAAACTTCTCAAGGGTATTATCCAGAAATTCCACAGAGACAATTATTCGTGTATCGAGAAAAGAGTCAGTGATGCGGCAGTGGTTCTTGCTGAGTGCCAGCAGAATTTTCTCACTAATCCATCAGCATCTCTGCTAAGTTAGAAAAAGAGGCTCATGTCCAATGGATGAAGCTAGCGCTTGCTGAAGCATGGAGATAGCAATACATCGTTTTATTTTAAAATGGTGGCAGCAAGAAAGTATTGTAACCAGATTCACTTCCTTATTGGCAATGATGGTAGGATGATTGAGAACATAACTGAAATTGAGAATCATTGTGTCAATTTCTTCCAGGAACTTCTTGGCAAGGAATCCACTCCTCTATCAGTGGCCGACTGTGATCTCATTTCCTCTCTAAGCACATTTAACTGCACAACGGAGATGAAAAAGATGCTGATAGTAGAGGTCTCTGCTACAGAGATAAAAGAAACTATATTCGCCCTACCCGTGCATAAAGCTCCCGGACCGGATGAATACAACACAGAATTCCTGAAAGCGACCTGGAGTGTTATTGGGTCAGAGATAACCAGGGATGTCTAAGAGTTCTTTCGCAATGGTCAGATGCTGAAGCAATGGAACTGTACAGCTATCACTCTCATTCCAAAGAAGGTGAATGCTGACATTTCTGAGTTTAGGCCCATCTCTTTGTGCAATGTCTTATACAAGATCATTTCAAAGATCATTGCAAAGCGACTCGAGTTAATTCTTCCCACCATGGTTTCTCCTCACCAATCAGCGTTTGTCAAATGACTTCTGCTAATTGAAAATGTCTTTCTGGCTACGAAAATAGTTCAAAAGTTCAATCAGAAGAATGTCTCTAGTAGTAGAGTTCTTAAAGTTGACCTTAGGAAAGTTTTTGACTCTCTTCGGTGGGATTTCATTCTACAAGATCTGAAAGCGGCTAACTTCCCTCACATCTTCATTAACTGGATTCAGCAGTGTATCACAACCACTAGCTTCTTGATCAATGTCAATGGCGAACTTTGTGGCTTCTTTAAGGGGGCGCAAGAGGTCAGACATGGAGACCCAATTTCACCCTATCTCTTCGTCATTGCAATGGAGGTGTTTGGTAGACTGCTTGAAAATAAATACGAAGATGGAAGCATAGGCTATCACCCTAAGGGTAATGATCCCAAAATATCCCATCTTGCTTTTGCAGACGATGTGATGGTGTTTTTTGATGGCTCTCACGCCTCCTTAAGTGAGCTTAATTCAACTCTGGAAACTTTCCACCGGATCTCGCGGCTGGAAATGAACCGTGAAACATCTGCTATGTACACGGCTGGAACAAATGAAGATGAACAAGATAGTCTTGCGGCTTCCGGCTTCACACAAGGCTCCTTTCCATTCCGGTATTTGGGCCTGCCTCTCACCCATAGAAAGCTCAGAAAATCTGAGTACTCACTTCTTCTAGACTCAATCTTCAAAAGATTCAACCACTGGACAACAAAAGTTCTCTCCTTCGTTGGTTATCGGTTATCTAAAGCATTGTAAACTTTTGGATTTCAGCATTTTATGCTTCTATCAGCTTCCATAAAGCAGATTGAGAGTATGTGTAACCACTTCCTATGGTATGGTGATATAACAAAGAAACATGGAGTTAAGGTAGCTTGGACTACTGTCTGTCAGTCCAAGGAAGAAGGAGGTTTGAGACTGAGGAATTTTAGTCTCTGGAATAAAACCCCTAACCTGAAGCTCATTTGGCCCCTCTTCTCCAAATTCGACTCATCGTGGGTTACTTGGATGAGAAAGCACAATATGAAAGATCATAGCTTCTGGAGTGCCCCAACTTCGGTCAGTAACTCTTGGATCTGGAAAACACTTATCCCCTTGTGTCCCTTAGCTCAGAAGTTCTTGAGATGCTCGGTGAGAGATGGTGATACTTCAAAGTTCTGGTTTGATCATTGGTTACCAACCGGACCCTTACTCCCCTTTATAGGGCAAGATGGTCCGCTTATGATGGGGATTCCTATGAAAAGCAATGTTGCTGATGCTTGCACTACTACGGGCTGGAGATTGCCCTCTCATCGAGTGAGACATGAGAGAGTAGCGGAAGTGTGTGACTGCTTGATTGTCCACCCTCTCCCCACTAATTCTCTAGGTCCTAATGTTTTCTCTTGGGAAATCTCAGGCATCGTGTCCCCTGACTTCTCCTCTGGTTTAACATGGGAATATCTTCGCCCTAAGAATCCTAAGCTCCCTTGGACGCAATATGTTTGGTTTAAGGGCTGCATCCCCAAGCACGCCTTCACCTTTTGGGTTGCTCATCTTGATAGACTACCAGTCAGGCAGAGACTTGTCGCATGGGATGGGAATGTCCCTGAAAGGTGTGTTCTGTGTAATAATTTCTTTGAAACTAGAGATCACCTATTCCTAGAGTGTGAGTACAACAAAGAAATTTGGTATAAGCTGCTTTCTAAACTGGGTTCTCCCCTCCTGCGGGTGAGAACTTGGTCGGCTCTGGTTAATTGGCTACATGTTACCGAGGGTAACTTTCCACTATAGCACATCTCATCTCAGGCTGCTATTTATCTTATCTGGAAGAAAAGGAATTAAAGACTGCATGCTGGGAACCCTCAGCCTTACTCTGTGGTTTTCAATCAGCTTGATCGCTGTGTGAGAGACATTGTTCTTGCTCGCAGGGACAAGAAAAAGTTCCGGACTATATTGTAGCCATTTAGTTTAGGTTCGACTAAAAGCTTCTGCTTCTGCTGTTTTCGAAGCTAACTGCTTCCGCGTAGTTGTCATTAAATTTTTTTCAGTTTTTTAGATTTTTTTATAACTTTTTAGCTTCGCTGAACTGTTGTTAAAACGTTTTTTTTTAGGGCCTGACTGGTGTAACCGCAGCGGTTGCGGTTACGGGAGTTTGTGGGTGCGGGTGGTTGCAGTTTTAAGCATTTTTTAGAGATTTGTACGACTGGTACAGCTGTTAGAAATTGTTGCGTTTGCGGGACTTTTATGACTGGTAAACTACCAAACGCAATATTTGTTAAATAATAATTTAACAATATTTACATTTTATGTAATTATAAAAATATTAAAAATCATAATAATATGATAAATATAAAATTTATATTTATAAAATCATATTCTTAAATTTTAAAAATTTATAGAAAATATTTTGGTTTTAAATTTTTATAATATAATATGAATACATTTTACAATTTCTATTATTTCAATTTAAAATTTTTATTAGATATTTTTAGTATTATTTTTATTTATTCTATTTTTAAAGAAAAAAATTTACCCTCCCGCAACCGCAAACGCTAGCTGGAACCAGCTTTTGATTTTAAGAGATTCGGAGCGGTTTGAAGCGATTTGTAGCGTTTTCTGTAATTGTTTCGAAACGCCAACAACCGCTATGAACCGCAAAAGCTGCGTTTGCGGGTGGTAGCGGGAAAACCAGTCGGCCCCTTAGTATAAATTCACATTTTATAAATAAAAAAACAACACTCGGAGAAACATCTTTGTAAATAATATAAACGTGGCAACATTGCAGTTCTCTAATCTTTTGCAACTGATTCATCAATCATCAATATGATTTGCGCTTACGTAGTAACATTGATTATATATTTCTGTTTTGTCTTGTAGTCGTAAGTTAGATTATAGGTTTACTCAGTCGTCACGTGAATTAGTTATAGGCTAATCAAAAGCATCATCCTCTTTTATAATAAAATTATTGTGCTAATCCGAGATGGTCTGACTTTTGGATTTACAAACAGAAGAAACAGACATGCTAATTAGCTGGTTTCACATTTTGAAAATAACCATCTGCCAAATACACACGTGCCAGAAGTGACGTGGCATCAAATATCAGCAGAGAATTGTAGGGACATACCAAACTCTCTGTCGTTTGTTTGCGTGCCTGGGCCATTGGGTCTCCGATTCTAGATTTTGTTCTCTCTTATAAATTACTAGTCATGCCCCTCCCATTACATAGTCACGATTTAAATTTTATGACTAGTAATGTTTTTCTTACAAAATCATATTTTAACTTCTTCGCTTGTTAGAGCATTTTTATCCCTGGTTGTTAGTGGATTGCTTAGGCTAATATTAAATTAAAAGAAAATAAAAAATCCAAATTAACTTAAGCTTCGTTGCTTAATTAAGCCCACTCAAGCAACTTCTGTTTTGGACACGTGTTGAAACGAGAGAAGAGGGAGGAGAGAGGTGTCGTCGATTTCGTTTCATCTCTCGGTTCTTTTTCTCTCTGTCTCTCTCGAAACTTCTTGGTGCCAAAGGCGATTCGATGTCTCTCTGTGGCTCCTCGACGACGACGGCGATGGACAGCTCTCCTTGGTTCGTCGACGGCATGAACGCTGATTCTCTCCCTCTCTGTGGGTCTCGTCGACGGCGACGACCGCTATCTCTCTGTGGCTCTCCGCAAATCTAAAGGTATCAAAATCATCTTTTTTTGTTTTTCCTCTTTGATACTTGTTTAGAATTTTTATATTTGTTTCCTCTTTGATACTTGTTTTGAATTTCTTTTGAACAATTGGGATTTGTTCTTATGTTTCATGTTATAAATTTTGATTTGTTTGCTTTCTGTTGATTCTTTTCCTTTTGTTTTTGTCTTTCTGTGGTGAGATGGAGTGATCAAATCGCTGTCGTCATGTTATGTGGAAAGAGACGAGAGATGTGAGGAAGGTTCATCGAACAAAGGACTTCAATTACTTGCAGGTTAGTGTTAATGCTTTGGTTAGTGTAATTAAATGAAATGCATTGAATTAGCTTCTGTTAGGAATTGAATCGAGGGTAATCAATGCTTTGGTTAGTGTATTGTTATGGTTGTGTATGGAAATTAATAGAACTGATGGTTAAATATAAAATTGAAGGTGAAGTGTGATGAATGAGTTAGAAAAATGTCAAGTCGTTTAGGTTGTTGGGTGTGATGAATGCATTGGTTGGTTGTGTGATGAATGTTTCAATTTAAATATGTTCTCCTCTTTCTTTTCTCTTCAATCTTTCTTCTCTTTCTTTTCATCTTTTCAATTTTCTTCTTCTCTCCCTTGCCATTTCCTGATATGGGTTCTACTCCATACGCTGAGGCAGCGAGTCTTGTTGAGCTTCTTAATAGCCAAGAAGACAGTGTCTTCCGTTTAGTAGATGGCAGTCTCGAACCAAGTTCATCACAGTTTCCTCTCTTCGGCAGTCAAGCAGTTTCCTCTCCGTTTAGTGATGCTTCCAGCTTTGGTGTAGAGAAGGGAACAGAGCGTAAAGAAAAAAGAGCCTGGACGCATTCAGATGATGTTGTGCTTATCTCCGCCTGGTTAAACACGAGCAAAGATCCTATAGTAGGGAATGAGCAATGTTCGGGTGCTTTCTGGCAGAGGATTGCGGACTTGTATGCGGCAAGTCCGAACATTGCACGCGGTGAGGAGAGACATAAAAACCAGTGCAAGCACCATTGGCAGAAGATCAATGATCAAGTTTCCAAGTTCAGTGGGGCGTATGAAGCTGCAACAAGAGAGAAGACAAGCGGCCAAAATGAGGTTGATGTTATCAAACATGCTCACGCGATCTTCCTCAACAACCACAAAAAGAAGTTTACCCTTGAACACGCGTGGAGGGAGCTTCGCTATGACCAGAAATGGTGTAGCATTGAAGGCGGCAACAAAAGGAAGAAGTTTGGTGATGGTTCTCATTCAGCAAGCTCATCTGTTGATGTAGATGATGACAGAATGAAGCGGCCCCCAGGTGTTAAGGCAGCAAAAGCAGCAGCCCGTGGGAAGAAGAAGCAGATGGCCGAGGGAAAGGAGGTTTCTGATTTTCAGACTATGTGGGAGTTGAAGAAAGAGGACTTGGTTCGCAAGGAGAGAGTAGTGAAGTTGAGGTTACTTGACAAACTCTATGGAAAGAAAGAACCACTAGATGATGAGGAAAGAGAAATGAAGAAGAAGCTCATGCTTGGGCTCTAAGTAGGTTAACTATTAGTTCTAATGGTTTGTAATTGTTCTTGTGGTTGTTGTGTTTCATGAACTCGTTGCGGTTTCTAATTGTTCTTGTTGTTCTTGTTTGTTTCAGGCGCATTGGAGTCACTTGTAGCATTGGAGCATTGGAGGGACTTGTCACGCAGTGTTTTAAATCTTGTTGTATGTTTGTTTGTGTAACCTGTTTTTAATCTTGTTGTTTGTTTCACCTGTTATTTTCACATGTCTCTTGTACTCTTGTGGTGGTTGTGTTTCACCAACTTTTCTCTTGTAGTTTTTGTTGTTTTTATTTAACATCTTTTGTAATCTTGTTTCACGGACTCTCTTGTTCACGGACTCTTGTAATATTATGTTTCCCTTTCTCTCTTGTACTATAAAGTATCAGCATTTCTTCTTGTATCATCAACCTTTCTCCCTTTCTCTCCCTTTCTCCCTTCATCTCGTTTCATTTTGTGTTTCATCACTCTGCCTTTTTAATTCATCAGAAATATATTATCTCACCAAACCAAAACTTTTATTTCCAAAAAAAAAACTCTTTTCAATCACAAGTATGACATCTTCCTCTCAAAGTAATTCTGATGATTCACGAGATGATGCATTTGATGATGCATTTGATCAATATTTTGATCAAACCTTTGAGAGATTTACCATTGCTCTTCAACAACAACCAAGTAGACAAAGAAGAAAACGAGCTTATATCGAAAGAAATCGTGAAGAAGGGCATAGAAGATTATGGAATGATTATTTCAGCGAAACTCCAACGTATCAAGAAGATACCTTCCGACGACGTTTTAGAATGAACAAGCCACTGTTCATGAGCATTGTTGATCGATTCTCCAACGAAGTTCAATACTTTCGGGAAAAGAGAGATGGTCTCGGAAGGATTAGTCTCTCCCCCTTACAAAAGTGTACTGCAGCCATTCGTGTCTTGGCATATGGTTCTGCGGGTGATATGGTTGACGAATACCTCCGGCTCGGTGAAGCAACAACTCGGTTATGTGTAGAAAATTTTGTGGAAGGCATAATCAATTTGTTCGGCGATGAGTACTTAAGAAGACCAACACCGGCTGATCTAGAACGTCTACTTGCTGTTGGAGAGTATCGAGGTTTTCCCGGAACGATAGGAAGCATCGACTGTATGCACTGGGAGTGGAAGAATTGTCCAACCGCTTGGAAAGGGCAATATTCTCGTGGTTCAGATAAACCAACGATCGTTTTAGAAGCGGTTGCTTCATACGATCTCTGGATATGGCATGCGTTTTTTGGACCTCCAGGTACATGCAATGATATTAATGTGCTTGATCAATCACCTGTTTTTGATGACATAATTCAAGGTTATGCTCCGCAAGTCACTTTCTCTGTCAATGGAAGACAGTATCATATGGCTTACTATCTCACCGATGGTATTTATCCGAAATGGGCTACTTTTATCCAATCTATTCGTTTACCACAAGTGCCGAAAGCAGTTTTATTTGCTAAAAAACAAGAAGGTGTCCGAAAAGATGTCGAGCGTGCTTTTGGAGTCCTGCAAGCTCGCTTTGCCATTGTTAAAAATCCGGCGCTGTTCTGGGATAAAGATAAAATTGGAAAGATTATGAGAGCGTGTATCATACTCCATAATATGATAGTAGAAAATGAACGAAGTACATACACTCAGTATAATGTTGAAGAGTTCATCGAAGGAGAAGATAATGGAAGCTCACATGTCGATGGCAATTTCGATAGAGATCACAGAAATGGTGTGGCCCATAGGATGGTTGCAGAAGCAAGAATTCGTGATAAAACAACGCATCAACAACTGAAACATGATTTGGTTGAACATATATGGCGTAAATTTGGGCATGAGTATGACAACAACTAAGCTCGAATGCTTCTTTTGTTTATTTTACTAATATTTAGTTTCATGTTTTTTAAAAAAAATTATGTTTAAAATGTTATCTTTTATTCTGTTTATGAAATAAAACTTTTTTTAATTTTAATAAAAATTGTTAAAAAAATTTAAGCAACCAAAAATAAGAGACTAGCAATGGAGGAGCAAAATAATGAAATTGCTTACCCAAGTCTCTTTACCATAATTTACTACTAAAATATTACTTAGCAACCCATAATGAGTTGCAAGGATAAAGATGCTCTTATACGTATATTTATGCAGATTGATATACTATTTCTTTGCTTCTTTCAAATTTGTACTTTTTAATAGAGAAACTTACTTTGTCTCTTTCAATTTTTTTTTGGTTTGACTACCTTTCTTTCAGCTTTCTTTGTCGCCACATTTTCTAAATTCAGTACCATAATTTTTCCTCGACCACCCTTACCACCATTTTCCTATAGGCCATAATGATAAACCGAGTGTGATTTTTGATTAATAAATTAATTAAATTAAACATAACCATAGATCTGTTCATCTGTAGCCCAATCCTACAATAAATCCACGCTTAATGATTTTTCCTCCTTTTCTTCTAATTAGGTTTTGAAATTAACATAATTAAGTTTTTAACTTGTTTCTCGTGGTTTTCCATTTAAATGTTTTGTTTTGAACTACTGATACTATAACCTTGTTTTATGTGACAATGAATTTAGACCGTGTATATATATAGGAAGTTGAAAGGACATAATTGATAAAAATTCCCACAGTTTTCGGAAACGATTCTTGTTTTGTTGTTAAAGTGAACACGTACTCTTGTATCTCTTCTTCGCATGGGTTTCTTCTTTGGTCTAACCTAAAACAACAAGGAATTATAATTAAAAAAAATAATAATAACGAGGAATTCTAATTAAAAGGTAAGTTTGTATTCGTTTCTTTTGTAAGCTAACCAATGTAATAATTGAATCTACTAAAATATATAGACACTAATAATTTGCCCTAAAACACACAGAAAGAAACATATATAGAACGAATGGAAAAAAATAATAACAAGGACTTATAATTGAAAGTAAGAAGTTTAAATTGCTTTCCACAGTAGATTTAGCTTGTTCTAGTTGCTTTCATAAACAAAAAATTGCTTTGTTATCCTATGAAAACATTAACAATTGAGTCTACAAAAACATATACGCACTAATAATTTGCCCTAAAAGCACCTAAAACAATCAGAGATACAACGTTCAAAACTGGAAATAAATGAAGGGTAGCGAGACAAAGAGAGAGAGAGAGAGAGATAGTGGGTGTACTTCTTCTTCTACGCATTGTCCTCCAGTCCTCCTTAAATATCTTCATCACTTCGTCTTCTTCATATATAAATTTATCTTTGTTAAGGAAACAACAACAAACGAACCTCTCTTTTTTTCAAAAAAAAAAACAAACGAACATCTCTCTCTCTAAACTCTCTCTCTATACACAAATCTGTGGAGTCTGCATGACACTGGTGCTAATAAGAAACGCAGCGGCAGCTTTCAGATGATAATTGATCGCTTATTAATTCAGCGACAGTTACGACTCAGTTGCGACTCATTTCAGCGACTTTACTAACCGTATCAGCGACATTTTTTTATCTCATCACCTTCATCGTAACGTCTTATTTCTTGCCGCTGCGATGGTCCCCTGAACAGAGCCATGATTCGGGTCATTCTTGCTCTTCTCTTAGTCATAGTCCCAAGACTCCCAACCGCGCAGTCAGATAATAAAATTCTGGTAATGTTTCTTTACTTTTTTTTTATGTTTCTTTAACTTAGGGTTTAAATGTTTTTTCTGTTTGAAAAAACTTAGGGTTTAAATGTTACACATATATCTTGGGAGATAACTTTAGATTATACAAATATGTTTTTTAAGGCTTCCGATGGAGACACCGTAGAATGCGTCGACCGGAATAAGCAACTGGCTTTTAACAATTATCTGTTACGAAACCACAAAATCCAGGTAGTTCTTCATTTATGTTTTGATTCGCGATAACAATTATCTTTAAATTCATATGTTGATCCAATATTATTTTATTGTAAACAAAATACAGGAAACACCATCAGAATATCCTATTACGAAGAAGGTGCAAAAGAAAAGCAACTGGCCAACTTCCGAAGCTCAAATTAGCACGGCAAAGTGTGAGTTCGGAACAGTGCCGATACGACAAAAAGAGGCTACTTCGAATCATCAGAGAACCCCCGAAACTGGCACCAATTCTGCGTTTACTCCCCAACACGAGGTATTTAAACCTACATTTGCTCTTATATATTTGCAATAAATATTTAGATGACACTATTCACTTATATTTTTTTTTTGTAACTTATATTCACTTATATTTTTGTAACTTGTAAGTATAGTAAGACTACGGTTTTCTGGGTTTGTCTTAAATTCTACTATTTACAACGGAAGAAAGATTATGAATTTCACATTTTTAATAGATTTAAAAGTTCTGTGGAAAGGATCGATATTCTCTGAATCAGGTACATGAAATGGACATAAATGGTAACAAGACTTTTCGATTCCCTATCAAATGTTGTAGTGTAAAAGATTGTCGAACCAATCCTAGGTGATTCTAAAGCAAAGGGAATGCAAGACCATGCTTAATCTAAGTGCAATCAATAAGTGGAGTGAAGTGAAGTAAGAACTAGAGTAGAAATGCAATAAAGAAATGATCTTTGTTTCTCAATATGAAGCAAGAGGACTCATGGGATTAGGGAATTGACATTGGGTGATCAAGTTTCAATCTAAAGGTGGCAGCTTTTCAATCAATCTATCAACCTTAAGCCTAGACACAATCCTAAACAAACTCTATCTCTAGATGAATGTTCATTTGCTAAGGCAACTCAAACATCAAATCCCTTTGGTTGAATGTTACAAAAGCAATCATGGAGAACAAGTCTACTAGCCATCTTAACACCTTTAACAACAAATCTCTTTGGCAAAGTATGTTAAAAGCTTAGGAGAGTTGGTTCAGGCATTTCATCAAACACCTTGTGGGTGGGAAATGCCTAAAGCTCAACTTTTGAGAGGCCAACTCAAAAGATGCATTGAGAACACTCTACTAGCAAGGAACAAGAGAGATCTATACTAAAACACCTTAGATCTAGCTTAATCACCCTTAGTCTCCCTAATCCATGAATCCAAAAGGAGTCTACTCACTAATCTTCATGATTAACCTTAAACCCATGGTTGATTTAAGAGAAATCATGTTGAGAAGCAAGTTTAATCCAACAATCACAAAGAAATAAGAAGAAAAAAGACTAAAGATTCAATCTTTCTTCAAGGTTTCAATGTGTTCTTAAGAGAAAACAAGATCATCCCATCATTAGGGTCTAAAGAGTATTTATAGTAGCCTAAAAACGAGCTGGGTCGACCCAACAAACCTGGGTTGACCCAAGATAATTTGGTTAAAATTTGGTAAAAACAGATGTGAATATTTTTTCTAAGTATCACAGCTGGTTTTTGACGCGTCCAATAAGCCGCTGGAGGTGCAAAAAGCCGCTGTGACATCACAGCTGGTTTTTGACGCATCGTCACTTGGCCACTGCGAGAAGTCGAAGTTGGACAGGGAGGGAGTTATTTTCCCAGCTGGTTTTTGACTTGGTACATTACACCGCTGCAGAAGGCCGCTGTGACACTTAGGCTCCATTTCGTTTCTCGACCAAAATCACTCTTTTTGCATCAAATCAAGCTCTAAATGCTTCCAACTCACCAAATGACATCTCCATCACCTAATATAGACAAATGTAGTGCAATGCAACCTAAATATGCCTAAATGATGATATAATGATAAATATGCACACAAAATGATACTTAAAAACATGCAAATTCATAAGATATCAACTCCCCCACACTAGTCCTTTACTTGTCCTCAAGTAAACTTTTCAAAACTCAAGGAGGAGAGATATAAAGATGGGAGCTTATAACCAAAAGAAACACTCATAGCACTCAACTTGACATCCTAAAGAAACATAGCAAATAGCATGAGCAAACTCTCTTATTAAACTCTAGCTTCTCAAGGCCTATTAATACTCTTATGCCTCTACACAAGATGCAATGCTTATCAATTAACATGCTCCCTTAACCAGCCCTCACATTGATTCACACACACACAAACTAGGTGAGGTCTCACAAATGGGCACATGATCTCAATCATTTGGCTAGGTGATCAAATGGTCTAATATGGATGAAAAGGAGGGTTCAATGCATTATTTTAAGGTGGCAATCGCTCAAGAATCAAGGAGCTTGATCATTATGCAAAATTTATCTAAGACTAGGAGCAATTCATGCATACATGGATCCATCCTCATCATTCTACCCATTCCTAAGTGATTACAAATTCTACACCCCTTTCATTCATCTTATACCCCAAAATAACAAACACTCACATCACTCACCCAATGAACAACTCTCTTTTCTTATGACTTAACCACTAAGGACCTCTTATTCATTTTTCTAAGCTCTAACTCTTTTTATTTTCTCTTCCCCACTATCTTTTTGAATCATTTTTCTTTTTTTTTTCTTTTTTTTATATATATATATATAGGGGGAATGTCTCAAACAATACAAACTAGAGCTTTCTTTTCTTTCTATTCTAGGTCCTTAGGGCTTTTCTTTCTCATAACACTCTATCGCTCATCTTTCTCACACCCCAAACCCAAGACATTAAACTTTTAAGAAACATACACCCACTCACCATCCTAGAAGCTAGCTCAAATGATGACCCTATGCTAGCAAGAGATGAGAACAAATCCATGTCGCTCCCAATACTCTCAAGATTTTGCAGATGACAAACTATCAAAAGAAGCCTCACTCATACAAATCAATGCGGGCTTCAAAGAATGGTAAGGGTTTTAGGGTAAGGGAGTGCCATTTGGGTTAACAAAGAGTGGTACAACAGAAAAGATAACCCAAATGTGTATGAGATCCATGATCAAGTATGCAAATGCCCATATGCAAGAGAGATTAAGTTCATTTAAATCAAGATTCAGGTTGAAGCTGGTTTCAAGAATAATGCCAATATCAAGCAAGCAAACATGTTTCAAGAAGAGTTTTCAAAGCTCGAAGCGTGCAATGTTTTAAAGAGATGCCTAAGCTACTTGATATGTTTAATTAGGGTGTCAAATTCAGGGCAAACAAGTGTTCTTTACAAGGCATTATCTAACAGCTGCTCCATATGCAAGTGAATGCAATCTATATGGTCTAGACTCAATCCTAAGAATGCAAGTGATGCAATTATATGATTTTTATGCATTTTTCAAAATTTTAATTTTAATTTTTTTTTTATGGTTTTTTCTATGCATATATGAATGTACAATGCAATGCATGAGACTCACAATCAACAAAACAAACATGATTAAATACTTGGTACCTCCCCCACACTTAAATCACACAGTCTCTGTGTGAATAAGAGAGAAGAAGATACCGAAAATATGATAAAAGCAATGGTATGTACAAAGAAGGGCTGGAGTGATACCTCAAGTGGAGAGTGAAGTGTGGTAATGGGTGTCTAGAGCTTGAGCTTTGAGATGGCCTGAAACTTCTGCCACACTTATTGAAAACATAAAAAAATGAAATAGCAAATTTATATACAAGGATAACCATGGGAATTCCTCCCAAGTGAGCTTGTTTTGAGTCACTAGCTTGACTACCTTTTCTCTTATACTAGTAAGAAGGAGGATCCTTCCCACCTTCAAGAGTGATGGTGAGGACCTGAGAGAGGAGCTCTTGGAGCTTGATGGGATCGTTTTGAAGCTGAGGAGTGATGATGGCCTTTGCACTTGAGAATGGCTTGGACCTACCCTTGCACTTGACCTTGTACTCAATGACTCCATCCTTGAGCTTCATTGGGTGGAGAGTGAGAGTGTGAGGAGTCTTATCAAGAGGTGGAGGATGAGGTTCTTTCACTATCTTCTTCTTGTCATGAGCAGCCTTTGTGGCTCTACTCACCTCCTCCTTTTTAGCACTTTCCAAGTGCTCAACACATAGCTCTCGAGAAGACTCTCCAATAAGACCTTCTTCCTTACAAACATCCACTTCAGCTTGGGTATTCTCAATGGATGGTTCTTCACAAGTGATTGTTCCACAATACCCAACATCCATTGAAGACTGAATTGGGTAGGAGACATCTTTGTTCACATTGAGGAGTGTGACCTTCTTGTTTGGGAAGTCAATGCAAGCTCCAACTGTTGTGAGAAATGGAGTGCCAAGGATCAAAGGAACTCTCTTCTCAATTGCCATCTTCAGAACAGTGAGGTCTATAGGAATGGTGCATGCTCCAATCTTTAAAGGGAAATCCTTGATGAGGCCAATGGGGGTTGTAGAAGATGAATCCCCAAACATGAGAGAAGATGTGTTTGGCTTCATGCTCTCAATACCAAGACTTTTCACCATTTCCAATGAGATCACATTCACACTTGCACCAGAATCAACCAAAGCATCATTCATAGTGATCTTACCAAGGGAGCAAGACAATGTGAACTTCCCTTGAGACTCTAGCTTAGAGAGGGACTGTGGAGGGACTGGTGGATCAATCTTCAAAATGGAGATGTCCAAAAGCTCAGCCACTTCTGCTTGGTGGTGTAGAATGTCCTTGATGAGCATCATTTGGACATGAGCTTCACGCATACCGGAGATTTCTGGGAGCCTGACCCCAACATCACTAAGATCTTTTCTGAACTTGGAGATAACCTTCTTCTGAGCTTTGGTGAGGACCCTTTGTGGAAATGGGAGTGGGACCTCATATGGTGGTAGCTCAACCTCAGGAGCTTCTTCCAGCTTGGTCTCTTTCAGCTTGTGGTCAGCTCTCCTTTCTACCGGTTTCTCAGCCTTAGGCTCAGCTCTCTGCAAATTCGTTGCTTTAACCTTCCTTTCAGCTTGTACCTGAACCCTTTCCATAACTTTATCCACCATCTGTGCTTCAGCGGTTGCTACAACCAATTTTTCAACTTTCCCAAACACTAGCTTCTCAATCTCATCTACCTCTTTCTCATAATCACTCAGCTCAATCTCTGAAGAAGTAGTAGAGATGATAACATTGCAAGACTCCTTGGGATTCTTTTCTGGTTTCCCTGGTAGAGATCCCATTGAGCTCTTGGAAGATGATGGCATAGAGGCGACCTGACTCTCCAAAGTGTTGAAGCGAGATGCAAGTTGTAAGAACTTGTTGTTGAGGTCAGAGTAGTTCCCATCAATCTTTGTGTGGATGTTCTTGAACTCATAAACCATTGTCTTCTCATTTCTGGCTTGAAATTCCAAGAGTTTCTTGAACATAGAATCCACACTTGAATCTGAAGCTGGAGCTTGAGAAGAACTGCCTTGAGTTTGAGTAGACTGATTATTTTGGCTGCTGAAACCAGGAGGGTAGCTTTGTGTGGCCTGGTATCCTCCTTGCTGATTGTTGTAGTGAGGTCTTTGCTGGTAGTTGTTTTGCTGAAAGTTGGGCTCCTTTCTGTACCATGTACCATTGTTGTTGATGAAGCAAAGCTCTTCTTGCCCTTCCAAACCATCAACTTCATTCACCTTAGGAGGAAACTCTTGACTAGGATCACCAACAAAGCTAACCTGCTCCTTCTTGGATTGGTTGGAAAGAACCAAGTCCAACTTATCTTGCAAGGACTTGATATCTTTCTTTGTCTGCTGGTCATCCCCTCTGTTGGCTCTATCATACTCCTCATTGTAGACTGAGTCACTCTTTGCCATGTTCTCCACCAGCTCCTCTGCATCCTGCACAGTTCTGCCCAAAAAGAAACCATTACTAGCAGTGTCAAGCCTGTTTCTGCAAGATGGGAGAACTCCTCTGTAGAAAGTGCTAAGCAAGCTCTCCTTGCTGAAACCATGAGGAGGACATTGAGCTTGGTAGTCTTTGAATCTCTCCCATGCCTCATTGAAGCTCTCTAGATTCTTCTGCTGGAAACCAGAGATCTCATTCCTTATCTTAGCTGTCCTTGAGGTAGAGAAGAATTTCTCCAAGAAGGCTTCCTTACATCCCTCCCAAGTGGTGATAGTGTCACTTGGGACAGACCTCTCCCACTGATGTGCCTTGTCTCCCAAAGAGAAGGGAAACATCTTCAGCTTGAATGCATCTTCAGAGACACCATTTGTCTTGGACAAACTACAATACTGATCAAACTTGTACAAGTGATCAATAGGATCTTCAGCTGCCAGGCCATGAAACTTGTTGTGCTCAATGGTGTTGAGTAGCCCTGACTTGATCTCGAAGTTGTTGTTCTCCACAGGTGGTGCTCTGATTCCCAACCTATGACCATGAATGTGAGGGCGATCATAGGTTCCAATGGCGCGAGCTTGGCGCTGTGGGTGTTGTGGTCGAAGGTTGGCAGCTCCTTGACCATTTCCCTCTTGGGCAGCTCCCAAAGGGATCTCTCCATCTTGATTCTGGTTCTGATGGTGAGCCATATCAAAACCCAATCTGTTGAAATGAGCCTGTTGCTCCTCTTCTCTCCTTCTTCTTCTATTCTCTCTTTCCAAAGCCCGGATGTCTGGTACTAGAGGAGTGAGGTTTGTAATCCCTCTACTTCTCAAGTTCATACACCTGAAATAAAAAAGAAAGAGGAAAAAGCAGAGCCAATATCACAATAACAATAAAAATGACTTAGTCTCAAGCAAATGACTAAATCCCAATGTCAAAATCACAATAGAACTTGGCAACGGCGCCAATTTGGTAACAAGACTTTTCAAGTCCCTATCAAATGTTGTAGTGTAAAAGATTGTCGAACCAATCCTAGGTGATTCTAAAGCAAAGGGAATGCAAGACCATGCTTAATCTAAGTGCAATCAATAAGTGGAGTGAAGTGAACTAAGAACTAGAGTAGAAATGCAATAAAGAAATGATCTTTGTTTCTCAATATGAAGCAAGAGGACTCATGGGATTAGGGAATTGACATTGGGTGATCAAGTTTCAATCTAAAGGTGGCAGCTTTTCAATCAATCTATCAACCTTAAGCCTAGACACAATCCTAAACAAACTCTATCTCTAGATGAATGTTCATTTGCTAAGGCAACTCAAACATCAAATCCCTTTGGTTGAATGTTACAAAAGCAATCATGGAGAACAAGTCTACTAGCCATCTTAACACCTTTAACAACAAATCTCTTTGGCAAAGTATGTTAAAAGCTTAGGAGAGTTGGTTCAGGCATTTCATCAAACACCTTGTGGGTGGGAAATGCCTAAAGCTCAACTTTTGAGAGGCCAACTCAAAAGATGCATTGAGAACACTCTACTAGCAAGGAACAAGAGAGATCTATACTAAAACACCTTAGATCTAGCTTAATCACCCTTAGTCTCCCTAATCCATGAATCCAAAAGGAGTCTACTCACTAATCTTCATGATTAACCTTAAACCCATGGTTGATTTAAGAGAAATCATGTTGAGAAGCAAGTTTAATCCAACAATCACAAAGAAATAAGAAGAAAAGAGACTAAAGATTCAATCTTTCTTCAAGGTTTCAATGTGTTCTTAAGAGAAAACAAGATCATCCCATCATTAGGGTCTAAAAAGTATTTATAGTAGCCTAAAAACGAGCTGGGTCGACCCAACAAACCTGGGTTGACCCAAGATAATTTGGTTAAAAGTTGGTAAAAACAGATGTGAATATTTTTTCTAAGTGTCACAGCTGGTTTTTGACGCGTCTAATAAGCCGCTGGAGGTGCAAAAAACCGCTGTGACATCACAGCTGGTTTTTGACGCATCGTCACTTGGCCACTGCGAGAAGTCGAAATTGGACAGGGAGGGAGTTATTTTCCCAGCTGGTTTTTGACTTGGTACATTACACCGCTGCAGAAGGCCGCTGTGACACTTAGGCTCCATTTCGTTTCTCGACCAAAATCACTCTTTTTGCATCAAATCAAGCTCTAAATGCTTCCAACTCACCAAATGACATCTCCATCACCTAATATAGATAAATGTAGTGCAATGCAACCTTAAATATGCCTAAATGATGATATAATGATAAATATGCACACAAAATGATACTTAAAAACATGCAAATTCATAAGATATCAATAAATACAATGGCCCGTTTCCATTTTTGTAAGAACTCACATGTAAAAGAGACCCGAATTTTATCGAAACACACGTAAGAGTGGTCCACCAATATTCTTATATTTTGGCTTAAGGCCAAGTTTTTTTTGGTAAAAAATGATTTTTTAACAAAAAATAAAACTTTAAAGTTGTCAGCTGTATAATTCTTAAGGCCAAGGTTTTTCACAAAATAGCTCGTATTAGGCCAAAATTTCATAAAACAACTCAAATTTTATTTTTATATACGAAAATTATAAAAGTAATACTAAAAACTCATGATAAAAACACTACTAGAAAACTGCCGGATTCTGAGGGAAATTCCGAGGGACTATGTGTCCGTCGGAATATTCCCACGAAATTCCGAGGAAATTCCGAGGAAACACAATTTTCGTGTTTCCTCGGAATTTCCTCGGAATTTTCCGAGGAAATTCCGACGGACTGGTAGATCCCTCGGAAATTTCCGAGGAAATTCCGAGGGATAATAGAGCCGTTGATTATTCCGAGGAAATTCCGACGGCAACGGCTAGTTGGTCGGAATTTCCTGGGAATGTCGTGGGAAATATCGGCAGATTTAATCTATAAATGCAAGCACCCCTCATCCTCTTCATTCACTACATATCTTCATCCTCTCTCATTCTATTTTGCACACACGAATCTGATTGAAAAAATCATGTCTTCTTATAATTATCATCGCTCTTGGATAGATCGACCTCATATGGATCCGAACACGAGATTGCTTACGCCAGAGTTCGAAAATGGTCTAAAGGAATTCATGGGGAAAGCTCTCAACCAACCGGAAGCTAAATCAGGTATGTTAAGATGTCCTTGTTCTACTTGTAAAAATAGGAAGGTTATAAAACAGTTAGATGTTTGGACTCATCTATATACTCGAGGGTTTACACGGAGTTACAAAATTTGGTATCATCATGGGGAAACTGATTATGAATATGGTAGTACTAGCGAACCTCAACCTGCGGTTAGGTTAGAAGAACCAATTAGAATGGACGTAGATTATGGTGTAGGTACTGAGCAGATGGTAAATGATCATTTTAGAGGGGAAGATTTACCCAATACACAAGCTAGGAGATTTTATGATATGTTGGATGCTGGAAAGCAACCTTTGTACGAAGGTTGCAGAGATGGTCATTCAGCTTTATCATCTGCAACAAGACTGATGAGCATTAAATCCGATTATAATTTGGCTGAAGACTGTGTGGATGCGATTGCTGATTTTGTAAAAGGTGTTCTACCTGAGGATAATGTTGCTCCTGGTTCATACTACGAGGTTCAGAAACTGGTAGCTGGTCTTGGTTTATCGTACCAGGTAATAGATGTATGCAGGGATAACTGCATGATTTATTGGAGGGCGGATGAGCAGCTGGATGCATGCAAATTTTGTGGAAAGGCTCGTTATAAAGATACGGGTGGAAGAGTTCCAGTGCCATATAAAAGGATGTGGTATTTGCCATTGACGGAAAGGTTGCAGAGGTTGTATATGTCCGAACGCACAGCGCAACCAATGAGATGGCATGCGGAGCATTCAACGGATGGTGAGATTAGACATCCTTCAGATGCAAAAGCTTGGAAGCATTTTCAATCGACCTATCCAGAATTTGCGTATGAAAGAAGAAATGTCTACCTTGGATTATGTACGGATGGTTTCAGCCCATTTGGGAAGCATGGGAGACAATATTCTCTATATTCGAAGATGAACCAGAGATTGGAGAGTTTCACCAAGATCCAGATTCAGATTCATCTGGTGGTGATGATGGTGACTCGGGTTCAGAGGATGAACCAGAGATTGGAGAGTAGTATAGTTTTTTTTTTTTTTTTTTTTTTTTTTTTTCAGAATTCCGAGGAAATTCCGAGGATCTTGAGGGTTTCCTCGGAATTTCCTCGGAATTTTACCTTGTAAAATCAGATTTTAGGGATTTGATTTTAGGGTATAGATTCCTAGGAATTTCCTGGGAAAATTCCCAGGAAATTCCGACGGATATCAGCATTTCGTGGGAAATTCCTGGGAATTTTCCCAGGAAATTCCTAGGAATTCAGCATTTCGTCGGAATTTCCTGGGAATTTTCCCAGGAAATTCCTAGGGAATAAGGATTTAGAATCGAAAACACCAATTTACGGTTCCCAGAAGACTTACGTAAGCCTTAGTAAGTGTCTTCAATTGATTATGGGACAAGACATTGGTGTTGTACCAATTAATGGCCACTTTTCCGATTGTTGCACCGAGATCCCCAAACAGCAATGCAAGATAAACACTTATACACTTTAATGAACCTAAACGACAATACTTATACTCGATTCAATCATTTTGTAATTTGAATGTTTATTTGTCATGTACTATCAATATAAGTCTTGAGAAAACTGCCAAATTGTTCAAGGAACGGTCTAAAGTTTGTAAATTATTAATCCGAACCCCTAAACTATGGTTCCTCGGAATTTCCTGGGAATTTTCCCAGGAAATTCTGAGGAACCATAGGATTCCTAGGAATTTCCTGGGAAATTTCCCAGGAAATTCCGAGGAACCCATAATTCCGAGGGAATTCCGACGGAATTCCTGAATCCCTCGGAATTCCGTCGGAATTCTGGTAAACCGGTTCGTAAACCGAAAATTCCGACAGAATTCCGAGGGTTTCATTTTCCGTCGGAATTTTCGGGGTAAAACCAGATCTGCGGATCTTCTTCCCCATTTCTCTCTTTTCTCTCTTTTCCCTTGGCGATTTCCGGCTCCTCCTCCTCTCCCTTGGCGATTTCCGGCTCCTCCTCCTCTCCCTCTTGATATTCTGGCTCCCCCTCCACCCCCACTCCCCTAATCTCTCCCTCCTCCATGTAAGTTCTCTTCTCCCCCTCTCTTATTAGTTCTAGGTTAGATTTTAGGGAATTTTGTTAGATTTTAGGGAATTTGAGTAGATTAGGTTTTAATTAGAATTAGGGTTTGATTAGGTTTGATTAGGATTAGGGTTTTGATTAGGATTAGGGTTTTGATTAGGATTAGGGTTTTGATGTTAAGTTTTGATTAGATTTTAGGGTTTGATTAGGTTTTGATTTTAGATTTGATTAATTTTAGGGTTTCAATTTTTTAGTAATTATTTTGGCTACTTTATAATTTATAAAAATTTTATAAGTCATTTAATAATTATTTTAGTTAATTTCAAAATTTTTAAAAATTTAAAAAGTCATTTTATAATTATTTTAGCAAATTTCATAATTTATAAATAATTTTAAAAGTCATTTAAAAATTATTTTAGCAAATTTTATAATTTATAAATAATTTTAAAAGTCATTTAATATTTTTTTAGATATTTTGAAATTTATAAATAATTTATAAGTTATTTAATAATTCTTAAGACATTTTTTAATTTATAAATCATTTTAGCTGTTTTTATAATTTATAAATATATATTTTAAAAAATAAATTTTATTGACGCCACATCTACTGAGTCCACTGCCCTCTCTCAAGTCCGAATCAACGAGCTTCTTGAATCGGTAAGATATTTTGTAAATATCAATTTACTTATTAATTTTAAAATTTTTTTCTATGATTAAGATTTTAAATTTTCTTTTTCAGGCGATTCCAATGACCAGAGTGCGAGGGCTCGATCTCGTCGGGCCCCACCGCGAGGCCGCGCTACTTCGACGACCCCTTCGGATTCTCGGGAGAAGATGGCGGCTCAAGAGAGAGCTAGAGAGGCAGACAGGAGGCGGAGTGAGAAGATGATGGCGGCCTTCATGAGGCAATTCCCGGACCAGAACTTCGACGTCGACGAGGACGAGTAGTTCTAACTTTAATTTATGTTTTAAACTTTATTTTTATTTTCTGTTTTGTATGAATATTACTTTTGAACTATTTATATTATGTTTTTTATTTTAATTTTCAATTTAATAATTAATTTTCGAATTTAATAATTAATTTTCCAATTTAATTAATAAGAAATAAATTAATATTTATTTATTAATATAAATTATATTTTACGAAAATTCCGAGGAACGAAGGCCCTCGGAAATTTCCGAGGGAAGTGTTCCTCGGAATTTTCCGAGGGAGTCTTCCGTCGGAAAATTCCGAGGAATATTCCCTCGGAAAATTCCGAGGAACAATTTCCTCGGAATTTTCCGAGGGAATATCCCTCGGAATATTCCGAGGGAGAGTTCCTCGGAATTTTCCGACAGTGTTTTCCGAGGGACATTCCCTCGGAAAATTCCGAGGGATATTCCGACAATGGGATCACCGTAGGTGTTCCTCGGAATTCCCTCGGAAAAAGTCTCCGTCGGAATTTCGTCACAAATTTCCGAGGGAATTCCGACGACTTACGTTATTCCGACGATATTATTCCGACGGATCATTTCCTGGGTTTGTCGTCGGAATACGTGAATTCCGACGACATTCCGAGGATATCTTCCCTGGGAATCGAGCAGTTTTCTTGTAGTGAAAATCTCAAAGTTTATATATATATGATTTAAGGCCTCAATTTGTATCAAGTATTTCATATTATTGTTGGGCGGGGTCTGTGTCTTTTTTGTATAGACTGATTTGAGAACTAATGCTTTTTCCTATTAAATGGATTAGTAGTATATATGTTCGAGATTAACGGTATTGAGATATATTTAATTGATGATAGTATGCGGAAGCATCTGTGCATGCCCCGCCGAAGCTATACGGTACCAGAGCCACCATCAACTTGTGGAACCCATTTGTTGAAGATAGTGCAACTGAATTGAGCATATCCCAAATATGGCTTTCCTCGGGGGACTATGAGACAAATGATCTTAATACCATTGAAGTAGGGTGGCAGGTATAACTTTTATCTAGTTGTTACTTATCATTTAATTTACTCTGATCATTTGGTTTAGTCATATATATATATAGTTGTTACTTTTATATAGCTTATATATATATATATATATATAGTCATATATTTATAACTTTTATGTAGTTGTTACTTATCATTTAATTTACTCTGATCATTTGGTTTAGTAATATATATATGTGTGTGTGTTAGTTCAATAATATTTTTAAAACTATTCAACCATCTAGGTATGTCCGGGGCTATACAACGACAGCAAAACAAGATTTTTCATCTATTGGACGGTACGTCGTCTGATTTTTATCAATTTTGCCTTATATATATTACTAGATCTTGACCCGCGCTTTGGAAGCGCGGGATATTTTACGATGAAAAATTTCATTAATAACTTATATTTTGGTAATTTTTAAAGAATGTATTTAAAATATTTTTGCATTTAAATCAGTGTTTTTAAATCCAGCCCGATTGTGATTATACCGGTTAATCCGAAGATCTGATAATTCAATTTAGATTTTTTTTAAAAATCATATTAAAAAAATCACAAAAATCCGAGACTAACCGATTGAACTGATGGATGACCGATATGTAATCTGATTTGATTTAAATTGTAATAGTTTCATAATTTGTAATCTTATAATCCAAATTTTAAAGTTCATTATTTTGCAATTTATGAATTATGACATTTTTACAAAATTTTAAAGAGAAAATGATAGATATAAAATAACAAAGATTAATAACTAAGATTAATTACTAAAAATATTAGTTATTTTATAAAAATATAGTGTTTGGAAACATTGATAGTAGTATAAAAATATATTGTTTGGAAACATTGATAGTAGTATAAAGAAATAAGTATATTGTTTGGAAACATGGATAGTAGTATAAAGAAAAGAATATTAGTGATTTAATGTAGGTTTAACTATAAAGTATAAAAGTGTATTTAATTTAAAAACTTACAAAATAAATGTTAGGTCCAACAGAATGTTTCTGTTTTAATAAGATAGATTATAACTATAAATTTATCATAGTAATTCCAAATATTTTGTTAATTAACCCATAGTGATACTACACGTAATGGGTTAAGTTAACTTAATAATTAAAAGACTAGCCGAATATATGTTAAATCTAGTCAATTTGTTCATAGTTCTGAAAATCTAGTCTTTAAAATATATACATTACGACAAACCTTTACCACAAATTATAATATTAATAATACTTTATATGACTCGACCACTATTACCCTATAGTTTCAAAAGAAATTTCAGAACTCGCTTTAGATCTGATTTTGTTCTATAGTTCTTTTTTGTTTCATAAGTTATTTCTTACAACTACTATAAACAAACAGGAATTATATATATACCATCTTTTAACGAATTTTTAAAAAACTATGCGTCAAACAAAAAAAAATTATAAAGTATGTTTTAATTAAAAAAAAAGAAATTATACTTTTAATCAAGTAGTCATAAACACTTCTTAAATAATACTTTTTGAGTTCTTTAGTGAATCGAGCTACATCACTTTATGAATTGGGCCTCCATATTTTTGATAACTACTCAAACAAAAAAATATGTATTGGCCATAATAATTAAAATTATGCTTTCTAAAAATACGTCCTAAAGAGTAACGTATCGATAATTTTAATCAAGGAATTAGACAAAAATCTAGAATGAGTTAGAATAGCTCATTACCGAAAACCCGAGCAACGAACATGGATCCATAATATGTTTTACGTATACTGCATATATATTATAAAGATTATCCATTTTGATTTCTGTTGGTTAGTGATCTAAGCTTTATCTGTTGTTTCTGTATTAATCTTGGTTAGGTTGCTCGGTTTAGTTAGGATTGTGATTTGGAATTGATTAAGTCCGGTTATGTATCGGTTTTAGTTTAATTGCTTTCCGGTTAGCATTGTAAGTCCTTGAGTATAAAAGGACGGAGAGAGAGAGAGCCTGTGTAAGCTGAGCTAAATCAGATAGAAAGAGAGAGTGAGATCACAGCGGTTGTAGTTCGAGTCACCTCCGGTTTGTGGCGGTGACATCATCTTGTTCTAGTGGATTTGCCGGCCGAGTCTGGCTCCAGAGGATTAGTTCTCCATATCGGAGAGATACCTCTGGGTGAACAAACCCTGTGTACTTTCTATTGTCTTTCTTTCGAGTTCTTTGATCAGTTAGATCGGAAGAGTTAGCGAGGTCAAGAGAAGATCAAACAGATCGATATAGAGAGGTTGATTCATCTCGAATCAATCGGATAGTTTCTCAACAAGTGGTATCAGAGCCTCGGTTGTCAAAGATCGAGGGCTTGGCGATGGTGACGACAAAGACGATACGAGCGGAGGTGGAGCTGTTCGACGGTACCGGCGACTTCTCGTTATGGACAATTCGGATGATGGCTCACTTCGGTGTATCGGGGCTCAAGGAAGTAGTACTCAGCGATAACTTCGAGATCGAAGTTCCGGTGACTAAAGAAGAAGGCAAGAAGGTCGACGATGACGATGCTGGTCCAGCAGAAACGAAGGTGATTCTTGATCCGATTAAGCTTGAGAAGGACGAAAAGGCGAAAGACATGATCATACTCAACATCGGGAATCAAGTTCTTCGCAAGATCAAGCACTGTACAACAGCAGCTTCGATGTGGTCATCGCTCGAAAGGTTGTATCTATCTAAGTCACTCCCTAATCGCATCTTTGTTCAATCTTTGTTTTATACGTTTAAATGTGATAGCTCTAAGTCTATTGATATAAACGTGGATGATTTTCTTAAGATTGTTGCAGAGATGGGAAGCTTGAGCGTCAGTGTCACTGATGAGATTCAGGCCATCGTCTTCTTGAGCTCGTTACCAGCAAGCTACGACCAACTCAAGCATACACTCAAGTATGGGAAGGATTCTCTAACGCTGGAAGAAGTCATATCGGCTGCCCGGTCCAAGCAGAGAGAGATCCAAGACAGTGGGAAGAATGAGAAAGGAACTGCTTCAGTGCTCTACTCCTCTGACAGAGGGAGACAGAGCAGGCGCGATCATGGTGACTCTCGTGGGAACAAAGGCAGGAGTAAATCTCGAGGGAGAAAGGTCACCTGCTGGTACTGCAAGAAAGAGGGTCATGTCAAAGCGGATTGTTTTGCAAGGAAGAAACGAATGGAGCAAGACAGCGATGGAGAAGCAGGAGTAGCCATCAATCAACTTGATGAGCCGAATGCTCTTGCTGCAGTCGGAGATGATGCAAGTGTGAACTGGGTAATCGACTCAGGTTGCACCCATCACATGACTTGCCACCGTGAGTGGTTCACCGAGTTTGAGGAGATCAAGTCCTCAAAGGTGTTACTGGGAGACTTCCACGTCGTGGAGACTCTAGGAATTGGCACTGTGAAGCTCAACACTCGAGGTGGCACAGTGAAGATGCTGAAGAATGTCAGATACGTTCCTGCACTCAGGAGAAACCTCATTTCTACAGGGACCCTAGATCGACTTGGGTTCAAACATTGTGGAAGTGATGGCAGGATTATCTTCATGAAGAACTCCAAGGTTGCGTTGTGGGGGGCTCTGGTTAATGGTCTTTACATCCTGAAGGGTGAGACTATTGTACCAGAGAGCTGCAATGTAGATGGTCACAAGTTAAACATACCTGTGTGGCACAGTAGACTGGGACACATGAGCTTCAAGAATCTACAAGTTCTCGTGAAGGCTGGAACTCTTACCAAGAAGGATGTCGGTGCAGAGTTCTTCTGTGAGCACTGCGTGATGGGAAAGTCCAAGAGGGTAAGCTTTGGTACTGGAAAGCATAACACTACTAATGTTTTGGAATATGTTCATGCAGATCTCTGGGGCTCTCCAAACGTGCACCCTTCTCTGTCTGGTAACAAGTATTTCTTGTCTATTATAGATGACCATTCGAGAAAGGTTTGGGTTTGTTTTCTTAGGACTAAGGATGAGACGTTCGCTAGCTTTAGTGAATGGAAAACACTTGTAGAGAATCAGGTTGATAGGAAAGTGAAATGCCTTAGGACTGATAACGGTTTAGAATTTTGCAACCATGCGTTTGATGAGTGTTGCAGGAAGTTTGGCATTGTTAGGCACAGGACATGTTCTTACACGCCTCAACAAAACGGCGTAGCTGAACGGATGAACCGCACAATAATGGAGAAAGTGAGGTGTCTCCTAAATGAGTCAGGGCTCGATGAAGAGTTTTGGTCAGAGGCAGCAGCTTTCGCAGTATATGCTATCAATAGGTCTCCTGCATCAGCAATTGAGTTCAAGATTCCAGAAGAGGTTTGGCTCGGAAGGAAACCTGGGTACAAGCATATGAGGAAGTTCGGGTCTGTCGTGTACGTGCATACTGATCAAGGGAAGCTGAAGCCGAGAGCGATGAAAGGTGTGTTGCTTGGATATCCTCCAGGAACTAAGGGCTACAAGGTTTGGCTGTTGGATGGTGAGAAGTGCGTGATCAGTAGGAACGTGAAGTTTTGTGAAGATGTGATGTACAAAGACATAACCAAAAGCGTTGGTGGAAAAGCTTCTGAGATTCAGCAAATGGTTGATACAGATAAACCATCTGTTCAAATACCTGTTCAAGATGAAGCAGAGAGCTCAGGTCAAGGAGGAGCTGCTGCAGCACCAAACCATGAAGACGATTTAGAAGACTTAAACTCAAGGAGAAGAGGACCAGTCAAGCTCAAGTTTGACGAATTATCAGCTTGCTAGAGATCGACCAAGAAGAACAATCATTCCTCCAGCCAAGTTCAACGACTATGATTGTTCTGAAGTTGCTTTTGCGCTATCAATGTTTGAGCTTATGATAGTAGAGGAACCCAAGGATTATGCAGAAGCAAGGGCCAGTAAAGATTGGCGCAAGTGGAGCTTAGCATCTGATGATGAGATGGAATCCTTGATGAAGAATGGGACTTGGGTGTTGGTGAAGAGACCCAAGGATCGAAAGGTTATAAGCTGCAAGTGGCTTTACAAGATCAAGCCAGGAATAACTGCAGATGAACCTGAGAGGTACAAGTCTCGTTTGGTGGCTCGTGGATTTACTCAGAAAGAGGGCATAGATTATCATGAGGTGTTTGCACCGGTTGTGAAGCATGTATCTATCCGAACGTTGCTATCTCTGGTGGTGAATCTAGACCTGGAGCTGGAACAAATGGATGTGAAGACGGCGTTTTTGCACGGGAATTTGGAGGAGGATCTGTACATGGAGCAGCCTGAGGGCTATGAGGACAAGTCTAAGCCGGATCATGTTTGTCTCCTGAAGAAATCCTTGTATGGATTGAAGCAGTCTCCTCGTCAGTGGAACAAACGATTTGACGAGTTCATGATGGCTCACGGTTATAGGAGGAGTCGGAGTGATACTTGTGTGTATACCAAAGAAGTCTCTGATGGTCAGTTCGTATATCTTCTACTCTATGTAGATGATATGCTTCTGGCATCTAAGGATATGCGAGATATCAAGCAGCTAAAGGAGCAGTTGGAGTCAGCATTTGAGATGAAGGACTTAGGTCCAGCCAGAAGAATCTTGGGGATGGACATCTACAGAGATAGAAGCAAGGGCATTCTGCGGTTGTCTCAGTCAGAATACATCAAGAAGGTGGTCAGAAACTTCAGAATGGATGGTGCGAAGAGTTCGTTAACACCGATGGGAGCTCACTTCAAGCTATCTGCGGTAAAGGAGCGTGAGGAAGGCATTGATACTGATGCTATCCCTTATCTGTCTGCTGTGGGAAGTATCATGTATGCAATGGTAGGTTCAAGACCTGACTTGGCGTATGCAGTTGGCCTTGTCAGTCGTTTCATGAGCAGACCGGGGGAGATTCATTGGGAAGCAGTGAAGTGGCTTCTCAGATACATGAAAGGATCAGCAGATGTTCAGTTAGTCTACACGCAAGAGAAGGAGTTCAAGATACAAGGTTATTGCGACTCTGATTATGCCGGGGATAGAGATAGGAGCAGGTCGTTGTCAGGGTATGTGTTCACCATTGGGGGAAATGTAGTAAGCTGGAGGTCTTGCTTGCAACCAGTGGTAGCCTTGTCAACTACGGAAGCCGAGTATATCTCATTGACAGAGGCAGTGAAGGAAGCGATATGGCTGAAGGGGTTGTTGAAGGAGCTTGGCATCAATCATGGTCCAGTTCAAGTGTGGTGTGACTCTCAAAGTGCTATCTGCTTATCCAGGAACGCAGTGTTCCATGAGCGAACGAAGCATATGAGAGTGAAGTATGACTTCATCCAAGATATCATTGAGGAAGGTGAAGTTGAATTGATGAAGATCCATACAAACCGGAACCCAGCTGACATTTTGACGAAGGTGGTTCCGGTGAGCAAGTTTAACGCAGCGTTGAGCTTGCTCAAGGTTACTCAAGCCTGATAAGCTTTGAGTAGGCCAGACGGTGTAGGTGCGGCGGTAATATCCACAGAATGAACAAGCGAAGCCGAAGAGTGAAGCAGAGAATTGATCAGCTCAAGCTTAGCTCAAGGAGGAGTTTGTTGGTTAGTGATCTAAGCTTTATCTGTTGTTTCTGTATTAGTCTTGGTTAGGTTGCTCGGTTTAGTTAGGATTGTGATTTGGAATTGATTAAGTCCGGTTATGTATAGAACCCGGTTTTAGTTTAATTGCTTTCCGGTTAGCATTGTAAGTCCTTGAGTATAAAAGGACGGAGAGAGAGAGAGCCTGTGTAAGCTGAGCTAAATCAGATAGAAAGAGAGAGTGAGATCACAGCGGTTGTAGTTCGAGTCACCTCCGGTTTGTGGCGGTGACATCATCTTGTTCTAGTGGATTTGCCGGCCGAGTCTGGTTCCAGAGGATTAGTTCTCCATATCGGAGAGATACCTTTGGGTGAACAAACCCTGTGTACTTTCTATTGTCTTTCTTTCGAGTTCTTTGATCAGTTAGATCGGAAGAGTTAGCGAGGTCAAGAGAAGATCAAACAGATCGATATAGAGAGGTTGATTCATCTCGAATCAATCGGATAGTTTCTCAACAATTTCTTGCAGAAAATTTTACTATGTGATATATCTTTTGTTTTGGTAAAATATTATGTGATATATCTGAAGGTGACTAGTTAGCTTAGTGGATGAAATGTTTGTATGAACTAAATACAGTATTATTAGTACTTTTATATATACTAATATATGCCAGACTTTTTTACCATATATAAGAAAACAAGCTATACCATTGGAAAATCATACTAATTAAACGACAATAAAGTAAATACAAACTATTCTTTTTCTGAAATAGACAAACTATTAGTTTATTCGAAAAGCTTACGTGTAGCAATTTTGTTTTCTTGAAATAGATCTGATAAAATATAAACTCTTGATTTAAGTTACCAAATAGATAAAATAAAGTTTTTTTTGGTTATTATTAGTTATACCGGACATGGTTAGTTTGAAAAGTATTGCAAAATCATATATACAAAGTGGCGGACCCACATGCAAATTAAAATGGTGGTCACCACTTATTAAGATGTAAGCTTATCATACTTCAATCAATCCAATCGAATTAAAATTAACTTTTGTTGAGTCCGCAATACTGAGTTAACTTTGATTTGGTTACTAATATCCTCCTATACATTAAAAGAGAAGTCACTTTAGTGATTTCTGCTTACGTGGCACTCATACAAGCCACTATCGAATTAATTCTCTTAATTCTATTGGTTCATTTTTTCTAATTTCTTTTTGATTTATTTTAAAATCGACAGAGAAGAATAAACCTAGAACCACTTAATCTAGGCTTCCAAACACTATCATTCTAGAGTTAACCTAAAACCTATTAAATCTAGGCTTTCAAACACTTTCTTTCTTAGAAGTAGTACGAATATATATATATATATATATATATATATATATATATATATATATATATATATATATATATATATTATACTCTTTAGAACATTATTATAAATTATATATACTAACTCTTTAAAACATTAGTACATATATATATATATATATATATATATATATATATATATATTTAAATTTAGTATAAAATATAATTTGGTTTTCAACCTGCGAATGAGAATGGTAAGAAATAGAGTTAAAAATTAGTGTCTTATCATTTATATAATTATTGATAGAAAAACACACATACATATTATACTAAACTATGTTTAAAATTAGTAATTATTTCTTATCCTTTATATAAAATATTTAAATACATTATCGCAGATCGCCAACAGAAAATGTATTTTTTAAAAATACTACATAAAGGCTATTTAAGAATTGAAGGATTAATAAATTATTGTGTGTATGTATAATTGTGAAATCCGCATAAATATTATATAAGTGTATTAAAGAAAAATATATTAAATATTTACCACCAAAAAAAGAAGGATTAAATATTTACCGACCAAAAATCTAGCGATTCTATTGACACATGGCGCTCATACAGAGGTTCTCACGAAAAATCTAGCGATTCTATTGGTCGAATTTTTGTATTTTTCTTTTTGATTTATTTTTGTAATCGAGCTACTAATTGGAAAGTCACATTAATTGTTAATCGCACTAATTATTTCTTGTGCTAGAATCTTAATAAATGTCGACCATTAATTATAACTTGCAGAACAATTTTAATAAATGTCGACCAATCATTAAATGTCTTAATGGCATAATACGTTTTATATCTAATTAGGAAATTTATTATTATTAACATACCTTATTTATATTGATTACTTGCGCAAGTCTCGCATCATATAATATGCATAATCGTTTTAACACTACAAATTTAATATGTTTCCTTTAATCAAACATAATTTAATTTACATACCTTAGTATAACCAATTACTTTCACAAATCTAACAAGTAATATTCTTGGCGTCATTAATACTTTTCACCATCACTTTATATATATAGAGTTCAATGTCGAGTTCAAGCAACACAACCATTCTTTAGTCTCACGCATCTATTGTTTAAGCTTTTTTTATGTTTTTGATCGTTCTAATTTAAATTATATTTTGTGATCCTGAGCAGGTTTATGATCCAAGGGATGATAATCAATACTTAGCTAAAAGACGAACATCATTACTGGTAATTTATTCGAGACTTTTCTTCTCCAATTATTTTGTTCTCTTGTTCTCCACATTGTCTCTCTATCAATCTTTGAGACGAAAAAGTTTTGTTTTGCCACCAAAAAGACCACAAAACTTCCTCCATCCATTCATGATGCATCTCATCAGGTTTGTTCTATCAACTATACAATTTTGTTTTTGTTTCGGGATTGTATACATCTTCAAATCTTTTTGTTATAATCAATATCACTAAATTTGGTGAAACTGATCTTGCAGAGCTGGAGCCTTGGATTTGAGTCTAAGTTTTGGGGTTGAATCTATATGTATTTTATAATATATTTTTTCTTTGTTTTCTTATATGCAGAAATTACAATAAACACCATCATTGACGTTTCGTCACAATTCATTGTTGGAACCTCATCAATGTAATTTCTTTTTTTGTTGATTTTTTGTAGTTTCTTTTTTGTAGTTTCTTTTTTGATTTATTGGTTCTATTGGTTGATTTTTTGGTTGATTTTTTGTAATAACCTCATCAACCAATTTCATGAATGTAATAACCTCATCAACCAAGCGATTCTATGGGCTGATTTTTTGTAATTTCTTTTTTTGATTTATTTTTCTAATCAAGCTACTAATCGGAAAGTTACATTAATTGTTAATCTCATTAATCATAACTTGCGTAAGAATCTTAATAAATGTCGACCATTTAAATTAATTCCTAATCTCATTAATCATAACTTGCGCAAGAATATTAATAAATGTCGACCATTTATTAAATGTATTAATGGCATAATACGTGTAATATTATAACTTTCTCCCAAAAACGTTTTTATTATGTTTATATTATTAATAAAAACTTGATAATATTAATTAAATTCAGTCAATCACTATATATATATATATATAGTATAAAATGAGTCAAATGAAGGCAAAACAATCAAATATATAATTATAAAAATACCAATCATTTTCCAATGAAAATGCGATATCATATATGTGTTATTACTTTTAGAAATTATTATATTTTATATTTTAAACATAATTCTCTTAATCTTATTAGTTGATTTTTTTTAATCATCGACTTAGTATAAAATGAAAGTAACAAATGTATTAATTAGTTTCCTTATTACAATTAGGTATCAAAGTTTTTATGAGAATACAAATATAATAATTACCTTATTATGTATTACTTGCGCATGAATATTAATTAATTGCCTGAATCAAAAAAACGTTATAAGTTTCCTTATTACAAATACGGTAAACCATACACTCTTAATATCATATTGATTACATTGCTTATTGCACAAGTTAATATGAGAACATATTAGGTAGTTTGTTTTTATTAACTTACCTTCCTAATATTAATTACTTGCGCAAGTTAAAATCATCTTATATGTATATCAATTTATGACAATAAAAATATAAAATCTTTCCTTAAAAGATATCAATATTTATTATATGAATATTATCTTGGCGTCATTAATATGAGAACATTCACTTTGTATCTATGGCCCTTCAAACGTTTAGTAAAAATAGATGAGGCTGAGTGTGGAAATTAATTTTAATTTAACTTCAAATTTTCTAGAGAAAATAAATGTTTATAGCTCTTTGAATTATTTTAGAATTTAAACTGGATCAACAGAGAAAACTGATCTTTATATATTAAAATTTAGGCTCTAACTGGTGACCATTGAATTAGGAATAAGAATGAATAGGAAAGGAATGAATAGGAATAAAATTAATGGAATTAAAAGGAATATTTATTATTTTTGTTCCATATCAATTTTGATAAGGAATAATTTTGTTCTATGGTTCCTTAAAATTTAAGGAATGACAAGGAATCAGACGGAACAAAAATTCCCTATAAATGATGTAATTTTTAAGGAATGAGTGGGAATGGATGATTCCCCTTGGTTCTCTATGTCACCAGTTAGAGCCTTAAAGTTTTAAATTTGATCATAGAAAATAGTGATATCAATGTTAAGAGACATTGATGATCCTAGGCTCGATGAACTCTTAGTAGAAATAGATGAGGCTGAGTGTGAAAATTAATTTTAATTTAATATCATATTTTTATACAAAATTAATTTATACAGCTCCTTGAATGATCTCAGATTTTGATATGGGTGACGGAGAAAATGATCTTTATATAAGAAAATTCAAAGCTTAAAATTTGATAGGAGAAAATAGTGATATAATTATGAAAAGATGTTTATGATCCGAGGCTCAATGGACTCTTATAAAAAAAACTGCAAACATGATGCGACTATCCTCATGCGAGAGAGACATTGAAAAACAAATTTAGTTTTCAGATCTCTTAAGCTAATTGAGCATAGTTTTGAGTATATACACGATAAAGGAAAAAATATTTCTCTGATGATTTTGTGGCATTTTTAAAGCCTCATATTTATAATTTTTTCTCTAAATTTGTTTTTTTCTAAAATATGTCAACATTTTTGACTTGGGGGGGGGGAGGGAGAGTGGGAGAGAAATTAGATATTGAAGAACAAATTTGGTTTTATATCTTTGGTTTGAGTGAATTTAAAAATTAATGAATGTAGTTTATGTATATGTTCACAATAAAAAAATATTATTTAACGATTTTGTGTTATTTTATTGAGAGAGAAAGAGATTAGATTTTTTATTACTTAAAGAGTTGGGTCAAGTGTGCTTCTAATAATGGGCTGATATCGACTTGGTCTGAGCTGATTCGGGGATTTTGGATATACCCAAGGGTTTACAGTTTAGTGTTTAGGATTTATCCAATGGTTTATGGTATATCCAAGAATTTAGAGTTTAGTGTTTAGTGTTTAGATTTTTACCCAAGGGTTTAAGCTTTGTCCAAGGGTTTAGGGTATAGTGTTTAATATTTATGATTTACTCTTTTGTGACGGTTTTAAAATTGTTAAAAAAATTCATCTTGTAGCACCTACTAATATTTTTCATTTATTTTAAAAACTCATCATAAATTATTATTATTTTATTTATTATCTTTAAAAAAAGTTGTATATTATTTGGCAAACTATGATTAGTTGGTAATTCACCCAAGAAATATTCATGATAAAATATTAAACTAGGAAACATTCATATATAAATCAAAATTGTGGTAGTTAAAAGATAATCAGTGAATTAAAAGAATGTTTATATTTTTATATTTAAAAAAAAAAGGTTTACGATGAGGGGGAGAGAGAGAGAGAGAGAGAGAGATTTAGTGTTTTGGGTATACCCAAGAATTTACAGTTTAGTGTTTCGAATTTACCCAAGGGTTTAGGGTATATCCAAGAATTTAGGGCTTAGTGTTTGGATTTTTACCCAAGGGTTTAAGCTTTGTCCAAGGGTTTAGGGTATAGTTTAATGTTTATGATTTACTCTTTTGTGACGGTTTTAAAATTGTTAAAAAAATTCATCTTTTGGCAGATACTAATATTTTTCATTTATTTTAAAAACTTAACACAAATTATTATAATTTTATTTATTATCTTTAAAAAAGCTGTACATTAATTGGCAAACTATGATTAGTTGGTAATTCACCCAAGAAAAATTCATAATAAAATATTAAACTAGGAAACATTCTCATATAAATCAAATTTGTGGTAGTTAAAAGATAATCGGTGAATTAAAAGAATGTTTACATTTTTATTTTTTTTCAAAAAAAAAGGTTTACGAGGAGGGGGGGAGAGAGAGAGAGAGAGAGAGAGAGAGAGAGAGAGAGAGAGAGAGAGAGAGAGAGAGAGAGAGAGAGAGAGAGAGAGAGAGAGAGAGAGAGAGAGAGAGATTTAGTGTTTTGAGTATACCCAAGGATTTACAGTTTAGTGTTTAAGATTTATCAAAGGGTTTAGGGTATATCCAAGAATTTAGAGTTTAGTGTTTGGATTTTTACCCAAGGGTTTAAGTTTTGTCCAAGGGTTTAGGGTATAGTGTTTACTGTTTATGATTTACTCTTTTGTGACGGTTTTAAAATTTTTTTAAAAAATTCATCTTTTGGCAGCTACTAATATTTTCATTTATTTTAAAAACTCAACACAAATTATTATTATTTTATTTATTATCTTAAAAAAAGTTGTACATTAATTGGCAAACTATGATTAGTTGGTAGTTCACCCAAGAAAAATTCATGATAAAATATTAAACTAGGAAACATTCCCATATAGATCAAAATTGTGGTAGTAGAAGATAATCAGTGAATTAAAAGAATTATATTTTTATGTTTTTCAAAAAAAAAAGGTTTACGATGAGGGGAAGAGAAAGAAGGAGAGAGAGAGAGAAGGGGAGAGAGAGAGAGAGAGAGAGAGAGAGAGAGAGATTTTGTGTATTGGGTATACCCAAGGGTTTACAGTTTAGTGTTTAGGATTTATCCAAAGGTTTAGGGTATATCCAAGAATTTAGAGTTTAGTTTTTGGATTTTTACCCAAGGGTTTAAGCTTTGTCCAAGGGTTTAGGGTATAGTGTTTAGTGTTTATGATTTACTCTTTTGTGACGGTTTTAAAATTGTTAAAAAAAATTCATCTTTTGGGAGCTACTAATATTTTTCATTTATTTTAAAAAACTTAACACAAATTATTATTATTTTATTTATTATCTTTAAAAAAAGTTGTACATTAATTGGCAAACTATGATTAATTGGTAATTCACCCAAGAAAAATTCATGATAAAATATTAAACTAGGAAACATTCCTATATAAATCAAAATTGTGATAGTTAAAAGATAATCGGTGAATTAAAAGAATTTTTACATTTTTATATTTTTCAAAAAAAAGGTTTACGATGAGGGTGAGAGAGATTTAGTGTTTTGGGTATACCCAAGGATTTACAGTTTGGTGTTTAGGATTTACCCAAGGGTTTAGGGTATATCCAAGAATTTAGAGTTTAGTGTTTGGATTTTTACCCAAGGGTTTAAGCTTTGTCCAAGGGTTTAGGGTATAGTGCTTAGTGTTTATGATTTACTATTGAGATTCAAATTATGCAACCAGTGTAATTTATTATAAAAAACTAATTAATTGAAAATATTTAAAAGATGGGCTATATTGACTAATAATAGTGATCTTACAACATTAAGATACCTATTAATTTAAATAAATTGGTCTGTAGTAAATATAATATCAACATGCCCAAGTAATCCGTGTTCAATATAAGGTAAGTTATTAAAACCAAATTAACTAAAGACAAATTATTTAAACAAAGTAATAAATATGATACCAAGTTGCGTAAGTAATCCGCAATGAAAATAATGTAAGTTATAAATAAAAAATTAACAAATTACAAACATGGTAAATTACATTTAAAGTCGTGAAGTAAATACTCTTGGGATTCAAATTATGCAACCAGGTGTAATTTATTATAAAAATTTAACTAATTGAAAATATTTAAAAGATTGGCTATATGGCTAATAATAGTGATCTTACAACATTAATATACATATTATATTGTCATAAATTGTTCTGAAGTAAATATGATATCAACTTGCCCAAGTAATCCATATTCAATATAAGGTAAGTTATTAAAACTGAATTAACTAAATGTAAATTATTTAAACACAACAATAAATACTAGATTTTGATCCGTGCTTCAAAAGTGCGGGTATTATTTTTCAGTTTTATGAAATATATTATTTGTTTGTAGTTATTGAATGTATTTATCATAGTGAAATTTTCTTTATAATAAATTCGACACATAGAGTGTCTCTGGTAAACTATATGTTTCTCTGGCTTTGTTTAATTCTCTCTCCAATCAACATATTTATTTGACTTGTTGTTAAAAATAAATGATTTTAAGACGAAACTATACAATACTTTTACATTGATATTTTGTTTAAACAATGTGACATATTTTTATATTAATTAAATATTTACATTGTAATTTAAACTAAATTTTGACCCGCACTCCCGTGCGGGTGTATATTTCAAACTGATTTATATGTTAAGTTTAGGTATTCTGACATATGTTATTCAGATTTATATACAATATATTATTTTATTTATAGATTTTAAGAAATTCAAAATATATAATGAATTTTAAAAAATAATTTAAATGAGTTATCCGAACCCGAAGTGAACCCGCAAATATCCGAATATAATTCGAAATAAAATTTAGAAATATCTGAATGGAGCTGAAATCTTTGACCTCCGAAACCCAAAACCCAAGCAGATCTGACACCTATGAGATTTTTATCATATTTTTTAATACATCACTATTTCCTGTATATTTTTCTTACATTTGTTTTTTTTATTAGTTAACTTATATTCAAAACATACTAATGATGTTGATTTTTTTTACTTTAGTTAACATTCATTTGTTTTATTCTTATATACTTTTTGTGACTTTTTTAGTTTTTGTTTCAGTTTTATATTGAATTTAGTTCACATAGTTTATGTGTACATAATTTAAGTTTTTAAAACATAATTTTTCTTTTAGAAAATTAAGCGACATAGAGCCTAATTAAACTGATCCAAAAAAATAAACCGAACCGAATATAAACTAAAATGGACATAAACCACACCGAACCAGACTAAATATGGTTTACTTCATTTGAAAAAAATATTAAAATCGAATTAAACAAACCAACCGAACCGAAAAAGTAAGGAATTCCACCCCTACTGCATCTTGGAGATTTGCGCAAATCATGTCTCAGCATTAAAACTCTCACTTGATCCACCTTCTCCTACATTTGAACTCAATCGATATTATACAATATTTTTATACCCGCACAGGGTGCGGGTCGGTCACCTAGTTAAATGAATTTACAAATAATATTGAGATGTTATTGAGTTAACTTTGAGTTGGTTTTGGATTCTAATAGCAATACCATAAATATTTTTTTAGAGTGACGGATACAATAGAACCGGAGGCTATAACCTTGAAGAACCCGGATTTATTCAAATTAGTAACAATATTGTCTTGGGAGGCTCTATTACGCCGATATCTAGTTTTGGAGGAAGCCAATACGAGATGACAATTCTCGTTTGGAAGGTTGGTCGTTTCTAATTACTTTTCTTTTTATCAGAACTAGTTTCTTTTCATATTATTTGTCTAATATATTATAATTCCCCAATTGATATACAAAAACAATTATAGGACCGGAAAAGCGGAAACTGGTGGTTAAGTGTTGGGACTAACAACACAATAGTAGGATATTGGCCACCGGAGATTTTTACTTCCTTAGCAGATCATGCGGTTGCGGTGGACTGGGGAGGTGAGATCGTCGATTCTCACAGGTTTGGTCGACACACGAAGACCGAGATGGGCTCGGGACATTCTCCCGAGGAAGGTTTCGGGAAAGCGAGTTATTTCCGAAACATACATACTGTAGACTACAACAACACTTTCCAGTCGAGCCAGGTGATACATCCCCACACTGAAACCACGAACTATAACATCAGCATTTTTCGTACCGATGATTGGGGCACCTCGTTCTTTTACGGAGGATCAGGATCTAGCCATACGCATTCAGGAGTTGCTCCACTAATAAGTTTGAGTTATTCTCTTATTTATCTTAGTTTTACTTTATTTTTCATTATCATTTAGTTTTTTTTTTTTTTAAATTGTTCTATTAAACCTTGTGTGAGGACTTTGTTTATCGTGAACATTTTATAATAAAAATCTTATGTACCTTTGCAAACTGAACATTCGAATTATATATGACCAATATTTTATTGTCCAGTGTGATCGGTTTATGATTTATATTGTGTAAAACAGTAAAAGAATAAATTTATGAGTGCATTAACTTTGGTGGGGTGAACCTGTTCTTGTATTAAATTTATGAGTATATTTGTTTCTGTTCTTGTTATAATGTAACAGAAGATTATTGACTGAGTATCTTTAGTCTTTTTGTAGTCACGCTAATTCCTTTATATATCATAGCGTATTTCAAATTATTCATCCCATTAGACTATGAGCCCATAGATCTCCAAGATTATATGGGACTGTTTGTTTCACCGATGGAGATAAGAGTGTTATTTGATTAGACATAAAAAGTATACGTCATTTCGATGGCTTATCTAAGATGAGTTCTAAAAATTTAAACTTAATTTTGAAAATCAGTTAGTTGATCCAAATTGATCATTTCGATTGAGATGGTTTTATTCAAAATAATATAATGTCTATTATATTTCTAATATAACTGACAAATTAGAAACCTAAATATAATATTAACTTTTTCACTCACGACAAAATATCAAAACCACCAAACACATATTTTTCTCCCAGAACTATAAAAGAAACATTTTCCACCAAAAATTGATAAATTTGCGTTCTCGCCAAGATGGAAAAATATCATTTTTTCAACAAAACTGAAATAACGTTTTTATTGTCAAAACCAAAAATCTGATTTTATGTCAAAACCGAATATCTCGTTTTCTGTCAAAACCGAAAATCTCGTTTTCTGTCAAAACCGAAAATCTCATTTTTCTGTCAAAACTGAAAATTTGTTTTTCTGCCAAAACTGAAAAATCTCGTTTTCCGCACAAAGCAAAATTATTGTTTTCCCGTCAAAACTAAAAAAATTTAGTTTTCATGTCAAAACCGAAAAATCTCACTTTTTCGCAGAAACAAAAAAAAAAATAAACAAACGGGTTTTCCGCCAAAACTGGAAATTCCTTTTCCATTAAAACCGAGAAATCTCATTTTCTCGCCATAATCGGAAAATATTGTTCTTACCAATACCAGATAATTCAATTTTTTCCGCAAAAAAAAACCGAAAACTTATTTTTTCACCAAAACCAAAAATCACATTTTCACGCCAAAACCAAAAAATCTCATTTCCCACAAAACCTATAAATTGAATTTTCCCGCCAAAACCCAAAATCACATTTTCTCGCCAAAGAATTTTTTCCCGCCAAAAACCGAATATCTCATTTTTCCACAAAAACTGGTAAAGCCTATTTTCCCCAACAAAACCGGAAAAACTTGTTTTCCTGTCAAAACCATAAAATTCATTTTTCCCGCCAAAATAAAAAAATGTGTTATATATATAAAACCGAATATTTCATTTTTTGCAAAAACAAAAAAAAAATGTCGTTTTCCCGCCGAAACATGAAAATCGCATTTTCTGTTAGAATCGAAAATATGGTTTCCCTCCAAAACCGAAAATCGCTTTTTTCGCCGGTAACCGGAAATCGCTTTTTACCACCCAAAATCGCAATTTCTGTCAAAAACAAAAATCGCATTTTCCACAAAAAAATACAAAATTAATTTTAGATATATTTATTCAAATATTATCTATATTATTAAAACTGAAATACCTTTTGGCACTGTTTGGAAACTTGGATAGCTGATTAAATGAAATCTGTATGGAAACATGGATAGCAGATTAAATATTTCTTTTTACACATTTAGCCATTGAATTCCTTTCTTACTTACATATTATGCCGTTTGGAAACTCGAATAGCAGGCTAAATGAAATTTGTTTGGAAACACGGATAGCACATCAAATATTTTTTATTTACATATCTAGCCATTGCCTTTTTTATTATCTACAGATTCTACCACTTTATTTAAAATTAAATATTTAAATTAATTAACTACAATGGATTCTTATTTCTTTGTGCTGAAAATAAAATCACAATCTCGAAATATGGTATTGCATAGTTATTTATAAATATAGTTCAATAAAACATTTATAAAACTATTTGTAAAGAGTTTTTTTTTTAAATGTCATCTATAAGATATAAGTAATTAGAATTTAGCAAGAGAAAATTGCTTCTAAACCGGTGCGTGGTGTTCTAGATTGCAGTGTTGCCCACTCCACAAATATTGCGATTTTATGTACTAATATTTACCAATATATTTAACAGACTTCACTAATATATATTTCCTAAATTCAAGCTTACCCGTATATTATTATATGAAAAACTAATCTATCCTGATTTTCTTCAAATCGAACATTTTAATTTATATTTTTAAAAATTTAATATAGATGTTTCTGGATATAAAAAAGGAATATACTTACCATTAGATTTGAAATCATAATTTCCCAAAAATAATAATGTAAAACACTAATCTACCGTGATTCTCTACAAATTTAACATTCCAATTTAGATTTTTATTAGTTAATATATAGATATTTTTCCAATTAAGGTTGTTGTTTATTATATGTATAAAGTGAACTACAATATTTTTATGTAATTTATGGTTTTTGTTTCTTTGTGGTGAAAATAAAAATACAAACTTTAATATATAATATATATTAATCTGCTACAGTAAAAAAAACATTTTTAAATAAATAAAGAAAAAACCAAGTTAATATGTGAATATTATAATTACATCAAATTGCATCAAGTTATAAAATTATAGATATAATATTATATACAGATTAAAAAATCATGATCAAACATACATATATTACTCCCTCCGTTTCTAAAGATAGTTGTTCTGAAAAAAAAAATTATTTTTAAAAAATGTTTTTTTATGTTTTCTATGAAAAAATTGCAAACTTTAAGAAAATTAATTGGTTTTATTGGATTTTGGCCAAAAGTTTTTGAAAATTGAAAACTACAGAAAACGATAAGTTTATTATAGTGATTTAATGTATTTTCTTAATATGTGTGAAAACACTAAAAAGTCTATCTTTAGAAAAAACAGAGGGAGTATAAAATAAAATAATATAGTTTACTCTATACTGAATTTACAAAACATAAAAATATATATGGGCATTTTATAAAACAAATGGCTTATGATTTTATGTTAAACACAAGTTAAATTCAACATCCGCGCTGGGACGCGGATCAAAGTCTAGTTTTCAGTTAAATGTTAATTCTCTTCTTAGTTTGAGACTTTAAAACTTTTTAAGTACATGTTTATCAAACTTTTTGTTTATTAGAAATTATCATTGTAGTAAATTTTTAATATAAATCTAAATAAAATTTTATAAATTTATATGAAATAATTACTTATGAATGTTAAAATATTAATTTTTAAAGTTAAGTGATATCAAACATATGATTATATCAAAACCATGATATTTCAGTAATTTGTTTTTTAAACTCTCTTGGATGGAAATGAGATAAAGAAACAAACATAACTTTATTTAGATGATTTATCTAGATGAACTATCTTGATAGACAAATAAACAGTCACATAAAATCTGGATTGATCATATTAATGGATCGTTGGATTGAGATGATAGATGGTAAAACAAACATCCCATAAATATATGGTAGTGTACATATATATATATATATATAAGGTAGTATATATATATATATATATATATATATATATATAAGGTAGTATATATATATATATATATATATATATATATAAACAGCAGTATCATCATTTATGTTTATTCCATTCTCAATAAATTGAAAAGCAACAATTATAAAGTTCATCACTTAACTCAATTTAGTTTGTATATATATATAAACGGTAGTATGTATATATATTAAACGGTAGTATCATGATTTATATTTATTCCATTCTCAATAAATTGAAAAGCAACAATTATAAAGTTCATCACTTAACTCAATTTGCCAAACTAATTTATAAAGATAGTTGATTAACTAATGCGGCAACAACACCTGGACGGATTTCCACCACAGCGTCCATCATTGTACCCCTTCGATGCACAATCATGCCAACATGCAAAATTGTTAAGTGGAAAACCATTACATAGAAAAAGGCATGGGGGAGGGGTCGCTTCCTTGATCACTGCACAAGTGCATATATATACAAAATTCTTAAGCTGAGATTTTTCTCTTGAAATTATCAAAGTTATTGAAAGTAACAGATACCAAAAGAAGGGAAAAAAAAGTAGCACATACCTGTTATAGCCAAAACGTTGTGGTTAGAAATTGAAATTGTTAATATCACTACAAAAAAAAATGCTATCGAGGTTTTCGTGATACCCATGTTATAGAGATTCTGTTGGTATTGTATTGAGAAGAAGTTATATTTCATTATAGCTCTCCGTGGAGAGTTTTATTTATAGGATACTTTACCTAGGAAATCAAGGAAAGTTGCAATTTAATTGACCAAAAAAATCTCTATTTAATTTTCTATTTAATATTTCCATATTTTGTTGATTTTATTTGAGTCATAAAATCTTCCATATTTTGCTGATTTTATTTGGGCAAGAATATCAAGTAATCATGACAGGCATGGAGAGGAAGCGCAGGCACTTGAGTGAAAATGGGATGTGTCAGTTGTGCAAGAACGGAGACGAAACAATTCTCCATGTCCTTAGAGATTGTCCGGCTGCAATGGGACTATGGAGAAAACTAATGACCCCAAGAGCTCAACAGCGGTTCTTTGAACAACCACTGTTTCAATGGATGTATGAGAATCTCACAAAAGACAAATCGGCTAATGGAGATCAATGGCCGATAACGTTTGCCTTGACAGTGTGGTGGTGTTGGAAATGGAGGTGTGGATATGTTTTTGGAGAAACTGGGAAGTGCAGAGATAGGGTGCAGTTTGTTAAGGACAAAACTCAGGAGGTGATATTGGCAAATAATAAACTGAGACCTCGATCGACAGGGAGTATGCGTGTAGAGAGGCAGATCGCATGGCGTAAACCAGTGAGTGGATGGTGTAAACTGAACACAGATGGAGCCTCTAAAGGAAATCCTGGACTAGCTACAGCAGGTGGGATTCTAAGGGATGAACATGGAGAGTGGAGAGGAGGCTTTGCGGTGAATATTGGTATCTGTTCAGCACCACTAGCGGAGTTGTGGGGTGTTTATTACGGCCTCTATATAGCATGGAACAATGGGATTCGAAGGCTGGAGGTAGAGGTTGATTCGGAGAGTGTGGTGGGCTTTCTCAAGACAGGGATTCATGATTCTCACCCCCTGTCATTCCTAGTACGGTTGTGCTATGGCTTCATATCAAGAGACTGGTTAGTCAAAATTTCGCATGTGTATAGGGAGGCTAATTATCTAGCAGATGGATTAGCTGCCTATGCGTTTTCTTTACCTTTTGGTTTTCACTATTTTGAGTTGGTTCCGGAGCATGTTGCTCCCATCTTGTCTGATGATAAACTTGGGATTGCTAGAGTTCGGCAGATTTGCTTGTAATAGTTTTTTGAAGTTTGAATAAAAAGTAGGGGACTATCGTCCCCTGCCACCTACCAAAAAAAAAAAAAAGAATATCTAAGCATATAATTATATACTAGATTTTGACATGCGCTTCGAAAGCACGGATTTTCTTAGATTATAAATAAAATTTGATATAAATTAGAATTTTGAGATTATACATTATTATGTTACAAATCTTATATTATTTTGAAGCAGATAATTTGTTTAAAATTATATTATATATGAATTTATTTATTTAAGATTTCGTATATACATTAACTCTCTCTTAGGTCTGGCATTTTATCCGGATCCAAGGCAAAATACCTATTGGATGTTTGCAAATTTTGGTTTGGAACTAGGATTTGATCCGCGCGCCCGTGCGGGTTATTTTTCTAAAATATCTTGCTATTTATTTTTATTTCAATATGAGGGCTGAGCAAAAAATTCTAATTAAAAAAACCGAACCGATCCCAATCCAAAAAAGTAGTACCAAAATCGAACTGAAACTGATTAAATATCCAAATTATTCAAAATTTTGGTAATTGAATAACCAAAACTGAATATCATCTGAACCGAAGTATTTCATATACCCGAATGTATTCGAAATAAATTTACTTTAAGTTGGTTTAAATATTTGAAAATATATACAAATAGTCAAAAGTAAATATCTAAAATAGTTAAATTATACCCAAAACTACCAAAAATACTGAAAATATTTTTTGTCTCTCTATCCAAATATTTAAGCCAAACCAATTTATATGTTAATTTTAGGTATTCTAACATATATTATTCAAATTTATATGTAATATATTATTTTGTTTATAGATTCTGAAAAAAATAAATTTCTCCCCCGCAGAGCTGGGCGCCGGGGACTGAACCTGAACCGATCCCGCTACAATTTGAATCAAATGTGAACTAAAATTTAGAAATATCTGAATGATACTGAAATCTTTGACCCTATAAAACCGAAACCCAAACAAACCTGAATCAAACCTGAATGGGTACCCTAACGCCCACCCCTAGTCACAATTATATATCATATATGTATCATCATATAATTAATCGTATTTTATACGTACTATCATATAAGTAATCATATAATTTATAGTATTTTATATGTACTATCATATAAGTAATCATATAATTTATAGTATTTTATATATACCAGCATATAAATAATCAGATATATTATATTTTTAATACTTAATGTGAAATATAAAAACCATAAATTAGGTTGGCATATGAAATTAGACTTCATATTGAATATATATATATATATATATATGGAAAACATTTTTTTAATAATGGTTACTGAAAAATATTTTAGTAAAAATAAAATTTTGAATAGATGTATATTTTTGAATCAATTTTTGATATAAATCAACTTTAAATTATTATTTTGATTTGAAATATATATATAAAGTTTAATTTTTATGATTATTTTAGATGAAAGATGTTTTTAGGTATTTAGATTAACTTATTTTATTATATTTTAAAGCTGGCTCAAATATATAGTTTCTTATAATATAATAGAGTTCAAATTTTTTTAATAACATAAATCTATTACTTTTTATTTGTAATATACTGATATTCTTGTTTTCAAACAACATTATATTCTATTTTGGCGAGTACGCCCTGAATTGGAAGATCATCAATTCGCATGGACATTATGGTATATTTGGAAAGCAAGAAATAATAAGGTGTTTAGCAATTTGGATGTTGACCCAAGGACACTCTTCAACTGGCGGTAACAGAATCAAGGCTTTGGGCGGAAGCTCAAGTGGTACAATTACCACCGACTATTCCACAACAGGTGAACCTTCCGGTGATTCCTGGCCGATGGTGTTTTGTGGATGGCTCGTGGAAGGAAAAAGAGGTATTCTCTGGGCAGGGATGGTACAGCACTTTAGAAGGATTCACATGACTAATGGGAGCACGGAATGTAAGGGCCTCTCTCTCTGTTCTTCACTCTGAGATAGAAGCCTTAATATGGGCAATGGAATGCATGAGGAATTTGCGTCAGTTTAGGGTCACGTTTGCAACGGACTGTTTGCAATTGGTTAAGATGGTGTCTGAACCAAACGAATGGCCTGCATTTGCTACTTATTTAGAAGACATAAAGACGTTGAAGGAGTTCTTTCATAGCTTGGAGATCATTCATGTACCTCGCACACAAAATCAGAAGGCCGATGAACTAGCACGCAGCGTTAGGAAACAAACGACCTTTGTTGTGCACATGGATGCAGAGCTACCAATATGGTTTACAGAGTCAGTTTGAGTCTGTAAAAATCGACGACAAAACAAAAAAAAAAACAACCTCATTTTTAAACTGCTTTCATGTTGAAATATTTTTTACTTTACTTTAGATTAATCAATGTTTATTTTTTACTATATTTTTGTTAAAATTAATATTTCAACTATAAATTATCATAATTTTATAAGCAATACAAAATGAAATATTGCTGGGTTCAAGAAATAAAAAAATGTAAAAGATGAATGCTGCATGTCTTTCGTGTTAAATCTAATCGGAAATTATTTTATTGAATTTCTTATTTAAGTGAAAGTTGGGAAACTAAAAACAAAATAAGATAATCACATTTTGAATTATATTCATAGTGAAAAAGTATATGATTTATAAAAAAAACAAAATAAATAATTAAAGCTATTGTAAAAGTTGTGAAAGCTAATGTTACTTTTTTTTGAAACTCGAAAGCTAATGTTACTTATTATTAAAAATGTATAGATATGAAAATAAAAAAAAATATATATATTTGTCAACAGTTTAACAAAAACTACAATATCAAATATGTTTTACTAATCCAGTTATTTTTGACAATCCAGTAAATCAAACTAGATGTGCATGGGATCGAGTTATTTTTGACAATTCAGTAAATTGAGGATCTAATGACACGACAACAGAATCTCGATGGAGTACGATTAGATTGTCATCGCAACAGAAACAGACCAGAGTTTATTTGAATCGAGAAGCTCTTGGGTTCTGTTCAGACAAAACAGCTGCAAGGGGATTCAGTGAAAGGAGAAATTTGAATGTTAACCAAGCTGGAGTTCTTCGGTGCAGGAGAAGAAGATAAAAGGGAGTTTTTCTTTGATTTTTGGTTGAAGTTGGGCCAGGTAGAGGTTATTAATGGGCAATAGGAAAATAAGACGTCATACAAGGTGTGAATTTTCTAAAAGTTTGTTTAAATAAAGGATGTCGCAAGCTTAATGGATCATCCGGTGAATCAGAAACACAAGAAACAAAGAGATAGTTAAAAAGAGATCTGGCATAAGAAATTAAAGAACAAAAAAAATCGTTGTCGATAAATTTTTAAAAAATAAAACATAATAAAGAATAAGAAGATCAATAAGGCACTTCCAAACCAATGTACATGAATAATCAACATAAATCTTTTTACGGTTTTGTTTTAACATCATTTTACGAATACAACAATTTTAATTTTAAAATATTTAGCGAGGGACATTAAGGCACACTACATATGAGGAATACAAAACTATTTTCATAATAACAACACCGATAAAGGTTTACAATATCTACACACAAGTAAAGTATATCCCGCCCGTAGGGCAGGCCGATCCTAGTTAAATATATAAAAAAAGGAGAAGCAAAAAGTGTTCTTGTTTGAGAATACTTTAGACATTTGTGAAACACATTTTCCGTATGTCATAACACCAATGATTTAGATTATAAAAATAAATGAAAAAGTTACAAAATAGAGATATCAACATTTTATATTTTATTGAGAGTTTCATATGTGCTTTCTTTCACTTGCTGATGCTCTAACAAATCTTAAACTGATATTAGCTATATCTTATTACTTGAATTTGTTACTACTTTAGAAGAGAACATGTTGAAGAGGAAATAAGCAGACTATTATTTATAAGGAAATATATACACGTATTGTTTTATTAAAGATTTGATAAGTGACAAATGCAGTTTTCTATTTATTTTTCCTTTATATTGTGATATTAGAACAAAGTGGTTCTTGTGTAGTGGGCTCGTACTACCACATGTGTTGGTTGTGTCATCGAACCATCATCGCCATCATCACCATCATGAGCCATTCACAGTACACTCTGATGCATCTTCTGTAGCCGTCGGTTCTATTAAAACGTCAGAAAATCAGAACCTTGCCTGTCGTTTCTATATGCCAGATTATATAACATCCATTTATTTATCTGTAGGAAATAGAAGAAAGAAAATGATGTATCAACATTTATACTGTAATAAAAAAATGAATTAACAATTTTTCTCTCATAATTATAGTTTCTGTGGAAGACAAATTTTCTTTAATGACAGAAGTTGAAACATACATTGTGATCAAAGCCCACTTTAGTATATGTTTGACATGCCGTACCGAACAGCTCCAACTTTCCGGTGAGCAGAACCACCAGGAGCAGCTGCTGCAGCCGCAGCTGCAACATCTATTCCAGCGGTCGCCTGTAAAAGATTTGTATCGATTATGATCCTGTCACTCATGTTTTCAGCCTTGTGCAATCCGGTCCGAGCCAAGATAAACGGGTTGTTATCTATGTTGATGGCCACGTCTGGTGCGACGTATCTGTTGTACTGAGATATCTGTCTTGCTTGCTTCTCAGACTCCATGGTTGTTGTTGTTCTCCTCTCTTGTTGCTTTCCCATGGTGATAAACTGTTGTTGAAAAGGGAGAGCAATGCTGCTGATGAATGATCTCGGGTCAATATATGCTTCTCTGCTGATCCTGCCATTGTCAAAAGGTGCCACAGGGCCCATGAATGTGCTTGGTTTTGCAGCTGCTTGAAGAGTACCTGAGAGGTTTCTTTGAGGTGCTTGTGATGTTGTATGGTGATTAAGAGGAATGTTTGGAGTAGTTGCAGCTGCTTGCAACTGCGGTTGAGTGTATAACCGTTGATCTGAAAGCATACAAACAGAGAGTCAGAAAGATATATTATGTGTTCCAGTTACCAACATGGTCGGTCTTACCTGGGAAGAGAGGCGTGTTTCCTTTCTAGAGGTGCCACAGGGCCGGTTTTCCCGCTGTTTTCTTCAAGATGTGCAAACTGTCTCCTGAACTGATCAACAGCACTGCAGAGAGTATAGACCAATGTCAGTGATTGGATGTAACACAACGCTAGCTCAGAGATGCATTCATACCTTGGATAGAGAAAGTTGGTTTTGTCAGCGCCGTTCATGTGATCTTTTAACAGCTGAGGATGGTACTCAAGTATCTCCCTAGATATCAGCTCTCTGATATCCTCTTTAGTGACTTTTCGTCTCTCGAACACAAACTCCATCTTGGTGATGGGTGGACATGAAGGCTCCCTCTCCACTTTTGCCAATCCCTTGAAATATGGATCAGCAAGTGCCTAAATGATGCAAGTCAACAGTTTAATATGTCATCCCAAAAAGAACTAGGAAGCTGAAACTTGTAGAAGTTATGAGCAACCTCTGCAGCAGTGGGCCGGTCTTTGGGATCAAAAGCAAGAAGCCTCTCAAGGAGCTTCAAAGACAAAGGATCTGCGTTTGGAAATTTCTGAGTAAACGGAATGGGTGGCTTTTTCCTCATGCTTGTTAAGTACCTCCTTGCCTTTTCATTCCTTACCTATATATATAGTATCATTGGAAGTTGCTTTTATGATTCTGCAGAAACTTTCATACAACTTAGTTAAAGAGGAAGAAGATCAGTACAGTACCCGGGAGATGGTGTCTAGAGAAGGTGTCCCTAGCAGATCAGTCATAAGATCCAGCTGGTGAACCACATTCTTTCCAGGGAAAAGTGGCTTTCCCATCAACACTTCCGCAAAAATGCAGCCTATACTCCACATGTCAATCGCTGGTGTATACTACCAAAAGCCACCAAAAGTTAGCTTGCAAGTAAATACACCAATCAAAAGAACGCTATATAGAGAATAAATGAAAACACCTTAGAGTAAAAGATCCACAAAGCTTCGGAGCTCTATACCATCTTGTAGCAACATAGTCCTGTAAAATTTTGATAGAAAACAAGATTACAAATCAATCACACAAGTTGAAAACAGTGATTGAAACGCAAACTCACTGTCCAGATGATTGTTGTGGGAGTATCATTGAATGCAACCCTTGCCAAACCAAAATCACAAATCTTAAGTTTACAGTTTGCGTTTGCCAATATGTTCTTTGGCTTCAGATCTCGATGGTAGACATTAGCTGTGTGAATGTACTTGAGTGCACAGCAATAACTGATAAAGGAAAAACTGGTAATGCTCTCTAGTCAAATCATCATTGGCTTTAATAACTTGATGAAGATCAGATTCCATTAGCTCGAAGACAACATATATATCTTTGAACTCTCTTCTCGAAGGAGGGAGCATGATGTGCTTGATCTCGACTATATCTGGATGTCCTTAGGAGTCTGAGAAGTTTTATCTCGCGGAGAATCCTCGCAGCATCGGATATATGCTCGAAGATATCGTGTATTTTCTTTATGGCCACTTTCTCACCTGTTAGGGTGTCAATGGCTGAGCAAACAACATCCGAAGCTGCCTTTTCCGATTACTTCTTGGATTTTGAATCTGTTGGCGTCGCCGTAGTCGGAGAAGAACTCCATCTCTAGATTGTTCTGTTACAGGAAATAAAATTTTGAGTCATGACAATTGTATTTTTAGAAGAAATAGACAGACATAACACATCAATTGCTACAATACTTCGCGAGCCTTTAGAACTACAAGCATGTATGATAGGTACAGTGCTTCACTATAGCTCAATGTAGGTTATAACAAAATTCGTTTTTTTTTCTCAATCAACCAACTATCATAGTCAAGAGAAAGAACCTTAATGTTCTACTGAAACCCTAAGGCAAGCAAAACATCATAGTTGAATTGAGTAGATCCATCTACCGACACAATGCCATATGAGCTACTAAGTACAAAGACAACCACGATGAACCGCTTAAATTACTATACAGCTGACAAAAGGTAATAACAAGACATAGCAACATAAGAAGAGCACTACCGTTGCTAAAGAGATCAAGAATAGAAATATTATGCAGAAGGTTCAGATTAATCAGAGCAGATAAAAAGCTGATGCTAAACGGGACGGCTAATGAAGCATCTAGGCAAATGCAGAAACCCTGAAGAAAAAAATAAAACTCGCTAGAGTTACATCATCATGCGTTGTTGTTCATCGCACCAAAAGATCAACTCATATAACTGACTGAAGGTAATAACCAGACACTGCCGTTGCTAATAAAGAGATTGGTTTTGGAGCTTAAAACTCACACTTACTTTTTTTTATAACAGAGACCAGAATATAATATGATGCACAAGGTTCAGATAATCAGAGCATAGAGAAGCTGATGCTAAAAGGGACGGCTAAATGAAGCATCAAAGAAAATGCAAAAAAAAATACATGAAACAAACAAATAAAACTCACCTTTTTTTTTATGCATTGGGTTACAACATCATGCGTTGTTGTTAAGACACTTGTAACGCTCATCACAGCAAAAAAGTATCAACTCATAAACAGATATTCAGAATTGCCCAAAACGGCAACTTTAAAGACAACAAACAAACAACAATGATTAACCACATATCGATATCTTAAGAGTAAAGGCATATAATTGGGAATCCTATAAAGAGAAGATTTTTTACAATTGATTTTAAGATTAAAAAGTCTTCACCTTTTTACGCATGATGATCTGTCTGCATCATTGCTCGTTTCACAGAGGAGAAAAACGAAATCGAAGAGACTCACATCAGCTTTTGCTCCGGCGCAGCCGACAGAGACAGAATCACAGGCAATTCTCTCTCTCTCTCTCTCTCTCTCTCTCTCTCTCTCTCTCTCTCTCTCTCTCTCTCTCTCTCTCTCTCTCTCTCTCAGAGTGCTAACAGCATTTGCTTTAAACGCACGTTTTCGTCGGGAGATCTGATCACCGACACACAGGGGATTGTGAGGAGAAAGAAAGAAAGAGTGAAAACTGAAATGAGAGAGAGAGAGAGGTAAGGATGGAATCTAGATGGATCTCTTTCTTTATATATGGTGTTTGGTGTATGCTTTGCTGTTTAGTAAAGAAGGGAAATCAAAATAAAGTCAACTATTTTATCAAGTAATGTAATCAAATCATTATTAGTTTATGATCTAATATTTGATCTTTATTGCCATTCTTTCATCCTCCTCCTTATCCAATTTCTTTTCATTTTGGTTTATCTTATAAAAAGAGAGTTTTAAACAAATTTATTAATACTGTTTTTAGTTGCTTAAACCTTTTTTTCCTAAAAGCTTACTATTATTTTTAGGAAACCAATTGCTCTTATAAATTTACTTATAAAGTTGGTTAATTATTTTCTTTCTATCTATATTTCCTTACTTCTTTATTTTCTAAATCGTTTATAAACTCATAAATATAACTGATTTATGGTATGCGAAATCTTTTTATTTATATTTTATATCAGATTGTTATAAATAAAAAGATGACTACTTCAATAAAATGCTTGAATATAAAGATAACTATTTCAACACTTGTTGCTAGGAAACAGTTTTAGGGAAATAAAATCGTGTTAAAAATAACTCATATGTCCAAATAACACAATCAAATAATTTGATGGCTTTGCGAATTACCCTTTCAAAGTAGATGGTGCACTTGGTTCCAAACTACCAATTGTCAAAAAGCATTTGATTTCCTTCTTGCTTCACAGTAAATATAGGAGGCATTTACAGTATGGGTTGACTTTTATTATCATTCTAGGTCACTTTCATGTTTAAATATTGATTTACTTATATTTAGGTTATAAAATGCAAACATCAAAGCAAATAAAAAATAAGCATTTTTGTTTATGTTAAACTTAATTTTTACTTATTTTTGTATATGTTTTGCTTAATTTATTTACATTTTGCTTATTTTGTTCATATATCCTGATTTTTGTTGTCAATTTTTTTTTTGCATTAAAAGAATAAAACCACAGAGTTATATAAATCAAATAATTAAACTAGTAGTACTACTAATGTATTAAATATACAATTTTTATGAACAAATTTTAGTAATTTCATATGTTTTTTCAGAATTAGGTCATGTGTTGCTTGTATAATTTTCTAAACATCAGGTTTATTTTTTGTTCTAGAGCAATTTCTGAGTTCTTCAACAAAACGTGTATCATACGGGTCATTCTAGTTCTTTTACTCATCGTCACAACTGTGCAGTCATATAATTATATTATGGTAATATTTATTTCATTTGGGGTTTAAAAGCTACATATATATTTGGGTGATATATCTTTAGATTATACTAATATGTTATTTTTCTTCTAAGGCTTCCGATGGAGACAAGTGCGTAGACCGGAATAAGCAACTAGCTTTAGAAACATCTTTTACAAATCCACAAAATCAAGGTATTTTTAGAAAAATATTGTTATTCATATATGTTTTGATTAACAATTATCTATTCATATGTTGATCTACTAATTTCTTAAGAAAATTAGTACCTTTTTATTGTAAACAAAATACAGGAAATACAGGAAACACCATCAGAATATCTTATTATGAATAAGGTTCAAAAGGAAAGCATCTGGCCAACTTCTGAAGTGAAAATTAGCACGGCAAAGTATGGATAACATTTCCGAGATGACAGACGAAGGTGTGAATAAATTAAGAACATCCATCTGTTCATGTTCATGTTATCTGGAAATGGAATCGTAACATATGAAATGTCAAAATTTAATAACAATAGATTTAAAATAAAATTTTAAAATACATGTTTGAGTTACTGTAGATTTATCAAATAATGATATTTTAATATGACATAAAACACATATCATGCCCACTCACATATTTATATAATTAATTAATATAAGGACAAGACTTAGATTCACCCCATGTGGTGAACCTCTACATTCACCCACTAATAAAATTTAGTTATTTAAGATTTGATATCTTTTAAAAAAGGAAATTAAATAATAAGAATTTAATAAAATAAAATTATATTTTTAGATAAATAAAAAATAGTAATAATTATAAAAAAAATATTTTTTGTTTAATATTGATAAACCTGTCAATAAATACTAAACCCTAAACCCTAAATCCTAAATTCTAAATACTAAACCCTAAACCCTTGGGGAAAGCATGAACCCTTGGACAAATCCTATACCCTAAACCTTTAAATTTAAACCAAACCCTAAATTATAAACTAAATCCTAAACCCTAAACTTTAAATCATGACCTCTAATAGGAAACTCTAAATCCTAAATTTCAAAATGGTTTATGGTTTACGATTAAAGATTTAATATTTGTCCAGGAGTTTGGATTTAGGGTTTCGTGTTTAGAATTTAAGGTTTAATATTATGGTTTAAGATTTAGGGTTTAGGGTTTAGGATTTAGTTTATGATTTAGGGTTTGGTTTAAATTTAAGGGTTTAGGATATATGATTTGCAAGGGTTCAGGCTTTCTCCAAGGGTTTAGGGTTTAGTATTTATAATTTAGGGTTTAGGGTTTAGTATTTATCGACAGATTTATCAATATTAAACAAAAAAATTTTTTTGATAATTACCACTATTTTTTATTTATCTAAAAACATAATTTTGTTTTATTAAATTCTTATTATTTAATTTCCTTTTTTAAAAGATATCAAATCTTAAATAACTAAATCCTATTGGTGGGTGAATGTAGAGGTTCACCACAGGGGGTGAACCTAAGTTTTGTTCTTAATATAAGATGAACTTACAAAGAATATCGATATGTTATTGAGTTAACTTGAATTAGGTTTTGGATTCTAATAGCAATATCATAAACAGTATTCTCAAGAGCGACGAATACAATAGAACCGGAGGCTATAATCTTGAAGAACCTGGTTTTATACAAATTAGTGATAATATTGTATCTCCTTGACAATCATCTTGATTTTGTGTTGCTAAATTTTTTTTATCAAACATATGCTCTAATAGATAAGAACTCACGTTTTTCGGAAACAGTTATTTGTTTTTGTCATCAATAAAATGCAAACATCAAAGCAAACTAAACAATATAGTTTTATGTTTTTCTTTAATTTTTTTCTTATTTTGCATCTGTGTTTTGCTTAATTTTATTTGTATTTTGCTTATTTTAACATTTCCATCTTTTTTACTAAGAAACTTTCATCTTCGTGCTGTGATGTTTATTTAGTCTAATTATCAAATATGACAGTACACGATCATGGTTACGGGTTACGTAAAACGGAGACGCAACAGAAATTATATGGAACAAAATCTACGATAAACGTGTGAACTAGACTCCAGCCATAGAAGACGAAGCAAAAGAAATGTATATATCGCATATATGGATTAGTTCGGGAGGATACGATTATGGTAATCTTAATACCATCGGAGTTGGCTTGCAGGTATCTATCTATATTATTAAAGTTGAAGTACTTTAAGGAGTTGTTTGGAAACTAGAATAGGAATTAAAAAATTTGGAGTGTTTGGCTATAGGATAGCATGAAAACATGGATAGCATTAAAAATACAATTATGGTTTTTTAGCAATATAAAAAGAAAAATCGATTTGTAATCAATATCTCATCAAATATATTCAGTTACCATAACTCAAATACATGTAATAAATTCCAGGGAAAATATCTTACTTTTAAATATGGAAACAATAAAAGAATTATTAATCTATACTATTAAAGCAGGATCCTATTGGATTTTTTACTAAAAATACCCTCTTCTTTACTAACATTACATATTTCATTAAGGGCAATCAAGTAATATTAATAACATATCCATATTGGGTCATTTTTTTGGATTCAGCCCACTGTCCACATCAGATATCTCTTGGGCCATTTGGGCCGATTAAGAAATCAGATCCAAATCTTATTTTTTTCTCCAAGTTCTAATAATTTCTTTTCAACCATTCTTAATATTTTGTGTAGTGAAAAAAAATTAATCACTTAGTTATTATGTTTTTAATATAATTTAAGCATTCATAAAAAAAAATTGAATTTTTTCATTGAAAAGTAAAAATCTTTACTAAAAGTTAATAATTTTTTTATTAAAAAAATTAACCACATAATAAAATGAATTTATTAGAGTTATACCAACTTAATTCATTAAAAATAAAGTTTAATTTTCTAAACATAAATACTCATTAAACCTGGACATTCGGGTACCCTTTCGGGTACGGATCGGTTCTTTCCGGTATCAGGTTTTCGGGTTTTGAAATTAAACCCCATTCGGGTATTATAAAATTTTAGATCGGGTTCGGGACCGGTTCTTTGGATATAGCAATTTAGAACTCATTCAGATATTTATCCCGGGTCTGATCGGGTTCGGGACCGTGATTTTTGGGTCGGTTTCGGGTTGGTTCTTCAGGTCCGGATATTGTGCTCAGATCTATACTCATTTAAAATGAAACACGATAAAGAAATATAAAAAGCTTAAGTATTTTATAAAAAAAACAAATATATGAAAATATGATATTTACTAAATATTTGTCAATTTAAAAAAATAAAAAAAAACAAACCCGCGCTTTCCAAGCGCGGGTCAAAATCTAGTTCTTTATTATGTTTGTTGTCTAAATTTTAATTTAACCAATAAATGTAAATGTATAATTATAAACGACTAACACACTAATTGGTTTTAGTTCTTCAAATATGTAGGTTCTGCCTAAGCTTGTATAAGGAGAACAAGACTCGCTTATTCCTTTTCTGGACGGTGCTCTTAAATTGTGCACTATCAGTTTAGCTCATTTATTTTAAGTTACAAAAACAAAAATTTATTATTGAAAAAAAATATTGTTGTTTTATATATTTAGTATCACTTAAACTCCATTCCAACGTAATTATTTCAGAGTATACTATTTCTATACCAACTTTAAAATGGACTAATATTGTAACTTTCAACAAATCCTGAATCAATATTCTTTCCGAAACAGTAGTCTCTAAACAATATTAAAAAACAATAAAATTATATATATAACTATAGTTAATCAGTAAAAGTTAAAGAAACCATATTTAGTTACGCAAATCATTAACAGAAAATAATATTTACATCGATCCTATACCTAAATTCGAAATACAATCTTAGAATTTAAATTACAAACACGAGATTGATTTTTTACCACTCTCAATCACGCTCTGTTGCTAAAAAAGTCAACCACGCTCTTAAATTTTAAACCAGTATACTACTTTTATTAATATTTACACTAAATAAAAAAATAGGTTATATGTAGATATTAATAAACAACAATAACTTGAATTTGAATTAGTTTTTCATGCTAATAGATAATTAAAATATTTTCCAGAATAGTGCTTACAAAACTGGATGCTATAACGTTCGACGCTCTGGTTTTATACAAACCAGTGGCAATATCGTTATTGGAGGCTATTTCTCCGGTTTCCTCTTTCGGAAGTAGCCAATTTGAGATTACCGTCCACGTATGGAAGGTTAGTATCTGATCGCTTATCATACTATGTAAAAAAAAAAAAAATGGTAGTTCGAGTGGGCAAGCCCACTACCATCCCCGGAGTGGAATGTCAAGGTCCCGGTGGCCCGTGTATCTGATCGCTTATCATACTATGTATTCAGTGATGTTCTATATAGTTTCTTTATCAAACTATATTATAAATTATATAATATAATCATTTTAAAGATTCTGAATCTATTAATTTTTGTTCTAGTGGATAAACAAATTACAGGATAGAAAATCTGGAAACTGGTGGCTAAGTTTAAACAATGAACTAGTAGGATATTGGACGGCGGAATTATTTACGGCCTTAGCTGATCATGCGGAGTCCATAGAATGGGTTGGCGAAATCATCAACTCACAGAGTTTCAGCCGAAACACGAAGACCCAGATGGGTTCTGGCCACTTCCCTGAGGAAGGCTTCGGGAAAAGCAGCTATTTTTGCAACTTGGAAGTTGTCTATGACAACAACAGTCTCCAATCAATCCAAAACTTGAAGGCAATAACAACAAATCCAGATTGCTACAAAATCAAAGATCTTCGTACAAGAGAATGGGGGCACTCATTTCTTCTTCGGAGGCCCGGGGTTTGGCCCAAACCGTTTGGGCATGCGGATTCAGGGGCCCGTTTCTTCGGCATTAAGATTTAGTTTATTTTATATCCTTTTGAGCTTATTTGCTATTATCGTTTAGTATCTGTCTTTTTACATTTTAACTATGTTGTAAAAGAAAAAAAACTTATGAGTGGGTTTTGCACTCTACATTTGTGCTTCTTAATAATTTGCATTTCAAAAAAAAAAGAAATACTTTTTTTAAATAAGACTAAAAATGAAACAATCCAGAAAAAAAATCACCTAAACCAAAACATACATAAGAACGTGTAATTTTCATGATAAATGAATAATTTTATTTTATATATTAATAACTAATTGAATTAAAAATGTAATATATGCTTATGCAGAAAAAAAAAATTTAAAAAATTTAGAAATCATTTTAGGTGGCATATCTCAAATATTATAATGTTTCTTGAATAATAGATAAATGATTCATGGCATGGTTTTAATCTAGAACCGACCACGTATTTCCTCAAATCTTGTTTCTTAACACTATTAATACTATTTAATTAAACTCAAATATTTATGAAGTCTGATTAAACCAAGATATTGAAATTCTGAATTCGTTGAAATCAAATTCAGATATTTCTGTAAAACTAAAATGTTATCTTATAAGAAATAAATTATATATATATATATATATATATATATATATATATATATATTTGTGTAATGAGTATTAACACATCAGATGTCAACACATCTACACCTTATAGAATTGTTTGTAATAGTTTTGTCTTAGAAAAAGAGAGGAAATGATCAAATTGGCATCGAGCTGGTTTATGTTCGTGTCAACGGTTGCACACTTGGCCTAACACCGAGAAACATAATAAATAAAAAAACGATATTCAAAAAATTGTAGACTCTTTAGTTAAATAAGTAAAATTACATACTTAGTACTCTTAATTGTTATTACTACAGCAAAACACCCATTTTGTTTGTCTCTTCTGTTTTCTCCATGAGCAAATATAAAATAAATAAAATTCGGTTTTTTTTCTTTCTTTTCATTCTCTCACGCTCTCTGGTTTGTGTAATTTCCCGGCAACGGAGGAGGAAGAGTGTAAGCAAGAAATTACTCTTCTTCTACGGAACAGAAACATATCTCTCTCTCTCTCTCTCTCTCTCTCCTTCTCCTCCTCTTTTTTGATCAAAAGCTTTCTTCTTTTGTTTTGCTGTTCATGGTTTCCTCCATCGCAGGTACTAACTCAGTTGACAATCAATCCTGTGGTTGATTTCTGTTATTTTTTATATGACAATTTGTATGTCTTGTGCTGTTTGAATTGCTTTACGGTTCATGTAGTTGATTTTGATTGTGATTGTTCTGTTTTTTTTTTTGTTTCTGGAATTATTGCAAAGTTTTAAGCTTTGAGTTCGAGTTTATTGCAAAGATTCTGTCTTTGATCATGTTTTGTCGCCCGCAAGCAGCAGAAGTTGTCTGAAGTAAAACTTTTTAAGTTGTATTTCACCGAGTTGACCAACTGTTTCATGGTTTCCTTCGATTGTCTTTCTGTTTGGAACATTCGATCCTGTCTTGTTGATTGTGTTTTATGTCTGTGTAGTTGAGAGCTATTGGTCTTCAGGAATTTACAGTTTATTTTTTTTGTTTTGTTTTGCAGTTGGTGACGCCAAAAAGATGGAGTTAGAACCCAAGGAATCACTATCTGCTGGTACTAAAAGATACTTCCTGCCATTTTGTTTTTTTGGCTTTTTCTTAGAATTTTTTTTGTTTGATATCTAATCATTTGGCTATGTAAATCTAGACATGCCATCTTTGGCTGAGAAGATCATCTGAAGCTTTTAATGGAGGCAGTGGAAGTGATCTGAGCATGTTCTCAAGCCTCATTGCCTACAGTTTTTCATGAAAAGCGTATGTTACGCTTCCTTTGGTGATCATTTTTGACTCTTGACTTGACTTGAAGACAGTTGCTAATTTAATTTCTCTTGTTTTGACAAAACTCTGCAGTGAATATGACTGATTCAGATAGCTGGCTCTCACTTGATGATAACTCACCCAATCTGAACAAACTCGTCATAGGAAACTCAGAGAAGGATTCTTTGGAAGACGTTGAACCTAATTCTTTAGAGATATTGCTTCCTGAGGATGAGAATGAGCTCCTTCCTGGCCTCATCGATGAGCTTAACTTCAGCGGACTGCCTGATGAACTTGATGACCTCGATGTCTTTTGCACTGGAGGGGGTATGGAACTGGATGCTGAATCCCAAGATAATCATTCTGTTGATGCATCTGGTCGCGGTGCTACAAATGCATTTGTTCCTCGTAAACGCCCCAATGCGTCTGGCAGAGTTTCAGTAGAGCATCCAAACGGTGAACATCCTTCAAGGACATTATTTGTTAGGAATATCAACAGCAGTATCGATGATTCAGAGTTAACCGCTCTCTTTGAGGTAATGAACACTCTCTGTTTCAGTAAATTTTGTTTACATTGTCCCTCAGCCTTATCCTATTATACTTTTATTTTTTTCACCAGCCGTTTGGGGAGATAAGGAGTTTGTACACTGCATGCAAAAGCAGGGGTTTTGTAATGATATCCTACTATGATATCCGAGCTGCTCATGCTGCAATGCGTGCACTACAGAACACTCTCTTAAGAAAAAGGACACTGGACATTCATTTCTCCATTCCTAAAGTATGAACTGAGACATATATATATATATATATATATATATATTGTCTGGATTTAAAGTTTCAGCTTTCTTTAAGCACTTTTGTAATCATCAGTTTACTGCCACATGATAGGAAAATCCATCAGAGAAGGATATGAATCAAGGGACTCTTGTGATTTTTAATGTGGACTCAACAGTATCAAATGATGAGCTCCTTAAGCTGTTTGGTGCCTATGGTGAAATAAGAGAGGTTAAAACTGGTGCCTTCAAATGTGCCATATGCTAATGCAATTGTCTTATGCTATGTTAATTCTCGGCTTCTATTTGCAGATTAGAGAAACTCCTAACAGGCGATTCCACAGGTTCATTGAGTACTATGATGTTAGAGATGCAGAGTCAGCTCTAAAAGCACTGAACAGAAGTGAGATAGGTGGAAAGTGTATAAAGTTAGAACTTAGCCGTCCTGGAGGAGCCCGTCGAGTGTGAGTTCCCTTGAACTTTCTATGTTTTATTATAATTGAGTTATCTCGCGCATAGTCACAGTGAACTGAAACTATTTGCATGCAGCTTGGTCCCTTCAACAAGTCAAGATTTGGACAGACACGAAGTTGCAAGTTTCTTAGCTTCACAGGCTTGCCAATTCTCCACCAGGTAACTGGCCGCCCATTGGCAGCCCCTTGAAGGGATCTCCTACTCATGCCTTTCCGAGGCCACACGGTCTAGGAATCATCAGGCCGTTTAACCGAGATAACATGCCTGGATTGGCTTCAGTCCTCCCTGGTCAGACTTCTAGCTCCATGGATTTTCACCAGTCAGTAAGCGACCAAGGGCTATTGAATCATCCAAACCAAACTATTCTGAACAAGGGTTTGATGCACAACGTTCACTATGGGCAAGCCTCACTCGTTGCCTGAGCATATAGGAGGCGGGGGTATTTCTAACTCCATGAGGTTTATAGCTACACTCTCCTCTAGGATTCGGGACTTCATCTGATAACCGCTATCGCTGGGGAAGTCCTCCTCAGCATATGAATTATCCTGTTTACACTGGTGCCTCGTCCTCATCGTCACCACCAACTGAACGGCCTTTTGTTGTTAGGCATGGCTTTCCATTTGCTGAAAGGCAAGGTTCATTGCTTGGGAAGTACCAGCATCATGTGGGCTCTGCTCCTTCAAGCACTCATTTTAATAGCTACACTGGTTCATCCAGAGACATCCTCTCTGATACCCTTTGGGTTTGGCGATATGGGAGTTAACAAAAGCTATGCCAGTGCTCTTGGAAAAGCGAGCCTTGGTGTTAGTCTTCAGGGAAACCAGAACAAACAGGACTTCACTGGCTTTGGCATGTCGGTTCCATTCGGTGGGAGTAGAGGACTGGAATCAGTAAAACATGAACCCTTTGCTGAGCAAGGTAGGATCCAACACATAGATGGTGTGGTCAATATCATATTGACTTGGATAAAATTGCTACTGGAGATGATATTCGGACTACATTAATCATCAAAAACATCCCAAACAAGTAAGCTGTTTTTGTTGATCTCAATCTCAATATAAAGATCATTGGGTAATGTTTTCAACTCTCAATGCTCTTGTTCTGTAAGGTATACTTACAAGATGCTGGTGGCTGAAATTGACGAGAAGCACAAGGGAGACTATGACTTTCTCTGCTTACCTATAGACTTTAAGGTACTAATACAGTGAACTAACTCATGATGCTCTTGTATGACCGACCTGAGAGCACTTACTGACGATTTACATTTCTTCTGATACAGAATAAGTGCAACATTGGTCACGCTTTTGTCAACATGGTCTCTCCATTGCACATCGTTCCCTTCCAACAGGTTCTTTTACCTTATTCTCTTCACCACTCTTACCTGACTATGTTAGTTGGGTTTCGTATTGTGTTTCTGCATGCTTATCAATGCTGTTTCTGCAGACCTTCAATGGTAAGATATGGGAGAAATTCAACAGTGGGAAAGTTGCTTCATTGGCATATGCAGAGATTCAAGGAAAGTCTGCTCTTGCTTCATACATGCAGAATCTAAGTACTATGAAAGAAGAAAAGCAATTGTTTCAAGAAGTCTCCCACCACAATGATGGGAGTCAAGACTCCAAGGATCAGGTAGTCTAACTTAATCTTATAAAATATTGGTGGCCTTCCAAATGCATATGCAGTCTCTTCGAATATAGTATTTGACCTTGTTTATGGATGATCATACAGGACCAACTTTTTTCAAGCATTTGGAACATAACAGCGCCTGATTCAGATTGGTCTTACACAATGGATGTTTTCGAGGATCCGAGGAAGAACATTGCAGAAGAGTCTTCTCAAATCCCAAGCCAGTAAGCAGGGAACTCTAACTCACCATCAAAGGTAAGTGTACAGATCGGGTGCTGAGATGGAAGAAACATATGTACAGTATCAAGGCTTGTATCTTCCACGCAACAGAGTAGCAGGTTTATTAGGGATTACTTCACACCAAAAAAAAAGAAAAAAAAACATCCCTTTTAGTACATTATTACGTTATTGTATACTTTATTTGGGAAACTTCTATTTGTCAGTAATGTGTATATTATGTACCATCCTCTTGCGTGTACATCCTTGTGTCCATGTGAAAGACATGATCAGTGTTAGTTGTTTCGTTACAACAATCTCGTTATAAGTTTGTCTCAGTTAGTTACCGTTACAAAACCGTTTACACGTCTCTATCTATGTCTTCATATCTTCGCTGGCGTATCAGACTCTTCTTCAATCTTCCCTAGCCAAACCCGCCACCAAAGGCTCGGCATCAGATACCTATCTTCTACGGATTTTCGCTGTGATTCTCGTTGAAGCAACCTCCATGTGGGCAAATTACGAGGTCTCAAAAGGTTTGTCCATAACTATCCTTAATAAAGTAAGAGGGTATCTGTAACTTCCGATGCAAGGCATGGAGAGTAATTGATCAGATTAAGCTCATCTCCAATAGAAAGAAGTTAAATTTGATGGTTAGGTGGGAGGAGACGAGTCTGCCAACGACGTCGTTTTAAGGAAATATACGTATCACCTGAGTATCTGGATTGGATGTAATACAAAGATTTGCGAAAAGTAATTAAAAATCTCTAAAGATAAAAAAAAAAGGTGTAAAAAGGAATCAAAATTGTCAGCCGAACAATAAAAAAGCAAAAGGGCTTTTGGAATATAATAAAAACCTTTAAACCCTTTTTTGTGTGTAATCTGATTCCGACACTCAAGAGTCTTCAACGGCGTCAATGTCTGAGAACGCAGCCAACAACAACAACAACATGGAGAAGAACCTGATTTGTAAAGAAGCCATCGTGTCTGAACTACAGAAGAAGAAAGTCCATCTCTTTTACTGCCTAGAGTGTGAAGAACTAGCTCGCAACATCGCCTCTGAATCTGATCACATCACTCTCCAATCCATCAACTGGAGGTAAAAGTTCATGTCTTTCTATGACTTTAAAGATCATAACTTTATTATGAAACTTGGCTTCACTCTGCTCCAGAATCTGATTTGAGTCCTTATGTATCTAAAGCCCTCATCTTTGGCTCTTGCTACTGTGAATAATATTTGGTTAAATTTTCAGGAGTTTTGCTGATGGGTTCCCAAATCTGTTTATTAACAACGCACATGAGATCAGAGGACAGCACGTTGCCTTCCTTGCTTCGTTCAGCTCTCCCGCGGTCATCTTTGAGCAGATCTCTGTCATTTACTTGCTCCCTCGCTTGTTTGTTGCGTCCTTCACCTTGGTGTTGCCTTTCTTCCCCACTGGCTCCTTTGAGAGGATGGAAGAGGAAGGAGATGTAGCTACTGCTTTCACCATGGCTAGGATTGTCTCTAACATCCCCATTTCGCGTGGTGGTCCCACTAGTGTTGTCATCTATGACATCCACGCCCTACAGGTATTGTTTTTTTAATTTGTTGTTTTATTCCTTTTTGATTAATTGATTTCTTCTAAGTCTGTTTCTTGTGTTTTTTTTTTGCAGGAAAGGTTCTACTTTGCTGATCAGGTTCTTCCTTTGTTTGAGACTGGTATCCCCTTGTTGACCAAACGTCTTCAACAGCTTCCTGAAACTGAGAAAGTTAGTTTTTATCTTTGATTACAGGCAAACAAAATTGTTAATGATAGCGTCCCCTCATGTTGTCCTGTTTCTTTGTATTTGCAGATCATAGTTGCATTTCCAGATGATGGAGCCTGGAAGCGTTTCCACAAGCTGTTGGACCAGTATCCCACGGTTTGTAGCGGTTTAAGCTGATGGTTTAGTCTTTACTTTTACAACTTTGGGAGCCTGATAACACTTGAATCATAATACAGGTGGTGTGCACAAAGGTTCGTGAAGGTGATAAGAGAATAGTCAGGCTGAAGGAAGGGAACCCCGCTGGTTGCCACGTTGTCATCGTTGATGATCTTGTGCAATCTGGTGGTACACTCATTGAATGCCAGGTAGCCTCTTGAAACTAACAATCTCCCCCTGCATTTTGCATCGGAAGAGTGAGCTTGAAATTCACTTTTTGTTTGTTGGTCACACAGAAAGTATTGGCAGCTAATGGAGCTGCGAAGGTGAGTGCTTATGTAACTCACGGTGTCTTCCCAAAGAGCTCCTGGGAGCGTTTCACTCACAAGAACAATGGTATGTACCTGTGACTACTTTGTCAGTTGTTCATATATCTTCTTGTAATCTTAAACTGAAGTCTATATTTTTTTTTTCTTGCTTTTAGGATCAGAGGAAGCGTTCGCATACTTCTGGATCACGGATTCTTGTCCACAGACGGTTAAGTCCATAGGAAACAAGGCACCTTTTGAAGTCTTGAGCCTCGCAGGATCCATTGCTGATGCGCTGCAGATTTGAAACAAATACCTTGCTGGTCTTGGTGGTTTCGCCTTGGTGTTGTACTCTTAAGAGATGTTACCTAGATTATCAATTTATGAAATAATCATCTCACTTTTGCTGAGAGACAGATTGTTGAAACCTCGTACGCTGTTCTTGACTTATTGTTGATTCATGATTGATCTTTGTTTTGCAATGGAATGAACTGTTAAAAGTTCATAAAAAAAAAAAAAAACTATAACCCTCTCCACTTTTGAGAGTATGAGAGAAACATGATGACAAGGTTTGGGGAAGACAAGCACACGTGTTTGATTGTCTTGTTCTGTCAATGACAAATTGGCAATCACTTTCTGCTATGTCTTCTTATAATTAGTAGAGAACATTCACTTGGGATCATCAAGAATAAAAACACAGTAATATTTCTTTTTTTGTATTAAACTAGAGGATGCTGCTTAAGTTCATTAACAATTACTTATCTTTGTTTTAGTTTCTTCTTTGTAATGTTTCAGGTACACAAACTACAGAGGAGAGGAAGATTAGTTTCAGTTAACTTATGGTTCTCCCTCTAATTTCATTAGCTATACTTAAGGCTTGGACATGACACGCTGTGTAGGCCCCCAATGGTATATATCAGAACCTAAGTTCCCATTAGTGAGCAGGTTTTGAGGTAATCCATGAATGCCGCCATCTAAAGGACGGGCTCTTCCGTTCTGGTAGTACTGCTGGTTCTGCATATAAACAGCTTCATCATCATCCAGCGGAAGACGATCAAACACAGCGTTCATGAATGATGCAGCCATGATAACAACAGGACCAGATGCTATTAGCCCACCAACCACTCCTCCACCAACAACCTGTCCTTGATGCCCGGCTAAGTAAATGGTGAAACCAGTGATCCCAAGCGGTGCTGGTGGAGGCAAGACTGATCCTAGCAATGAGAGGATCTCGAAACGTCCGTGTAAATGTCACAATAGCTCCTGACTGAAGCTGGCTGCCTTAGTGTCACGTTAGTGACGCAACCATTGGCACTGAGTATGCAGAGTCCTCTCTGTTTCCTTCTTGCAAAATCTGATAAAGCCTCAGCAGATGTCATTACCTGAGCTGATCTCAACGGCATTAGCTCTGAGGGAGTTTGGACTGTCCTGAGTCACAATGATTGGTGGTTTTGGTTTGTTCTTGGAGCCAGCTGGTCTACCTCTTGGCCTCTTAACCATCCCTCCTTCAATTGATGAAACCGGTTGGACCGCTTTGGGTAATGCTTTCAGGTTGTTGTTGATTTTCTCTGCTGCTTCTTGGTTCCTCAATGGAAGTAGTGACTTAGATCCTACAGAGGTTGGAGTCAAAGCTGTACCTACCAGCCATTGTTATCAAAAATGTTATAGATTTCAACTGAGATTATGTGAGGAGTTTATGGGTGTTAAGTAAGGAGATTATGGTGAATTATAATATGGTAGAGACACAAAAAGAATGACTGTGAAGAGTAGGAGATGGTTAAGTAGTCATCAAAATTGTGATTAATAATTAACAAATTACTTTGCCAACAAAAACTTTCTGGCAACCTACTTCTCAACAGATGATTCATAACAAGTATCTTCCTTAACAGAGAGAGAGAGATTCAGTAATAATGTTTTAAACATGAAATTACGCTGCCAAATTACATAATAGCTACAATAATATAAATACAATAATGTACGCATTGTTACATTATATTTAAATACAATAGTTGTTAAAAAAAAAAAATAACTACAATAATATCAAGTCAAGACTAAGACCTAACAGCAAAACAGCGAACCGTTACTATAGACACAATAGTGATGCACTGGTCTGATGGTCAGCAGCAAGATACCTGGGATCCGCAACTTGAGTAGTGTCAACCGGGCTTCGTAGCCTGGTGGTAATGGAACCTCGGCTGAGGTGCCCGCCACCCAGCTTCGAAACCCGGCCACAGCGATTTAACATCCTTACTGCTGGGGCGCTGGACCCCTTCGGGGGATATTTGGGAAAGTGGCTGCCCAGACACCAGAGATATCAAAAAAAAAAAAACTTGAGTAGTGTCATATATATATTATTATCTTACAAAACAAAAGCAATGAGTTTGCTTTATTCTTTATAAAAAGCTCAAAAAAAAGAGAATTATTATTAGTGTTTGGTGTTTCCATCTATAACAGACCTAAGTTCATCCCAACTTGCTGAGTCTCCAATAAAATCTCCACCGTCGATGTTCAAGAAACTCAAGAAGTTGTTATCATTACAAGTATATGTCGGCTGATTGAAACCAACCGTAGTAAGTTGGTTCCAATAAGGATTCTCCGTCTGTGTCTCGTGTAGCTTGTGGGACAAGGAATCTACTACTCGGTGACTGGTGTTATCGGAATCTAAGCTGCTCGACTTAGAACATGAATCAGGTTAAGGTGATAACTGGTTTACGGTTTGGTTGTGTGGTCGTTGGGTTTCTCTTATGTGTGACTCGTTTGAAGATTCTGCATAGTGTCCAGACCTCCTGCGAATAATCAAATTTTGATGGATGAATATTAGTCTATTGTGGACGTTTTTCACGTATTTTGTAAGTCTGATCTTTCTTCTCATGTTATATATATACACAGTGCTAGGTGTTTTCCTGCACTATGTACAGTTATAATTTTTAAAAAGTTAAATTATATTTAAAATGCAATTTATTAATATTATATATTTTATTATTTTGACTAATAATTAATATAAATATAATTTAATTAAGCATAAAATTAAGAGAAAATATTTTTTTTATTTTAAATTATATTTAAGAATATATATGTATATATTTAAAATTAGAATCTTAGATAATTTTTTTTATCTATTTCTTTTAGTTAAATGTATTAAATCAAATTGTACAAAATTAATAAATATCATATAAAATTGTATAGTTATCAAACATTAAAACTAAACAAAAATTTGTAGATATCTAAAGAAACTAATGATATTAGGATTAAAAATTTATAATTTTGTTTAAAATGCAGAAAGTTTTGAAAATTTTAGAAAATAAAAAGTGTATAATTATAAAAGTAAAACTAAATAATATTTTGAAATTCAAAATGTCATATTTGAATATATTTATATAGTGATAATTTGTGAGTTATTACCATATTCTAAAAACATTTACCAAAAATATAAATTAACATTAAATGTAATATACGAATTATTGTCATATTCTAAAAAAATTCTAAAAATTATATATTGAAATTAAATGTAATTGTCTATGTCATATTTAATAATATGACATGTCATCAATTTTAATAGACATGTCACTTTTTTTTGTAGAAACAATTGTAACGAGGATATGTGGCGAATCATTTCACTAAATAATGTCTAGGGGATATATATATATATATATATATATTTAAACATTGTCTCGAGCCCGGTCTAGTTTTATTTTTTGACAAAAAGTTAGTCCCATTTCCAGAAAAGATGTGTGATCAATATAGATAAGCTCATATGGAAATGTGCCTTCGTGACGACTGACTTTTAGAAGCATTTAACACCACGAGTTTAAGAAAACTATCTCAACTAAAAATAGATAAGATGATTAAGCCTAATGCATACTTGTTCATAAAACCATTTAGATAATAATCGAAAGTACATACTCCTACTTCTTAAGATAGAAAATTTATATATGTTTATTTGTTTTATGAAAATATATATTTTATCTTTTAGTGTGTTTATCCTTTAATCTATATTAATTAAGATAATTACTATTGAGATAATTTAATTTCTTTAAATTATGATATCACAAAAGAGTTATTTTGGCATTGTAAATTTAATTTTTAAATATCACAAAAAACATATTTTGTGAAACAGAGAGAATAAATAGTATATTCAAATAAAACTTACTGCTTGTTGAGCTCTTGAGTCGGTTTTTGTGGTGGAGGATAGACGGAATTCATGCATCATCCAATCGGTTTTGGAGCCCTTTCCGGCAGAACCAAGATAGTAAACCAAAGATTTCTTTAGACCGACGCAGTCAAAATTGGAATAAACCGGTTTATCAATACCAGTGGCTTTCCAGAAACCGGAACCGGTGACACGGTTTGGTCTAACGCTATTCTTGTATTTCCTGCCTCTCATGCAGAAGAAGTACCACTCTTTTTGCCCGACGCTGCTCACTCCTTAATAAAATCCACAGTAAATGTTGTTAAATATTATTAATTTGTCTCTTTTATTATTATATGTTTATGTAATAGTACTATAGAAAAAGGAAATTAAAACACTTTAGTTACGGATATTAGGAACATTATAGAATCAATATGCATATATAAAGAAATGGAAAACAATCCAGTATATATAAAGACTTACTAGGAAGGTCCCAAGGATTGAACTTGTAGATATCAATCTGTTTAATAAGCTCGAGTTTGATGGGTTTGTTCTCTACTTTTCTTCGAAGATAATACCCTAAAAGCTCTTCGTCCGTTGGATGAAATCTAAATCCAGGAAGTATTGCTTCATCTTCTTCTTCGTCCTTACCTTCACCACTCATCTTCACTACATCGATATATCAGCTATTAAGTTTTTTTTTTTCTTAACATCAGCTATTAAGTCTCTCTGAATAAAAAGTTCTATGTACCCATTTATATAGGTGAACGTTTATCAAACTAATGATTATTTTTATGCCGTTCAATTGGAATTGGGTCAGTTACAATTGACTTTGACTATTATTATACACACGATATCTTTTTTTTGAGCAAACTGACCCAAAATATATAAGATTTTACTATCACACACACATCTATAAAACACACACACACATATATATAATGGAAAAATGAAAGCCGGTACTAATTTAATTTTACTATCACACACACATCTATATATATATATTGAGGAGACCATCTCTTTCTTATTAATTGAGAAACATTTTGAAATAGTAATCTTGGTTTTGTAAGTTAATTACATACAAACCTGCTAATGTGTCATGCTTACATTCACTTTCAACCATGCTTTAAAAAGATCCTTTAATTACTAGACAATTTACAAAACCATGCTACTGGTCGAAAATGAAACTTCCGACCACATAACATATATACTTTTATGTTTCATTTAAACATAACTAGGATAAGACCTGCGCGTTTGCGCAGGGTAAATCTTCTCGAAATTTTTTAAAAATATAAAATATTAACAAACAATGTCACGTTGGTTATTCGATTTTATCAGGAGGGATATTTCAATTTAACTATGGGTTCTGTTTAGGTTCTATTCGATTTGGTTATTTGAGTATTAGAGAACCTTAACCTAATCAAGTCAAATTAGTTTAGTTTGTGTTTGATTTGGTTCGGTTTGATTTTGTGTTCAGTACAGTTTTGTGTTTGGTTCGCTTTAATTTGGTTTTGTTTGTGTCTGTCCAGTTCAGTCGAATTGATTTTTTTTAGTAATGTTTTAGTTCAGTTACAAAATATAATTTATAAAAACATAAGAAAGCCATCATTTAATATTAAAATTGTTTTCTTCATATATTTTAACGTAAAAAGATGAAATTCTATAATTTTATATTATTATATTTAAACATAATATAAATATAATAAATAATTACTTTATAAGTAATTATTTTAAAAAATATAAAATAAATGATAATTTAATTAATATAAATTATTTTTAAGTAAACAATTTCCTATTAATAACAAAAAATATTTTCATCTTCTAATTAAAGTTCTCTAAAATATTTATTTTAAAAATGTAGAGAATTTATATTTTCTTACATCAGCAACTAGGTGTTTTCCTGCACCATGTGCAGAAATAAAAGTTTTAAAATATAATTTATTTTAAAATACAAATTTTATTAAATTTTTATTTTGATAATTTTTTATTTTGTTAATTTTTGATTTTATTATTTGCTTACAATATATAATCTTAATTTAATCATATGTAAAACTTTAAGATTAAAAAAATAGTTTTATTCAATGTATATTTAGTAATATATATGTATATCTTTTTCTAAAATATATTCAATCAAATTTTGTAAATGTAAGAGAAAATTTTGTTAAGTGTATAATTATCAAAACATAAAACTAAATAATTTTCTAAAATTTATGGATATTAAAAATAAACTAATAGTATTGGATTAGAAAATTATATTTAAAAACTGTATAATTTTGAAGAATTGTTTTACTAATAATAATTATAAAATATAATTAAATTTTGAAAAATCCAAAATAATATCATATTTCTATTTATAACATTATATTATTTATTGCTAAATTAATGATGATCTATGAGTTATTACCATATTTTTAAAATTTACTAAAAATACAAATCAACAATAAATGTAAATGTCTATGTCACTATTTAAAGAAAATTATATATTTTTTTTTAAATGCATAGTATTTTGAAGAATTGTTTTTAGTAATTAAAATTATATACTTATAAAAATATAGCTAAATAATATTTCGAAATTTTAATTATTATTATATTTCTATTTAATTTATTATTTATTGTTATATTAATTATGATATATAAATTATTGCCATATTTTAAAAACTTACCTTAAATATAAATCAATATTAAATGTAAATATGTCATAATTATCTTTAAGTTATTACCATATTTTTTTAAAAATTATCTTAAATATAAATCAACACTAAATGTAAATATCCATGTCATAATTTATTTCAAGCCATGTCATCAATGTTGGTGTGCCATGTCATAATTTTTCTTTCAAAATTAATATGGTGATAACACATGTCAAAATCACTTCTCAAATATAGACTAGGGGATGTTTTTATTAATTTTTCATTTTCTGTTGATTTTCTCTTTTTATAATATTTATATTATCAAGAATTGTTTTGTCCAAAAGAAACAAAACAAAAGAATATAAAATATTATCTATATGTCGGCACAAAATATGACATATCAATTTTACACATATACAGTAGTTTAATTGTTTGTCTGTGTAGACTTCCTTTTGTATAAGACAACATTTTAAATTAACTAATTTGAGCGTAGCTTTAAATATTTTGAGTATATATTATCTTATCATGGACACAGCCACCGCCGGTCCGACTTTAGTTTTTCTTTGTTTTTTCTTAGTTTTGTTTTGTTGTTGTTCGTGCATGTCCTTTTAGTGAGGGAGAGATATCGATTTGCTCTCGGTTCACTAGAAGCTTGTTGACTCTGGGAAGAGGTGGCTTCCACAGCACCGTCGTCTCCGGCTTATGACTCCGGTGGGTGAAGGCTTTCTTAGCTCCCCGTCGCCGGCTTTTGACTTTTTCTCGTTTCGGCTCTGGTGTGGATAGGGAGGTGTGACTGGGGAAAGACCTTTGTCTTCAGTTTGACGGCGTGGCTTGTTTTGGATGAGATCTCGACAGGCGATGAAACTCTCCATTTGGTGATGCTATGGCGAGGAAGACGACAGGTGTAATTGGAGGATTTCAATCCCGACGGGATGATTTGAAGTTTTGGAGGAGTTTTCGGCTTCGTATATGGAGGCTCTCCGTGGATGAATCTCCGGTGGTGGAGAAAGGGAAGATCCGCTTGACTTCGGAAAAACGCCTGTCAGTTTCCGGCGAATCTTAGGAAGCGGCGGAGGGAATCGATTGGGCGACGCGTGTTTGTCTCTTCGTTGTTAAGGATTGACACGTGTTTTTGCTCGCTTTAGATCTTGACCCGTGTTTGTCGGGTGGCTTTGTTTGGACCCGGTTTTCTTTGTTGGGGTCTTTTCGGTTGGGCCTTTGGGCTTTTGTTCTGTTTATGTATGTTTTGTATGGGCCTTTGGCCTTTTAATAATATAATCTTAGAGGAAAAAAAAAAATCACTAATGATATACTATATTTTATTTCCTAAACAAATATATGTATCTACTTATATACATTACAAATAACTACCGACTCATAGTTCTGAACACAGACTGATATGAAGAGATGTTCATTATATAGACAATATTAATAGATACGTGATATTTTGTATTTAGTGCTATCATCACACGTTAGTATTAATATAATGGACACACCTTTAACAATGAACTAGATCATGATCCGTGCGTCCGCGCGGATTTATTTTTTATTCACATATTTTATATACACGTTGTATATTATTTAAGATTTATAATATAAAAAAAATAAAATAACCCGGATCCAAAAAAAATCAACCCAGACCAAAAAATTTGAAATACCTACTTAGATCCAAATGTTGAGGACTCGGAGAACTCATACGTGAAATGAACAGATTTATATCCGACCCAGTAAGCTAAATTCCAAACATAATATCTTTTATTATATTTTTAATTCATTTTGTTGGGTTGGTGAGATTTACTATTTATTCGGAAGATTTTTGGCTAACTTAATGGTATATATTTGTAGGTTTCTTTTTTTCTGAACAGGGAAAAAATAAAAATAAAAATTTGGTTTTTGATTAAATTTATCTTATATAACAAATTGTTGCTATAAATAATTTTTATAAAAACTAATTTGTAACAGTAATATCATTTTTGTTATAAATTAGAATATGATGGTTTATAGATTCAAAGTATAAAGTTAGTCGTCTTCATAGTATTGCTAATATTGATAGATGTAAGTTAATGAATACATACAATATATTGTATTATTAGTAATCTGTCGTATAGTATTATATGTTAGTAGATGTATTATTAATAATCTATCTTATAGTATAATATGTTAGTGGATGTATCAAGCTTATATTAAAATATATGCAATATAAGGAAACATGCATAGTGAATATAATAATAAGGTAAGAATTGAAAAACTATGATAATGGTTGATATTAATTATTTATAAAAAGGCATGTCTAATGTATGCAATATAAGGAAACATGCGCAGTAGATATAATAATAAGGTAAGAAGTGAAAAACTATGGTAATAGTTGATATTAATTATTTATAAAAAGACATGTCTAATAATAAATAGATTAATATAACATTAATTACATAAGGTCCAACTTTAAAATCCACCTAAAAGAAGTTGTAATGTTTCTGTTTTAATAAGATAGATTTATCTTATATAACAAATTGTTGCTATAAATAATTTTTATAAAAACTAATTTGTAACAGTAATATCATTTTTGTTATAAATTAGAATATGATGGTTTATAGATTCAAAGTATAAAGTTAGTCGTCTTCATAGTATTGCTAATATTGATAGATGTAAGTTAATGAATACAGACAATATATTGTATTATTAGTAATCTGTCGTATAGTATTATATGTTAGTAGATGTATTATTAATAATCTATCTTATAGTATAATATGTTAGTGGATGTATCAAGCTTATAGTAAAATGTATGCAATATAAGGAAACATGCATAGTGAATATAATAATAAGGTAAGAATTGAAAAACTATGATAATGGTTGATATTAATTATTTATAAAAAGGCATGTCTAATGTATGCAATATAAGGAAACATGCGCAGTAGATATAATAATAAGGTAAGAAGTGAAAAACTATGGTAATAGTTGATATTAATTATTTATAAAAAGACATGTCTAATAATAAATAGATTAATATAACATTAATTACATAAGGTCCAACTTTAAAATCCACTTAGAAGAAGTTGTAATGTTTCTGTTTTAATAAGATAGATAGATATAAACGTGAATATCAATATTAAGGAGAGGTTCGCTTTCATGTGGCTCCCAATCTGATTCCAAGGAAACTTAATTTTACCAAACTATACATGATCAAAAATCTGTACAATTTTTCTCATAACATATACGAATTCAAAGTCATTAACGTAAATAGGAAAAAATGGACATTATCATGTTTCCTATGCACTATATTGATAAAAATATTATCTCATATTGGTGAAATCATTGAACTCAAACTGAAAAAATATAAACGCATTAAACAATTTTGCAGAGATGTTTAGCAAAAAAAAACAATTTTGCAGAGAAAGAGAATAGTAACATCGTCCAAGTGGATTGGTAACAACGGAGACGGCTTCGTGGAGCCAAGCTTGCTTAGTAAGATCAGAGGTGTATCAGGCATTCGAGGTATTTTGCTCACAAAGGTCGCTCTTTTATCATCTTCCTCTTCAACGCATTGTACCAACTGTTTACCTTGAGCCCCAAGGTTAATCCTTTGAGCTGAAGAGCGTAGCCACCAAGGATCCCATGGCCAATCATTTTGCTAAGCTCTCCAGAAGCTAACGTCTTAGGTTCGAGAATATAGAGGAGAGGTTCGATGATAATCTATTAACGAAAATATAATGAATATTAAAAAAACTATGAAATCGCGATGACAAACTATTAACGTAATATATTCGACGTACAATAACGGTTGGTCGTATTAATTTTAATACTATAGTTTTATCAAATCTCCTCTAAAAGTGACACGTAAAATTTTTGACTTCTTAAATACTTGCCATGTAGAAAGGGATTTTTTTTAATTAATATAAAAATGAGGTTCTAATTTTTTTAAGTCTTCCCTTTTAATATATAGGGGATATAAAACGCAGTATATTGTGTTGTCCTTATTCACTTCCTCTGTATTTGAGGATGGATTTCCACCAAAAGGATTCTCTAATGCGGTTTACCTATGTACACATTGCGATTATATACTTTTTCCAAAAAAAATCGTTACATATAGTATGTGCTTATGATAACTTGACCAACGTTTATTTTATTAACACACATAGTAAATCAACACATATATATGTTCCAAGCTTTTATTAGGTTTACTAAAATTTAGTTGTCAAGTACAAACATATCATTTTGAATTTATCATACTGTGAACTTGGTTTTGTTCGTCTATAGAAGTTCAAATTTATTTTTTATTCTAAATTTTCTATATATTTGTATATGAAGTGTATCTATATTCATATTAAAATTATACTTTTTGTATAGGTTATCATGTATATGGCCTTTAGATAGATAAGATGTGATGTCAAAAAATGAAGATAGATGCATCCAATTAAAATTTTGCATTACGTCAAGATTTAAATTATGGAAATAAGGTAATTTTATATTCTACAATAAATTTGCGTGTAAGACTAATTGGAGAAGTAATGAAGCATTTATTGAGAAATCACATATCAAAGATTAAAGAAAGAAACTTATATCTTACACACTGCGAATATATTGTGTCCAAGTTAATATTTTCCAAATTTTACCAACCTTGAAATCTTTTTTGTGTCAACTCAATATTTTCTATTCAAGACCTACTAAATTTATTAATTTATTGTTTTTATTTAATTTATTGATTATTAATTTACAGTTTATATTGTCTTATTAACACAATAAAATAAAATTAAAGTGACACATTTATAACATATTTTATAATAAGGGTCTATTTATAATTGGTAATTTTTTAACTACTAAATATTATCCAAACCTATTTTGGATCCCCATAAGATTGAATAAAGATTAACTATAGTTTATTTAGTTAATCCCAAAATTCTTTTTAGTGAAATGTATATTTTAAATTTTTTAAAAAATTCAAATTATTATGTAATTTATGTTAAAAAAATATGATATATTTCTTGTAAAAATATGTATTTCTTTTAACTGACAAAATTATGCATATTTCATAGATTTAATAATTTCACACCGCGCAAAAGCGTGGATCTTAACCTAGTTTATAAATAAACCTTTTAATCATGTGTGATTAACAAGTTTGCCATTACTTACTTGACATCACCACAATCCACCTCACAACATTTTTTCAAAAACTCTTTCTTGCCTAGACTTATTACATGTCATGCCATTGCCTAAAACATATAATATATCCTTCATTTTATGCATCTATGTACCATTATGTCTTTACAATTAATTGTGGAGAAATCATATTAATTGTGTGACTGTTTCGGAAATCTATAAATAGAATATTCATAAAGGCAACATTGATTATTTGACTTAATCACAAGTCTATATTATTGTTTTCATAGTACATCATAAAAAGTTGACTCGAGCATGGTCATGTTAATTGGTCACGATTTTGTGATGTATCTTAAAACTAGATGATAACCCGCGCCTTGCGCGGGGTGAACTTTTTTTAAAATATGTTGTATCTAAATAAATAATACATTTTTTTGTTATCGATAATTTTTTTACATTTGATTAGGGATGACATGTGGGTAGGTATCATTTGGTTTGGTTAGGTTCGGTTTGGATCTTTGCAAATTTGGTTCGAATCTTTATATGTTCGGTTTGGTTTTAGATTCAGATAACCCATTTAATTTTTTAAAAACTTAAAGTTCATATATACTTTAAATTTCTCAAAACATAAAAATAAAAATAATATGTTACAAATAAATTTGAATAATGTATACCAAAAAACTTAAATTTAACATAAAAATTGGTTTAACTTAAATATTTGGATAGAAAATGAATAGATATTTTCAGTATTTTGGTATTTTGAGTAATGTTTAGTTATTTTAAATATATAATTTTTACTATTTTTATATATTTCTAAATATTTTGGACAATTTAAAAACATCTTAAGTATTTTGTATATTTCTTTGAGATATTAATTTTTTAAATAATATATTTAAGTATATAAATTTGATTCGAATATACTCGGATACCCAAAATATTTTGGTCCGAATCGGGTTCGGTTCTGGTTTTTAGATACCAAAATTTTAAACATGTTCAGATATCTAACCAAATTGATTAAAGTTATATACTATTTTGTAGATTAGATTTGGTTCGGTTATTTGGATTCAGATTTTTTTCCCAACCATATATTTTTTATTGTAATCAAATTTTAAATGAAAGTGACGATGGTTCATACTGATTTTGGATATGCAACAATTTTTAAACCAAAACACTTTCTTTTATGTACGTGATTTATTTAGTTAATCATTATAAAATGTTCAAGACCCATTAAAAACGATAGGCTGAACTGAAAAAAAGTTACCATTGATCACAAAATTTTCAATGTGAGGCTTGTACTATTTTTAGTAATTTATAATCGTTTTAAAAAATTCGAAATACAACATATAAGAAAAAATATAATTTTTTTATTATATGCTTAATGTGATTGTTTAATTTATTTTAACAAATAAAATTAAACGAAAAGTATAGAGGATAAAAAATTATTATCAAATATTTATTATTCATAATCATTAATGGTGATATATATATCAATCATATTAGGAAGTTCCGTAGCTTTTATTTAAGGAAATAATAGAGAATATTCTTTTGTATATTAATAATTGATTTAATAGTTATTTAATAAAAACTATAATATATGTGTAGATGGACCAACTTATTTCTCTAACAATCCTCAGAATAATTCTCATGATGACATGTGGCTACCAAACAATGTTGCAATGTTCCAGGATTAATATATAGGGGATAATGTTTTGGTCATGTTAATTGGTTATGTGTGTTGATATGAATGATAATATTAAATCCGGTAGGTTTTTATAATGTTATACAAAATTAGTAGGATACTATGATATCAATAGTCACAATTGATAGGGTTTTGACTATATATACACGATTCATATTTTTATGATATTAAATTTCTTTATGATTCTTAATTATACATGACATTTTTAAGGACTGAAAAATATAAACGATTCATAATTATGTTATTTTATAAAACTTTAGTACATAAAATTTATTTTGATGAATACTTTTTGTATTTTATGGAATATGTGACATTTATTTTGGGATAGACAATATACATTATTTTATATTGTAATATCAAAATATCGTATATAAAAAATTTTGAGCAATTTTGAAAATTGTAAAATACATTCAAAAAAGAATTCTATTTTAAATTTCTTGCAATCCCTAAAATTTTGTAAAAATACATTTTGATTACAAAATTATCATAAATGGTGACATACATTAAATTTAGAAACTTATATAATTTTTTCCGATTAATTTTAAGGCGAATATCATTTTTAATATGAACTTCCTTTATTTCTTCCATATGCATATAATACTTTCTATAATTATCTAAAAATCTACGATTATAATCATATACGAAATTAATAGGTTAGTCTGATATATATAGTCACAACTGATAGAGTTTTGGCTATATATACAATTCATATGTTTATAATATTAAATTTCTTTATGATTCATAAATGATACATGATATTTTTTAGGGAGTAGAAAATATAAAAGATTCATAATTATGTTCTTCTACAAAACTTTAGTAGGTGACATTTATTTTGAATATTTTTATATTTTATGGGATACATGACATTTATTTTGGGACTGAACAATACAAAATAATCTATATTGTAAAAATAATATCGTATATATAAAAAATTATGAGCAATCTTGAAAATTTGTAAAATCCATTCAAAAAAAAATTCCATATTAATTTTCTTGCAATCCCTTAAATTTTGCAACAATACTTTTGATTACAAAATTATCATAAATGGTGAAAGATATTAAATTTGAAATTTATATAATTATTTCCGATTAAATTTAGAGAACTAACCATTTTTAATGTGAACTTTCTTAATTTTCGCCATATGTGTATAATAATTTCTATAATTATCTTGAAATCTACAATTATAATCCTATACAAAATTAATAGGATAGTGTTATATATAGTCAAAATTGATAGGGTTTTGACTATATATATATATATATATATATATATATGATTCATATTTTATAATATTTATTTTTTTACGATTCATAAATGATACATGCCATTTTTAAGGACTCGAAAATATGATTATAAAACTTTGTTATATGACTTTTATTTTTATTAATATTTTTTATGGGAAATGACATTTATTTTGGGATAATATAAACTGTTTTATATTGTAAAATCAAAATGTCGTAAATAAAAATTTATGAGCAATCTTGAAACATTATAAAATACATTCAAAAAGAAATTCCCTATTAAATTTCTTGCAGTCTATTAATTTTTGCAACATAAAAAATTATTAGAAAATTTTCATAAATGGTGATATACATTAAATTTGGAAATTCATATAATTATTTCTGATTAAATTTAAGGAGAACGTCATTTTTAATGTGGATTTCTTTAATTTCGCCCTATACATATAATACTTTATATAATTGTCTGGAAATCTTAGAACAATTAGGGATTTGCAACATTACTTTGTGGCAACATCTAGATATATCAGGTGATGAGAAAAGAGATCGAATCCAACAATCGAACTGTAGCCTCTGGTCTCGTGTTTCCTCGAAACTTTTTAGTAAAAACACTTTTTATAAATAAAAGATAAATTAGAAGAGGCTCATATGTATTTTGAATTATAATGAATATTAAGGTTGGATAAAGGGTCTATTTAACAATTTTGAGTCTTAATAAGCCCATTAAATTTGAAAATTCATATTAGTTTCTTCTTTTTTCTTTTGTTTTCTAATTTAATATTATTTACTTCAATTTATTTATCTTCTTTTACAATTTTATGTACTTCAAAACCAGTATAATTATAATGAAATATAATGATATAACTTCAATAATAAGACAATTATTGTTTATCAACCATAATAAGGTTATCTTTATCCGGATACTTCGGTAAATTTTTTTGTTATTTAAAAAATTCAGTAAATATCTCATTCCAAATTAGTTTTCCTTACATTAATCTGGATATCAATGTTACTTATCCTAATCTATTCTATGTATAATATGTTATTTTCTGTGTTTTCAATATCTGTAGATTAAATTTATAGTTTCTTTTAATCCTTTCATCCTACGCAGGGCGCGGGTAATCACCTAGTATATATATATATATATATATAGAAAATGGGTAAAAGTTAAAGCCCTCAATTTTTCTAAAAACACTAAAAATATTAGCTAATTTTTATAGGTAATTTTTAATTTTAAGGACTGGTATTTGTATTGAAATGTCTTCAAAATATATAAGATTTTATATAATTTATATGTAAATCAAACAAAGAAAAAGTGATAGTTTACAACTTAGATATCGGTGTCCTATTAATTAGTACGTGGAAAATTATTAGATCGTTGATTGCAACTAATTTATATACGATGTACTATTACCGGGACAAAGAAAACATGTATATGATGTAATATTGTCGAAAATCAAACATGTCGTTATCCGTAGTTGCTAACGTATATAAAATTATATATACAGTAATTATATCAAATTTCCAATAAGCTGTAAGTTCCAATACATGCGTATTGTCTAGGTGAATTCACGTGGTTTGACCGTATTATAGATTTCTAATATGTTGAAAAGATGTAAGATATATAAAAATAATTAAGAATCTCATTCGAACCAAAAAATAACTTTATCATTTCCTTCTCTGTGGACTCAACAGTTTTGATAGCCGGGGAGCAAAACACAAACATCGATGGTATGGTAGACCAAATCTATTAAATAATAACCATTCTCCCATCATCAACTTCAGTTGCATTTCAAATCTGTTAAAATACGAATACTAAGTAAGGATTGGTTGTTATTGCAGTGTTGTGTTTAACAGATTGTTTCATTCGTTCAATTTCTATGTCAACAAAAAGCATAAGACACAAAAAGAATCTTAATAAAAAGTGGACAGTCAATAACTTAGTCTTGTGCGAAATGGGAAAGTGAACCACTTGATCTAAAATAACATTCAAAAAGTTCGGTTTTTGACTGTTGAATATTATCATTGAACTTCAATAAAGAAACAAGTAGTACAAGTTGCCTACGAACAAATATTAGTACGTATCCAATCTCGGAAGATAACCAAACATTAAAAATGAAATTATTCAAATGAGGAACATAGTCAAAGGAACATAATATCAACTTTTTGAATTTATGCGACATGAAAAGGAGTGAGGAACATTGAATGGAATCTCTCTCAATATATATATCAGGGTTTCTATAAAGAGTATGTTCATACTGGTGCGAAAAATAAATAAACAAGAATCAAGAGAAAGAAGACAACTAACATAAGAAACGTTACCTATTGGTATGTTCTAATTAAGCTGAACTAGCTAGATCGGTGCAACGGAAATAATAACCGTGCAGCCATGCAGACAGCCGCCACTGCCTACTTATGGGCTGCGTTTTGTATCTTTGTCCTCCCTCCCTTGAAGGAATTGGCCTTTTTCGTGTGATTTAAGATTGAGTTTATTTGGGCTTTACGTACATTCCCATTACTGCTAACACCGATGTCTTTTTGTTACTATTTACGTTGAAACCATTGATGTAACAACCAGAGGGGTTTCCTATATGCAAGAGAGTATGATTAGGATGACTGACAGAACTTTAGAAGGCTAAAGTAGCTAATCTGACTAAAACCAAATAGTTACTTTCGAAACTCAGCTAATCAGCCTGTCTTAAACATTGATGACAAAAGAATATTGTATTTTAGGATTATTGGGTTAGTAGTCCGGTTAGCTCGTTTATCTAATTTGTGGTTTAGTATTTTGGTTATCTAAGTTGGTTTAATTATTATGCAAACAGCAAACTACATATGTAAATCATTCGACCATTTGAGAAATCAATCAGAAAATCATTATCTTCCTCCTTTTCTCTCTCTCATGTGATCATCATCATCTATATATCAATCATCACGAATCCAGGATTCTTGAAGGTGGCTTTCTTTCTATCCGATCACCTTTCCTGCCTTGATTCACAATCCAAGCTCTTAGCTAGCTTCTGGATTGGATTTTATCACTAGGTTACAAAACCTGTTTCATATTGATAATTGATAAGGGACCATGTATCGCTAATTATTGCTAATTGTTTAACTATAACTAGAGGTATATTTTTTGTTTTTAATTTTTTTATTTGTGTTTTATTTATAATCATATTTACTATATTTAAAAATTATTAGTTAAAAGTTTTGATAATTATATTGAATTTGTGATGTTATATAACTATACACTTGTACACAATATTTTGAAACCGATTCGAATTCGCAATTAAACCGGCAAACCCGTGGATCTGGTATGTAATTCGGTTTGAGTTTTAGGAAAAACATCATTGTTTAATAATCTGGTAAAACCCACGAAACTCGGTAAAACCCACAGAAACCCGGTAAAACCCATGGAAATCCGCTAAAACTCAAAACTCGGTTACCATTTGAATCACTGGTTAAACCAATACGTAATTTTTAATTATTAACTTTTTAGATTTTTAATTATATTATTAGAATATGTTTGTATTCTAATTAGAAAATTAGATTTTTGGTTTTTATATAAAAAATATATATATATATATATATATGATCTTGTGGATTATGAATCTATTAACAAATCTAATTGTTGTGATTTGGTATTAGTTTATTTTTGTTATCAATTATCAATTATAATTTTATTATTTTAGATTTAAAATTTAATTTTATTATTTACAATAGACATTTAAATACTTAAAAGTTATTAATATTTTGTAAAATTTAGTTCAAGCACATGAACCTTTCATAGAAAACCTACCCGTATACATACATATCCACTTTCTATATTTTATAAAATAGGAGTTAGGAAAAAATACATAAATACAGTATATATTAGTCCATATCGTATATGTAGAAGGCGGTTATATTTTGATTCCTGAATATTTTTGGTTGTTAAATAAATACTATGATTTTGAAATTAGATATAGGATAATTAATAGGTGAAGTAAAAGAGTAAGGAAAATGAAACAAAAATATATATTCGTACATTTATGTTGCAATATTTGTAGCCCTTAAAAATAAGACTTAGTGGTTATGAAGGTTGACTATATATTAAGTTATGCAGTTTTCTTATTATTATTATACGGTTACTTTAGTTAGTTATATTTGGATACCACTTTTTAAAATTGAACCTAACCCATATCAATTGGATATGTTGAAGAATTAATAGTATTGATCTGACCACAACTAATGCCAAATGATTTCAAAAAACATTTTAGTAGATATATACATCATTTATAGAGAGGTTGCACAGTGTCACCAGTTGCAAAAAAAATAGAAAAACACAGCATGTGATATATCTCTTACCATTCGCAAAGTATTGTATAATAAGCTCTTTATTTTAAAAGGTTGTATACTAAAAAATACATTCGTGTGAATGTATTATTTAACTTTTGGGGCAAGATGCATTTGAAATGAAGCATGTGCAGACGTACCCCACTCCAGTTAGTCGATTCAAATAATTGAAACGAATAGTAAGGAAATGTTTTTTTTTTCATAGTATCTTTTGCGTATGTGTTTGGTTACTCGACGTCTTTCCAAACAAAATCACGAGCCCCCTAGGAGTGTCTCAAAACCCAGCCCAATCCACTTACACGTGCATCCTTCTCCCATGCATGCTCCATCACTGTTACACCCATGGACGGAGGAGACCACTTACGTACTGTTCAATATGTGTTCAAACTGTCTCTTGGAAGTTTTGAGTTAACTTGTTAGATTCTTAGAGATTTTTTTTAGAAAAAATTTCGGCCCTAAAAATCAGATTGGCTGTTAAACTTTCATTTCTGTGAAATTATATTTTACAAATTAGCAAAAAATAATGTTATGTTTGTTCCATTGGTTTTTTACCGTTTGTTTGGCTGCCCTGTCATTGTTCGAATCTAAGAAAATCTTGAAAATAATATCAAAATAAAGTTGTTGAAATCATTGCTACAGCTTGATTAAGATTTGATCTTCATAAGTTGAATCAAGAGAAAATGATGGAGTATAGATTTACAAAAGATGTTGGAGCTTAATTAAATGTGATGATGTTAAAAATAGAATCCAAGAAGCGGTGTGGGGTGTGGTCCAGCACCAGTAGGAAAGACGGTGCACAAAATTGTTAGTGGAAATGTAGAATCGTTACTAGCATTTAAGTAGTCAGATCTCCTTGTCCTGATGTTTTTTTCGGCTCGCTTTTCTTCTGTATCCAGCTCTAAATTCGGCGTGGCACTATTTCGGTGGTCGTCCGGCTCTGATTCTGGTATCCTGGCCTTCTTCTAAGAGGATGGTGGGCCGATTTCATTTCCGACAATGTACCTTTTCGTTAAAGGGAAACTGGTCGATTTAAGGTATGTTTGTATTAGGAGAGATCTCGATTTCATCGATGATCCTCTTCGAATCAGGCGAGGAAGGTGTATGAAATGGAGCGTTAGTCTCTGTGTGGTGGTGGTTTCTTCTTATGGATGAGATCTCGAATTGATCGATGGATACTCTCTGGAAGAAAAAACTAAAGTGGTAATGAAGTAATTCATGTTTCCGGTGTGATCCAGTATGAACACCGTTAAGTTTTTCAGCGTCGTCTTTAGGCGGTGATGAGGTGGCATCTTTGTAACGCGTCTTTCCTCGCTACTGAAGATGTAAACACGTATCCAGTGCATGCGTGTCCCGTGATGCTGTGGGTGGATGGCCGCTTTCTTGGGTTCTCAGTGTTCTGGACTTTAAGCCTATGTAAAACTATAGATCGTTCGGTTGTCTTGGACTTTAAATTTGTATCTTTGTAAGTTTGGGTTCATCTTTGGACTTTGACCCGTTAGTAAAATATACATGGCAAAAAAACGGTTTCTAATGAATGTAAAATTATTGGGATGAAAATCTTTTATAGTTAATTCATGTCGTCTAAAACAATGTGTAAAAACTGCAAATTTCAAAAAATTTGTGTATTTAATAGGTAAAGAAAATAGTTTGGATTCTTTTTAAATGAACATCCGAAACAATTCGTGTATTTTATTAGTAGATGGAAAATTAGTCCTGTATATTTTTTAAGAATTTGGATTCTTTTTATAATATTGGATTAGAATCTTGCTTAGATACTACTAATTCTTATCAAGACAACGGAATGTATTGCAGTTTTTTAGATGAACCGTGAACAATAAAATAAGGTTTTCAAAGTTACTTTTTGTAGTGTAACATTTTAGCAAACAACAAATATATATAGATATATATATTATAACCCAAACGTTTTTCTTTAGTCTCATTTTAATAAACTCCGAAAACTACTATACGATAGAATATATAAATTCGTCGAGACTTTTCTGCTTAAAATTCAATAAAACCATTGAACTTGGATAATAATTCGACCTTAATTTACATCAAAAGCTAACAAAAAAAGTTGTTTAAGTTGGCGTATAGTGAAGAAATCATTTTCAGAAGAAAGAAACCATACGAGTTATTTGACGGAAACACCCTCAAATCATTGTTTGCAGAGAACTTTATAGATAAGGTACAGATCAGAAAGCACCTCTAGAAATCTAGCAATAGATCTCATCTCTAGAGAAGAAGAGCTCCACCGGTTGGTCCCACCGATTCCAACATAATGTCCCAGAACTTGCCACGTGGCGTTCGGTCTGAAAGGTTGCTGTACTGTTGTGCTTACAGAATCATTATCTCCCTTGCTGGAATATCTTTCCTCTTTATGATTCTGTCACTTTCTGTCTGTACCAAAAGAAGTAAAGAACCTTACCCATATTTCTCTCCTTCTCTGTTTCTTTCATGTTTTATGGGAGCTTCTTAAGAAACTTCTGGCCTATGGGTTTATGTAGAGACTAGAGAGCAAGTGACAGGAAAGAGAAGGTTCTGTTCCTTTTGTTTGGCGTGGAACTTCAACTTTCACAAGTCAGGTTTAGATGTTCTACTTCTTCAGCTTCTTATTCGTCCAGAAGCTTTCCAAATTTGGTCAGTATTCTTGCAAGGGACTTGTGGTTTTAAAAGATGTTGCTATATTTGGAACATATTAAAAAATGAACTCATGTTCCTGCTTTTAGTATAAATCTCTTTTATATGATTAGTGTATTAATATAATGATTGGATTTGGGATTATAAAATTATATTTATGCTCATCTGTATCTCTTCTTAATCATAAGTTATGATTAGATATGTTCGTTTAAATATCTTAATATAATATTGGGGTTGATTATAAAAATCTTTTGATATGTCTCCAGAGATCTGACATGGAACACCAAGATTGGAATTTTGAGGAGAACTACAATCTGTCCAATAATAGAAGATATATAAGGTAATATAATGTTTAATCTAATTTATTCATTAATTAAAAAGGACTATATATTAGTCTCTGAGTGTGTATATGTGTAGGCCACAAGATGACCTGGTAGAGTTGTTATGGCGAGATGGGCAAGTGGTTCAGCAGAGCCAAACTCATAGAGATCAAACTCAGAAACAGGACTATCAACAAGAAACCCTAAGACCCAACACCTTTCTTGAGGATCAAGAAACCGTCTCTTGGATCCAATACCCTCTAGATGAAGATCCATTTGAATCCGAAGACTTAACCTCACCTTTCTTCTCAACTATAGATCTCCTCCAAAGACCGGCTTCAGAGACGGCTAAGCACGATGCCAGTCCAAAACCTCCTGATCAGGTCATGCCTCCTCCTAAGTTTAGGTTAACGGATTCATCATCAGAAGTCAGGGAACTAGGAAAAGAACAGTACTCGGTGGTGACCGTTGGACCAAGCCACTGCGGTAGCAACCAATCTCAAACCGTTCTCGATGGCTCACTGAGAGCAATCGATGGGAGGCCCTACCCGAACGCAAGTTCGTCATCAGGTGGCTCCTCTGGTTGCAGCTTTGGCAAGAACAACAAAGATATGGCTTGTGTAAGAAGATTCACAGCAGAGCGTAAGAGAAAACATATAATGGACACTGATGAATCTGTGTCTCAGTCAGATGTATGCTTTAGTTTTTAACTCATGATGATAAGTTCTTGAAACGTGTTTTTGTTGTTCATTTCTTATTGTTCTTGAAACGTTTTACAGGCTATTGGTAATAACAAGTCGAGCCTACGAACAGGATCGACGCGAAGAAGCCGTGCAGCTGAAGTTCATAATCTCTCCGAAAGGGTACTCGACATATTATCATATAGTATAATATAATATATATAGTATAATATAATATTCATACAAAACTCTTGTGTTTGATAATTAAATTAGAGGAGGAGAGATAGGATCAATGAGAGAATGAAGGCTTTGCAAGAACTAATACCTCACTGCACTAAAGTAAGTTATAAACTTGAATCTGATACGGGGACTGATTGAGTAAGTCAAAAGAACTTGGTGTCACATGGGTTTGTTTTTCTTGTAGACTGACAAAGCTTCAATTTTGGAAGAAGCCATAGATTATTTGAAGTCACTTCAGTTACAAGTTCAAGTTATGTGGATGGGGAGTGGAATGGCTGCTGCTGCAGCGGCTCCTATTATGTTCCCTGGGGTACAGCCTCCTCCACCGTTCATCCGTCAGGTGCAGAGCCCGGTACTGTTGCCTAGATTTCCTGTTATGAACCGGTATGCGATTCAAAACAATCCCGGTTTAGTTTGTCAGAACCCGGTACAAAACCAAGTGTTGTGTAATCGGTTTGATAGATACGTTGGCCTATTCCCACAGATGCAGGCTGCTGCCTCTCAGGTAAGACTCATACGTTACGTAGTTCAGTAGATATAAGGGCTATACTAACTAAAATACAAACCGGTAAAAATAATAATAAATAAAAATAAATACAAACCACATGTATTTGCTATTCAATACTTAGCTATAAGATGCCAGTTCATTATGAAAGAAAAAAAAATCTCAGAACTTTCATACCATATTCTAGGGTTGAGTTCCGGTAGCGTTTGTTCGGGGACCGAACATCATGTGTCTTTTTCTTTTCGTTCTGTATTGGAATAAAACTTTTTTTTTGTTCTTCCGGGGACATCCGATAAAAAATAATAATAAATAAATAAATTCGACGGTCTAGTGAAAGATTTCAAACGTCTACTGATACGTTCTGGTTTGATAATAATTAAACGCAGCCGATGGAGATGTTGAGGTTTGGTTCTTCAGCGGGACAGGAACGTCAACGCACGTCTGCGCAGACGAAGACCACCGACGGTACTCGTTAGGCCGGGCCACTAAGCGGCTGTTGCATTTTTTTTCTTTCTTTTGTGGTTTGTTTGGTTGTTGGGGCATTCTTCGTTATTTACATAATCTTCTGAACATAGGTTTAAACGTTATTTTCTGTATATGCGAGTTTATGTATTTTAACCTTAATTTCAAAATGACATGAGCTTTTTGTAATCGTCTAGAACCATAAAATGTGAAATACATGTTTAATATGTGGTTCATGTTTCTCTAATAAAATTATGCATTAGTCTAAGTAGCTGAAAATACTTTTTGAAAATGAATTGTTTTCTTGATTAAAAAGCTAGAAAACCCATGTTGTTTTCCACTAATTTTGTTCTATGTAATCCTAAGAAAAACAAAAACATTATCTAGCTCTAAGAAGTACAGATAGTCATATAGATAGAGATCTGGCCGAAGTTTGATACACTATTGATCTTTTATGATGTCATATTGTTGTTTTGCCGATTGTTTAATTACATATAGAATGAAAACATTGAAAAGGCAAGCAAGATACATGTGAAGGAACAGATTTCAGTGAAAGTTATCTGTCATTTGTCAACATCGACAATTTAAGTTGTTAGACATGTCCTCCACTAGAAAAAAATCCATTTTAGCAATAATTGAGTAAAATATCTTGGACATTGTCATGTTCGAAATAGTAACAATTCCGGTGCAGCCTATAGTAGCCAAAGCCTAGATGTTCTACCGTTTAGTGTCGCTCTTATTTTTTAATTATGCCTCCTGCTAAGCTTAATCCGAATGTTTTATTGTATATAATTTACATTTTAGCTTTAGTAAATCAAAGTAGATAATGAAAGTCTTATTGCACGATTAAAAATTAGATAATGAGAAAGAGTATGTTGTAAACCTTGCAAATCTCATTGGTTTAGTTGGTACATAGTGATAAGGTGGAGGATGGAAAATGTGATTTTGAAAGGTTTGTTGAAAATATCAGTTCCTTGCAACCCGGCATCTTCTGATTTGGTTTCCACTGTCTATATGGTGAAGCTTAGTGTTGTAATATGTGAGTGATATCTTGCATATTTGCAATTTTAAATAATTCATTCTTGTACATTTTGATCATTTAGATTAAAATTTAGGCATCTTTAGATTTCATTTGCATAAATAAATTTTTATTATTAGATGTATTTGGAAACATTTGGGTTCAAAACAGGAAAGAAAATGATCATTGGGCGAGTTAGGCATTGGAGCGGGTCCTTGCATCTACTTATGGTAGCCGCTCCAAACAGGACAAAGGTGGAGCGAGAAGCAAGAGCGGTTTAGCGAACCCGCGGATCATTGTTTGAAATTCGGAGCGACTGGCAATAGCAGGGGTAGCAAAACCGCGTGTCAATGTTTGAAATATGGAGATAGTGGCCGGAGCAACCATCCGGATGTGACAGGAATTATGGTTAATTCCGGTTTAGAGATTTTATTTATGTATTTCGGTTTATTGTTTGGTTTAGCATAAACATTATATGTATGAGTTTTACCCATTTGGGAATTAATCAATCAAATATTAAACCTAATCTCTTAAACCTTTCTCTTTGTCGTCATCATCATCCATCAAACATCATCAACCATCATCACCACCGAATCTTATATCTTCGAGATGGCTCTTCTACCTTCGTAGCCATCTTCTAGGTTCTGATTCTCCGATCTCCGGATTCTCGGTGAACCTCTGGATTGGGTTTATCTATCTACTCTAGTTACCCTGTTACAATGGTATCAGAGCCGTACGATTCTCGGATCACTGCGAACAAAGCTCCTTCGTCCATCTACAAACCTATGGCGAGGAAAAGCAAAACCCTTTTGAAGTACTCTTGTGAAGAGATCGAAGAGAGGATAGCAAATGGGTTGTGTATCTTTTGTGAAGAACAAGATACTCCTGGTCATCAAGATTTGAAGCACAAAGGGGTGAAGATCCTCGTGTCTGAAGGTGGCGATGAAGAAGAACCCATCGTTACGGAAGATGACGGGGAGCCCATTGTTGAAGAAAGCTTGGTCGAATCTGATGGATCTGTTACTGAAACTGTGATGATGCTAGGCTCGCTGGAGGATTTGACTTCAAATATACAGATTGTTGATCCTGCAGTTGCAAAAGAAGCTCAAAACAAAAATATTGCAGAAGAAAACATGAGTTTCTCTCTTGGTAATAAGGTCGAACACATGGTGGGCGAGCATACTCTAAAGGATGATCGTATATGGGAACCAGGTGGTTGTCTGGTCAAGACAGATCGAAAGATGCTTCAGAGTGAAGCAGTTTTACATGGCCAGGAGATGATATTCTTTGATTCACCTTCACATGGAGTTCCTGCAACACGACATCAAGACGTCAAGGCAACGCAACAAAAAGGGCTGATTCAGAACACAAAAACGATTCTGGTACAAGACTCATCATTACTTGAAGATCAAATGGTTAACCCAATGGGGGAAAAGCCAAAGATCTTGACCAGGAAGATCAATATACCAGCTTTCGAAAATCTTCATGAGGCATCATGGTTCTTCGGCAAGATTTGTGTATGGGAACCAGGTGATCAATATATTGTGACAGGAATTATGGTTAATTCCGGTTTAGAGATTTTATTTATGTATTTCAGTTTATTGTTCGGTTTAGCATAAACATTATATGTATGAGTTTTACCCATTTGGGAATTAATCAATCAAATATTAAACCTAATCTCTTAAACCTTTCTCTCTGTCGTCATCATCATCCATCAAACATCATCAACCATCATCACCACCGAATCTTATATCTTTGAGATGGCTCTTCTACCTTCGTAGCCATCTTCTAGGTTCTGATTCTCCGATCTCCGGGTTCTCGGTGAACCTCTGGATTGGGTTTATCTATCTACTCTAGTTACCCTGTTACACCGGACCTGGGAGGAAATCCCGCTGTGGATCAGAGTGACCTCTCGGAGCAGGGTCACGAGCCCGTGTGGCATTTTTCACTTGGTCAAATTTTTATGTTTTGTTGGTCTTTCTCATACTCTCTATATACAAAACATGTTTGGTGAAAGATTCAATCTTTTGCTTTCTTTCAAGATTTCTTTCATCTATATATGTTGTGTTTATTAGATTATCTTGATCACTAATCATGATTAACCTTCAATCATCTATGGTTTTTGGGTTAATCATGTCTATTAGTGAGCAGATACTTTTTGGATTCATGGGTTAGAATGATTAGAGTGATTAAGTGAAGATCTATCTATTTCCTTGCTTGTTGAGTGTTCTTAATGTTAGTTTAGTCTTGATCTCCCTAAACTAGAGCTCTAGACATTTCATGCCCGGAAGGTGTTTGATAAAATGTCTGAACAAACTCAATATTGCTCTTTGTTTGCTTAACCAAAGACATTTGATGTTAGGGAAACTTAGATAGTAAGTAGACTTGTTATTAATGATTTCTTGAGTGGATTAAATCAAAGACATTTGATGTTTGATTAATGAAAAAAAATGAATACTTATATTGACAAAGAACTTGTTTAGTATTGTTGTCTTGACTTAAGGTACATGTTGATGTTGATTGTAACTTGCCACTCTAAATTGGATCTTAATCACTTGAAGTCAAATACGTAATCCCATGAATTATACTTCTTTATTTGAATGAAAACTTAAGTTGTTTACCTTGCTAGTTACTTGTTTACATCACTGTCTTGATTGCACTTAGATTAAACATACATTTGTATTTTTTTTTGCATCATAATCATTTAGGATTAGACTAACACTCATCTTTACTACTTTGATCTTAGGATTGAATACAATCCTTATCAGTGGATTGGACTAAAACTCATCTTTAATTTTTTGGTACATGTATTTTTCTATTCGAAGACAAAATAAACCATGTGTTCTTGATAATTAGTTATGGTTTTTTTATTGGGATGTCATTACATCATTTCTTGTAATTTTCTAGAGTTTAATGAATTAAAAAACTCGTGAGTAAACAAACTAACTTGTAATTTTAGATTAGGTAAATATATATGAGAAAAAATTATTATTAGTAAGGTTAATTATTAGTAACGTTAACTGAAATCAATGATATTCAAGTATTTTATTTTGACATGTTGGGCAGATTTAATTTGATATAAATCAGTCAACGATGCACTACAAAACGATACGAAAATATATTTGCCTTGAAATTTTAATACACTATATACATATATATAGTTTTCAGTAAAATATATACCATATAAAACAAATTTATTTTTCAAAAATCTTATTTTAATAGTTTCATTATAATTTTAGTAACAATTATGAATTACTTAAAATATTACACTATTTGAATATTTATTAATATATACTGTTTTCCAGCTGAATATACGAATGGTTATTTTTACTTAACAAATATTATGGATCCACAATTTAGTTATTTTGTTTTTCAAATATTAATATTATATTTTTCGTTTTTTATTATGTTAGAATAATTTATGCTGCATGGTTTTTTTCTATAATAAGATACAATGATAATAGAACTATATAAATAAATAATTTTATTTTAATAGATGTTTATGTTAATATGTATATATATTTATCTATATATACATATCGCTTAAATTAAACTATACATCATATGAAAACACATATTTATATTTTGATAAGCATTGAACATATATTGAAAAGTTAATATTTTAATTTTGAAATCTACATTTTTTTTAAATGATCATAAATTATTGAAACCACTAAACATCTCACATTAAAAAAAATTCGTTGGTGTAAACTTTTGTTACACAAATATGCAAACAATCATAAAAACATATAAGTAGAAATCTCATTTAATAAATACTCATATAAAAGTATATTATATATATGTTAATATCATTTAAATTTAATTATATATCATATATGATAAATAAGATTGATTGTTTTGATTTATTTACCCTAAAATGATTGCGAACAAACAAGAGTGATCGTTTGATTTATATGCGCACGCCAATTTATTACATAATAGTAACTGATTTTTTAGTTATTTAATATATAATTATTATTTTATTTTTCATAATATGCAGAAAATATAAAATAAGTAATAAACATAAAATATTTATTATACATAAGGTGCGGATCTTAACTAAGTATTTATCTTTTTAATAATTTAAATCTTAAAAATTTTCAAATCTCAAGCCAAAATAAAAGAATAAAATAAGAATAAACTTCAAAATCAATATTTATATCAAACAATAACCAAAATGAAAGAAAAAAAACGACACAAAAAAATACTGAAGATAAATAGGATATATTAGCACGTGAACATAAAGTTTTCAAAACCATAATTAACTTTTAAATTTCTAAATTCTGATATAGAACGGAGATGACATAGTTTCATTATAAGTAAATAGTAGGCCTCAGACTCTTCTGTCTAAACGTTAGAATCTTATGTATTAAGTGATTATTTGACCTAATTATTTTTTTTATAATGAGATTAGCTCATCAGTAAACAAATTATATAATTAACTAAAAATTGTTTTACAAAATTGTTTGAAGGCCAAAATATTAATTCGATCAAAAATATAAATTTTATTTTTCTATACAGTCTTCTTAAATAATTTTCATATAAATTCACCATGCGCTTGTACAAGACGCATATATTAACCTATTATATAGATATAATAGATAACAATAATGTTTTGTTTGGAAAACAATCAGTAAATTAAGTAGCAAAAGAAAATGTTAATTCTTTCAAAAAGGGTTAATTAATATATACATACTGATAAATATTAAATTTTATTGCTAACAACGAAAATACAGTAAAACCTCTATAAATTAATAATTTCTATAAATTAATAAATTTTGTCAGTCACAACTTGGACCGGTTCAAAATTTGATATAAATCGATAAAATAATATAATAATAATATTTTAGAAAGTTTTATGTAAATATATGGTCTCGTTAAAACTATAAATTAATAATTTATAATTTATAATATAAGTAAGAACCTCCTATTATATTGTTTTTATATTCACAATGGATTTATATTTATATTTTTTTAACACTTAATATATTTTTGATAGATTCAGTAATATTATATCTAAAACCACATTTAAGTTCTATGCAATATATATTATATACACCAAATAATATAATAAAATTAATATGTGTCAAAATTAAAAAAAACAACAATTAATATCTATACACTAAAATCAAAATATACTTTTTATCTTAAATAAATATATCTTAAATTAAAAAATTTATAAAAAAACTTTTGTAAATTAATATCTATAAATTAATAAAATTAATTAATATCTATAAATCAAGAAAATTAATTAATATCTATACACTAAAATCAAATATACTTTCTATCTTAAATAAATACTATCTTAAATTAAAAAAAAATCTATAAAAAAGCTTTTGTAAATTAATATCTATAAATTAATAAAATTTCTAAGTCCCGACGTTATTAATTCTGCGGTAAAACAAATTCTTTACGCGACTTCAAGACTCGAAGGCGAGAAAACCTAGGACTCTTGTCTCTCTCTCTCTCTCTCTCTCCATTCAACTCTGTGTCTCACTAGCTCTTTCTCTCTAGTCTCCATTGTTTCGCTTGAATTGCGCATACGATCATCACTGATCATTAAAGAGAAGCCGCATGAATTTGTTTGGGAGGCTAATTTGTTCATCTTCGATTTCAAGCCACTTCACGACTTGTCTTCTCATCTTCATCCTTCATTTTTCTCCCCAGCGTAGTAATAACAATAATAACAATCGTAATTCTAATAATCTCGAGCTTAATCGTTTTATCAAAAATTGAAAGAAAAAAAAATCATGGAGTCGCGAAAAAACTCTGATCCTCAAATGCATAGAGGTATTCTGTTCTTTTAACTGATCACTCTTTTTCAGTATTGGTCGTAAGCTGTTGAATTTTTTCGTAATAAAAAAATGTTTTTTTTCAGTTGGTGAGAGGATGAAGACAAGGTCACCGTCCGTGATAGTTGTCGGAAGTGGTTTTGCTGGAATCTCAGCTGCTCGCACTCTTCAAGATGCTTCCTTTCAGGTTTTGGTTGTTTAATTACAACAAAACCCAATGCAGTTTCATGTTTGCAAAACTTGTAAGATTCTGTTTCAGGTTTTCTCAATGGTTGTGGAGGTTTCTTTGTCTTTTAGGTTACGGTACTGGAGTCACGTGACAGGATTGGTGGACGTGCTCACACTGATTACTCATTCGGTTTTCCTGTTGATCTTGGTGCATCATGGTAAATCTCACATGTCTCTTTGATCTTTTCGTTTGTTTTGAGTTCTTGGTTTACCTTTGCTAACTCTGCCAGCATGCATACACAGGCTGCACGGAGTGTGCAAAGAGAATCCTCTTGCACCAGTAATTGGGAGACTAGGTCTGCCCTTGTATCGTACCAGTGGTGACAATTCCGTCTTGTACGATCATGATCTTGAGAGGTCTGTTTGCATTTTTGTATTCTTATTTGACACAGTAAAAAACTCACTCAATATGTGGTTTCTGCAGCTATGCTCTGTTTGATACTGAAGGCAATCAAGTTCCTAAAGAGTTAGTAAGAGAGGTTGAGGTAACATTTGAGAAGATTTTGGAAGAGGTATGTGTCTTTTCTTTCATATTCTGATTCTCGTGTTAGTCTATATTTTTAATTTTGAAAATTGCAGGTCAAGAAAGTGAGGGATGAGCAGGATGTAGACATGTCAATATCTCAGGCTTTCTCAATTGTGTTTTCAAGGAAACCCGAGTTGAGGTTAGAGGGGCTTGCACACAATGTGTTCAATGGTACTTGTGCCGCATGGAAGGATGGTTTGCTGCCGATGCTGATACCATCTCTTTACAGTGTTGGGACCAGGTTTGTTACATTCTCTCCCCAGGGCCGGTCCTCAAATTTTAGGGGACTATTGCAATGTCTATGCAAAAAAAAAATTTGGGAGCCTAAAACTTTTTTTTTGAATACTTATGTCCGTGTAGTTTTCTTCAAAAAAATTTGGGGGTTTATTGGAAATGCTTCATTACGCATGGTTCAGGGCCGGCCCTGTCTCCCTCTTGGAGTTTAATCACAAACTGTTTCTTGAACATTCCCAAACATGTGCAGGAGGAAATGCTTCCTGGTGGACACGGTCTTATGGTTAGAGGGTATCGTCCTGTCATCAATACCTTGGCCAAAGGACTTGATATTCGACTAAACCATAGGTAAAACCACAAACCTTTGCATATTTTTCGTTTTTTCCAAGTCAACTTTTACCACCATTCTATCACCAATTGGTTTCTTTGCATATTTTTTCAGGAGTTGTGGTATATTCTTTTATTTCTTTTGCTTCTCAGGGTTACTAAGATCGTAAGACAGTATAATGGAGTGGAAGTTAGGACAGAAGACGGTGAAACATTTGTTGCGGACGCTGCAGTGATCGCTGTTCCTCTCGGTGTCTTAAAATCCTGGAACTAATAACATTCGAACCAAAGCTACCAGATTGGAAACAAGAAGCAATCAACCAACTCGGAGTAGGAATCATGAACAAGATCATACTTCGTTTCGAAAAAGTCTTCTGGCCACAAATAGAGTTACTAGGAGTGGCTGCTGAAACCTCCTACGGTTGCAGCTACTTCTTGAACCTACACAAGGCCACAGGTCATCCGGTTCTTGTTTACATGTCGGCTGGTCAACTCGCCAAAGACATTGAGAAACTGTCTGATGAAGCAGCTGCGAGTTTCGCCTTCATGCAACTGAAGAGAATCTTTCCCAATGCTACGGCTCCGGTACAGTATCTAGTGTCGAGGTGGGGATCTGATGTGAACTCATTGGGATCTTATAGCTATGATGCTTGTGGGCAAACCTCATGATCTCAGTGAGAGGCTTAGGGTTCCAGGTGGATAACTTGTTCTTTGCTGGTGAAGCTACGAGCTCGAGCTTCGCTGGCTCGGTTCATGGTGCTTATTCGAGTGGACTGATGGCTGCTGAGGAATGCATGATGCGTGTGTTGGATCTGTTTCAGCTTGTGATGGGTGAAGAAGGACCTGCCTCTGATCATTATGTGACAATGATCTTTGAGAACTCAAGTATTTTGCGTTTAATTTGGAATAAATAAATGAGAAAATTTGATAAAATTAATTTAGTTTTGAAATTGAAGTAAAAAAAAAAAATTATTCACAACAAAATAAAATTTATTCATAATTACACCACCCAAGTCGAAAATTCAAGAAAAGAAATTTAAATCACATATACATCATTTAAATTTTATAACTTTTAATCAAACAAGAAAAATGTTTGTTTTATTGACCAAACTATTTCAAATACTTTCTCGGAAAATTGTTAAAAATACACTTTTCATGATACCATTTTTTAAGTTTACCCTAACCAACTATACCACCAAATTTTTAATGATCAAAATACCATTGTATCCCTAACTAATAAACCTTTTAGAAACCCTTAAAAATCTTATATAAACTTCTTGTCGAAATCAAAACTCTTCTCTCCCGTGTTCGTCGACTTCTTTCCGGTGACCAATTCCGACGATATCAAAGACGTTCCGGCGACGATCGACGATTCTCCGGTGAACAATTATAAGATCGATGATGCTCCTGCTACTCTCCGGCGAAATCAACGACTCTCTTGCGTAAATCTAATTACTCCGACAAAATCCGGCGACGATCGACGATTCTCCGGTGAACAATTACAAGATCGATGATGCTCCTGCTATTCTCCGGCGAAATCAACGACTCTCTTGCGTAAATCTAATTACTCCGACAAAATCCGACGAGATCGACGATTTGCTCCGGTGAACACTTACAGGATAATCGACAAAATCAGAGATAGATTTGTAAGTGTTTTTGAATTCAGACTTTAATTGAATCTATTTAAAGACCTAAATCGAATTGATGTATTTTGAAGTAGGTAGATGAAAATTATATGTTGCTGGTTTGCGTTCAGATTTTGAAGATCAAAGAGGTTGGTGAGCTGTTTGAAGAAGCAAGAAGGACTCTGAACAAGAAGTGGTTTGTGCTATCAAAGAATTACAGATTTATAAAGCTTTATAAAAGTTGCAGAGTTGGCTTCTTAACACCATCTTTTCTATCATCTCATTTAGACGTCTCTTATACTTGAAGAGGTTAGTTGTACATCTAAGTGAGTTTGACTGCAATCCTTTTGATGTTGATCCCTATTTTTCTTATAATCAGGTTATAATGATTGAAGTGTGTTCTGTATGTGGAGAATGGAAGCTAATAAATGGAATTCATTGGGATTTCACAATCGATGTTGATAGAGGATGTTCTTTTAGTATGATTCATGAAGATATCAGCTACAATGATTTGATTGGGGTTGTTTTAGAAGATTTTGGGATCGATGACAACAAAAACAGTGTAAATCTTAGCTATCTCTCACCTTCCAAATTAAACTTTGGTACAAAAGAGCTTCCTCCAATTTTTATTAGGAATGATCGTCAAGTAACGTCATATATTAACAAACTTCAAGAGAATGCAGACATTCATCTATGTGTAACTATTAAGGTAACCACATGAAATTCTTTTGCTAGCGTTTTCTGTTTATAAGCGTTATCAGTTATTCTTCAAGGTAGTTTATAGTACTCATGAATATAGAGATTCACTATTACATTTATGTTTTGTTTCTTTTTATGTTTCAGAGAAAAGCACAAATATCGCCATTGATTATATCAAACATGATGCAGACACGTGATGAAATTTCCAGTACTCATGATTCACCTATTGCTGGAAGTAGTAACGCATTTGAGGTACTTTTTAAAAGTCTTACCTTAACGTAAAATGATATAATCAATGGCGATATTTGTGCTTTTCTCTGAAACATAAAAAGAAACAAAACATAAATGTAATAGTGAATCTCTATATTCATGAGTACTATAAACTACCTTGAAGAATAACTGATAACGCTTATAAACAGAAAACGCTAGCAAAAGAATTTCATGTGGTTACCTTAGCTTACTTCATTGGCTTTTTAAAAAGAAACAAAACATAAATGTAATACTTTTTTTTTTTAAATGATAGTCTGGGTTTATAAAGGTTTCTAAATTAGCTTACTTCATTGGCTTTTGAAGTTTCTCTTTCTTTATCACCTTCGCCCACTTCAGCCCCAGCTTCCAGTTGTTGTTCTTCTTCATCTTGTGCTTGCTCCTATACAAACATATTCATCATTCAATTCCGATAACAAAATTGAAAAAAAAAACTTTATAACACATTATAAATATAATGATTTACCTTATTTCGTCTTCCTCGTTTCTGCCTTTCAACTTGCACAGGCTCCTCCACTTCTGTATCAGCTTCCATTTGTTCATCTTCTTCTTCCACAACTGTATGCCCCTATTTCAAAAGATAAAAAAAAATAAGCAATATCAAATTTATAATGGCTTATATTTTTTTTTAAATGATAGTCTGGGTTTATAAATGTTTCTAAATTAGCTTACTTCATTGGCTTTTGAAGTTTCTCTTTCTTTATCACCTTCGCCCACTTCAGCCCCAGCTTCCAGTTGTTGTTCTTCTTCATCTTGTGCTTGCTCCTATACAAACATATTCATCATTCAATTCGGATAACAAAATTTAAAAAAAAACTTTATAACACATTATAAATATAATGATTTACCTTATTTCCTCTTCCTCGTTTCTGCCTTTCAACTTGCACAGGCTCCTCCACTTCTGTATCAGATTCCATTTGTTCATCTTCTTCTTCCACAACTGTATGCCCCTATTTCAAAAGATAAAAAAAATAAGCAATATCAAATTTATAATGGCTTATATTTTTTTTTTAAAATGATAGTCTGGGTTTATAAATGTTTCTAAATTAGCTTACTTCATTGGCTTTTGAAGTTTCTCTTTCTTTATCACCTTCGCCCACTTCAGCCCCAGCTTCCAGTTGTTGTTCTTCTTCATCTTGTGCTTGCTCCTATACAAACATATTCATCATTCAATTCCGATAACAAAATTGAAAAAAAAAACTTTATAACACATTATAAATATAATGATTTACCTTATTTCCTCTTCCTCGTTTCTGCCTTTCAACTTGCACAGGCTCCTCCACTTCTGTATCAGCTTCCATTTGTTCATCTTCTTCTTCCACAACTGTATGCCCCTATTTCAAAAGATAAAAAAAAATAAGCAATATCAAATTTATAATGGCTTATATTTTTTTTTTAAATGATAGTCTATGTTTATAAAGGTTTCTAAATTAGCTTACTTCATTGGCTTTTGAAGTTTCTCTTTCTTTATCACCTTCGCCCACTTCAGCCTCAGCTTCCAGTTGTTGTTCTTCTTCATCTTGTGCTTGCTCCTATAATATAAAAAAAACCTTAGCAATTTCAAATTTGATAAACCCTTATAAAACATCAAAAGCGCAATAAATTCAGAGTTTTGCTGTACATTAACCTTATATTTTTGCTGAACATCTTTGTCTTCATTTCCTCTTTGTTGACCAATGTCTTCTGCTGTAAGAAAAACATCTACAAAACCTTGTTCCCAATCGCTTTTCCTCAGTTTGTATCCTTGTTCAACAAGTTTTACAACACTGTCGAAGTCCTTATCATCATCATGTGTTGGGTTAACCAAATGTTTGAAATTCTCATATAATCCTATCACTGTAGTAACCACACCCTGTAAAAAAGATAAAACAACGCTTTATAAGTCTCTGTGATTCTCTTATTAATAAATTTATAAACGTTAGTAAAAAACTTACATTGCTTTTCTTCTCCACTTCCAACACTTCGGTTATTGTGGGAGCCCTTGTTGAATCCCAATGTAGACATAATGGATCTGAGGAAGCGGTTACCTCGCATGGCTTTCCAAAAGCTTTACCAAGAATAGGCACTGATGACATAGCCCACAAATTTATGGCTAGCACAAAACCTCTCACTTCGTAACTATCTCCTGTCCACCAACTTGTATTCAAACGCTTGATATTCTTTGACAAAATTTTGTACGCTAGTTTACCCCAAGGCAACCTGGAAAAGGTATCGTAGTTCTTATAACACAGTAACCTTTCCTTTGGGATTAGAGAGCTCGGGTGTCCTGCAAGAATGACCCCTTCTATGATTATTGCTACTCCCATAGACAGCCTTTCAAGCCTTGTCATTGTTTTTGCTCTTTTTTTTAGCAGATCATATAAGTTCCTTACGGTGTACTTATCGCCTTTGCTCAACATCCAAAAGTAGGGTTTCTTCTTGTTTGGGAACAGAGGCTCTCTTGGTGTTGTATCTTCCTCACACGCTAGACCTGTAGTCAGATAAAATTCCCTCATGGAAAACCTCATAAGTTGATCGCAAAACGTGAACCAGAGATCCTTCCCTTTGGTCAATACTCTTCTCTGCATTAGGAAATGGAATAGATTCTCAGAAAACACAACGCTACTCCTTCTTGCCAGCTTCACGATGCTTCCTAAGTGTGAGTTCTCTATTTGATAAAACTCTTCCTTTCCCAAGATTTGTGCAACCTCAGAAACGTAATCAATGCTCGAATGTTGGATGACCATTTTGGGAATGTCTGGTGGTTCTGTTCCAGCTCCATAAATCCTAGGAGGCAAACTCAAATTTGTGCAAAAGTCATTGCTATCTAACTGCAAAACGAGATAAAAATATGAAGTTAACTTTTAGTAATGGTCTAAATATAAACATCTCAACACTGCAAATAATAGACACTACATCTCAACACTAGAAGTAATAGACACTACTCCTCTATTGCTAAATCGTTCTTTTTTATAAATGCTTATAAATCGTCTAGTTGTAGTTTTAACAATATCCAGAAATCCAGATTTATAAGGGATTATAATTATGTAAAAAATGCGAACAAGTGTTTGCTATTCCAAAATCTCAATCTCAACTTGAACTCCAAATCAACCTTATTTGCCTTTTGGATAAAAGCAAATTTGTAAAAATCAAGGATATTCATCACAGAAACTAGTTTTCTTATATCTAACCATTCCAATTAGAAGTCTAAACCTATAGTCAATAAATTACAGAGATTAGAAACTTACAAATTGTGAATTTGGAATCGACATTTCCGATGAATAGCTCGTCGGCTTAGGCGATCGTGTGAGAGAGAGAATCCGTGTGTTAGCTCGTCGGAGATCTCTCAACGGAACGATGGCGACGACTTTCGATGACGACCACGACGACTCTCGATGACGACGACGACGATGGATCCGGAGGAGATAAACGATGGATCTCGACAGAGAGAAGAAGGTAGCGACGGACGAAGAGAGGTGGGTGATATGTTAGAGATAGGGTAGGGTTAATTTAGTATTTTTCACACTACTGAAAAGTGTATTTATGAAAATGTCCCTAAAGTAGTGGTAAACTTGAATTGTGGTACTACACAAAGTGTAGTTATGAAATTTCCCCTACATTCTCCACTTTATAAAGATGCATATTTTAGAAAAATAATAATTTAAAATACATTTTTATATTTTAATGTATTTTATCAGTTAGTAATAATTAACTGTTATGTCAAAAATAATTACATTTAGTATTTATTTAAAATATAAAAATAAATAATCAAAAAGTTGTGCATTTTTAATACTGAATTTTTTTATGTTTTATTAATAAATGTAAAATTTTAAAATATGCATCTTTTCAAACGGCATGAATTAAACATCATTAATTTACATTTAGTTTTTTTTAACTATCGTATAATTCTAATAAAATTTTTATTTTTGAAGTAAATATCCTAAATTTATTTATTATTCTCTACTAAATCCTTAAATTCATTTTCCGTCATTTCTCAATCAAAAATTTAAGATCAAATTTTGGAACCTGGTGAGAAAATACAAAAGAATTTTGGAATTTATGGTGTTTAGGTTGAAGAAAATGAAAATTTTGATAAGATGTAAGGAGTAAATATTTGAAGGGTAAACTAATTGGGTATTTGAAATAGCATTAACAAAAATCTGAAATTCAGGGGTCCAATACCGAAGAGTGGAAACAAACGAGCTGCATATTGTAATCATTATTTTATTTAGGGGTATAAAGATAAATTCTAGAAGAAGATGAAGATAAGAAGAGTGTTCTATCCTCTTCTCTTCTCTTCTCTTCTCTGTATAGCTCCGACATTCATTCCAATGGCGATGACAATGGCGTCTCTTTCCTTCCCATCTCCACTCCACAAAACAAACTTATCCTCTTCCCTACGACTCACCCCAACCTCCCTCCCATCGAAAGCCACTTCCTTTCTCACCAAACCACCCAAACGAACCCTCACAATCTCCATGTCCATGGAAGCCGGAATCGGCGTGATGGCCTCGAAGCTCGGCATGATGTCCTTCTTCGAGCCAGATGGAACCGTAGGTCCCCGTGACCGTCGTCGGGTTCCGCGAAGGCAACATCGTGACCCAAGTCAAGACCTTAGCCACCGACGGATACGACGCCGTCCAGGTCGGGTACCGCCGCGTCCGCGACAAGAAGCTCACCAAGCCCGAGACGGGTCACCTCGAGAAGGCCGGCGTCATCCCGCTCCGGCATCTCCAGGAGTTCAGGCTGACGAGCGTGGACGGGTTCGAGCCGAACCAGAAGCTCGTCTTCGACGAGATTTTCAAGGAAGGAGATCTTGTCGACGTGGCGGGGACGACGATTGGGAAAGGGTTTCAGGGTGGGATTAAGAGGCATAATTTTAAGAGAGGGCAGATGACTCATGGTTCCAAGAGTCATCGTGCTTTGGGGTCGATTGGTGCCGGGACGACTCCTGGGAGGGTTTATAAAGGGAAGAAGATGCCTGGGAGGATGGGTGGGACGAGGACGAAGATTAGGAAGCTTAGGATTGTTAAGGTTGATAAGGAGTTGAATGTTGTTATGATCCAAGGCGCTTTGCCTGGTAAGCCTGGGAATCTCCTCCGTATTACTCCCGCTAAGATCGTCGGAGTTAATATCCCCAAGAACTAGTTTATAAGAGTCTCTATTGTGTTATGTTTGTGTTGCTTTTGCTTTTGAATTTGTTCATTTTGTGGACTTTGAGTTTAAATCCTTTCTTGTGTTATGTTGACAACTCTCTTTGTGTTATGTTGTAAGCACTTCTTGACTTGGCTCAGTTCAGAACCATATTGTGTTATCTTGACAACAGACAAGACTTACTCTTGTGTTAACATTCCCAAAGATTGGACAAGAGGTAAAACTCAACTCTTTTGTGTATTTTGTATCCATTTCAAAACTATATTAGTTTGAAGAATTAAAAGGTTAACATTTTACATATAAATAATGAAACAATAATCTTTGTATAAAAATGTGTTATCTTGACAACAGACAAGACTCAATTATTTTGTGCATGTTGTATGCATTTCCTTTTGAGTTCAAAACTATGTTAGTTTGAAGAAATTAAAAGGTTAACATTTTACATATAAATAATGAAACAATCACAAATCTTTGTAAAAAGAAAAAATGGTTTAAAGAATGGTTGAGAAGTTTTCAATAGGATCAGATTCTTCAAGCATTGAAGCAGCTTGGAAGCAATCAGTAGCATCAGCTATACGTCCATCATGCTTATGTACCATTCCTAAGTAATACCAAGCTTTTCGGTTTGTCGGATCGATCCTCAATGCATCAGACAGCAAGCTTCTCGCCACAGGAAGTGTTGGTTGATGATCTTTCCCTCTTTCACACAACAATGCTCCAACTGCTACTTTGCAAGGTACTGAATCATTTTCTAGTAATAAACCGTCCAAGAACGCTGCTAAAGCGGGTTGAAACTCCTTTCGTCCTTCCCACATTCGACCTGAACATACCAAGATTCAAACCAAACATGAGCAAAATTAAGAAAGTGACTTTTAAGAGAGATTTAGTTAGTTCTTGATTCTTTGCCTTCTGTATACAGCATTGAAGCAGAGTATTGTTTCAGCTCGCCAGCTTTCTTCAGACAGACTTCTACATCGTTCCAATGCGAAAGGCTTGAGTAAAGATAAGCTAAGCCATGCCATACTTCAAACTCATTCACTTTGTCTTCCTCCATCTGTTACATTTGTTAAAAAAAAAAAGATTAAGAATAAATGTTTTAATGATTTTCAACTAAAAAAGAACAGAACAGAGATTTGGTAGTAACCTGTGAAAGAGTTCTGAGCGGTCCAAAAGATTTCCTCTGCGCTTGAACCAAAGCTAGAAGATAACGGTAAGTCTCAACAGCTTCTGTCGGATTCGACTGAGAGATCTTCAGCTTAGCTTTAAGTCTTAGCAAAGGTCCTTGATCCCACTTTGCAGTTTCATCCAAAGCAGCATCAGTCACAACCTCAGCTTCTGAGAACCGTTGCTGAGCAGACAAGACAAGCGCCAGAAACCTCCACCCTTTCAACACCGACCCTCCAGTTACATCAATGAACTCTTTAGCGTAACGTGAAGCAGCTTTCAAGTTCCTCTGCTCAGCGTACTGAACACCTAACTCAAAGATCAAGTCAGGGTTGTTGTGCTCAAACGCTATAGCTCCATCCAAAGCCTTCAATGACTCAGACTGAAGCCTAGATCTTTCGAAATCCGATGTTGGGACTTTAGCTTGCTTCCCTAAACAAAGTCCTAACATCCTCAAACCAACTCCCTTCAAATGCTCATCCATCCCTTGAGCATTCTTTATACCCTTCTCCGCGTACCCCGCGCCTTCTGCAGCTAAACAAGGCTCTTCGCTGCAGAGCTTAGCAGCTAGCAAAAGCGCCACGAGATCATCAGGCTGTTCGTGTTTATGCAGAGACTTCCTAAGAAGGTTGATTGCAGTACTCGTTTGCCCCGCTGCGCTGTAACAAAGCGCCATGTTGTTCCAACGCTCAACACGGGTGAACACACCAGGCATGACCTCTTCAAGCTGCTTGGCGAGCACCGAGGTCTGACTGCACAAAGATAAAGCAAAGGTGAGGTGTTCCATCACAGACGGATCCCATTTCGCTTTCCCGGAGTTGAACTTCTTGACGAGAATCATCAGAAGGAGAATGGCTTCTTCCAAGTTGTTTCTAGGTATGTAAGAGTCTTCCACCTGAGAACCTAAGCTCGGTGGACTCGCTTCCACTCCGGAATGTAGAAGAAAGACTGCGAAGTGTTTCTGAACCCTCGCGCAAGAGTCGTTATCAAGGTTCCATTGGCTTAAAAGCGCACGTCTATAAGCGGATACAGCTTCTTGGTAATCACCAGAGTCTTTCCATAGAGCTGGAAGTAACTCCACGGCGTGGCTAACGGTTTCTTGGAGTCTTGTGTCTACTTGAGCATCGGATATCCCTTGCTGGAAGATTTTCTCAACGGAATCAAGAACGCTTTTGCATTCTCTTGCAGCCTCTGCAGATTAAAAAAAAAAACAGTAAAGAAAGATTTACAAAATGTTAATTAAGATCAAGAGGCCTTTACCGGTTGTTCTACCAAGCTTTTGAAGTGACTTGGCTTTCAAGTAGATAGCTTCAAGGACTAAGCTAGCAGCATGCTGTGAAGCAGATTGCTGCGGTGGTTCACGGGGTTTGTTTTTCTTAGTAACTGGCTTCTCAGGGGGAGGAGCAGAGGCCTGTAATCTCTGGATGGCTGCTTGAAGGTCAATACCTTCAAAGAGACGAAGCGCGCCTTCTAGATTCCCTCTTTGGTACTCTAGTCTTCCAAGGAGTGCTCTTGCTTCCTGTAACCATACAAAAACAAGCTGAGAGACAAGAGATCCTTTCTTATAGGAGAAGATGACAAAACAAATAAACCTCGGAGTTGAGTGATAAGCCTTCTCTCAAAGAAGACTCAGCTTCTTGGATGTTTCCTTCATCAAGCTTTGCTTCAACTTCAGCTGTTTTCATGCAGAGTCCATTTGCAAAAAGCTGACGCGTGATCTCACCTTCTTCGGCGTTCTCACTAAACTCTTTGGATTGATTCTCGAGCATTGTTCAACCTTTTTATAGACTAAAACCACATCAAATATCTCTGTCCAATCCACCGTGGCTAGCAACTGCATCACTTGAAACAATAAACAACTCATTCCACAGGAAAGAGATATAAACTATTCAATGAGTTGGGTCAACGCAGTTTCCTTTTGCTCACTAAGAATCAAAACATTGTAAAGAGGAGAAGAACATATTACATATCTAAAGGTAAACCTGAAAGGACCCCACCAAAACAGAACTTCAAAGACATAAAGTCTTCACATTTCCTCATCTTTCTGACTTTTCTGTTCGTTTTTTCTCCACAATTCGAAACTACATTCTCTTTGATCTATTGTTCTTCGCATCAGCAAGATAAAATGATTTTTTTTCCAATTTCTTGTGTTAAATCAAAAGAACAATGTTTGATTCAAGAGAGACTAAACCAATGATGAAACTGGAATATCAGATCATGTCATTTTCGATCAGAAGACAAACGCCAATTTCGATGTAAATGATAAAATCTACCGTACGTACCTACGAACATCCCCTTCATGTTCCAGGAAAGCCGATTGAATCAACGGCGCAGTCGCGGCGAGAAATCGGATCTGAGCACCCGGGGGGAAAAAAGTCAAAATGTGAATATGCTTGACGAATGAGAGAGGAGACTTTTCTTTTTTTTCTCGTCTAAATATTATTGCTGTTATTGAAAGAGTGTTTGTGTCTAAAAGCGAAAAGGAGTGCTAGGAGCCGTACGTGGTTCGGATGTTGCAGAAAGAGACACATTGTCTAAATACTCTTTTTAATTTTTATGTATATGGCGGGAAATAAATGAATAATGCAAATTACTTAATATGTTTAACTTATTCTTAACTGAAATTAAAATTAATTTTCATGTTTTTAATTAAAAAATTATCTATGTATTTGACTATTCATTTTAAAAATCGTACTTATTAATTATTAAAAAATTGATATAAGATTATTATTTTGCTTTTTTAATGTTTGTTTTAGTTTAACTACAGTAATAGTTAATATTAGTTATTAAGAATTGTTCAATGAGTTTAATGAAGTTATAAGTAATAAGTTGCGAAGTTTGATCCATTCTAACTGGAATTATATTTAAGTTAGGTAGACTACCCTAGAATTTAATTGTGATCATTACTATTTAAAATTATATATATATTTGTTTGAGTCTTAAATATATTGAAATTAATAACTTCTATTTAAAATTTAATTTAATTTATTTAATAATTACTTTTGTATATTTTAAAAATGTATTTTCTCTACGTGGTTCTTTTTTAAGTTAACTTTATATGTTCACCATTTTTCTTTAATTTTCCTTTTGACCATTTTTCTTTAATTTTCCTTTTGACCATTTTTCTTTAATTTTCTTTTTGTTGTAATTGTAATTTTTTCTATTTAGTGTTGTTTGGTGGCGTAATACTAATGTGTATTTACTGTAAAATATTATTGCTTTGATCCCCAAAAGAAAGATACATGGAAAATATTACAAACCAAAAAGGTGAATATTGTTGTAAAACTTGTATTTCTTCTTATTATTGATGTGCCAATAGGCATCTATATATATACATGTTACAAGGAATAGATAAATGGAAAGATCCTATGAAATACATGGAAATAGTATTATCCTAATACAAAACATAAATATGGTAAAGTCTAAATCTTCCTTTCTTCCTCATGCGTCTGGTCCGGTTCGGTATTGTATGTCCGGTACGTCCGCCCGGTACTGTCCGGTACGGTTCGGTTATGTCCGTCCATCCAATGGTTTATAACACTCCCCCTTGGACGCCATAACCGTTTCAGAGTTCATAGTGTGCTTCATGTTGCCTCATTAAAACCTTACCAGGAAAACCCAATGGGACAAAACCTTGGTGAAGGAAAAAGAGTACAACACACACTACTCCCCCTGATGAATGCATCACTGAAGATGTCCGTGTAAGGACTTGTAAATATTGATTCAGTGAGCTTGGAGTGTCTGTGTTTCTTTCTCTTAGAATTTCGCAGAAGAACACTTGGACGTACTGTGCCTTATGTCGTCCAACTTATAATATGGTCGACCATTATGGTCCTTGACCAAAAACGTATGTCTCTTAGACTACTAACCACTTTACTTGGTCGGATCTCATCCATAAGTGTTTATGGATCGTCCTATAGTATGACCTGGTCGTTTATGGACAGTGAGATATTTCTCTTAAGTACTATCGAAAATGTACTGAACTGGTCGATCCATATTGTGTCATAGACCTTGTCTATACACGTCCATAATTTTCTCATGAGTGTCTTAGATCATGACTTGATCAGTGATCATTACTACAATGAGTTTTACATACTCATTAGACTTTGGTTCTATAACCAAGTACACTCATCGGACCTTATTCTTGGCAATCAATCTTTCTTGCCATATGTACTATCCATACTGATAGTTGATACCTCAAAAGTCATACCATGTTTTGGGTTAACAAAATTAGTCATCTCTCATGGATGATTCGGCTGGAAAGAAGCCGGACATAGTCTTTGATTTGGTATGGTCTTTGGCGTGAACCATAATGGTTCTCTTCGCTTTTTGCTGTGACCATCTTATATCTTACTTAGGGCGTGTTGATCTCATACACATACCCACGACTATGGTCTCTGCTATGAGTTATTGCAGTCCTTATATACATAGTCTTAAGAATCAATCTTGTTTATACACACACACAACCTTTGATGGATGTCTAAGATGTTGTTGGTGTGTTGCTATCAAGCCTTTGCCGTAGACCATTGGGTCATAGACCACGACCAATCACATGGTGATTGGTACTTCTCTCACACGGCTATATCTGTATATGCAGTCCCATGTCCTTAGTTTGTATGGACCTTTGCTAGGCGTGCCTATGGACTGCTACATGATAGCTGATCTTTTGAGATCTAGAAATAAACTGTATCAACCTCTCTTTAGGCTGGTTCCAAACACAAGAGATTTTGTACTTCTTATAAGTATGTATGGACTGAATTGGATTGTTCTTAGACAGATCATTTACTTATACAGCTGCTTAATGATTCAGTCCATGAACAGCTTAGGAACAATGCTGTTCATTGAGAATTTCTTTTCTCATCTTTGTGGTACCTTTATAATATTTGATCCAGTGATCCATATGCTTGCTTACTACGTTTTTATCTCTTACTTATGACCAGACCTTTGTCAATTTCAAATCTGAGTAGTAGCATCCACCACATAGAAGTATATCTCCTTATAAACTGTTTTTCGGTCTCTGTGAGTAACCTTGTGTAATCAGCTATGTTCAAATGCTGTAAATAGCCACATGCACGTCTTAGACCACGTGACCATGTCCTTATCTCACGGTTTACTTTCCTCACATGACCCATTCACTGGTTTTATCACTTGATGGCGTTTTATGGCCAATACGTCCATCTTTCTTTACTTTAAACCCCACGTCCATTTTATTCTTTGTGAGTACTCTCGTGGGTTTATGATCCTCGCATTATATCTTATACTCAAGTGCTACTTTCTTTTATGAGTTCTCTTATATGTAAATACATCAGTGGTGTTAACACTCTTATATATGGTTCCATTGTGTTCCAGACATGTCCAAATCGATTTGAGATTTCATTATCTAGGACCTTTATTTCCTTGCAGTTTGGCGTCCCAAACTACATGGTCTGGTACCTTAGATGGTTAGCTGGCCAGCCTTATCTCCATGTCCGGACTGGTTCCCTTTTGAACTCGGATTTATATCATTATGTGCACCTTTTCATTTCTTTCTATCCGAGGTTCCTTTATCTTATGGAACACTTTGGTCTATCTTGTATAGACTCTGTAGCAACTTGATTGTGTCTCTTAGGACATCAAATTTCGTGGTGCATAAGCTGGTATGACATTTAGTCATTCTTTTCTTTCCTTTCGGGTCAATGTGTCTGGCATCTAGTTCTGCTAGCTTTTGCATTATTTGATCACATTCTTTGGACGTCTTAGATTATATTTCTAGTCCGAGGATCTTGCCAAGACAATGATGGTTAATACCAATCTCTTACTCTTTATCCAGCTTATAGCTTTCTCACTTTTGATGTTGGACAGTCGGATTACTCATGCAATCCGTGAACCTGGCCATTTAATCTTATCACCCATATTTGGCTCAAGGTTTCATATAAATTCGTGGGAGAAAGTCATACTCCTATCCAACATATATTCCCAATTCTTATCTCAGTTTCTATCTTAGAAAGCACATATGAATGTGGTGGTTAAATCTCTTTAAGATTTCATATGTCTGGTCGTGACCCGTATTCAATCTGAGATGGGAATATCTATGCTCACTTATATGGCCTGATGCATATTGTCTTTACACATGTATATCAGTGTGTTCCCAAGCATTAGGTCGTGGCCTTTGTATTATAGGAAATCGGCCAAATGATTGTCCATGGTTCTGTTCTCGACCCGGTCGGTTTCATCGTCCGTGGTACGGTCGTATGAACTTTGTTGACCGCGTCCACGTCCTGTCCATCCATCCCGGTCTCGACCGGATGGTTTATCATGATGGACGTGGCTTGTCTTTGTATTAATTTACCATGGTCATAGACCATGTCCCACGGATCATGTTCATGTTTTTATACTATGGTCATGTACCACACGGGTGTGTATTCTCCCCCTCATGAACATGCTATAAACCATTATGCCATTTCATGATACTTGGGACAGTTAAGCCTCATGAGCTTCCCTTGTGTACATGTTTCACAACGTGAGATTCTATGGGATAACTCTTTTGTGCCTTTCAATTATTTGCATCAAGTTTGGATCGATCCGGATGGCTAGTCCGGTCATGCCATTAAGTGTAATTTCGTATGGTTAACCAACTGGTTACCATGGCTCTTTTGCCTCTCATCATACTGATCTTAGCATAGTATTAATCAGTAGAGTATATAGGTATAGTCTTGACCACTTTCTTATAAGGCCTTAGGCGATTTTTCTTTCATAATCTGTAGGAACCTTTTGTTCTCTTTTGCCCATTGTTTCTATATGGAAACCATTTATTGTTAGTACTCAATGGGCCACGAAATTGGGTGTATATAATGCCCTTCAGGCAATGCCTTGGCTGTGGTCTAACTATCCTTCTAGAACAAGATTTATTGGGAGAATTTTATTTTTATTTTTCGTGGATATTTTTATGCTTTGTAATTCTAATAAAAATCATTCAATAAAGGTTTTCATAAAAACACCAAATAATATAACATAATAAGATTTAAAGTAAAACAAACAAACAAAGCAAAATTTCAGGATGTCAAATGGCCTTTTAGCCTATGGTCAAGCCGGCCACTCCAACTGTCACTTTGGATGTGGCTTCCTCGGATTTATTATCTCTTTCATCACAATCTGCTTCATAACCACTCATCTCATTCTTTATTTGATTCATCCACTCTCTTTGTAATAAGTATGAAAACAGATCATTGTATGTGGTGAAACATTTCTCTCTATGATGTAAAAATAGATCTCTTGGATCTGCTGTAGAAAATGTCTTTTCAAGTAATTCCTCATCTGTTAACTTTTCACCACATAATATCAGGTTATGAGCTATTTCGGACAGGGTATAATTATATTCTTCCACGGACCCATAGTCCCGGAATCTGAGGCTCATCCACTCATGCCTTATCTTTGGTAATAACACCTTAGTGTATCTGGACATTAATTATGTCCAGAGGCATCGGGGGCTCTCTATATCTCGGTACTGATTTCTCAGTTCCTCAATGAGATGATGGCTCATTACTGTTAATGCCATTTCGTTCTTGGTTCCATGATCATCCTTGATGATACATTTCCCAAGACCCTCTGTCCATAGTATATATGAGATATTCATTGCCCATCCTAGATAATTTTCTCCAGAAATTTCTAGGGTATCATAATCCAAGGTTGACATCTGAATCATATCAATCAATCAATTCTTAGAATTCATGCATTCAAATAATCAATCAAACATGAAAATACTTTTAGAAATTTTATCACTCAATATATCAATGGTTCACACCAACCAAAACAAAAATTTCTAACAAGTATTAATCAATCAACATGAAATATCCCTTTAAGCAATCAATGATCAATGGTGAGCATTCTAGCAATATTCCTATTTCAAATTCAGTATGGAATATGCAATTTAACATAAGCTGAAAACTTTTCAGAAAAGGAAATTTTTTTATAAAAGGAAACTTTCTATTTTTTTTTTCAGAAAATGAAACTTTCTATTTTTTTCAGAAAAGAAAACTTTCTATTTTTTCAGAAAATGAAATTTTCCATTTTAGCAGAAAGGAAATTTCAACAAATCAATCAATCAAGCAATCAAGAAAATAATTCAGATTTCAGTTTATAGAATTTATAGTTTATGAAATCGACCAAGATGGGTTTAAGGGGTGATCGATTTCTATTGGCTCCGATTGATCATTCAGATCATAAGGTTTTCGAGATCCAAGAACACTTAGTGTTTTGGTTTTAATTGATTTAATCAATCTCTTATTGAATAAGGAATATTTGTGCTTATAACAACCTAATGACCGTTTGATCTAGCAACTTAACGGGAGAACTAAACCAAATCTTAATTCCTCAAATTTATTTAGGGATTCAATTGTCCTAGGTTTTTAGGTTCATCAAATTTTAATGTTCAATCCTTTAACAAACCACCAAATTTGTTTTGATATGGTTCCAAAGGGTGTTTCAGATTTTATTTACCTTTAGATTGGAGAGAATCTGAAACCGGACCACCTAGAGAGAGGAGAGAAAACCGTGAACGGCTTGAACGTCTATCGCGAGCAAGGAACGGGCTGATCGGATCGTCCGGAACCTCTACCGGCTGTTGGATGAACTGTCGGATCGTCTGGTGGCTTATCGGGTGCTGATCAATTCGTCGGATGGTCAGTATGTGTGCTGGTCGGATGAGAATGGAAAGACAGCTAGGGTTTCCTTTAGTAAAAAGGAAATTGTCAACGCGGATTGAAACGGAGGTGGAGAACGCGTCTGAAGTCGGATTGAGACGTGGTTTGCGGCGCTGGATTCTTCTCGTCGAGAGATTCAATTTTATATATGGAACGTCGGCTAACTCCTTATGGTTTGAGAGATACGTCGATTTGAAGTTGCGTCCGAATTAGGGTTTTGAATCAAGTTGACGGCGCTTCTTGTAATAGCTCGTGAGAACGCGTCCGGTATCGGATTGCGATGAGGTCGACGGCGTTGGATTCGTCTCGTCGAGATCTTGAATTTGATAGGTGGCTCGTCGTCTGGATCCGTCGGGTTGAGGAGATACGGTGTTTTGAAGTTTCGTCTGATTTCTAGGGTTTATGGTGGTTGCTGGGAAAAAGGGTTTCGAAATTCACTCAGAGTTTTCTCAGAGCTCTCGTGCTGATAACGTGTTGTAAAACTTGTATTTCTTCTTATTATTGATGTGCCAATAGGCATCTATATATATACATGTTACAAGGAATAGATAAATGGAAAGATCCTATTTCCAATAGGAAATAGGAAATACATGGAAATAGTATTATCCTAATACAAAACATAAATATGGTAAAGTCTAAGTCTTCCTTTCTTCCTCATGCGTCTGGTCCGGTTCGGTATTGTATGTCCGGTACGTCCGCCCGGTACTGTCCGGTACGGTTCGGTTATGTCCGTCCATCCAATGGTTTATAACAAATATGAGTTCTTGATCACATTATTGCCTGATTTGAGTACAGGAGATTGAAGTCATTCAATCTGCTAATGGGTTATTTGCTGCAGAAGAAAAGGGAATGCTACCAGAGGCATATCGTGAGAATTCACTTTTCCCCTTGCTGATATGAGCCTCGTTCGGCGTCAAATTTGTCTCATGGCATTACACGGGGATAAATACAATGATATGTAGTTAAAAGTACAGAAAGAGGAACTCCTGCCAAATGGTAGAAGATATGTACTCTGTAAAGACGCCACGAATGGTTAAGATTCATATTATTGGATTCCAATAAACTGTTACTGAGTCTCATAGCTGCTTTTTAAAATTTCCAGAAAGTATAAGTGGAACTTGAACAATTTTGTTGTCTTTCATTTGAATTTCCTTTTCTACAACTATTGGCTATCGAGGGGCTGACTGATTTTCCCGCTACCATCCGCAAACGCAGCTTTTGCAGTTTATAACGGTTGTTGGCGTTTCGAAACAATCACAGAAAACGCTACAAATCGGTTCAAACCGCTCCGAACCTCTTAAAATCAAAAGTTGGTTCCAGCTAGCGTTTGCATTTGTGGGCGGTTGCAGGAGGATAATTTTTTTTCTTTAAAAATAGAATAAATAAAAATAATACTAAAAATATCCAATAAAAAATTTAAATTGAAATAATAAAAATTGTAAAATGTATTCATATTATATTTCAATTTATATTATAAAAATTTAAAACCAAAATATTTTCTATAAATTTTTAAAATTTAAGAATATGATTCTATAAATATAAATTTTATATTTATCATATTATTATGATTTTTAATATTTTTATAATTACATAAAATGTAAATATTGTTAAATTATTATTTAACAGATGTTGTGTTTGGTAGTTTACCAGTCATAAGAGTCCCGCAAACGCAATAATTTCTAACAGTTGTACCAGTCATACAAATCTTTAAAAAACGCTTAAAACTGCAACCACCCGCACCCGCAAACTCCCGCAACCGCAACCGCTGCGATTACACCAGTCAGACTCTCCTTGAACGAAAAGGAAATTATGTTGCTTCAAATTTTAAAGTGTGTTAACTGAATAAGTGCATTAGCCTTTCTTTATTATCCTACTTCCTGATTTATTATCATGTCTTTTAAATTTCAAGAATAGTGCATTAGCCTTTCTTTATAAACATTTTTTTAATAAACATACGTCAACTAGTACGTCTTGCAGATGCACATATTCGAACTCTTACGTATTTTTGATAGTTCGTAACAAAACAATGAGATCAAACCATTCAAGTTAACAGTTGGAAAGTGTTGAAACCACCAAAGAAAGAGTCCAAAAAAATCTGATACACTTCACCCCATACTCATAATCATCATTGCTGGTCAGTGACCACACATCAGACTTTCTGCGCTAAAAAATCTAGCGACGTAGAACAATTTCTGGCATAAAAAATTCTATTTGAGATATTATTTTTTTTCGCTGAAAAACTCTATTTGAACAGATTCATTTGTCTACCTTTAGTTACATTGCCTGCATGGTCACAGCAATGTTAAAAGAAACCCAAAAATTATACACAGTTATTGTTGCTAATAAAAACTCCTCAGTTGATTGGTTGATCCATAAGTTTTACAATCTGTATGTCTAAGCATTTACTAAAACTCCATAACTTTATCACAGCATTCAGTTGCACACAGAAACAATATATCTAAACCATAATTGTTACATAGAACTACGTTTCACCGCACACAACCATTACCTCACACCCCAACGGCAACATACCACACCAACAACAGTCCAATTCACATAAAACCCAATACCAGCAAGTAATACACACAAAACCAATACAAAAAATAAAGTAATTTGCAAAAAATATAATAATACGCGCGGCCAAACCACTAGTAAAAAATTATATTAAAGTACTATACTCAAAGTAAAAAAAAATTATTATCTTTTAGAAAAAGATGTCTAGAACAATTTTTATTTTAATTATTTTTGAAGCTACGTTATATATATTAATATATTAAAAGTTTATATATTTTTCTTCATTAATTATGTTTTTGTTAAAATTTAGAAAATAATTAAAATTCGTTTATTTATCAAAATTCATATGTTTAATTATAATATTTTCATTTTATTTATGTGTTTTCCAAAAAGGAAAATTAAATTAAAAAATTAACTAAAATTTTATCATGAAAAAAGGAAATATGTTATTAATGACAATCATATATAATATTTTAAATTCACTAAGGTTATCTATATAAATAAATAAAAATTAAAGTTCGTTTTTGTTATAAAATTATATGTTTATAGTTTATAAATATTTCCTTTTTATTTTGTGTATTTTAGAAAATGAAAATTAAATTAAAAATTTAACTAAAATATTATTATAAAAAAAGAAAATACATTGTTAATATCATTCATATATAATATTTTTAGTTCACTAAAGATATCTATGTAATCAACCATCATGAGAATTAATGTAAACGCGCAAGGTAGGAAATTGACTTATCAAATAATATTATAAAAAAAAATTCATAGTTAAGCTTAAGTATGGTCTAACACTTAAACAGAGCAAGTGGTATAAAATTCAACTTGTTTTATTTACTTTTTGCTCAAGCTAAATGCCGTTGGAATGTGCCGTTGGAGTAAAAGAAACGAAATAATGACTAAAATATCGCAAGTGAGATGCACAAAAGAAGTAACCTCAGAAGAACTAGGGCAAAAGCTGATCTGTTTTTTCGAATCTTGTTCCATTGTGTAGCTGTAAAACCACATGCCCTAATTATATATATATATATATATATATATATATATAGTTTCTTATTTATTCATTCTAATTACTTCTTATACACGCAACCATTAAGTTAAAGCCTCAGTGATTGCAAGAACTCAGCAACGCAAAAAGAAAATATCTGAGAGATGGATGGAGAAATAGTAGGTTTCGTCATACTCGATTCTTGCAGTAATCTCTGTTTCTTACTATTACTACATATCATCCAGAATCAAAGCTGGAGTTTTTCGATTAATCTCTGTTGTTCCCGTTTGTGCTTTCTTTCAAGTTCTTCCTCTGTTTTTTTCTTATCTTCATCTCTCTTGTTGCATAGCTGTTTCCCTTTCATGTCTAGCTAGTGCAAAACTCGTACTCTTCTCTTTCGATCAAGGTTCTCTTTTCCCACTTCCCACAAATATCTTCCGGTTCATCTGCTTCACTTGCTTGCCCATCAAGGCTCAACAAACCCTAGCCCTAAAAATCAAATCCCCAAATGGGTTTTCCTCATTAAAGTTGCTATATTTGGTGTGGTGTTACATATGTATGATTACAAACAGTATATGTCTCCAGTTCTTGTGTTGGTTCTCTATACGCTGCACGTATACGTGGCCCTAGACATTGCCTTGACCCTCGTCAAATTTTTGGCCTTAATCACTCTTGGATGCGATCTAGAGCCGCAGGCCAATGAACCATACTTAGCCACATCTCTTCAAGACTTCTGGGGTCGCCGGTGGAACCTTATGGTCCCGTCAATCCTACGGCCGGCCATATACATACGACATACCTGTGCGGCAGTTTTGCACATGTCGAATGAGCTCCGATTGGGCTACATTTTTGGCCGTTTTAGCAACATTTACTGCCTCTTGTGTAGCTCACGAAGTATTCTTCTTCGCTCTAACCTTTGAGATGCCTACAGGAGAAGTGACTTGCTTCTTTGTGTTACATGGAGTTTGCACTGCCGCTGAGGTAGCTGTGAAGAGGACGGCGTTTGTGAGGCGGTGGGTGGTGAGTCCAGTATATTGTCGCGGCTACTTACAGTGGGGTTTGTTGTTGTGACGAGTGGTTGGTTGCTTTTCCCTACGGCAAGAAGCGACATGCTGGAGAGACTCGCTAACGAAGCCTTGTTGTCCATCGATTACGTCAAGCGCACGTTTTATACTTTTGGGTGATAATAAATGGTTAAATCATAATTTGTAGATTTATGTGCTTCTGAATTATCGATCATATTTCGTTTCTGGATATAACTGAAGACTTAAGAAGCGCTATATCCTACGAACGACCGTGGTAGGTGATTATTTACAGTTAACTTATATGACCTCAAAAATTGTTACGGGCTATTAAAGCGGTCGAACAGGATCCGAACTAAAAAATAAAAAGATATTAAGATATTCTCAAAAATCAATACATAAATTTGATTTAAAATTTCAAAATTTTAGACAGTCTTAAACTTATAGTCTATAATTTGAAAAGAAACCTCAAAAATAAATAAATGAAATTATTAATTTTAAAAATTATTTCATTATTTTTTTTGGAACAAGGCTTTGAAAAAATTGAGACGACCCTGTTTATCTTACTACTCCTCTTATCTAGATATGATTTTAGAATCTGAATTCTAGTTATGAAAACATCTAGGGTCTACAATCCAACATGATCTAGACGACTAGACCCGTTTTGACATAAAATTGCACATAACTCATAAGAGGATGTATTTATTGATGGTTCAGAGATACTTTTGATTGAACATCAACAAACAAAAAAAATTATCATAAAATATCAAAATTCAAATGTTGAGAACTTGAGAAGAATTCTTTCTAAACAAAGATAAGAGACCCTTTTGGACTCAGGACACTTTCACATGCCTTTCGAAAACAAATTCCTGTCTAACATATAATTAATTCATACAAATTTGGTTCATATATACTTGAACTTAACTAATATATATGTCTCCAAAAGACAATTTTAACTTAGTTGAAGTTTTTTTTTATCATAAAGAACTCTTAAGGTTAGCATTCTCAACTTAACCAATAAAGTCTTAAACAAAAAGAAAATTATAATAAGTGATTGATGACCAAAGATAACACGAATGAGATAAACTAATAAAATGAAAACACAATACGATCTTTTAGTTGTTATATGTAAGTTTATCTTAAACAGTAGATGATCTATTTGGTATAGCCAACGACTGTGAAGGCACTCAGAAAAAAGAAAAAAAACAAATAACCTAGATCAAAATTTACAAAAAGATGTTCATCAGCATATGCATAAAATCCTCATCTCTTGAAAAATTAAACTAATTAGCACCAAATTATATAATTAATAACATCAATAAAATGATAAATGTTATATTTACAACGGTATCTACCCATACCAGTTCAATCCAATCTGTTTTTCTATTTTTCATATATTATAAAATTTCAACACATTGACTTTAATTTTATAACAATCTTTAACTGGATCAATTTTTAAAATAAAAATCACATAAACTGGCATCTGCTTCAGAACGACATTTTGGTAAAAGAATCTTTTTTTTTTTGTGAGAACTTGTATATATATATCTTATTTTATAAAACTTGACTCTTCAGAGTTAATAATTAACATAATTGTTAACACATGACTATTTTATATTTAAAATTATGACATGTATTAAATAAAAAATTTCATATAAATAGTTATTTAATAGTAATTTTCTTTTTTTGAGAAAAAAGTATTGTAAATAAAACAATTTCCATACAAATAGTAAATTAATAGTAATTTTCTTTTTTAAATCCAAAATAAAAATTATAAAAGCTATATGAAAATAATTTATCTTTTCAAGAAATTATAATTTTCCATTTTTTGTTAAATAAAAATTTTCATATAAATAAAATTTAATATTAATTTTCCTTTTTTGAGAAAAATTATTGTAAATAATATTTTCATACAAATAGTAAATTAATAGTAATTTTCCTTTCTAAAATCCAAAATTAAAACTGTAAAAGCTATATGAAAATATCTTTTCTTTTCAAGAAATTATAATTTTCCTTTTTAATCATAAAAATATACTTATAAAAGAAAAATAGAAGTTTAATAATATTTAAAACGAATGATAAAATTATAATAATACAACAAACTGTTTAATAATAAATCTAAATATTTTAATTTTTTAAAATTCTAAACAAAAGAGAGTTGTAAAAGTAATCTTCTTATTTACCTACGATTGACTAATTCTTTATGGAAGCCTCATTAGTCCGTCTATGTGTGACTAAGATTAATGTTTTTACACAGTGTAATATGGGTTTCGAATTTCATAGAAGGTGGTGAAGAAAAAAAATTATAGGAGATTTTTAACATTATGCAAATAATACCGTCCAGCGTAAATCTTATAAAAAACTCATGGTAGTGTAATCAGACGTATATCTTCATAAATTATGTAAAATTGTTAGTTATAGCTACATTCATTTATTGTTTCTCATAGTTTGTATAAACACAACTAACCAACATTAACAAAAAGAGAATTTTTATATTATTGATATATGTTTATCTGTATTTACATTAATCTATAAGTTAGAAAATAATATATAGTTTACAAGGAAATAAGTATATAAATATATATAATATATTATTAAATTTTAAAACTAAATCAGTTTCTTTAGTTTCAAAATCAAAGTAATAATATATGATTGAAATGTTTTTCCAATTTTTGTTATATTTGATTAAGATAATACAAAACTAATTGGAGCAACTACTGAAGTAAGTAAGTTTTATATACTAAAAGTATAATAATATGTACATATTATTTATGTTATCATAAAATTTATCTAATAACCAATGTTGATAGTTCAAAATGAACTCACATGAACAAGGGCTAGAAGATATTTCCAAAGATGTGCATTTAATTATGGATGAAACTTATTTATTTGAGATAAAAGTAAAAAGGAAAAATTCAAAATTATTCTTAATGTTTAAAGATTTATAATAAAATTATAAAGTAAATATACTGTATATTATGTTTGGCAGATTTATTATATGTGTAACTTATTACTTGGATTTTTATTTTTCTCTTTAGTAAACTTCCGACAACAAGCGCAACGACAAGAAGAATAAAAATAAAAGAAAACAAGTAATAATTGTTAGTAAATTTTAAAATTTATTGATTTATTTTTGTTATTTTAATATAATATATTTCTCTTTTCATTCGGTTAATATAAATTTAATTTTTTTTACTACTATTATTTGTATTATAAACTGTTCTTTATATATTTTTTTTTACATCAACAAAAAAACAGACTCAACTCAGATTCTACAAACCACACCGGTAGCTCGGCATCCATATGAACGACAAACGACGATTGATGTCTGACACTCCGTGCAAGATTGTCCGCCCTTTTATTCAACGTTTGAGATATATGAATGAGCTCTGAGCGATTTAAACTTCCTTTTTATTAAACCCAAATGTTAATATCCATTTATTTATTATCTCAAATATATGATAAATCATTATTTCAATCTCTAAAAAAAATTTGTTTATTAAAACTAATGACTAAATCTAAAATAACGGAAAATATGGTAAATGGGCAAAATTATTAGTTCAGTGTCTAAAATTGTTTATTGTTTATTAAAATTAATGACTAAGCCTAAAATCATAGATAACATTAAAAATCAGCAAAATTATTTTTTAAATAATAGTATAGATAGATTAAACAAATCTAATATGAGTAATATATTAAAAAAGTACATGTTAAATTTTCTTAGATCTTTAATCTGTTCACAGATAAAGTTATAAATTTTATATAGCGTATAAAATTTAGACATTCCCGAAGATCTTAAACACGCGTTTATTTCTGTCCGAGGGTTAATAAGCCCCCACACACCACAAAAAAAAAAAAGAGAATCAATCTCTTAGTAATTAAGTAAAAATTAAGTGAGCGTCGTCAAAATATAACCACATTCTTGGCTGATTTTGTCTTACCCGATAATTCAGCCTTTGTATCTCTGAAAAGTTAGGTCAGGTCTCGTGTCTTAGCAATGTCGCTCTCGTTCACAGCCATCGCCTCTTGTCAAAAGCCACCTTCGAAGAAGCAGAAGAAGCCGGTGATAGAACCGAGCTCGAATTTGCCGCTTCCGGATGATTTAGTATTGGAATGCTTAGCCCGTCTCTCGAGATTGCACTACCCGATTCTCTCCTTTGTCTCCACAGGATTTAGATCACTCACTGCTTCACCGGAGCTTTACCAGACGCGATCTCGCTTAAACCGCAACGAGAAGTGTCTTTACGTTTGCTTACAGTTCCCTACCGAAGCTGACCTTCGTTGGTTCACTCTCTGTCGGAAACCAGACAAAACCCTAATTAACCGTCACAAATGTGAGAAGAAGGAGACGTCAAGTGGTAATGTTTTGGCTCCGGTTCAGATTCTCAACTCCTCTCCCGTAGGATGGACAAATCTCGTAGATGTTGGTCATAAGCTCTACGCTATCAACAAAGAAGATGCTGCCCCCTCATCTTCTAACGTCTTCTACCTCGACTGTCGAATGCACAAGTGGGTTGAAACTCCAGCCTTGCGGCTTGTTCACACCAAGCGAAAGTTTGATGGGATCATGTATTTAGCGGGAAGCTATGAGAATCCAGATTTTTTGAACTGTGTTGAAGTGTTCGACACAGAGAAAGAAACTTGGAAGGCCGTACCTGACAATAAGAGAATATTCAGAGCCACAGATTTTGAAGGAAAGGTTTACAAGAACTTTGATCGAACGTCTGGTCAGAGAGTTTCTTTGGTTGCAAAGGTAAAGGATCTTACAGTCGACTGGGTAAATTTTGGTAATGTTTGTTTGATAGAGAAAAGATTCTATCGTTATAAACCCGATGGAGAGTTTGGTTGGTCAAACAAAGGATCAAATCTTTGGAGGAAACTAGAGGGTTTGGAAGGACTACCTAGGTTTGCCCATTATAGTAATGTGAATGTGGTTGATTTTGGTGGTATGCTGATGGTTCTTTGGGATAAGTATGTGCGTGCACGTGGTGAGTATAAGGAGAAGATGATTTGGTGTGCTGCGATTTCGCTGGATATACGCAGTAGTGAAGAGGTTTGGGGAAAGGTCGAGTGGTCTGATGCCGTGCTTAAGGTACCCAAGTCTTACAAATTTGTGTATGCTATTGCTGCTACCATTTGATTAAGTACTCATGAGACCAGTTTGAAGTGAATGTATCATGTTGTATTATGTTTGTCACTTCTTGAATGTTGTTTTTATTTTAGCAGAGTGAAACTTCTTGCAGATGAAAAAACAAAAAAAACTTCTTGTAGGTGATCAACCTTTTCTTTGATAAACTATATTGATTTCAAACTCTTTAGGCTACTCTTTGATGAATGACTCATGATACAAGCAGCTTTTTCATGTAGTGTTTTCCTTTCTTTTGTATAAGATTAATTATGATGAGTGCGTTAATTTATCTTTGAGTTTGCAGCGGACAGTGGTTCCCTTCTGAAGCTTTGTATTAGGAATCGATGAGTGTTAATGTCAAACTAAAAAGCTCTAGAGTCCAGAATCGTAACCGAAACTTGTTACACAAGTCTAATGGTTTGTACTAATGTGGCCGGAATGCCATTAGCCAAAAGGGACGTTGTAGTATTGTAGACGACAAAAAATACTATGAACCACATAGAAAACCAACACAGCCACTAACATATGTTATTAGTCCAATCCTATTCTCGTAATAGAGTGCCAAATTGTTAGGTCAAAATCGGAAGATTGACCTATATGTCAAAATCGGAAGATTGACCTATATGTGGTAAGATTATATAAAAGCATACAAGTAAACCGAGGCTTTTAGATATGGTGGTAAAGGACTCACGGTTGTGAGTTCTGTCATCTGGATTCGAATCCCAGCCACTGGATATTCACATGCAATGCGGCATCCCAGTGCCCGAGACCGAAAATTGTTCAAAGGTGACCCATGTCCGGCGCAAGATGAATCCGTGATCGCTTCGATCTCTAGTCTAACCCACTTTGGTGGGGGCAGGAAACTCGATTATAGGAAAAAGCATACAAGTCTTTAATTTACTATGAAAACCAATTTACTGAGTACAAGTCTTTACCATCAATGTAGGTATTAAAAATAAACAAAACAAACATTGTTGTTTTGAAGTGGGCTCTTGTCCCTGACCAAACAAGGAAACCATATGTCGAAAATAATAGATCAAACTAATTAGATTTGATTTCTCAAATATCTGCATGCATTCTAGGGAATTCTGTACATTAATACTTATATATAGAATTATATATAGCTAATATTTTATTTTCTAGGTTAGGGACTTTCATATACATAGCAGGTCCTAGTATTAAAGTAATCTGCAGAGCCAAACCAGTATCCAAAAATACACAATCCTGTGTACCTAACAGTAATATGATAGATACTTATAATGAAGAAGCCAAAGCTGATGACGTGGAGGCTGAGCCAGCTGGCTAAATGACTTGAGTAAAGCTTTGGTTTGGAGAAGAGTCTTTGCCGTTACTGATTCAAGAAGTATAAAAGGAAGAGTCGAAGCTTTCATGGAGTTTATGCTTTGATGTTGTATGAAGAGTGACGCCATGAGTCATCTTGACCCGATCGCCATGAGATCGGTGACGAAGGTGAAGCTCGCCATGAGAGCCTAACCGGAGTCAAGCTCGAAGCTATCCTTGTAATCGTTTGTTGCTGTTCTTGTAATTCCATTCTGATAATCAATAAAGGAGTTAGAGATATCAATACTCTATCATTGGTGCGGTGATACTGGTTCGGATTCAACGCGGTGCTGCGAGCTGCGACGGTGTGACAGAGGGGAGAAGACGAAGACGATTCACGGTACGACTCGTGATCGGAAGCTGATTTTGATTCCGTTGTGTTGATCGGAAGTTAAGCGACGAGTGACAGTGACGTGACTGTTTTCTTTCGAAAGAAGAAGCTTGAATTGAATCTCAATAGTAACTGGCGATGAAGTACTTCGAGATTCCAGTTTCCACAGGTAGCGATTTGCGATCTTGGCTTAATTGGATGGAGGATTTTTTTCGTTTCTATGAGTACGACGAAGAGGAGAGATTATGGTTCGTTTCTGGTTTCATTTACGGAGAAGCTGAAGCATACTATCTAAGATGTGATTCCTGGAAAGATTTGCGTGATTCTTTGTTGATGAGGTTTAGCGAGGATGATGATCCAGAGAAGATCATACTGAAAGCTCGATATGCTAGAGGCCAAGCAGATTTCATGAATCGTGAGGCAGAGAAGCGACGAGGTTTTGACAATGTTTTGAGTCACGAGAAAGACAGAGTGAAGAATGAAACTTTTGTAGCAGTAGATGATGAGACCGATTCAGTGTTAACAGAGGAGTCAGTTCATGAGTTGCACCAGGAGATTGCTATGCAAAATGACACAGATTTCACTGGGAGTTTGAAGTTGAGTGGTTCGCTTATAGAAGAATCATCTTGTAGCAGTGAAGTTGTGCCTGAGATAGAATTGGTGAAGAAGACAGCATCACCAACTGAGGAATGTGTTTTTGCTGATCTAAAAACTGAAGAGACAAGTACATATGTGGCTGACTCACTTTGTGAGATTGACTTAATGACTGGTTTGAGATGCGAACCTGCAGCCATTGAGAGTGGGCAAAACGCTGATCTGGTTATGGAGGACGAAATGCAGATAACAAAGCCATCAGTTACAGAAGCCATTGAGGAGAAATCGGTTGAAGTAATTGCAGAGCCACACTCTTTTGAATCAGAACAAACCTCGGTGAAATCTATGCTCAGGTATGAGACTGAGACTACCGAAGAGGAAAAGAACTATCAAACGTTCTTTTACAGTCCCATGTCTAGGAGAACAACTTGTAAGAGGAAGCAACAAAAGTATCCTAAAGCATGGAAATTTAAGTTCAAACCACAGAAAGGGCAGAGATTCATGCTTAGGAGATGGGTGAACTTGAAACCAGTGATAGAATCTGAAGATTGGGTGAATCAGCTTGTTGTTGAGAAGGATTCCACAGTGTCTGTCTTTGGCAGAAGAATGGTTGGAATGGACCAGGGACGTCTTTATTGGTTGCTGGGACTGAGTGGACTTCCTTCGCAAAGATATGAGAGATCTCAGTTAAACTGCTTGTTTGATTTTGTCGGGGAGCAGAAGTTAGTGAGCTGTTTGCAGATTGTATATGTGTTACGTTGGATGGGTTTGTGCTGTGCAGAAAATGTGAAGAAATATCTTGTGTTACCTGGTATGTTGCAGTCTTGCAGTGATCTTAAAATGAGAAGAGCACCAAGTAAGTACCGACAGAGGAAGTTTGTTAAAACTTGGAAGTGGAAATACAAATTTATACAGCCACTGGGGAACCGTGATGAACAATTTGAGATCATGGAACATAAATATATGAACGACATCAGTTCATACATGATTTCAGAAGAGGATGTGACAATGGCGATGCAGTGGTTTCCAGGGAACAGAAGGCGTGTTGTAAGGGGCATGATACAATTTATTATGAGTGATTTGAAGTTTCACATGTGGCCCAAATGGAAATCCAAGTCTGAGAATTTTCTGAACACGTCAGAGCATATGACGTTTTACGTGATCTATTATCAGCTTGTGCACGAGAGAAAGCATGTCAACTCTACATTGCGGCTTGCTCTGCAAACGTCTCCTGCAACCCAGAGGAAGGCTTTGCTGTCTCAGATTTTAAGTGATCTTAGGAGATATTTTACTGCATCGACCGAGTGTCATACTCTGTTTTTACATCTTGGGGATCCAATAGAATGGTGGAGCTGTTGCAATGGGAAGACATTTCACATGTTTTGTGTAGAGTGGAAGTTGATATGGAGATTACAAGGATGTGTGAGAAGATTCACGAAGGAGTACTCTTCTATCTGGCACCGATGGAGATACAAGACCTTGGAGTGTGCATCAGTGTTGTACGAATGGAGTGGAGTTATTTGGCAGTGGTGGTGTTTACAATTGCAGCGACAAGGATCTTTTCATGAGACTGCTTTCATCCTTTTGCTCAATTCAAGCTTGAGGTCAAGCTTGATTTCAAGGGGAGGAGTGTACATGCGAATGTGGTTGTTTTCAACAGCAGGTGAATCTGATCTTCTTGACAGAAATGTGAGACAGAAGGAGAAGACAAAATTGAGTACACATTTGAGGGAACTGAGTATACACTGGAGGATACAAGTGGCGAATCATCATTTTCTTAAAGAAAGAAGATTCATCTTATTGATGTGTAACAAGAGACATCTACAAAGCAGAGTTGTCTCAGTTCTAAAACAACAAACACAGAAATGGAGAAAGTTCTACAAGTCTTCGGATGTTCAAGTATAAAGAGAAGATTCATGTGTTCAGCTTGACCAGTGGTGAAGTGTTGGAGTTTCAGCAGGAGAAAGGAGACTTGTGTGCTCAGCGGTTTCTTTCTATACAAGCTTGTGGGCAAGCTTGTTTTCAAAGGGTGGAGTATTGATAGATACTTATAATGAAGAAGCCAAAGCTGATGACGTGGAGGCTGAGCCAGCTGGCTAAATGACTTGAGTAAAGCTTTGGTTTGGAGAAGAGTCTTTGCCGTTACTGATTCAAGAAGTATAAAAGGAAGAGTCGAAGCTTTCATGGAGTTTATGCTTTGATGTTGTATGAAGAGTGACGCCATGAGTCATCTTGACCCGATCGCCATGAGATCGGTGACGAAGGTGAAGCTCGCCATGAGAGCCTAACCGGAGTCAAGCTCGAAGCTATCCTTGTAATCGTTTGTTGCTGTTCTTGTAATTCCATTCTGATAATCAATAAAGGAGTTAGAGATATCAATACTCTATCATAATAGTACTAAACTTTCTCCAACTATGTATTAATTAGCCCTAGTTAGACACTAGGCCAGCAATCTCCAATAAGCAACAAACTATAAATAAACCTTCCTTCACATCTATATTTCTCCATAGCTTAAAGTAACAAACATATACATATATCATACTGAAAGATTAAAATACAAAATCAAGATCAGATATGGCTAGACCTCTACCATACTTGCTATATTCCTTGTAATGAATCTTTTCTTCCGCAACCTCAACGCACTCCCCTGGTTGTGGCAGAAAATACTTGTCTAAGAGACCAGCTCAAACTTTCAACATGCGCAAATGTTCTCAACCTCATCAACTTGTTGAATCTTGGCGCACCAGCTATGAGACCTTGTTGCTTTATTCTCTTAGGTCAAATTGATCTTGATATTGCGCTTTGCTTATGTACCGCGTTTAAGCTCAGCATTCTCGGCATCACCATCAATACTCCCATTCACCTTAACTTGGCCCTCAACGCCTGTGGAGGAACCCTTCTCGATGGATTTCGTTGCCCAACATAGCTACAATTTATTCATATTTTTTGTATTCAAAGCTAGATTCATGTCTAGCGATATGTATGATAACAATATTTTTTTATAAATTATGTATGATATGGAATCCACATTAACCTTCCAATAACCTCCTCTTACGTACTGTTTCCGTGTTCCAGTTCAGTACATGGATCTCCGTTGATAACCGATTATGTATTGCAAGCCATGAGATGAAGGAGTATTTCGTATGAAAACCATATGCCCTCATGCCATTTTTAGCAGGCTGCATCGCACAAGTGAGTTTCCCCGTTTTTTTTGTGCTAAATCTAGGCTTGAATCTATCCCCTGTCAGATTCAGGTGATCTTCTTTTGCAAATTTTCACTCTCTTACTGAGGTGTGTCCATTTATATTCCATGTCTCAAAAAGTGACCCCACTAACTGCCAAAACAAAAGGTTAAGAAAATGTTAACCATCAAAATGATTAAGAACTGCATAGAACATGAATAGCGTTTCGGACATGGTTATCTACTTTTTGAAATTACACCAATTTTTTCCAGCTTTCAGCAGTGTTTTAAAAACACAGAAGCAGCAATGGTTGGACCAGGTATTACGGCCATAAACGGATCACGCAGCTAGATCTAATATATTAAAACAAGAGTACAAATTTGAATCAACCCTAGCTTTGTCTAAATATTTACAATTTAATGTCACTGCAATTAAATTTAATTCAAAATTCTTGTAAAATATTTGAAATATCATACACGATTTTCCTAATTAATTAAAAAACCAGAATTTCCTAAAACTAATACACGGCACTAACTAAACCTAACTTCCCCTAATGTTCATATGTCACAATGTATACTCATTTTGGATCATTTAGAAATTTATTGATTATCTTAAAAGACAAACATCAAAACAAATTAATACATACTTCAAACTGTAAGTTGATATTACTTATAATTAATACTAGATTTTGACCCGCACACCCGTGCGGGTATTTATATTTATTTTTATTTCGAAATAGTTACGGTATTTGTTTTTATAATTAGTATATATATTTTAATGTTTACCGTATAACTAATTATGTATTATTATATTTTTTAAATGTATCGTGAGAAGGTTTGTTGGTCGATATTGACCAATGCTTATGATATAGAAAATGTTTGTTTGTCGATATTGTCCAAATGATTCAATATATAATAATAATTGGAGTTATTTATGAAAAAAGTATTCAAATTATAAAAGTTGTTTTTCTTAGTTTTTATGCTCACTTTGTAATCCGAAGAATAACAAACTAATAATATGTTCTTAGTTGAATTTTCATTGACTGAATATATGATAATTATATGGTTTATATTTTCCAATAAAGTTTATAAATTTATAGTGGAACAGTGTACGATAAGAAGATGCCATTGTATTTTTGGTGTGATTCCAAATTTTTAAGATTTCATATTGCTTAAAGAAATGGGTGATGAGTGGTTAAGGCTTTTAAATAATTCTGGTTTTAGTAATGTGATTGAATTGACCTTTGTTTGGTTACTTACTACGTACAGTTTGGTTAGTTATTTAAGTTATATTTAAATGGTTTGATTTAAGTGTTAAACATGGTTTAAATTAGTGACATAGACTTGTAATATTTAAAGAATATTGAGGGCGAATTTCAGTTTGTATTATATAATTATTACTCCATCTGTACCATTTTAAGTGGTGTTTAAAGATTTTTATTTTGTTTCACAATAAATGATGTTTTCACTATTATAGATAATATTTATTGCAATTTAAAATTTGTAACCAATTAAAAAATGCTGTAATTTTTTTATTAGTTGAATTAATTTTATTTAATGTTATTTTTATGTAACCAAGATAAATTGTATAGAAATCTGTATTTTCTTAATATTTATGGAAAAAACCTTAAACACCACTTAAACTGGTACAAAGAAAATATATTTTAGATTACATTGATTAATTTTATTTGGTTGTGTTTTTCATATATTTTATCACCGATATTAGATATCATATAACAATCCAACATTTATATATATAAAGTTATATATGTATGAGATATATAAATAACAATTGCTTTGAATTAAAAGTACGAAAAGACAACTATGAGCTAGTATGTTATCAAAATATGATACATAAGTTTTAACTATTGTAACAAAATAAAATAATTGTTCAATTTCTATCTACTCTGTAACATATAACAAATTAAGATTATAATTTGTAAGAAAATAAAATGAAAATACCAATTCAATTTAACTGATAACAAATTACTATTGGGCTTAACTTTGTGTAGATTTTTATTATTAAATTAGGTTATATTAAATTGTTAAATGCAAAGGAAAAATTTGATAAATGCCCACTACCCGAATAGTTGAGTAATTATTTTGTAAACCCTATATATATATATATATACCTTAGAGTGGAGAATATACATTAACCCATTTTGCAGGGAAAATCACGTGAATTTAAGTTCACAAGATATTGTGTATGTAGAATATATTGGTTAGCACAAATATAGGCAATATTTTGGATGCTAATTATTGACAGTGTTTGATATGGAGATTTGAGGAACTAATTTATAGCTGTTTTTAGTTAAAATTCAAATTAGGAAATCATAAATTAAACAGGAAAAACAAAACAAAATATTTAATTAATTCAATGGCATTCCACTGTAAATATTGAGCAAATCTAAGGGGTATTTCTTATTTGTACTTCAGTTTTAATAAATTAATATGCCTATAATATTCTAAACTATTGATGTTATTATTAATATACAACTATATGATATGCATAATATATAGTAAATATATAAATATGAACGTTATCATTTTAGTATTGATATTAGACATCTATCAGAAAATACAAAAGCATGTTTTGATATAGTCATATTAGTAGAGAAACATCTCTTAAAAGTGTGGGAAATAGATATTACATACATATTTTGAAACTATAGAAAAATTTATATTGATATTGTAATTTTTTTATATATATTACATATATATGTTGGAAGTGTAGAAAATTTATATAGAAATTGTACTTTCGAAATATTTGATTCCACACTTGATAATATTTGACGGAAAATATGAGAAAATTGTAAAGTTAATGATTATAAATTATTCTAGTAATATTCTATCTTCTACCACGTAAAATGAATCTGAACCTAATACTTATCATTTATTCTGAAAATAAGATATTCTATATTACTTTATTGACCATACATACACATATGACAAATATATAAATATAACATAATAAAAATTGTATATTAAGTGTATTCAAATAAAATTTAAAAATGAGTTACAAATATTATAAAATGGTTACAGAGACCAAACAATTTATTAAATCCACATATTTATTTGCTTATAAAAAAAAGAAATCCAATTCGAAATTTATAAATTAGTGTTTCATATGTACAAAATTACCGCCAAAAACTTTAATATTGAGAGACAATTATCTATAAATTTATAATATTATAGAAAATTGATTCGGTATAGTAAATAAAAATCATAGTATAATATAAAATACATCATGGAATACATGTATATTTCTTTTCATACAAATTTGGAAATACTAATAATGATTCATAAACCATAATATAATATAAAATCTATAGACTATAAAATAAAATATTTACAAAAATTCAAATTCCGCGCTTTAAAAGCGCAGATGAAAATCTAGTTTTTTCATAAAATTACGGAGCTTGACAATAATATTAAAACTGTCAAAAACCATAAATCAGATGAACAAAAAAATAGAATATTTCTAACATTTTATATCAGATGTTTATTCATATTTTCATTATATATCATATTTGTTTTAGTTATTTTATATATTAAAATTAATATATTAAATACAAATTTTGAATTAGATTCAACTCAATTCTCTCAACCTCTCTTACTAAACTTCGATCATTCAGAGGGGGAGAGATTGAATCGTTTTCCTTTTCTTTTTGGTTTGTATTATAGTTCGATCTACGATCGATTTGTTTATTCCGTTAGCGGATTTCAACCTTTGCATAGGTGCTGCTTTCTTCAATCAAATCCAGGTGAACTTCATGCTTATCTTCTTGGATTGTTGATTGGAGACAATAAATCCGATCATCATTGATTGGTTGATGGTAGTTCTCTGAGAATCAGAGGAAGTTGTGTTGCCCTCAGGTGTCTTATATCAATCCTTTCATCATCACTCAAATCAGATCATTTACCTTTGAATTGGGTAATGTCGCATTCGCTTAAGCTGCAGTCCTTAGTGGGCGGTATAAGATCTTCAAGCCATGATTGCTATGATGACTTGGATGGGTTCCTTTCTGGCAGAGATTGACGATGGAATGTGAAGGTGGAAGCTGATCAAGGAGAAAAAACGTTTTGGTATTGGTATCTCAAGAAGGTTTAGCGACGAAGAGAAAAACTTCAAGAAGCGCGTACTCTCAGTGGTTTCACGGTGGTGAAGCAGATCGGCGACTTAGAATTTCCGTTAACTGCATGAACGACACATGTCGTTTGATGCGCTAGGAAAATGACGCTTAGATTGATGAAGCATCGAGGATACTCTCTAAAGTTGGACTTTAATCATTTTTAATTTTCTGTTAGACCTCTTATTGTATATTGATACCTCTTGTGCTGAAGCCCATTTAAGCTAATCAATGAAACTATTGTCGACAAAAAAAAGATTCAACCAAAACTAGGACTGGGTTGTAGGTCAAACCAGTCACGCTGACCCACCAACCCGTGGGTTTCATTTTTTTGGTCAAAAAATTTGATCTGCATATAACCCGCAAACAAATAATTTTGTACCCGCACTCGGTCCGTTTAATTTTGCGGGTAACCCGCCGGTTATATTTTTATTAAAAATAAATATTTAATTTAATTATTATAAAAATAAATTAAATAATATATTTATGATTAAAATTTTATATATTATTTAAATTTTGATTAATTTTTAAAAATTCCCGTATTTTCAAAAAGTATTTACTTTAAAAAAAAACCTTTTTTTAAATATACATTGCGGGTCGGCGGGTATCTGTGATCCGAAATCCACCAACCCATATCCGCTCTACATAAAATATTCATAACCCGAATTTGCGGCCGCAAATCGATTTTTCAAATTGCTCGATACAGGTCTGCCCTGCAGCGGGTCAAATGGACGGGCCGAGGTTTAAGATTCATATTCCCAGGCACAAACCATATCTATCTTATTAAATTAGAATTACTTTTTAATTTTGTTTGACAACATGAATTACAGAATAAATATAAAATAAAATGTAGTTTGGCCACAAAAATAACATCTATCTTGGGTTTATATTAAAAAAAAAGTTACTATAGAATTGGGCCACATTATTTAATTTGCTATTAAGATCCATTTTGATAACTAGATTATTTATTGGGTCGTTGTATTATTGGTTGTTTATTATAATTATTGATATTTATAGTTTATATATAATACGTAGGTAAAAATATATTTCTCTTAAACAAGATTTTTTGTCCATTAATACGATAGATATGTCATAATTAATTTAAAAATTATATTTTTCTATATTATGGTTATAATATCAAAGAAACAATGCAAATATATATATATATATATATATACTAAGGTATTAGTATTTTTTCGTGTTACAAGCACATTAAATACAATAATAATTATATGATAGCGACGAACGTGGACTATATTTTATAAATCCAATCATTTTCAATTTGGTATAAATTAATAAGATTTTACAAGTTAAAGAAAATACCCGTCCAGTCAGATGGATCAAAATCTAGTTGATATCAAACCGTAATCCAAATTACCCGGTTTAGTTTTTGATCAAAAGAAAAAAAATTACCCGGTTTAGTATTGAAAACATTGGTTCTCAGCTTTTCAATCATGTATTGTAGACTAAAACGTCAATATGTATTAGATCGAGGGGCATTATCGATAAATAAGAAAACTCCGCTTATAGTCGTTTTTCATTCTCATTCAACATTTTTTGACTCCGTCTTCCTCCACACCAAACACCAAACCATGGCGGCTTCTTCTCTGCAATCCCTAAAACCTACACTACCCCAAACCCTATCTTCTCCCAACACCCCTCCTCCCTTCCGATCTCCCTTCCTCAGATTCAACTCCCCTCTCACTCCCAAACCCCTCGTCTCCCGCTCCTCCTCCTTCACCACCCGCTCCGCCGCCGAGCCGCAGGAGAGAAAAACCTTCCACGGCCTCTGCTACGTCGTCGGCGAAAACATCGACACCGACCAGATCATCCCCGCGGAGTACCTCACCCTCGTCCCCTCCAACCCCGACGAGTACGAGAAGCTCGGCTCCTACGCCCTGATCGGCCTCCCCGCCTCGTACTCGGACCGGTTCGTCCAGCCCGGGGAGACGAAGACGAAGTACTCCATCATCATCGGCGGGGAGAACTTCGGGTGCGGGTCGTCTCGGGAGCACGCGCCGGTGTGCTTGGGGGCGGCGGGGGCGAAGGCGGTGGTGGCGCAGTCGTACGCGAGGATCTTTTTCAGGAACTCGGTGGCGACGGGGGAGGTTTATCCGCTTGATTCGGAGGTTAGGGTTTGCGATGAGTGTAGGACGGGTGACGTGGCGACGGTGGAGTTGAGGGAAGGGGATAGTGTTTTGATTAATCATACGACCGGGAAGGAGTATAAGCTGAAGCCTATTGGTGACGCTGGGCCTGTGATTGATGCTGGTGGGATCTTTGCTTATGCTAGGAAAGCTGGCATGATTCCTTCTGCTGCTGCTCCTGCTCCTTGATTTGATTTGGTTTCTCCCCACAGGTATAACCAAACTCTTCGTTATCTTATGTGTTGTGTTTTGAAAATGGGGATTGAGTTGTTGAATTATCTTGGAAGCTTGAGATGATACAAAGATTCTGGTTAGTTGAATTTGTGTGAGGGATGCTAGTGACTCTGGTTTGGGTTGTACTTGTGTATAATATTGTCTTTGGTTCCTGTTCCTCTCTATTTTTTCTGACACTCTTTCTCTATTTTGAAGGGGGTAAATGCATATGTCGATGAGAGTTGGTCTTCAAGGTAAAGTAATTTTCTGCTTCCATTTCCAATAAAAAGAACAATAAGTGACATGTATGTTTCAAGAATTTGTGAACCTAAGTCTATACTTTTATGGGATATATATTTTATGCTTTTCGGTTTAGTCTTCTATTTCTGTTTCTACTTCATTTGGATGTTGAACAAAATAATGCTGACGCTATCCCCATAGCAAGCAAGTACAGTGACTATCGGTTTAGTCACCTCATGTCTAAAAACACACGTTTAGAATTTTCCAAGTTGCACATCCGTAGATACAAGGGGATAAAACATTTGTCATTGTATAATCTCTCTGTTACTCATTTAGACAGTTGGACGACAAGTTCGATCACAGAGCCAAAACATACAATAGCCACTTAATACATACAATTCCCAGAGCTGGGTCTGAAATTTTGGGGTTAAACCATTTCTTTAAAAATGTTAATAAAATCAATCATAATCCGGGGTGAGAAGTTTGGTTGCAGATCATCACATGTAAAGTTGTTGCTCATTCTTACCCCAAGGTTTTTTTTTTTTTTAACTCGGGTGGCTTTTCCTCTGGAGTAAGTAAGTTATAGAGTTCGAGAAGAGTGTATGACATGAGACACAGACAGGGTGATGGTCGAGCTGAGAAGAAGTATAAAGCTGCAGGCAGTGATGCCGGACTGGTTTATTGATGCTGGTGGTTTCTTTGCTTATGCGAGAAAGATGGGAATGATACCATCTCCATCAGTAGCTTAACTGTTTTCACATTCATTGTGTGTTCCATTCCAACATAGAGTTGTAATCTAAACCGGGGTTTTAAAGTAATTTTAACCAATTTGGTTTGTTATTGGTTATCGGGGGTTCGAACGGTTTGACAAAATGGTACTATTAAAAATAACCGTTAAGCTAACCGGTTTTAAAAACAAGACATCGCTAAACCTAGACTTGTGTCCCTTTATAACGCCGCTTCTCTTCTACATTGTCTTCACACTAAACAAAAAAAGACATGGCAACCACTGAGGTTAAACCCCAAAAAGATTCGGAACCCATCAATTGGTCCGAAGAAAGACTTAAAGAAGACTAAGAAGTTGAAAGCTCTCGCCTTCGACATCACCGTTGATAGAAGCGACCACAATAGCGAGAGCGACGGCGATGAACAGCAATCAGCATCGGCTTCTGAACAGCTAAGCTTCTTCTTAAAGCAGCTTTTTTTTTTTTAACTCAGCCGCGTTGGAGCTCTATCCCATCAAAGGTTCGTCCTTTTCGTTCTATCATACCTCTTTCTCTATGCATGCTTCTCATGTAATCTTATGAGTTCTTAATTGTCTTGAGGGTGATTGCAGATAAGTCTACAGTTGAGTTATCTCAAGGATTGGATCAGAATGTAGCCAACTTGGGAGACCATATAAAGGGAAAGTTGATTCTTGGAACCCATCTGTTCTCGTTGTGAGCTCCTCTGCTCTTAGATCTTTGGAACTTCTAAGGTGTCCTTTTGAATTTGTTTTTCTTTGATTCGATAATAAAGTTACTTAAGCTAATGTTTATCTGATATATCTAGGGGTTTGCATTCATTTACTAAGCAATGTCCAGCTTTGAAGCTGTTCTCAAAGCAATTGAAATTTGAGGAACAGGTTGATTTGTCTTTAGAGAAGTGAAATTAACGCTATGCATATAGAGATGTTTTCCTGATTCCTATCTAAGGCTTTTACAATCCGTTGATAGGTTTTTAATTTGACTTGATGTGAGCTTTCTTGTTTTGATTGTGTCTTGTGGATGAATCTTTCTTGATTCTGTGAAACTTTGGGATATGATGACAAAAATAAGAAATATCCAAGGCTATTGCTCTGCAGATAAAAATGTATTTGCACGTCAGTCTGATCCCATTGTAGATAACATTAGGAGTTAATGCATTCTCATGTGAAGTGATGATAAGATATATCAATATGTCATAGGCACATGCAATGCTGAACCACATATTTGCACGTCAGTCTGATCCCCCCCATTAAAACTAATGCATATTTATGTTAGGTTACTCATCCATTTCTTCTTTGTTTATTCACAAGAGTCTGGGAAGTGATGATAAGATATATCGATATATCAATAGGCACATGCGATGCTGAACAACATATTTGCACGTCAGTCTGATCCCACCATTGCTGTTATGGCATAAAGCATAAATGCATATGTTCATGTGATTCATTCCTTTTGTTTCTGTTTCTCTCATGTTTAAGAGTCTGGGAAATGATGATTAAATATCGATATGTCATAGGCACATGCAATGCTGAACTACATATTTGCACGTCAGTCTGATCCCATTACGTACCTCATCATAAAGCTTAATGCATATATTCATGTTAATTCATACCTTTTATTTGTTTATTTGATGATAAGAGTCTGGGAAATGATGATAAGATATCAATATTACATATGCTATGCAATGGTGAACCTAATATTTGCACGTCAGTCTGATCCCAGCTCTTGTTTTGCATTTTTTGTATTGTTAGAAAAAATCTAACATAATAGGCATTGCTTTCAAGTAGGGCTGGGCAAAAAATCCGAACCCGAAAAACCAAACCGAACCCGATCCGAAAAAGTAGCACCGAACCCGAACCGAAATTGATTAAATATCCGAACGGATTTAAAATTTTGGTATTTAAAAAAAACGAAACCGAATCCGATCCGAACCGAAATATTTTGGGTACCCGAATGTATCCGAAATAAATTTATATACTTAAATATATACATTATTTTTATGTATAATGTATATTAAAAATATATAAGATACCTTTAAGTTTTCCAAAATACTCGGAAAATATATGCAAATAGTCAAAAGTAAATGTTTAAAATAGCTAAAGTATACTGAAAACACCAAAATAGTTAAATATCTATTGATTCTTTATCCAAATATTCAAAGAAAACTAATTTATATGTTAAATTAAGGTATTTTGACATATATGTTATGAAAATTTATATGTAATATATTATCTTTCTTATAGATTTTGAAAATTTAAAGTATATAATGAATTTTGAAAATTTAAAAACATTTTAAATGGGTTATCCGAACCCGAACCGAACCCGCAAAGATCCGAACCGAATCCGAACCGAAATTTAGAAATATCCGAATGGGGCTGAAATCTTTGACCCCGAAAATCCGAAACCCGAATGGACTGAACCGAAACCCGAATGGGTACCCGAACGCCCAGCCCTACTTTCAAGTCACGTTCTTCTTGTTGGTTGTGTTTGTATTTTCAGTTTTATGTAGTTTACTCAGTCTTATTGTTGGTAGGAAAACTGGCAACTTTAGACTAAAACCCTAGCCGTCAAGAGAAAAAAAAGAGAGATTTTTTAATAGTTTCAAGCCGATGGGAGGAGGCTTCTACAGCTCCGTCATCGGCTTGTTTGATTCGTTCTGCTTCTCTTTCTTTGATCTGATTTACTTCTGGTTGTTTATTTTATTCGATTGCCAATTTATTTTAAATCTGGCAAAGTTTTTTATTGTTCTTTTGTATGTTTTTTCCAGTAGAATTGGAAAGACAAATGTTTCGGTTCAATTGAACCGTTTAGAAAAAGTAATAGACAGATCTACTGCGGATGGTGGCGACGGGTCTTACCGGCTTCAATCGTTGATGGTTCCTCATGTGATGGTGATGGAGTTCTTGCTGCAAATTATGGTTACTTCAAAAAGCAGTATCAAATTCTATGGAACGGTAATCTCTTTGACTCTATTATTAGCAATATAAAGAGTTGTTTTGTCTCAGTGGCTCCTACTGGAGTATTAAAAATAGAGTGACAATCGTTCTCAATTCAGTCTGAAGCATGGTGTTTTTGGATCAATACGAAGATAGTCTCTCTTGAGATTCAGCTATTCCAAAAGCAAATATGGAGTTTTTATGTGAAAATTTTTAGTCATCCATACGCAAGATGTGTGTTATTTTACTTTAGATTTCTATTGGTGTATCCCTTTATTTTTGTTTTGATAGTTCTCTTTGTTTAGAACAAATTGTCTTAAAGGCTTAATAATAAAATCCAGCGTTAAAAAAAAGTTTTATTGTTGGTCTCTGTTGAAAGAACGGGTTAATATTGGGAGCGGCACACCTACCAGAATCAAAAGTCTAATCGACTTAGATGCATTAGGGATCCCATAAATGCAGAAAATGGTTTTGTTAATTGTGTGTTTAAAAAAAAGTGTCGTTAATTGTGTTCTTTTGGCAAATGCACTAATATTAACTGGAAAGGAGAATCTTCTGAGTGTCAAATAATAAAAAAGTATTTTATCTCTAGACAAAAAGTTAAAACAATGTGTATATATATGTATAAACTAGATGTTTTGTCTGCACATGTTAGCATAATTATTTTATAGATATTTAATAATATATAAATATTAATTTAAATATCAGTATAATAAATTATTATTTATGTTTTTTTAAAAAATAAATTGAACATCAAATTATTTATATATGAAAAAATTGTTTATCAATATATATATATATATGATTATTTTTTATTCTATTTAGAGGGAAAAAAAGAAACAAAGTAACATTTTGTTTTGGAAAATGTTTTTATACACACTATATATTCATTATGTATTATTTTTTATTTATTATTTATCAAGATCTTCAATTTCGTGATTGTTTTAGAAAAACATTCCAATTTTCATAACATGGTACATTACATTTTATTAATATTTATTAGAAAAACATAGACAGCATAAAATTACCTACATCTCATCCTAAATGATAAAATATTCTTGTGGCAAAATGAAAAAGTTCTCCAAATTACAAATCATTTGCTTTTTTTACAGATAGTAAATTTAAATATATAAAAATTTGATTATTTTATTACAAATATTTATTAAAATTAGTAGTATTTAAAGTTGAACTTTTACTGATTTGAGACGTATAAAAAGTGAATTCTTTTATTTTGGTAATTAATAATAGTAAAAAGTTAGAGAATATCTAAATATAACTAACTTTTAACTTTTGGATTGAAACAATAATTTTATATGATAACAAACAGTGTTTGTTGGGAATATTTTTATACTCTAAAATACATTTTATTGCTTGGTCAATTTTTATATTAATTTATAATTGGATATCAAATAAATATATCTAATTTTTTTTACTAAAGGTATAATATCTACGTGTTGTTCACCAAAATGGTAAATTTATAAATAAATATAAATTTCCCACAGTAGAGTATGAACTTATAGTCAGTTTAATATAGATATGTCTCTATTTAAAGTTTAAACTTAATCAAATATAGTTATACCAATAATACAATTTACAACTACTTGTATATATAAAATTATAACTGTAATATATAATTGTGTCTTTACTCTTTTGTTTAACGCAAGTAACACCGACTTTGAAAAACATTAGTGACTTTGAAAGACAATGTTTTACTATTTAGATTGTTCAGAGAAACATAGTGATTATATTTAAATCTTTAAATATAAGTTTATTATTAAATATTAATACATATATATACATATAATTGAATTGTTATATTTTTCCACCTCTTCCACTAATTCATTAGCTGCCACACAATGAAAGAGGAAAAGGTATATTAGGAAACAAATATTAAATGTATGTAACTAAATAATCAAAATATAAGTTTAAATTATCTCATAGAGAATATTTGAAATAATGTCTAATTAAAAATATGACAAATAGGCAAAACTACATACTAACTAAAACTATTGAGAACATGATAAATAATAGAAGTTAGCTAAAATCAAAGAAAATATAATAAATAAGCAAATGCAATAGTTTTTGAGTCTTCCGTGCATCCGAAATTTTTTTTCCTGAAAAACTTTAGTTTTGTAATAATAATCTTTAGCTGGCTGGATCAATATCTTCGATAAAAAGAAGAGAAGAGTTTTTTTTTTCAAAAGGATATTGTTCGCAAGTTATTATTTTTGTCGGAAGTTTTAAGATTTGTATGTAATTTTTGATTTGGGTATGTAAACGAAAAATACTTAAATGATATATATAACTATTGAGTGTGTATAATAATAGAGCCGGTATAATTACAATTTTTTTAACGTAGCGTATATGCTTTTAATAGTTGGTACTATCTAGAAAATTATTCAATTATTCAATAAATATATGCTTATCTTATACTAATAATGATATATAATAACTAACTAAAAATATTTAAAAATATAACATATAAATTTAAAAATATAACAGATAACTAAAATTACTAACTAAAAGTCTAAAACAATTACTAACTAAAAAAATAAAACATAATAAATAAACAAAACTACTAATTAAATTATTAAAAATATAGACAAATAAGCAAAATAATCCTAAAACTTAGGAGAAACTGACACATAAACCAAATCACTTCATCCTATATATCTCTTAGATGTATGTGTTGGGATTGTGGGTTTCTCCAATAGATGGTGGTGAAGAAGATCCCTTAAATACAGAAAATAGTGGAAAACCCACCCATAGAGCTTCTAGATGATTGACTTTTACAACATTCCATTGAACAACAAACTTTCATAGTTGTCTTTTTAGTTTTGTGAAAGATGATGATGCTTAATGATCCCATTATAACATATATTCTTTTTTAAAGAGAATGTGTAGATTTCTCACGGGAAAATTCCATAAAAATACCCCAACTAAATTTTGTTAAGCTTTTTAATACCCAAACTTTTTCACTATCTCATTTTAATACTCAAAATTTTAAAGTGTGCCCACTTTAATACCCAAACTTTATTTATTTTAATAAAAATACTAATAAGTTTCAAACAAAATTTTTAAAAATCTCTAAAATCTAAGAGAAAAATATTAAAATTTTTAATTTTATTTTAAGATTTAGGAAAGAAGGTAGATAAACCATGAAAATTTTATTTTTTTAAAAACAAATGAATTTGAATGATAAAAATAAATTTCGTTTTTTATTTCAGAAAATAAACTAAATACAATATTTATAACTTAGAAATTTTATTACAAAATTTAATATTTTACACTATTTAGTTACTTTTATTTCTCAAACACCAAAAAAATTTCGAATTTTCTGGGTTTGTTTTCTAAATTTTAGAAATTTTTAAATTTTTTTTTTGAAACTTATTAGTATTTTTATTAAAATAAATAAAGTTTGGGTATTAAAGTGGGCACATTTTAAAAAGTTTGGATATTAAAATGAGAAATATAATTATTTGGAGTATTAAACTGGGTAGTGAAAAAGTTTGGGTATTAAAAAGCTTAACAAAATTTAGTTGGGGTATTTTTATGGAATTTTCCCATTTCTCACCGCTTTGCTTTCAAATATAAATAGTTCTGTCATTAATTTTTGTTGTTTCTGAAAGACTCCCAAATTTCATGATTAATATACATTTGTGTTACAATGTTTATTAATAAAATATAATATGTTGAGTATGTCGATGAAAAGAATTGGTGGGGAGTATGAAGAGTTATGAATCCTATTTTACTAATGCTTCTTGTTTGTTAACTATACGTTTTCCTAGTAATAATTACTCAGTTTAACCAAAAACTTGACCATTGTATATTGTATACAGTTTATAATTAGATACAGAAGACATTTCTCTTATTTTTAGGCAATGAGAGGAAGTGAAAATAATTCACCCAATTTCAGTAAGTCGATGATTGATGTCCATTCTCTTACAGTAATGTCCATTCGTGTAAGAACACGTATTGCTTTAGGCATATAATATGTCACATTTGTTTGGATTAGCTCGAATAGATAATACGAACTGAAAGTGATATATTCCACCTTTACTTTTCTGTTCAATTCATACTCTATTAATTAACGATTTCAGAAAGATATTAAAGGGAAAAAACGATCACTTTAAAAATCCATCAAAATGCCATTTGAGAAGTGATAACTATATTATATATACATTAAATAGTTTTGTTAAGAATATATAATCTATTCTATTAAAATTGAAGTACAAAATAATACTTCCTTATTTTTATATGGATTTTTACAAAAAAAAATTTAAAACAAATTCTAACCACTTCAATTATTGTCTTTTATAATTAATTTGACTTCATTTATTACAGAAAATCGATACAAAACAGAATTTTATTTTAAATTGTATTATTATATTTTTTCACTTTTCCAAACTACTTCATTAATTGCATTTACTATAATAATTCGACATCATTTAGTTTACGTGTTGACCTTAATAATTGCATTCTACTAAAACTGAAGTACAAAATAATATTTGCCTATTTTAATTGGATTTTTACCTATTTTTATTCTTTTTAATTAATTCTAACCCCTTCATTTATCATCTTTTATAATTAATTCAACTTCATTTATTACAGAAGATTCGAAACAAAATTTACCTATTTTAAATTGTTTTATTATAGTTTTACATTTTTCAGTTTTCCAAACTACATCATTAATTGCGTTTACCATAATAATTTGACATTACTTATTTTACGTGTTAACCTTAATAATTTCATAGGTTTAAATGAAGATGATCTATTCGTCACCCGTCACCCGATTAACAAAAAAAAACATATGTTTACAAAATTAGTTAGATAAAGGCATTCATATACATGTTCGAGTACATATTTTTTTAATTTTAAAATTAAACTGTATCTGTAAATAATAAATTTGTGGATGGGATTCAAATTAGATGTGTCCGGGGAGGTTCGTAAAAACTTAGAATTAGACAAATAATCTATGTTTTTAAAAATGTTACTACGTCATTTATAAAAAAAGTAATAACCAAAATCCGCACAGATTCGCGAATCAAGTTTTCGTTGATATTTATAAGTTCAGAAGAGTTTTTTTTTACGATCCATGTGATTTTATTACTAAAATTCAAATTTATATACTGATACTATGTGATATGTTCAGTACTAAAAATGTGGCTAGATTATTTCTTTATATATATTTGAACCATCTTGTTTTTGTTGTTACACAATTAGATTAGCTATGCCAATGAGTTTAGTTATGTGTTTTCTCTCAGGATTCCAACAAGCTTGTCACTTTGTCTATGAGGCTACGAAAATAGTTTACACAAGTATTGTATATTATGGTACACCTAATTTAAGTATATTATACTGTCTAAACCATAAGATCGATTATGTTTTTATACTAATTTAGAACCGAAGATCGGGCCTAAAACTCCACCGCACTATAAATCATTAGGCTAGTTGGCCTTTTCAGTTATGTTATTTAAACTGTGTAGTGTCTACGTAAAATCGGATATCAAAGTAAAACGTGTGCACTTGTGTATGTGAAAAGGATGATAAATACTAATCCCACTAGGTGATTCTCCCGTGCTCATGCACGGAAATAAATACTTATAAAATAATCAAATCATGATAATTGTAAAATATTTACATATGTTTTTTATAACTTTTAAGTAACTTTATAACTTATATTTATGATGAATAAAGGGAATTGTATATATATCATTATATAAATATATCTATACATTTGTTCATAACTTTTAAGTTATTTTAATTTATATCATGAAAATAATATTAAGTATCACTATGTTCTCATCTTAATTAGATATGCGATTCTATTTATAGTAATTTGGATTAATTCATGTATGGTATCGTTAAGCTCCATATTTGGTTTGAAAGTAAACAACACTTTTTAATTACGTTAAAATTAGATTAATTTCATTTAGTTTGGTTCATTTTATTAGATTTGTAAATATATTTATACAAGTTTTTATAATTTAATATATGTTTTCTGAGAAAAGAAATATAAAGCTGGAATTGCATTAATAATTACTTCTAATATTTTAAAATATTAATATATGTTATTTTGGAGAAAATTATATAAAATAAATTAATGTGCTAAGAGATTGAGAATTGAATAAGCAAACCAATTCAGAAATATTTCAAAACTTCATTGATTAATTTCAAATTCGTAAGGTAGTTACACCCATAAATTCAAAAGGTTGTATCTATCCGTGTGTTTTCATCTTAATTAGATATCTTATTTCAAACATAATATTTTGGACAGTTCAAGTGTTCATTGTTGGGTATGTTTTACATCTATTATTTCAAATTGGACAACTATTTTTTTACTTTAATATTATTAAAATTGGATTACTATTCTTAGCTTAATTTAGTTCAGTTCATCCTTTTATATTTGTAATATATTTTATAAATCTTATAAAATTTGGTAAGTTTATTTTTAAAAAGATAAAAGCACACAGAAAATGTTTTAGTTGCATTCATGAACATATTTTATAATATTTGAAAATTCATGTACATATATGAATATTTATAAAAAAAAACTAAATCATAATAATTGGTAAATCATCACTTGTTTAGAATTGTGAATACATTTTATAATTTAATCAATGAAAGTTAGGTAAAAAAATTATTTTAATTTATAATTTTTCTTAATGATATTAGATGATCACTTTACGTTGTTTGAAATTAATTTTCTTAAAATCAATTAATCAAAAATATAATCATTATAAAAATATGTTTTCTTAAAAATTATCTTAACTATTTTTTAATTATATATATACACCTATATATTTTGAAAATTATTAGATATTCACTTTTTATTTATGTTTTTAGCGAAAATATAAAGTAGGAAAAAATAAATTCGTTTTTTTGTATATACAAAATCTATATATTTTATAGATATTTCCTTTTTACTATATATATGAGTTTATAAAATAAATAAACTATAATAAAAAGATAATTAAAGCTTTATTAATAAAAAGGAAACTAAACAATTTTTAGTAATGATAATTAGGTATAACTAAAATTAACTCATTAAGGGTATTCACGCAATCAACCATCATGAGAATCAACGTGAGCGCGACACATATGAAACTGACTTCTCAAATAATATTATAGAGATACTTAAGTGCAATATTCGACAAGGTGATAACATTTTACCAAAAAGGTGATAAATAATCGTATCTTGGAAAACTGTTTTGAAGTAAACTTCTCTCTCTTGCTTTTTCTCTGCCTTTTCAGCGTCGGCCTTTGGTTGGGATGAAGTTGGTGATTTGTTATTCCGGTGATGATGCGGCTGCTGCCCCGACGGCGAGTTCTAGCCGATCGAGACGACAACTCTCTGGTTTCCGCCACGCGTCTCCTCGGGGGTTGTGGAGTCAACACGTGGAGGATGAGTTAGGTGGAAGCGGTGGTGTTGTTGGGCTCGATTTTCATTGGGCTTGAGCGGTTATGTTTGTTTCGTGGGCTTTCGTTTTGTTTAATGGGTCTTGTTTGGACCTTGTGTATTATAACTTTTGGTCTTATTAATAATATTCAGATGGCAAAAAAAAAAGGTGATAAATAATCGTTCATTAAACTTCTTTTTATACAAAAATGTAAAAAGGGAAAAGCAACTCGATTCTCTTCCTTCTAAAGAAAAAAAAAGGAATCTGATTATTTTTAAAACACACACATACAGTCATTCTGATGATGGCCAAATCATTTATAGTATTTTGATTTACATCGAAAGTGACAACCTCTTCGCAAGTACTCTGATGGCGTAAGCATGAGTCATTCAAATTGATTATATATGTTTTAATTAAATAGTTCCTCGCATTGTTTTTTTTTAAATGACAGATAGACAAAACTAGGTTCATATACCCAATTTTATGCCGTCAAGGTTACGTATGTGTCTATGTATGCAAAGGTACCACGTGACGCATCCCTAAGATACACGTTGCCGGCAGCAGAAAGTCTAGAGCTAATCTTCTATGTTCATGAACTTTTGAACTGGTCTTCGAGGTTAATCCATATCTTTAAAACACCTACATTTGGGGATTATCTGAAAGTTTGAGTTCAAATTGGCTAAAGGAAGCTTATATATTTTAAAATAATCTTTTTTAAAAAGTTAATCTACATAGTCTTATTCATCATCAGCCTTAAAGTCTATCGCTTTTCACTCTATTAGCTAACTTATAACTCCTAAAACTTTTTACATTGTACTATTTTAATCAAGACTGAACTGAATATGAAGATATTAAAAGGTCTGAACGGAATCTAGATTATCGTAATCAAGACTGAACTGAATACAAAGAAATCGAAAGTCTAAAAAGAATCTTTTTTTTTACTTTATAAATTCTCATGCATTTTCATTTTATAGAAACTCAAATTTCGATTTTTTTTTTTGAAAAATTTGGAGAACTTCTAAAATTGAACAAAGTAATAATATCCAGTATTAATTAATTTTATTTGAAAAAGTTGAATACACGAAAAGCTTATCAGAATCATAAGCGTCAAATCTTGTGTCATAATGGTGTCAGCATGACAAAATGTAATCAACGTTCTGGTTCCAAACAATGCGGCGGTGCAAGCTTTTTAAATCCTAATAGGACCCACAAACCTCTTAAAGCCGTCAAGATCCTCTCTCTCTATAAATAGCTACACACAATAACAAAACCAAAACACACAAACAAGATTCAGTTTACTAAAAACAAGTAGTCTTTTAATTTAAGTACATGAGAACTGCGATAAACAAAGCAAATACGCTTCGAGCTTTGGTTACATTCGGGTTCATCAGAAACATCACATCCATGTCTTCTTCTTCTTCCCAAAGTTTCGTGTCAAGATCTGTAATTAAAAAAATCTTTGCCAAGCTTCAGAAAGAAGGCGATGGAGCCGTCGTTAGACGTGGCATTTCCAGGTTCATTAATCTTTCTATTTCAGAAATATCAATGATTATCAATGTCTTATATCTTCTGAGGTTTCTCTTGTTGAATAAACTCAGGAGTGAGCAGAAGCTGTTGGATCCTTTCTTGATGCTAGATGAATTCTCCGGTAAGTTATTGGAAGCAGCCATTTTATTTATTTATTTAGTTTATACATTAAATAATGGAAGCCATTTATTAATAACTCTTTATTTTATTCTTGGGGCAGTTTCACCTCCAGCTGGATTCCCAGATCATCCTCACAGAGGTCAGAATCACATATACATATATATACACATTTACATTAATATATTAGAAAATGGTTTAATGTAATTCCCTAATATATATCTAACATTTTCTGGTGAAAATCTATGTTGATCACTGATCAGGTTTTGAAACTGTTACATATGTACTAGAGGTAAAAGAAACATCCTCTTTTTGTAATTTTTTTATAAAATAAACATTTTTATCCTAAATTTATAATAATTATATTCTAACTATCTTCTTGTAATGTTTTTTTTTTGGTAGGGAGGGATTACTCATCAAGATTTTAAAGGCCATAAGGGTACAATCTATGCCGGTGATGTTCAGGTAAAAGAAAAACAGAATTAACTGTTTAATAATTTGATATTCCAACCATTTTAAAACCCCTAGAAAGCTTTTACAGTATAACCTCTTTAAATTAATAATCGATAGATTAATATCTCTATAAATTAATATAATTTTATAGTCTCAAATTGAATTTTTGGTTTAATTAGTATCTCGATAAATTAATGATTTCTATAAATTAATAAAAAAATATAGTTTTGGTGTAGTCCCAACATTATTAATTTATAGCGGTTTCACTATAAATAGTATATTTTACTCTCTCTTTTTTTTATAGTGGATGACTGCAGGAAGAGGAATCATTCACTCTGAAATGCCTGAAGAAGAAGTTAACAAAGGTTTACAGCTTTGGATCAATCTTTCCTCCAAAGAGAAAATGTAACACAAACACACACCTACAAATTTGACATTCTTTGGAGTTTCTTAACCGTAAAATTGACTTTTTAAGTTTTAATTCCGACAGGATAGAGCCAAATTACCAAGAACTATCGAACTCAGACATACCAAAAGCAGAACAAAACGGTGTCCAAGTCAAAGTCATAGCAGGAGAATCAATGGGAATACAGTCCCCTGTTTACACAAGAACACCAACAATGTTCCTAGATTTCACTCTCGATCCAGGAGCTCAATTCCATCAGAACGTTCCCGAATCGTGGAACGCGTTTGCTTACGTTCTAGAAAGTGGTGAAGGTGGAGCTGTTTTTGGCTCATCAAACTCTTCTCCTGTTTCGTCACACAACGTTGTGGTGTTTGGACAAGGAAATGACGGTGTTAGCGTGTGGAACAAGTCATCTTCCAAGAAGTTGCGGTTTGTATTAATTGCTGGAGAACCGATAGGTGAACCGGTGGTTCAGTATGGTCCGTTTGTGATGAATACACAAGCGGAGATTGATATGACTATTGAAGATTATCACTATAGTAAGAATGGCTTTGAAATGGCCGAGTACTGGAGCTCACAGTGAGAGATAGACTAATAATGATCATTGTTTTTATCATTCTCGTACTTGTGTTTTATCTTATGTGTGATTTGAATTGAAATAATAATAAATTTAAACAAACATAAACATGTTTATTTTGCTAAATATGTGGGTGTGAACCCATAAGATCCAAGGCTGACTTTACTATTATTTCAACCATAATCATCATTATTAAGTTTTCTACTATCGTCTAAATTAACTGTTCATACGATGATAACATTGACATATGAAGAAAGCACAACACATTATCTTCCATTCCTAGAATGTGAAATAGACATAGAAGAAACAATTGTGAAATACCAAACGCGTATTAACATGATTGTTACTTTAATCATCTTATATTCAATTCCTAATCATAATCCTTGGCCCTTGCGGATAAGAGATTGCTCCATATTCTTTCCGATTACTAGCTTGAGAACTACTATCTTTGGTTCTGTAAAGTTGATTGTGAAGTCCACAACATACTATGTTTTGTTACCATATTATATTCGAGTTTGTCATGAATTACTAACTCAAATTGATTAATAATAAATAGATAGATCCTTACTTTTTATATATCTTCTATATAAAACCTTCCTTCACTGACATCCTCCTCACACTTTGGCATAAACATTTGAAGCATGGACAATTTGTAGACCACCAAACTAAAGTTCAATAGGAAAATGTCAAAATTGATTTTAACACTCATAAAGTTTACAAAGTTACAAGTAGAAATGAGAACATAACTTCGACAATGACCAAACTTCTTGTCCGAATTTTCTTACATTTCTTTTGTATCTCTATAACAAAGAAACCCAAAACACTTTCTCTGTTTTGCTTTTATCTTCTGTTGAGAACCAAAACAATGTCTCTGATATTTCTATAAATTATAACCCTCAGGACCCAAAAAAAAAAAAAACGGTTACAAAGAGACATTAACTCGAACAGCAAGAAAACGCCTTTGTCCCTTCATTCTCGTTCTGGACCAAACTAACCCGATTCACAGTTAGTTCCTCTTTGTAAGAATCAGAGTTAAGCTGCTTCCTACTGATGTTACCATAGATCTCACGAATGACCATCTCAAAAGCCGTCTTCACATTGGTCGAGTCAAGCGCTGATGTCTCCATGAAAAACAAACCATGAGACTCCGCAAGGCCTTTCCCTTCCTCAACACTCACCGCTCTAATGCTCTCGAGATCACACTTGTTACCAATAAGCATCTTCGCTACTGTTGTATCAGAGTGAGCTGCATCAAGAATTCAAGATTCATCCATCATTGCCAAGATCTTAGATCTAAAAGCATCATCATGATGTCTAAGATCTAAGAGATAGAGAGATAAGAACATACTGTTGAGTTCATCGAGCCAGCGACCTATGTTTTCGAAGGTGGAGCTGCGAGTGATATCGTAGACGACTAGTGCTCCTACAGCGCCACGGTAATAAGCGGAAGTGACGGCGCGGAAACGTTCTTGACCTGCGGTATCCCAAATCTGAGCTTTGACTTCTTTGCCGTCGATGACCATGCTCTGTGTCTGAAACTCGACGCCTATCGTGGCTTTTGAGTTGGGGTTGAACTCGTTGCGAGCGTAGCGGGTGAGGAGGTTGGATTTGCCGACGGCGGAGTCTCCGATGATGACGATCTTGAAGAGGTACTCTTCACCTCCCTCGTCGTCCGACATGTCTTCTGCTCTGTACTGCCCTACTACTTTGTTCAAGACGTACAGAGAGAGAGAGCTTTGATCAAGAAGTAGGAAGAGAGAAAGTGTGTATATGTGTTTTGCCTTTACTAGGCTGTTTATGAGCTCAATAAATGTCAGTCACTTTACGCATGAAAGTAGATTTTAACTAAAATCACGCGTCGTTGATTGTGAACAAGTATGAACTAAAACTGATTTATTTATTGTATATGCTATTTTTAAAGTCTAGTACATTTTGTTCAAAAAAGGTGTCTACTACATTAGGCATGGGATGGCTAATTTTCATCTTTTTTTTTTGTGCGACGGCTAATTTTCATCTGATTCGGATTCAATCGGGGTTTTGATTTTTCAGAATTAAATTTAGCTCCATATAGAATTCTTAAAGTTTGGGGTCGGTGCAGTAAAACCAAAAATGTAAAATATGGTAGAACGAAACTCATCAGGTATTTATATCAGATTCAATTACGTTCGGATTATTTTTTACGGCCAGTTTGACTTTTGTCTATATCTACACTAGTATATCATTATAATATGACACCGACAGTTTTTTTGTGTTTCATATTTAATAAATTTTGAATTTTTGTCTTCTTATTTGTTAAACGGTGGCATTAGATGAATATTGAGGTATTACAGAGGAGATTTTAGGTGGTAGACACTAAACCATATATTGTCACAGTAATCTCTCATTTAAAATTCTATTTTTTCTTCAAAAATAGAGTAAAAGTATATGCGAAGTAGTAAACAAAAAATAAAAAAAATTATTCTACTAATGAAGTAAATTTTCTTATAAAATGGAATATAAAACTGAATTCGAGCATTCTTTACTTCATATTTATTTTTATAAAAAATTTGGAAGAAAATATGGAGTTAGATTGGAGATGCCGTCGGTAGGGGTGGACAAAAAACTCAAACCGAACCGAACCGAACCAACCAAACCGAAGTTAAACCGAACCAAACCAAACCGTGCTCTTTATGTAACCCAATTAGTTCATGTTTTACTCAACCCGAACGGTTTGGTTTGGTTTGAGTTTAAACTGAACCAAACCGAACCAAACCGATAATCCAATATATATATAGTAAAAATATATATGATATATATGTATTAACATATTGTAAATTTTAGTTAAAATTTCGTTTTTCATTTTTTCATAATTTCTATATCTTAAAAAAAAAATATAAATACAATTCAAATAATACTATTATATATAAAATCATGTAACATAAGTTTTTATATTCTCACTCTATCGTTTATGAATTGATTATTTTTTAATAAAAATATAAAACTGATGCCTTCATATTTTATAACCAACCCGAACTACACCGAACCAAACTAGACCATAATAATGTAAACCGAACTAAATCTAAACCAAACCGAACTGAACCGAACCGAATAAAACCCAAACCGAACCCAAACCAAAGTTACTTTGGTTTTAATTGGTTTGAATTTATTAAAACCCCAAATTACCCAAACCAAACCAAACCCAAACCGAATCCGAAACTAAACCGAAATGCCCACTTTAGCCGTCGGACTTATACAACCTAGTTTGGATGATATAGAGTTTGCGTGCATGATATTTCAGAATGACATAAAGGAGTTGATCAAGGCTATTAGCAACCCCAAATCAATGGCCTAGTTTATAAGTATTTTATGTACGGATAGAAGATTTCATCAACCTTCCTTCCCGTTTATAGTTCGGCAGGCTGGCAATTTTTTTTTTGTAGTTGCCTCCATTTCCTTCATTTATAATTGGCTTAGATATTTGTACTCCTGATTGGCTTAGATAAACTGTTGAGATTTGAGAGAGAAACACTTACGTTGTAGTTGGTTAATTGTGATAAGTATATCGGAGTTTAGAAACTGAATTCATAGACTGAAACATATGATCGAGTACTATACACACACGTACCAAATCTCAAATAGTAGGTTCTAAAGTCAAATTTCATTGGTAAACATAAGATGCTACACATTCTAATTGATCAACGAATTGTGGTGAAGACTTCGAGAATGTACCAAAACCAGACTTCATTATTTTTTTCTGTTGTTGTGTTCCTTTTCTGTCTTTGAATTGATTCACTTAGTCGTTGCTCAAAAAAAAAATTGATTCACTTAGTCTCCTTTTCTGTCTTGGATCATGTTGGGAAACATATCATATCATTCGTCATCGCTTCTTGCATGCCCCGCAAGTGCATCTCTCCATCCCCTTTTCCAGCGACTACACATGACAAACAATCAACGAAAAAAAAACCCATTAAGCAAGCAAATATTTTCACAAGTGAGATATCGTACAAGCCTATCTATGTTTTTAAATCTCATGTATATTTGTATGGCTTTATATGGATAGAATTTCAACTAAATTATCTATTCATAGACTAACATTTTGAGTTTATACGGAACCTCAACATCTAAGGTTATCCTCTAACATGCTATGTATTGTATCATATTATATTCATATATACATTATCATCTATTTGTATGTGTACGTAGATCGATTATGATTTATGTATAATTCTTAGTTTAGAGAAGTCATTGCTAAAAAAAAAATTTTAGAAGAAAATATGTATCAGATAATTTACGTTAATAAGGTAAAAGAATATAAATGAACAAACATATTCGTTATTAAGAGATCCATGCTAAAGAAACTATGAAGAGACCATGCAAATATTTTGACACACATAAATGGAAATAATCATATGATCAAATGATCTTTTTTTGTTTTTTATGCTCACCAGGATATAGATCAAAACCTAAACTAACTTTAAAATTTACAGTTGTCATGTACGTTTTGGAGTATAGAAAGGATAATATGCCCCCTGATCAATTGTGCAATGGCTGCTATGTTACCATATTTGCTTTTACAAATGCCATAATTTGGTTTAAAAAAATAACATTTTCTCAACATTATAATATAGATAATGCTCATATTTACTTCAGCTTGAGAAAATGCCATATGCATATTAAGAACGCACCTCTATATGGTGTTGAAGACCTTTGATATGCTCAACAGCTAAATCCAACATGTCTGCATAGCTCGTTTGCTGCAAAAAGAAATCAACATCATTCTGCCCTATATAATCTTCTTAATTACATCTAAATTACTTGACAATTATATAAGTAATATCCCTCACGCCTCACCTTGTCCATATTGGGCACAAGTTCTTGTAGCTTCTTCAGCTTCCCACTTATTCTCGTTCTTCTCTCCTACACATAAAACTTGATCATACTCATGTTTTCTTCGGGTTTCAAATATAGTTCTCATGTATGCTTTTAGTTATGTAGTTTGTATTAATATCAAAACAATAATACAACTAACCCTTTCAGCGATGCTGCGCGGGTGAGTAGCACATCCACGCTTGGCCCTGACCTTCCAAGGCACCGAATCCTCTGGGATGTTTATCAAACTCTCCATCTCCAGTGACGTTTGTGGCATGCTAAACTAAAGAATCAAAACCATATCATACCGAAAAGGAATATAACCACTTAATAGTCCAAACAAAACATCATGTTAAAACTTTACACAATAAACAACTGTTAGCAAATGACTAACTTGTGGAAAATATACATAAATCAATGTTAAATTTTCTCCTAGCTATTCATATATTCGTACAGAAAACCACTCAGCATACATGAATTTGTGACACACATTTTTACTAACATGTATTTCAACATGGACTCTTATTGCTAATTAACTTTATGGAGTTTGAATCTGATTTATAGATTCCAAATATTATGTCTTACATAAAACCACTGACCAGTGACCACAGTATAAAATCATTTATTAACATACAACTTGTAAATCATACATATATCAATCCTAAGCGCTCCCCAATCTTAAATAAAAGTACCAAAGTACAAAACATCTCAACTTCTGCATATGCAGTTACCCCCTTACCTAATAGATTCCAAGAATTATGAAACTTGTATTGCATAGAAAGTTGATATATTCAACTTTGTATACAGCATAAATACATATAGTGAACAACCACAAATTTACCTGAGTTTCTAAGGTGAAAAAGTCGGTGGTCTTGGACCGTTTTCCGGGTTCATCAATGGTGAAACTTATTTGAGAAGATGAGTTATCCCAGTTGTTAAGATTATTTCCAAAACTCATATTCGTCGATGCTACACCGTTTATAGCCGCCGAAGGCGCTTCCACCTCCGAGTTATATTCTTGATGACTACTACTATCCCCGCCAGAGAATCTCAGCTCCGACTTCAACCTTGACGGCACTCGCTCAACTCCTCCGCCGTATTTTCCGTTTGGCTTCCCTAGAGGAAAACCAGTTCCCTCTTCCATCAACAAATTTTGATGGAAAGAGAAAGAAAGATTATGCAATGTAATGTAGGGTTAAAACTTGTAATTAGTTATCTCAGTATTTTAATAACCAGTATGGTTTTTAAAATGTATTTATACAAAGTAGAAGAGAGAATGCGTCTTTGTTCGAGACTCGAGGACCTCTTCCTCTGTCTCTACTTGATTTTATTTATCTCCAATTTGACAGAGAATAACGATTCATGAAAAGAATCTTAATACTCTTCACTATTCGAATTCCAATTATTATTACTATTATTGTATATGCTTATATAATAATGCAAGAGGGGTAAAATTTCTTGGGCTCGCACATGGATTACAGTGGAAAATAAACCGGCCGGATGCAATGAAATTGCCAAAAATATTATAAATTATACAACCAACAATATTGTAATTCTATACTTTTTATAATGACAAGTAGGCGAATCCAAAAAGCAACGGAGTGACGACGATGAAGCCATGTCATCAGAGTGGGCTCTCATGGCTGCTTTGTCCGAAGAAAAAGGGCAAGTGGGATGGATATAATATTGCCAAGTGGACTATACTTTTGTAATAACTCGCTTTTTAACATTTACTTTTGGCAAGTGTAAGTTTTTATATGCATTAAATTGCATTATTAAAAGATACAACTTGCCTCTTCTGGAAATACATGGTTAACTATTCATGCATGTATATTGTATATATTAATACGTTTGTATTTGTGAAGGTTTTGGGCTTCAGTATAATTACTTGGGCCAGCAACATCATCATTTCTCTGGGCCAGAAACAGACAAAGCCCACTCCAGTTCTGCATTACCTAATCACATATATAATATGTGAGTATGATGCATTAGGTTTAACAACGTGAGCAGAAAGGAAACATATCAAGTTGACGGCAACAGAGATCAGATCAATCAAGGTGGACAGCAAGAGCAAGGAGACAACAATACAAGATCAATAACTTAGGCCTAAGTCTATTGCATCTAAGGGCTTTGTTGTATCATCTAGCTAGGAGTATCTGATTCTTTGTAAACAACTATCTAGCACACTTATTTGGTGTTGATAGAGTCTCTTTGATCTAGTGAAGTTTGGGAGCAGGAGTTCTCCCACGAGACGTACCGCGCCGAGGACCGGGAACTCGTTAAATTGACTGTGCCATTTACTTTCAGTTTAAACCTAGATCTAAATATAACTTCTAACCTAAGTAACCAAAGCTAATAATCTCTACAAGTGGTATCAGAGCTTCCGGTTTTACTTCAAGGTTACTTAGGAGAGAGAGAGACAGGAAGGTTATACTCAGTACCTGATCGATGGTGAAATCGAAGGAGCGTATTGAGATAGACCGGTTCGAGGGTGATGGTGATTTCTCCCTATGGAAAGTGAGAATGCTTGCTCACTTTGGAGTGTTTGGTTTGAAAGCTATTCTCACTGACGAGAAGCTTTTAAAGGATGATCATGAAGCAAAGGATGAACCAGAGTCTGCCATGAAAGACACTGGAAAGGGACTGGCTGGAATCGTGAAACCTGCACCTGCAATGGATCCTGCAAAGTTCGAAAAATCAGAGAAAGCTAAGGACCTGATTGTGCTGAATGTTGGGAATAAAGTCTTAAGGAAGATTCAACACTGTGAGACTGCTGCTGATATGTGGAGCACATTAAATAAGCTATACACAGAGACTTCTCTACCAAATCGGATTTATCTACAGCTCAGGTTCTACACTTTCAAGATGACTGATTCAAAATCTATTGATGAGAATGTGGATGAATTTCTGAAACTAGTTGCAGATCTCAGTAATTTGCAAGTTGAAGTATCAGAGGAAGTTCAGGCAATCCTATTGCTAAGTTCATTACCTAACAAATTCGATCAACTAAAGGAGACTCTCAAATATGGGAGAGACACCTTGAGCATAGCTGAAGTTACTGGGGCCGCAAGGTCAAAAGAAAGAGAGTTGATTGAGAGTGGTAAGTTTACCAGGTCAGGTGGAGAAGGTCTGATGGTTGAGAGAGGAAGATCAGATCATCGGCGTGGCAGAGGAAACGGAAAACCCTATCATGGGAGATCCAATAGCAGACATGGGCGCTCGAAGTCACGCCCCAGAACCAATAAAAATTCTAAAGGATGTTTCATCTGCGGTAAGGAGGGCCATTGGAAGCGTGAGTGCCCTGATAAGAAGCCATTTAAAACGCAAGATTCAGCTAATGTAGTAGCAGAGTCTAAGGAGCCATTGATACTTACTGTAAGCACCCAATATGCCAAGGAGGAATGGGTGATGGATTCAGGCTGCTCATTCCACATCACTCCAGACAAAAGCTTCCTGTTCGACCTTGAAGAATTTAAAGGCGGAAAGGTATTAATGGCAAACAACACACACAGCAACATAAAGGAAATTGGAAAAATAAGGATCATTAACCCTGACGGTTCTACAGTTATCTTAACCGGCGTCAGGTACATGCCCGGTATGAGTAGAAATCTAATTTCCTATGGTATGTTGGAAACATCTGGATGCAGATATGAAGGAAAAGATCTCATGGTTAATTTCTACAAGGATGACAAACCGGTTATCTCAGGGAAATATAATCAGGAACTCTATTACCTACAAGGAACAGTCTCAAGGGGAGAGGCAAATCTAACAAGAGTTGAGAGGAACATGACCAATGTTTGGCATTCACGCCTCGGTCATATGAGTCTCAAGAACATGTCTGAACTTGTCAAGAAGGGTTTTATTACCGACAAGGAAGTAAAGGAGTTGGATTTCTGTGAGCATTGTATAATTGGGAAGTCACACAAACAGAGCTTTACTAAAGCAAAGCATGTGACTAAAGGCATACTGGAATATGTTCACTCGGATCTCTGGGGATCTCCCTCTACACCAGATAGTCTTGCTGGAGCTAAGTATTTCGTCACATTTATTGATGACTTCTCTAAGAAAGTGTGGATTTATTTCTTAAAGTCTAAGGATGAGGTATTTTCGAAATTCAAAGAGTGGAAAGCAGAGGTTGAGACGAAGACAGAAAAGAAAGTCAAGTGTTTAAGAACAGACAATGGCTTAGAATTCTGTAATAAACAATTTGATAACTACTGCAAACAGGCTGGTATTAAACGTCACAGGACATGCACCTATACCCCACAGCAGAATGGGGTTTCAGAAAGGATGAATAGGACTATCATGGATAAGGTAAGGTGTATGTTGGCATAATCTGGCTTAGATCAAACGTTTTGGGCAGAGGCTGCATCTACTGCTATCTATGTGATAAACAGGTCACCAAATTCGACATTGGATTTTAAGTTGCCTGAGGAAGTGTGGTCAGGGTCAAAACCAGAGTTGGGACACCTGAGGACATTTGGGTGTTCTGCATATGTTCATGTGACAGAGGAGAAAACTGGACCCAGAGCTATAAAAGGTGTTTTCGTGGGATATCCTATGGGTACAAAGGGATATCGTGTTTGGATCGAGGATGAAGGGAGGTGCAGAACTAGCAGGAACGTAGTTTTCAATGAAGATGAGCTGTATAAGCACACTGTTGCTAAAGGAAAAGAAGGCACCGAAGTGACCAAAGAGAAAGATAAACGATCCAAGAAGAAAGTGTCCTTTAGTGATGACTTGATCAGAGGGCCTTCTCCCTCCATTGAACCCAAACCGGCCTCTGATCAAGGTGGAGAAGAGTCATCACAGAGCTCTAACAGCTCAAGTGAGAAGGAACATGGTTCTGATAGCTCAAGTGACGAAGAACAGGATCATGATAACGAAGATGAAAGCGAGAGCGGAGACACTGAAAGCTTGGATACCTATGTTCTAGCACGAGATAGAGAAAGAAGACAGAATGTGAGACCACCATCACGATACGAAGATGGCAATTTTGTAGCTTACGCGCTGAATGTTGTTCAAGATCTAGAGATTGAGGAGCCAAAATCGTATGGTGAAGCTATGAGAGGCCCTCAACGGAGATTGTGGAAACGTGCTGCTGAAGACGAAATGAAGTCTCACAAGAAAAACAGAACCTGGGATCTCATTGACAGGCCTGCTAAGGCTAAACTAGTTGGATGCAGATGGTTATTCAAACTAAAGCCAGGAATCCCAGGGGTTGAGGATGAACGCTACAAAGGAAGGTTAGTAGCTAAAGGTTATTCTCAGAAGGAAGGGATTGACTATAATGAGATATTTTCTCCAGTAGTCAAGCACGTCTCTATCAGACTCATGCTCAGTATTGTAGTGAATCTCGATCTAGAGCTAGAACAGATGGATGTAAAAACGGCGTTTCTACATGGAAGTCTAGAGGAAAGGATTCTAATGGAACAACCTGAGGGATTTGTGAAACCCGGGACAGAGAACAAAGTCTGCTTGCTGAGAAAGTCTCTGTACGGTCTAAAACAATCCCCTAGAAGATGGAACCATCGGTTCAACAGCTTCATGAAGGATCAGTTGTTTGAGCACTGCAGCAAGGACTTATGTGTGTACATGAGGGATGTTCAAACAGACAAAGCCATTTACTTACTCCTATATGTCGATGACATGTTGATAGCATCAGGAAACAAGAAGGTGATAAAAGAACTTAAGGAGAAACTAAGTGGAGAATTTGAAATGAAGGATATGGGGAAAGCATCCAGAATATTAGGCATGGACATTATAAGAGACAGAGAGAAAGGGACATTGATTCTGTCTCAAGGAAAATACATTGAAAAAGTGTTAAAGACGTTTGGAATGTCAGATGCGAAGTCTGTGATAACCCCTACTGCGTCACACTTCAAGCTCAGAAGTTTAAGTGAAGATGAATTGAAAGAAGAGGCAGCACACATGGAAAGGATTCCCTATGCAAGTGCCGTGGGAAGCCTAATGTATGCAATGGTAGGATCTAGACCTGACCTAGGCTTTGCAGTGGGCTATGTTTGTCGTTTTATGAGTAAGCCAGGAAGAGAACACTGGAAAGCTGTTCAGTGGATTCTACGGTATTTGAGTGGAGCTATGGAGTCTAACCTAACGTTCAGCAAGCATTCTACTATGTATGTGGAAGGTTTCTTAGACTCAGATTATGCTACAGACAGAGATAGGAGTCGATCAGTTACAGGTTATGCATTTAAATTTGGAGGCAATACTATTTCATGGAAATCTTGTCTACAATCAGTAGTGGCTCTATCTACAACCGAAGCAGAATACATGGCTATGAACGAAGCAGCTAAAGAAGCAATGTGGCTAAAGTAAATATGTTCAGAATTGGGATTCAAACAGCAAGGAATTAAGCTACATTGTGATTCTCAGAGTGCTCTAGCCCTAGCAAGAAACCCAGTCAATCACGAGAAGACTAAACATATAGCTACCAAATTCAACTACATTCGGGATCTAGTGGAAGCAGGAGACATTGTGCTATGTAAAATCCATACTAATGTTAACCCTGCAGACTTTCTAACGAAGACAGTACCTGGTCAGAAGTTCCAGCTTTGCTGTGAGCTTTTGAATATCCACTAAGCCGATAGAGACGCCTCCAGGTAATCCAGCATGTCATGATTCCACCTCGCATAATACAAACGTCAAGGGGATAAGTGATTATGAAAAAGAATCAAAGGAAGACATGAAGTAACATGACAACAAAAGATCAATGTGGGATTACCTGGAGAATACAGAGAATCGAGAAGAGCACTCGATTCAGGTGGAGGTTAATGGAGCATCAGACAGTCATGGGTCTGAAGCAGAAGGAGACTCATGGTAACAGTTGAGTCACATCGAGGTCTGAGCAATCAGACCAATCATCAAGTATCTCAGAGACCGCAATGCCTACAGAGTGTGAGAAGAAACAAGTGTTTAGTGATCAACTCGAGTACATCACCAAGCACAAGAAGATTTCTTTAAGAACTACCTGAAAGAGGCTACAGAATGTGTTGCAGTTATTTGGAAAGTTGGTATCTGTCAGCTTACAGAGGAGGCTTCAGGCTCGAAGCCAATGTCAACTTGCCATAGCGCTGAGTCAACAACTGAAAGGGAAGTGTCATCAGTTTCTCCAAAGACATCGATTCAGAGTGATGAAGCTAAACTCACACAGTAAAGGACTTACCGAAGGAGATTTCTCCTTAGTCTACAGAAGAGGTGGAGTTTGATGATAGAGAGCTCAAAAACGAGCTCAGAGCATGTAAAGATCTCAATCGCGACTCAGAGACGAAAGTCGCGCTTAACCAGAGAAGACATGCGGAAAGGAGAAGAAAAGAAAAATGTGTTAGCACGAGCTCAATCAAGACTGTTTCAAATTCCCTTGCAGATGATCCTAATCGTTCAAGCAATAGAAGGATTAGAGGTACCTGAGGGTGAAACGACGGAGGTGAGCAACGCCGCAGTGGCGAAGCTAACGACTTCTCTCATTGAGGAACAAGGTGAAGCCTCAATCGGTCTCAGAGGCGCCGTTCCGATTAAGCGACGAGGAGGCGAGAGATGGAGAGAGACACTAGAGAGAGAGAGAAAGATCGAGACTGATCTCTTCGCTCTTTCAGACAAAGAGACACGAGGAAGGGTTTGTCGGTGAAGAAGAAGTGAGCTGGACTTACGGGCTTCAGCCAAAACCGGTGGAGATTTGTGAAGGTTTTGGGCTTCAGTATAATTACTTGGGCCAGCAACATCATCACTTCTCTGGGCCAGAAACAGACAAAGCCCACTCCAGTTCTGCATTACCTAATCACATACGAAGCATATATAATATGTGAGTATGATGCATTAGGTTTAACAACGTGAGCAGAAAGGAAACATATCAAGTTGACGGCAACAGAGATCAGATCAATCAAGGTGGACAGCAAGAGGAAGGAGACAACAATACAAGATCAATAACTTAGGCCTAAGTCTATTGCATCTAAGGGCTTTGTTGTATCCTCTAGCTAGGAGTATCTGATTCTTTGTAAACAACTATCTAGCACACTTATTTGGTGTTGCTAGAGTCTCTTTGATCTAGTGAAGTTTGGGAGCAGGAGTTCTCCCACGAGACGTACCGCGCCGAGGGTCGGGAACTCGTTAAATTGACTGTGCCATTTACTTTCAGTTTAAACCTAGATCTAAATATAACTTCTAACATAAGTAACCAAAGCTAATAATCTCTACAATAAATGTATTGTCGGTATATGTAAGATCGACAATGGTTTCTTGAGACAGAAAATGAAAGAGAATCTGTATATATAGATTGATCAACCAAACAAAATGAATCTATTGCTAGATATTTTGATAGCTATTGTGATTTCGATTTTCAGTTGAATGGTCGGTATCGACCTGAGATTTGCAATGAACCGTGGTCGCAGCTTATTATTTGTTCCCACGTGAGTAGTCTTATTTCTTATCACTCAAAATTTAAGCAATTTAAATTAACTTTTTTCCATCTGCAGTCAGTCGAAAGATCATGTGATATACAAATGAATGATATTTGGTTGGGAATTATTATAGATTGGATATCAAGTTATGCCTCAATATATAGGGAGTTTATATAAGTCCAAATCTTTATTGGGACGTCTGCACCAAATATATGCTTCTTGGGTTGGATACTATTAGGCCTATAGAATTGGCTCATTCAATCTATATATATGCGTGGAGGCGCTAGTTAAGTCTGTTACCAATCAATATCTTTCTTTTCTCAAATTGAGAAAATTCGGTTAGTGATGTATTACGAATTTTATGATATTTCTTTCTTAGCGAAACGTATAAAGAATATATGGCATTGTTTTCAGTTAGATGTAAGTTTGCTTCCATTTAGTTCATATAGGAGTAACAAAGATATGTTGAATAAAAAAAAGGAGCAACGAAGATACAACCATCCAAGTATCTACTGGGATGTTTTGTGGTAGCTTACCGTTTAGATACCTGAGAGTTCCTATGAATTCCAGAAAGCTCTCTCAGAGTCTCTCAGCAGCTGCGACCCTCTACTCCATCAGATCAAATCCCGTCTCTCAGCTTGGTCGACAAAACCTCTATCTTTTTCAGGCAGGTTGATGCTTATGCAAATCAGTTTGATCCTTATTAGAATCTTGAACAGAGATGTAAAAGAGTTTGTTATTGATGATTGAAATGTTCAAGTTAGTTACAAACTGTACAGAGACGAGTATATATACATACGGTTTAGTGATATGAAACTAAACCATTGGTTAGGCGAAAGGAAACCTTAACCATCTAACCAGAACTTGGTTTACATAACTCTAATACCCTCCCCTCAAGATGGAAGACATAAGCTATGTATTCCCATCTTGTCTATCAAACTTCGAAAGAGACTCGGTTGTACAGCCTTGGTAAGAACATCCGCAAGCTGAAGATGAGACTTGACATGGAGAGTCTTCAAGAAGCCACTCTTCAAGCGCTCACGAACCACATGACAGTCAATCTCCACATGCTTTGTGCGCTCATGATAGACTGGATTAGAGGCAATGTACAACGCAGATTGGTTGTCACAAAACAGAGTAGCATGAGCCAATGGTGGACAATGCAGTTCGGTTAACACAGTGGTTAACCAAATGAGTTCGAATGTAGCATCCGCCATGGCTCGATATTCAGCTTCAGAGCTACTCCTGGACACTGTCTGTTGCTTCTTTGACCGCCACGAGATAAGAGAATCTCCTAAGAACACGCAGTAGCCTGTTATCGATTGACGTGTATCTTGACAAGCAGCCCAATCGGCATCGGAGTAAGTTGTAAGCTTCATCGGAGACGAAGCAGAGTAGAAGAGTCCTTGATCTGGATCACCCTTGAGATAACGAAGGACTCGATAAGCTGCTTGAAGATGAATGTCGGTAGGATGAGACATAAACTGACTGAGCTTGTGGACTGCGTATGTTATATCTGGCCTCGTGTGAGTAAGATATAACAAGCGTCCTACAAGTCTTCTGTATACTGCAGCATCAGGTAAATCAGAGCCATTAGTAGTAGAAAGTTTAGCATTTGGTTCCATAGGAACAGAAAGCGGTTTACAACCAAGTAAGCCTGCTTCTTCAATAAGCTCCAAGGCATACTTGCGTTGATTAATCGAGATACCAGCTTCTGTTCTAGAAATATCAAACCCCAAGAAGTATTTAGCTGGACCTAGATCGCGTAGCTTAAAGGCAGAGCTTAGTGTGGCCTTGAACGCATCCACAGCAGAGTCATCGTTTCCCACAATCAGTATATCATCGACGTAAACAAGAACAGCAAGATATTTCTTGTTCACGTATTTGACGAAGAGCGAATGGTCGGAATGCGTCTGAGTAAATCCATCACCAAGAATGACTGCAGAAAGCTTGTGATTCCATTGCCTAGACGCCTGCTTAAAGCCATATAACGACTTGTGCAATTTACAAACCGAGTTTGGAGGAACCTTCTTTCCTGTCAACTCTTCATAACCTTGAGGTAAATGCATATAGATTTCTTCATCAAGATCTCCATTGAGAAACGCATTGCTGACATCCAGCTGAGTAGTAGACCACCCTTTTGCAGCAGCCAACGTCATAAGAAGACGGAATGTACCAATCTTAGCCACAGGAGAAAACGTATCCAGATAATCCAACCTTCCAACTGAGTGTAGCCCTTAGCCACAACGCGAGACTTGTGACGTTCTATGGTGCCATCAGGATTGTACTTAATGGTCTGAATCCATTTACAACCAACAGCTTGTTTACCTTGAGGCAGTTCACAGACAGACCAAGTACCAGTAGCTTCCAAAGAATCCATCTTAGATCTCATTGATTTACGAAACTCTTCTGATAGCATAGCTTCTTTGAAGGTTCGAGGGAGTTGGTGAGTGGAAATAGAAAGAAGAAAGTTTTTATGGTCATCATCAAATCGATCATAAGAAAGATATGAAGAAATGGGATAAGAAGTCGTGTGGGTTGGATGAACTAGAAGAGAAGGTAATTTGTTAAGAAGGAAACAATGATATTGATCAAGATAGGAAGGAGCTTTTGTTTGACGTTTTGATCTAGTTCCTGGTAAAGGGTTAGCAGAAGAAGATGTACTAGGTTGACTAGATGAAGTACTAGGGATATCGTGACCAGAAGGAATAGCAAAAGAGTCAGACAAAGGATCAACAAACAAGCTTGAATCTGAGACATTATTGCCTAAGTAAAAAAATGCTGGAAAAGGTGAATCAGGAACTGGTAATGGTAACACATCTTGATCAAAGAAAACAGAGTAATCAGGAGAAGATTTTTGTTTTGAAAACGCAAAAACCGATTCATGGAAGACAACATTGCGCGAAATAGAATCTTGAACAGAGATGTAAAAGAGTTTGTTATTGATGATTGAAATGTTCAAGTTAGTTACAAACTGTACAGAGACGAGTATATATACATACAGTTTAGTGATATGAAACTAAACCATTGGTTAGGCGAAAGGAAACCTTAACCAATCTAACCAGAACTTGGTTTACATAACTCTAATAATCCTTTGATTCTCTCTTTTCAATCATCGATCACCAGCTAAGAAACAAGATGCAGAGCTTAAGGGAAACAAACCCGAGGATTTCATCAGCCACGATGCAACTCTGGATTCGGTGAACCTCTTTGATCTCTTCGGTAACCCGAGGTTTTGTCGTGCTCTGTTTTTCTCCACATCTCTGAGACAAAGCAAATTGCTTCCTCTTCCAACGACTTGGGCCAGATTCTATATTTCACTATGGTATCTAATGGGTTTTATTACATCAGTTTCACTGGGCTATGCTCTTTTAACTATTGTCTTTGGGCTTTTGTAAACTTTTATTTTTTCTGCATTTTAAGTTTAAAGAAGGCCGGTTTCAAAAAAAAAAAACAAAGATACAACCAAATCGAACTGGTAAATTTTCTTCCATTTTCTGTTCCTAATTTTCATAAGCTTTATTCAGTTTTAACTTTTAAGTAAATTTAATATTTTCTAGGACTTTTTATGTTTAACTTGGCTGAAAATTAAGAAAAATTGCCAAAAAATACTACTTTAATAATACTATTTTTCATGTTTACAGTGACCACTATTACCCTCATTTTTAAAGAAGAAAAATACACTTATAATCCTAGGGTTTATTAATCAAAATTTAGGGTTAGAGTTGAAAAGTGTGATAGATTTTAGGGTTTAGTGTTTAGAGTGTAGAGTTGAGTGATGAAGTTTAGGGTTTAAGGTTTAAAGTTGAGAATTTAGGATTTAAAGTTTAGGATTTAGAGTTGAGGGTTTAGGATTTGAAGTTCGAAAAAGCATAATTCGAAACATAAAAAAATATGTTTTTTATTTTTTTATTATTTAAATAGCTATTTATTATATACTAGATTATTACCCGCACCTTGTGCGGATTAATTTAATTTTAGTGTTATTTTTTAAATGTAAATTATTAAATTAGATACAAATTTTAAGTAAATTATTTAATTTCAGTATTTGTATTGACCATTATACATTAAATTCTACTCTTTTTTCACCTTTGCATTTATAAGTGTATATTTTGGATACAAAATTTATCACTACTAACAACCAATTTATGATTAGGAAACTTGAATTTGAAATTAAACACTTATTGTAGTTGTAAATTAAAAAGATCTCACCAGCAATAAAATATTAAAAATAATCACGGCTAAAAAACATCAACAAAAATAATAATGACTAATAAACTTATATATATTATTATTAACAAATTAGATTTAAGAAACTGCGAGAGACAAAAACCAATAACTTATAGAACACACCTTTTTATTTGTTTAGATTATACTTAAATTGTTTTATACTATTCAATATTGTATTCTTGTTTTATGTTTCTTTATATTTTTATTAAGTTTCCTATTTCTTTTATAGATTATTTGTATAATATTTAATATTTTGGTTTTAGTACATTGTTGTGATAATGTTTTGTGATTTTCAAAATCAAAAAATAATTTAATGTTCGGCAACTACAAATGAAATTTTGATTTATGTTAGTTAGGAATGTGTTTTACCCACCCATGCAGACATAATCTTCTTATCAATACTTATTAATGTATGTCTTATTAATCTAAAAACCAGCATAATAAGTTACTCTTTGTGTTTTAAAATGATTAAATCGAACATCAAAGTATTTATATATGTCAAATATTTTTTATAAAAATATATACTTATTATTGTGTTATTTTTTAAAACATTCATATCTTAGAAATAGTTTAGAAAATATCTTTATATACATGTATTTTCTTGACTAAAATTTAATTATAATATTTTTGCATCTTAATTTTTTTAATCTTTATAATAAAAAATTGTTTTGAGATAGCAACACAATATATATAAGAATTATCTTATTTTATTTTTTTGATAATTTTCTTTAATTATTTTAGAATCAATTATTTAATATTTAATATAGCATATAATTTTATATGTTAAAATAAAATTTGTTTTTAATTATATATAAAATTCATTAAAGGTATTTTTTAAAATTAAAAAATTAGCGAATCAGTTAGAAACTAATAATAAATCAATAACCTAGTTAAAAGTCGAAAACCTTAAAAAATATGAAAAATAAGGAAAATTAAATAAATTTTAATATAACATATAATTTAATATTACTAAAACTAAATTCGTTTTTAATATTTATAAAATTTGTTAAGGGTATTTTAAAATTAATAAATTAGTGATTTAGCTAAAAATAAATAGTAAATTAATGATTTTGCTAAAACCTATATAAAAACATGACAAATAAGCAAAATCACCTAAAATTAGGGAGAATATGACAAATCAGCAAAATCACTTCATAAATAATAGTATAGATTGAGAACAAAAGTATAAGAGTTTTGTCTTCTAATGACGAAGATATTTTAAATTTTTTATTTTTAATAAATATGAATAATGGTACAAACAAAATGACAAATATGAAAAATTTCCCGAAAATTAATGATGTTGTGATGGTTATATCCTATTGTAGATTTTATGAGATAATTTTGTTTTCCGGTGATTATAAGTTTATTACATTATACCTTAACTTATTAATTTGTTTCTCTATTGTATACCTATCTATCTATACTATTATTTGAAAAGTGATTTTGTTTATTTTTCATGTTTTCCATAGTGTTACGCCATAATTTCAAGTAATTTTACTTATTTGTTACGTTCTTACTTTTTGACTAATAAATCATCAATTTAAATCTAACTGTTATTTGATTTACTAGTTTTAATAAATAATTTTAGTAATTATTTAATATTGTAGAATTATTAGTTTAATAAATTATTTTAGTGATTATCTTAATATATTATTTAACAGAGCTTAAAAGCTCTATCATATTATAAAAATTCAAAATTTAATGTATTTTATTATATCATATATTCTGCTTGAACCAATTTAAAAATATTTTTTACAGGGTAATGTTTTAACATGTATTATTTTATTTTAAATTAAGGTAATTTTCATTCAATAATAAAATAGATAATGATTTTTCTGATTTTTCACATTATCTATAATTGTTGGATGAATCACTAATTTTAATAAATAAATAGAAGAATTATTAGTTTTATAAAAACATTATTGATTGTTTCAATATACTAATTAATATATACTAACACATTCTATGAAAATATAAATTTAAATGTATTTTACAATATCAAATATTCTACTTGGACCAATTTTAAAATATTTTTAAGTTGTGATTTTCCTTATTTGTCATGTTTTCCATAGTTTTAGATGATTTTGCTTATTTTTCATGTTTCCATAATTTTAGGTTTTTTGATTATTCAATTATTTTTCATGTTCTTAATGTTTTTGAGTAATGAATCATCAATTTAAATCTAATTATTATGTGAATTATTAATTTTTAATAAATTATTATAGTTATTATCTTAATATATTAATTAACAGAGATTTCAAAATTCTATCAGTTATTTTTAAAATTAAAAATTTATGTAGTTTACTATATCAAATACTCTGCCTGAACAAATAATAAAATATTTTTTACCGGGTAATGTCTTAACATGTATTTATTCTATTAAAACATGAACATGACATATTGATAAATGTTATGTCCAACTATGTATTTCATTTATTTAAGGGACTATTCTATCAAATTAAATTAATATTAAACAAAAATATAATTACAAAAAACTTAAATATAAAAATTAATTTTTTGAAAAAAATTTAAAACATCTATTAAGCTAACTTTCTCTCAATAATAAAATAGATAATGATTTTTATGATTTGCCATATTCTCTATAATTTAAAGATGAATCACCAGTTTAATAAATAAACTATAGAATTATTAGTTTATAAATGAATTCAGTGATTATCTTAATATATAAATTAACATAGATTAACAAATTCTATCAAAATTTAAAATTTAAAGTATTCTACTATATCAAATATTCTGCTTGAACCAACTTTAGAAATACTTTTACAGAATATGTAGGGTAGTGTTTTAACATCTATTAATATATATTAAACTTAGCTAATTTTCCTTTAATAATAAATTAGATAATATTAAAAAATAGAAAATTTTATTATAACTATGACGTGTGATGTACATAAAAATTTGAAATTATTTTATTTATTATTTTACAAAAAAAAAAGTTACCGTCTTTTATATTTTAAGAAAGAGTTAACCAAGACGTGTTGATCCAAGTGGTATAGAGGTTTTAGCTGGAACTACTGCCACATGGATTCGACTAACTGGCAACCTAGCTATCATATCCATATGCAAAGTTTGTAGGATTAGTATTTGGGCCTAACAAATCTTTGTGATCCCTACGGTTATTAAAAAAAAGTTATGGAAGGGTTATATTGTTCAGGGTTTTGTTAATTATATATTGCTTGTTTTGAATTTTGTTAACATTGGTTCATATGTAAAAGGTAATGGTCCAAAAAATAACACTTTTAACAGTTATAATAAAAAAAATCCCTAGATATATATATATATATATAATTTATTATTTTTAGTTTATAGGTGTATAGTTGAAAAAAGAAAAAAAAATCACAGGTTTTAACAAGTATATGTAATTTATAACCGGGTGTTTTTGGCCTGGTGGTAAAGGATTCACGGTTGTGAGTTCCGTCATCTAGGTTCGTCACCCCACCGTCGATTAAAATGGGGTGAAAAAGAGGTCCCCCTGGATGTCTTCGACGGACTCCTTGGCTTAGCTCCGTTGGACGGTCATTAGGCTCTAATCGGGTTTCTTTCGAGAACATTTGGATTCTAAGGTCATCAAAAAAGATTATATGTTTAGTTTATCAGTTTTTAGTTTAAAAACATGTTTTTAACTACCGTAAATTTTGATAATAATTATCACTATAAAAACTTATGCTTATACTCCACCGATACCAACATAGTGCTCGGCTATAGATAACAAACATATTAACAGCAAACTTACAAAGAAGAAAAAGATGAAAATTTTGAAATATAAGAGATCACATCAACATTCTCAAGACACTGATTCTAATCATGTATATAAATTATATAATTTGAAGAAACATCATGATATAAATTATTTTATTTCTTTGTAGCTATAAATTCAGATTCTAATGAAGATGAAAATTATCTGAACTTTAATAAGTTCATCGAAACAAAAAACCGCTTAATCAAATATATTGGTTGATGAAAGGGTGTTTGCTTTCATAGGCCTTGCTGATAAAGGTAATAATAGTTTTGTTTTTGCAAACTGATATTTATATTATTTTAAACTATAAATAGTATTTTATTAGGTTATTACGATGATGGTGATATTTTTTACATAGGTGATTATTGTGAAAAAATTATATAATTTGATGAAAGAATTAATAAAAACTTGTAAATTTCAAGCTATAATTTATGTTGTGTTTCCATAAAGAAAAGATCAAGCTATCTCTTATTAGAATACCACTTACTTCATTGTTAAAACATTTTTTACAACAAGGGTGAAATGAGGAACATACCACCATAAAATAAATTCTTAAAATTTTGAGAGATATCTAACATCTAATTTTTTTCTAACATTATCTAAACAGAAATAACTCTAAAACCACTAAAGTCAAATAAATCAAAATTAGATAAACATCAACGTTTTTCAATCTCAAATGAAATTTTGGTAAAAACAATATGTTGACCTATATATATTAAAGAATAATATATTCTTAAAAAAAAAAAATCACATATATAGTTAAAAACACTTAGCAAGTAATAGGAATTTGGTTAGAGTAAAACCAATAAAATGTCCAACAAAAAGTGATTAATTTAACATGTATATCTAACCAAATAATTTAGGTTTAAATCCAAAAATTTACACTAAAATCAAAATTTGTTGGATGTATATTAGTCTGGACGCTTACCTAGAAATTTAGTATTAGTTATTTACGCAGACATCTTTTTAATTCGATAAACCGTTAAAGATATTTACGGGAGTTGGACCATCTTTGGATATCTCTATAATATTATTTGACAAGTCATTTTCCTATGTAGCACGCTCACGTTAACTCTCAAGATGATTGATTATATATATACCCTTAGTGAAGTAAAAATATTATATATGATTGATATAAATGATGTATTTCCTTGATGACAAAAAAAATGATGTATTTCCTTTTTACATAATAAGATTTTAGTTAACTTTTTAAATTTTCCTTTTTTGACAAAACACATAAAAATGATTCATTTTCCATTTTGAAATTTCTAAATTCAAATTTTATTTATTTTCATCTCTATTTTGCAGAAACTATTTGTTATAGTATGTTCGAAAGTCGAATTCCTTATCTAAAGACTTACATGATGTGCCTAATTTATATATCTTAGAATCAATTTTTTAAATCTGACCCAAACACTGTGAGATTATTCTTTGAATCACTCGTTCGCCCTTGGTTGAATTGTAGGTCAATAAATTAATAAATTATAATCTATAGTTATAAATGAACATAAAATCATCCATTTTTAAAAATATTTGATGATGTTAAGTTTTATTTACAAAATAGAATTAAATATTTTAAATTTAAATTAATTTCAGTGTTCATCTGCCATGAAAATAAATTATTTGATTAATTTTAATACCAAAAATAAAAACTTTGACTAAAACTAAGATGATACATAATTAAAGGAAAAACATTATAAAATAAAAATTTAAATCTAAAAATGATAAAATATAAACTTATAATAGATTCTCAATTACAAAAATAAAAATAAAATAATATTCTATTAATGTCATATCAGTACATTTTGGTTTCTCTGTTATCATTTTCTTTGACTGACATATATAGTACAAATTTCATCAGAATCTAAAGAATCACAAATCTTTTAGTTTATTAAAAATGTATGAAACGTCTAATGAAATCATTTAGAAATACTATCAATTTTCTGAATTTGTACCTTGTTATCCGATATTGGATCACTAGTTGATGTCGGTGAGAAGGGTTTTACCGGATTTTTAGTTAGTGGTTGTTAAATCCGAATCAGATTATTTAAAAAGATTACCAAATTTTTGATTCGACCGTGGATCCAGATTGCATTCCCAAAGCATAGAAAATTATAAATATCGATGTTAGTCACTAACTTTATAGTAACTGTAGTCACAGAAACCACAAAATCTATACTATATAGTATTTATAATATTTTAGAATTTCAGATATTTGAGTCCTCCAGAAATAATAATATATAGTATTTATAATATTTTATAATTTCAGATATTTGAGTCCCTCAAAAATAATAATATGTCAAAACTGAAATTTTGTAAACATGTCTTGGGGGTGATTGGTTTGGTTGTAACTGTAGAAAATTTACTGTAGGATTTAAGCTGTAGAATTTTTTGATTTAGCTTTAACTGATGTAGATTTAAAATTTATTGCTGCAACAACATATTTTCTACCGCAAAAAAAATAGAGCTTTAGAAAATAAGATTGTTACAGTCATTTTCTCTACATTTTTGTTGTAGCTTTAAAAACCAATATAAAGCGTGATTGGTGATTTTAAAAGTTGTAGGTAAAAACTAAAACTAAAACCACTTCCTGCAACCCAACCTATCACACCCTTGATCTAGTATTTATATACATCGTAAAGTAACGTATACCGAGGTTGATTCGTTTTTTTTTCTTTCTTTTTTGGATTCTCCTATTGTCCCTTTTTGCGGATAATATTCATGAAGGACCTTTTTTATGAAGGATTTTCTTCGTACAAATTTATGACAATCTAACCACATCAACTGGTTAATCTCTGAAACTTGTCAGTTAACTGATCTTAATGAATCTACACTTCTTATGCAAATACAATCATTGATACCTACCTATAAGAGCATCTTAGTAGGGGTGTAGGAGCAAATTCCAAGATAGCAGCTTAGTTTATGATAAAGTAATGGCAAACAAATGTTCAAAAAAAAAAAAAAAAGTAATGGCAAACATTCTATATCATTCATTCAATATTTTAATTAAAATAAAAACAAGCAAAACAGTAGTGAAGATTTTATATACAGTGAAGATTTTATTATATATGTTTCGCAAGAAAACATAGAACAAAACAAATAGAGAAAAGGACAAGGCACATGAGGAAAGGGCTAAGTTAGTTGTTAGAGGCTGCTGTCTGAATTACGCCACAGTGGGGTCTCCCGAACAAATTTAAATTTTGAGTTCTTTTCATCTAATTATATTTGTATATTGAAAAGCATGAAATATTTATTTCTAAAAATTAGCTTGATCAAGAAGAACAAGTACAATAAGCTCATTTTTACTTCAACTTTTTATTAATTACTTATATAAAATTGTATATATAGTGTTTCTTTATAAAATATGATTTTTTTTGTTTACTGATGTTGTGTAATAATTTTACTAGATGATAATGTTGTATTTATAGTAAATAGCAATTGGGTTGAATTATTTTTAAAATAATTATTTGGAGATGATACACATGATATTTGTTAATTATTTGGAAACCAAAATTGCCAAGCAAGAAAGTGTTTTTTCCTTTCCAAAATCTAAAATCAAAATATATTTTAAAATCTATAAACAATCAACACATAAATGTCAACCATAAATATACTTTTTTGGGGAAATATATATCATATGCATATATATTGTTGAAATAACAACCATAAAATAGCAAAACTGTTTAACCTAGAACCAGAATCAAACACACAAGCTCTGATACAATCTTTTGCTGAATTCATTGATGTATATTAGAAAATATAAGTTTCTAGAATAATGAAATCAGAAAAAGAACGCGGAGAAGATAGATATATATATATAATTGTTTAACCAGAGTTCATATAGAATAGGTGTACGTAGTGCATGGTTTGTATAGAATTGTTTAAATTTTGAATAGTTAAGGCCTAAAAAATTCTCTACGTAGATAATTCATACAAGTTTCAAGTACGTACAACCGAAGATGCGTTTAAATTTTATTTACAAATTATGTTAGAATAAAGATATATAGTAAGTATATGCACAAAATGTATGTAAGTAGCGCATGGTTTGTAAATTCCAACACCATTGTTAGTCTAATGGTAAAAGATTGTTTTTTTTTTTGACTCAACGGCTAAAAATTGTTTAGCAGGCATTTTGTCATTCAAGTTTAATTTTAAGTTCAAAATGATTATTTACATCGATTAGGTTTCTGACAAAGACATATACGATAATTGGATGCAAAATATCTTTTAATCAAGAGACTTGTTAGTCAGTTGAAATAAGAACTAAAGCTAATCATTGCTTTGAAAAATAATATTAAGACACTATTTGACATATGAATAAGATAGTTTTATCTTAAAAGAATTGAAACCGTGATTAACGACACGAGAATATTACTACCATACATGTGGTGTTTACTTAGTTTTATTTTATTTTATAACAATTCTTTTGTCGTTTAGAGTTTTGATTGTAGTTCGTCCTTGAAGCAATCATATTATATTCATGTTTCTGTTACGAAAAATACTTTTAGTGTACATACGGGTGTCAAAATAGTTTAAATGGGTCAACCCAACCTATAACCCAAATGGATTAACTATTAATGGGTCATAGGTCAACCCAACCTATTTATTAAATGGGTTGAGTTGATCCATGACCCATTAAATTAAATGGATCAGATGGATTAATGGTTGACCCATGAACCCAACATCTTTATAATGAATCATTTTTAAGTTAAGACCAAATAGATCGAACTGAGACATAAGTTAAGTTTAAGACTAAGTTAATCAAATTAAAATTTTATTTTTCCGGTTTTTGCGGAAATTGCGTTTTTCAGGTTTCGGCAGAAAATTACGTTTTTCCGATTTTGGCAAAAAATTAGGTTTTCCGGTTTTGGCGGAAAATTGCATTTTTCAGTTTTTGTAGAAAATTACGTTTTCCCGGTTTTGCAAGAAATTGCATTTTTGGGTCTTCGCGGGAAATTGCGTTTTTCCGGTTTTGGCAGGAAATTACGTTTTTCGGTTTTGACAGAAAAATTGCGTTTTGCCGATTTTGACGGGAAATTGTGTTTTCCGGTTTTGGCGAGAAGTTGCGTTTTTCCGGTTTTGGCGGAAAATTGCGTTTTTCCGGTTTTGACGGGAAATTGCGTTTTTCCGATTTTGGCGGGAAATTGCATTTTCCGGTTTTGGCGGGAAATTGTGTTTTTCCGGTTTTGGCGGGAAATTGTGTTTTTTCGGTTTTGGCGGGAAATTGCATTTTTCGGTTTAGACGAGAAATTGCGTTTTCCGGTTTTGGCAGGAAATTGCGTTTTTCCGGTTTTGACGGGAAATTGCGTTTTCCGGTTTTGACGGGAAATTGCGTTTCCGGTGAAAATTTTATTTTTCTAATTTTTGCGGAAAATTGCGTTTTCCGGCTTTGGCGAGAAATTAAGTTTTTCGGTTTTGGCGGAAAATTACGTTTTCCGAATTTACCGGGAAATTGCGTTTTTCCGATTTTGGCGGGAAATTGTTTTTTTTACTATTTTGGCCGGAAATTGCATTTTCTGTTTTGGCGGGAAATTATATTTTCCGGTTTTTGTGGAAAATGTGTTTTTGTGATTTTAACCTTTTTTTAAATTAAAAACCAAATGGGTCAGAGTTGATCCAACCCAATAGACCTATTTAACTTGTTAACCCATTAACTTGTTAACCCATTAACCTGTTAACCCATTAACTTGTTAACTCATCAACCCATTAATTCAAAAATAAACAATTCATTTGAGTTAATGAGTCAATTTGGGTTGAGTCAACCCATAGGTCATGACCCATTTTGACACCCCTAAGTGTACACAACCTATCCCTTTTATATTATTAACGGATTTAACTATATGTCACATTTAAAGTAAATATTCAAGGAGAAAAACTAATTACTCTTATAATTCTGAAAATTTATCGATCAGGTAAAAAAGCTTTTATCTTATTCCCTCCAGTTACTGTTGAAAAAGTATAATACACAAACAAGTTTATTTCAACTCAAACAAATTGAAATATATTTACTCGACTTTATTCTTTCTCTCAATTTTATTTGTACTTGCCCTCACATTTTCATCTTTTAATTTCCTTCCATTTACTCCATATTTTTTTTTTTTGAAGAAAGATTTACTCCATATTTCTCAATCGCATTCATTATCTTTTGGTAATGTGAAATTTATTGATAAGTAAAGAAGTTTTGTTTTGTACAGAAGATTTCATTTAAGTAAAGAAGAGTTCATTTACAAGAAGATGATGACCGAATACGGTTCCAATAATCAAGTAGGCCTCCGTGTTTATTGACTTCAATGTAGCGCAGTAAAATAATTGTAGACCACATTTTCAATATCGTTAGTTCCTTTTCTTGCAATGCCAAATTAATTGATATTTATTGATGAGTAAAGAGAAGTTTAGCTATAGTAAAACTGTACTAAAATTAAAGAATTAGATGGTGACCGAATATTGTTTGAATAATGACCATTGTTTAAACTACAACAGAAATTAATTTTGAGTGTGGGCTACTAATATTAAAGAGTTTTGCAACTGTGTCTTTAATATACATCTTCATAAAACTGAAATAATTAAAATGACATAAACAAAATAGGGTTGTTGCAAGAAAATATTAAATAAACACTACAATCCCAAAAATACTTTAAAACAATACTTCACTATAGAGTTCTTTCGCGGCACGACATTGACTAATGGGTACTAGAGGATCCTAGAACAATTTAAAGTGTTAATTGGTCTTAATTGTTACAGAGAAGTTAATCTTCTTAAGTACTACAGTCCACAGGATAGTTAATACTCTATATCACCAGGAGGATTTGGCACTAGATGAATTTTTTCTTCTAGAGTGCTTTTAAATTTTTAAATTCTTTAAAACAAAGACACATCTATTGTTCAAAAGCGATTTTTTTTTTTGAACTGAAAGTGTTTTTTTTTTGTCTTGAATAAATTTAACATTCATTTTTAAAAAATTACTCTACATTAATACAACTATCTATATATACCTAGAACATTTTAGAGTTGGGCCCTTACTATGGGGTAACTAACTAGCGAATAAAATTACAAAACTAACGTACATGTTAAATAGTACTAATAACTAATAATTTTATAATGGTATCAAATTTCCAACATAACTTTTTCTCTGATGTGACCCTAAGCTTACCAACGGCGACTAATATGCTACCAACGAATCTTTTCTTTTACGAGATATTCATTATAGATTATTTTTTGGTAATCATATTCATTATAGATTTTACTGAAAAGTTTATTATATGTACTATTTTACGTGGACAGGACACTAATTGACTTATACATGTGAGCAATTATAAGTGCGTAGATTTGATTTAAACACTTTATCGTAAAAAGTTTTGAATTTTATTTTGGTCTAGACTAGATCCTTGTTCTAAAAATCGCCCGCGGAGGTGATTAATCGTCCGAGTAAACGTGAAGCGGGTGGGCAACGTAGCGAATCAAGTCACTTCGGTTGCATTAAGCGGTTGACCGAGTAATGAGCGTGGAATAGGTAAAAGTACAAAACGTGGCCGTCTAATGAACAAAATCGCTTAGCACAAAATCGTTGATTACACAGTCAACTCAATCGAATCTTCTCAATTGACAACTCAGAAACTACATAACTCAAAGACCCATGTATGAATTGATTTATTAACACCGGATGAAGCGACACAGAAGCGCAAGATCTCACCTTAGTTTGGCGACCTTGTTCTAACAATTAGCCATTCAGTGTTTCATCAGCTGTGATAGTTGGCAGAAGCTGACATATCATTTTTGAGGAGAAGAATTTGGACTGAAACATACGTTTCCTTTGTCCGGTAATCAAACTTGTGTCATGACAGAAAAAAGTAGCAGATAGGTCTGTAACTTCGTATATCTCCAGAGAAGAAGAAAGGTAATTGACTTGTGGTGTCATTATTTGAGTAACACGTATATCAATATAAATTTGCATATTGATCCTTATAAAATTTTTATTGTTGGGTTTTTGACCCCAATATTTCAGCTTTTGTTGATGTTTTCAAACATTATATTAATATGTATTAAAATATGTATTATACGTATAAACAGAGTATTATACATAAAAAAATACAAAAAATTCCTCCCCGTATATTCCCCGAGTTTTTCCCGTTTTTTTAATAAATCGCTAGGCCCAAGCACGCCGCACGCGTAGCGCCTAGCGAGTTTCCGAACAAGGGACTAGATTATGGGAATCCTTGGTGTATCACAATTTATCTTTATGGAAAATAAGTGTTTATTTTCCATGTGCTTTATTGCTAATTCTTTGAAAGTTTTAACCACCCTTCAACTTTAATAATTGATGTTGTCAAAATCCTAGAAATATCACATTTTTGCAAAAAGGAGAAATCAATAATGTAATTTGTTCAAAACGTTCAGTATTATATGGCCTATGAATGTTTACATCAACTTACAGTTAGTTACTGTTATCTAATAAAAACTATTATATTCGTCAAAAAAAAAATTTGTTCAAAACGTTAATATAGACCGACTGCGGTCAAATATATATATATATATATATATATATATATATATATATATATTAGGATAAGACTTGTGGTTTGTGTAGGGTAAACTATTTATTAAAAAACTTATGTTATCATAGTAAAATCTGATAATTTCTGAATACATGTTTTTTATAATCAAAATATATTTGATATTTATGTTTTTCTCAATATAGGATAATTAACTAACTATAGATATTTGCTACACATAAAAAATTATAGATGCTCAAATGAAACAATTAAAATATGATATTATTATAATTATAAATTAAGAGTTGTGAAAAATTTTGATGGTATTTCTAAGGAAAAACTCAATCGTGTATATATATAGTAGGCATAAGTAAGTTTTCAGATTGTTTGGAAAATTTAAATAATTAGCATTAATCATCTAGAAACCATATTTAGTGTGATACATTGAACAAATATATATGTGAATTTTCAATAACCACAACAAAAATATTTGGCAAGTTGTTTTCAATGGTCGAAATTATAGACTTGGTGACAAAGTATATTATTATCTTAAATTAAACTTACCATATAGAACTTGTTCAAAATTTTGTACCAAGTTTAAAAATTTGGTGGAAACATTAACTTGGTGAAAAAATTCCTTATTTATTTAAACAACTTGGTATAAAAACAATTAATTTAAAGTTACCAAAGAGCTTGATTATAAAATTGTGTATCACGAAAATTTGGTTCAAATTTTAAGATTTTTATTTTCTTATAACGATAATAATACAGACAATTTATGATTGATTCTCCTTCGTCTCAATTGAAATTAAAAAGAACATTTAAGCGATCTCAATTATAGATAATCCAAATTAATTAATTGTTATCTAATTAAACATATTGTATTGACAAATTTAAGATTTATTTATGATCGAATTAAGATTAAAAAATATTAGTAATTCACGAAAGATGTATGTTATTTAGGGGTGTCAAAATGAGTTATAACTCATGAGCTAACTCATCTCAGCTTTTTCATGAGCACAATCTATATTTCTTAGTCTGATTTAATAAATGAGTTCAGTGATTGAGTTTAAATTAGATATACGAGTTATATGAACGATCTTTAATAAACATGAACTAACTCATGAGATTAGTCGTTTTTATGATATACATATATATGGATGACTTCTGTTTTTTATGTAAGAAAATATGATTTCTATATCAATCATATTTATCTTCTAAAATTAAAATTAATATATATATATATATATATATATATATATATAAATGAATATTGATATCAATCCTCACATCATATATCTTTAGAATTAAAATATAAAACAAAATATCCCTAAGACTCTCATGCAGAATAAATCTTTATGATTTAAATAGATGAAAACTTTGATGATAAATCATCTTAAAACAATTATATGGAATAGATTTTTGGATTATTGATTTAGCTTTGATATAATTTACTATTATGTATTGGTTTTATTCAGTATTTAATATTAATGTTTTGGATTTTTAATAGTTAAATTTTAAAGTATATTATGCAAATTATTCATTTTTGTAATAATTTTTTAATATTTGATCGCTAGTTGGGTCATTTAATTCATGATATAGATGATCTGAATTCGAGTTTATATATTGAAACTCATATAATAAATAAATTGAGATGAGTTGAGTTAAGTTGAACGAGGTAACTCATTTTGACACTCATAATGTTATTATAGTCATATAACAACTTTTCTATGTTATTTTAGTAAATTTCACATGTAAAAATGATATTTTATTTTGAATTAAATTTAAAAAATTCATATATTGAATTTTAGTAAAAAGATTCATATTTTTTGTTAATTATATATGACCATGCTTTTTGAGAAAAGATATATGCTGAGGCAGTGGTGGAGCCAATGTGTTGATAAGGGGGGTCAATTGACCCTGGTGAATTTCTGATTTTAAAAAAATTACATGTATATTTATGTAAAAAGCTGGAAAATATTGCAAAATTTGGTTAATTGACCCCTATAAAATTTTGTTAACTGACCTTATAATATAATGACCCTCCTAAATTTATTTCCCGCCTCCGCCACTGTGTTTAGGTCTCACTTTATAACTCCAACCGCACGACCAGGAAAAAAAACACTACAATGCCACTAAGGTTAATCCCACATGCTATAATTCTCATAGTTGAGATTTCACATGCATCCTATACTCATAAATCGTTATGTACACATAATGGATGAATTATACAAACTGTATACATAGATTATTCAAAATAAATAAGAACATGGGATTAAAAAAAACAAAAAAAAATGAAGAGGAGACATACGACATAGAAAATTGTAAAGTAATTCAAACGAAAACTTGATGTGGATAATGTGAATTAATGGAGTAGAAGAAGTACACCACAGTAGTTTCAGATCAGTGCGGTCGAATCAAATAAAATGAATCGATCTGGCAAAGTATGTTGATATTTGTTACTATCATATTGGAGTATTGTTTATTACAGTCGAGAAGTGTGAAGCTAGTCGACGCGGTTTTATACACCGAGTCACAATACGCAACCTAGCATATATTAAATCACAGTCTTATATGTACTAATCAAAGTCGCTGTTGTTAATTCGGTCTATAGTAGTTTAGTTCTATTGGATTTGGTATCATAACTCGGTTTCATCTTCAAAACCAGCTGTCTTCCTATTGATGGCGAAGGGTTAAATGTCAGCCATTTTAGGACATAATTTGACTTTACTAATAATCATCTTTTTCTATACTGTACATTTTGTTTTTGCTTGGGAACGTTTTAATTACCTTCTATTTTTTTTCTTGCCAAACAAAATCTTCTATCAATGTCCCTATGTTTTTAGTAGCATTAAGTTTTGTTAATGGTGTGTTTTTCAGTAGCATTAACTTTTGTAAATGGTGTTTTTTCAGCTGGATTAATTTTTTGTTAATGTATATTAATATAACTTCCATTATATGACATTGAAAATTTTGTAAGAACGTTAGAGCTTTCTATAATGTGCATATGCATGATTGGTAGATACTTAATAGTGAATTTCTTTGACTAAGTAAAAATTAGAAGATAACATTTACAGAATGTCAGTACAAAATAAATTATACTATTAGGTAGATGTCATCGTTATTAACATAGCTTAACAAGCAACCAATATAGTAGCATTTATTTTAAACAATGTCTGGTGAAAATTACAATTGTCAATTAGTATTTTGGCTTATATCAATCGGGTGGTTGAAGATTAGTTTTCTAGTCCGTGGAAATTTCCAACTCATTTGAATTTTTGATTATAAAGATAATAAAACCGATAATTGCCAGCTAATAACGATTTTAAAATAACTAAACAATTAGGAGAAAAAAACGTAGGTATTGAATCGGTCCCTTATGAACAAAGGCCACCTCAAACGACTAGTTTGCTCATTATAAAAACAACTCTTGTCCATGCAGAAATACAATCAATCACTTCTTTTTCATCTTCTTCAAACACGAAACATTTTCTCCAAGTTCTTCTTTCTTTAATAATTTGGACACAAAAGGCCTTAGCAGCCAGTGAGAATTATCCGGTGATCTAAACAATGGCGACTCCGGCATGGAGTCATGCCAGTGGTCAATGGGTAGTAGCCATGTTGGCGTTACTCGTTGGCTCGGCAATAGCTACCGAACCTTACTATTATAACTCTCCGCCACCACCATATGAATATAAATCTCCTCCCCCTCCGGTTAAGTCTCCTCCACCTCCTTATGAATATAAATCTCCTCCCCCTCCGGTTAAGTCTCCTCCACCACCGTATTACTACCATTCACCGCCGCCGCCGGTGAAATCCCCTCCTCCTCCTTATGTATACCAGTCTCCTCCTCCTCCGGTGAAGTCTCCACCACCACCTTATTACTACCACTCTCCACCACCACCCGTGAAGTCTCCTCCCCCTCCTTATGTATATAGCTCTCCTCCTCCTCCGGTTAAGTCTCCACCACCACCATATTACTATCACTCTCCTCCTCCTCCGGTGAAGTCTCCACCACCACCGTATTATTACCACTCTCCTCCACCACCAGTGAAATCTCCTCCTCCTCCTTACTATTATCATTCTCCACCACCTCCGGTGAAATCTCCACCACCACCATATTACTATCACTCACCACCTCCTCCACTGAAGAGTCCCCCACCCCCTTATTACTACCATTCCCCACCACCTCCGGTAAAATCTCCACCACCACCTTACTACCATCATTCTCCACCTCCTCCAGTGAAGTCTCCTCCACCACCATACTACTACCACTCTCCTCCTCCTCCAGTTAAGTCTCCTCCACCACCATACTACTACCACTCTCCTCCTCCTCCGGTAAAGTCTCCACCACCACCGTATTACTACCACTCTCCTCCTCCTCCGGTAAAGTCTCCACCACCACCGTATTACTACCACTCTCCTCCTCCTCCCGTCAAATCTCCACCACCTTACTACTACCACTCTCCTCCTCCTCCAGTCAAATCTCCACCACCACCTTATTACTACCACTCTCCTCCTCCTCCGGTCAAATCTCCTCCACCTCCATACTACTACCACTCACCGCCTCCTCCAGTGAAATCACCACCCCCACCTTACTATTACTCATCCCCACCACCACCAAAGTCTTACCCTCCACCATACTACTACTCATCTCCACCACCACCACCAAAGTCGTACTCCCCACCGTACTACTACTCATCGCCACCACCTCCGGTGTCATACCCTCATCCTCAGCCACATCCACATCCACTTGTCTTCAAAGTTATTGGTAAAGTGTATTGTTACAGATGTTATGACTGGACTTACCCCAAAAAGTCCCACGATAAGAAGCATCTCAAAGGTAACTAAGTCTTCCACGTGTTCAATAATTAATTTTTTAATCTTAGCTAACTTAATCACAGAAAATATTATCTTGATGATTATAGAATGATAATAGGCTTGGCTTATAAGATTTAAATAAACTAGCATATATATATGTATTGTGAAGTGGTAGTTGCAAGTCTAGATTCTTTATTAGTGGAGAAAAGAAAACGATTAAGTCAAGAAAAAACAAAAATCTGTTATTGACCAATTAAACAATCCAAAGAGATAAAACAAGCAAAATCGATTTCGTAGATAGCAATAAAAAGGACATAAAATGATAGGTTAAATTTAAATAATTTCTTTGGTCATATAGGTGCTGTTGTGGAAGTGACTTGTAAGGCCGGTGACAAGACAGTGAAGGCGTACGGGAAGACCAAGATCAACGGTAAATACGCAATCACCGTTAAGGGATACAACTACCGTAAATACGGTGGCGAAGTCTGCACGGCCAAGCTCCACGCTCCACCTAAGGGCTCGCCATGTAACATTCCTACAAGTTACCATTTGGGAAACAAAGGTGCTAAACTCCATGTGAAATCAAAGACAAAGTACGAGGTTGTGCTTTATGCTAAGTCCTTTGCTTATGCATCTAAGAAACCTTACGGAGAATGCCACAAGCCGGCTCCTTACCATCCTCCTTACTACTACAAGTCTCCACCACCACCTTCTCCAGTTTACTACTACAAGTCTCCACCACCACCAACTCCGACTTATGTCTATAAATCACCACCTCCTCCAACTCCGACTTATGTCTACAAATCACCACCTCCACCAACCCCTACATACATCTATAAATCTCCTCCACCACCAACTCCGACTTACGTCTACAAGTCACCACCTCCACCAACCCCTACTTATGTCTACAAGTCGCCGCCTCCACCAACTCCGACTTACATCTACAAATCACCACCACCACCAATCCCTACATATGTCCACAAGTCACCCCCACCACCAACTCCAACCTATGTTTACAAATCACCTCCTCCTCCAACACACACTCCTACACCATACTACTACCATTCTCCACCACCACCAGTTAAATCTCCTCCACCTCCATATTATTATCGTTCGCCACCACCACCCGTAAAATCTCCACCACCACCATATTATTACCATTCACCACCTCCTCTAGTGAAATCTCCTCCTCCTCCTTACTACTACCACTCCCCACCTCCTCCGGTGAAATCTCCTCCTCCACCTTACTACTACCACTCTCCACCTCCTCCGGTGAAGTCTCCTCCTCCACCTTACTATTACCACTCACCACCTCCTCCGGTGAAGTCTCCTCCTCCACCTTACTACTACCACTCACCACCCCCTCCCGTAAAGTCACCACCACCACCATATTACTATCACTCCCCACCTCCTCCAGTGACATCACCACCACCACCATATTATTACCATTCACCACCTCCTCCGGTCAAAGCTCCTCCTCCACCGTACTATTACCATTCACCTCCTCCACCGGTGAAATCTCCACCACCACCATACTACTACCATTCACCACCCCCACCGCTCAAATCTCCTCCACCACCTTACTATTACCACTCACCACCCCCACCGGTCAAATCTCCTCCACCACCTTATTACTACCACTCACCACCTCCACCGGTGAAATCGCCACCACCGCCTTACTACTACCACTCGCCACCCCCACCGGTCAAATCTCCTCCACCACCCTATTACTACCACTCACCACCTCCACCGGTGAAATCGCCACCACCGCCATACTATTACCATTCACCACCCCCACCGGTCAAATCTCCTCCGCCACCCTATTACTACCACTCACCACCTCCACCGGTGAAATCGCCACCACCGCCATACTATTACCATTCACCACCCCCACCGGTCAAATCTCCTCCGCCACCCTATTACTACCACTCACCACCTCCACCGGTGAAATCTCCTCCACCACCATACTACTACCATTCACCACCTCCACCGGTCAAATCTCCTCCACCACCATATTACTACCACTCACCACCCCCACCCGTGAAATCTCCTCCTCCACCATACTACTATCACTCACCACCACCACCACCTCCTCCAGTCAAATCTCCTCCTCCACCATACTACTACCATTCACCACCTCCTCCGATGAAATCTCCACCACCACCATACCATTACAACTCTCCACCACCACCAGTAAAATCTCCCCCACCTCCAGTATACATTTACGCTTCTCCTCCACCTCCTACCCATTACTAGACTCATCAAATTCAACCAAATTTCCACATTATTCAAGTAAGTCCCAACGCTCCAACACTTTCAATATGCTCTATATCCATTTCCATAGAACTTTGTCTCAAATCTCAGTTTCTTCGTCACAGGTTTTCTTTTTAAAAATGAAATAAAGGAAGGGTCTAAGTCAAAGGGAGGAAGTGAACCAAATAAGGATCGTCGCGTGGAAACGAGAAACAATAGATATATAACAGAGGTCCACATCACTTCATCTTTGTCAATGTCGCTCATCTTCCACTGGTGCATCATCATTTTCGCGTCTTCATCAAGTCAAATTGTTTCTAAGACCTTTTAGATCGTATCATATTCTTCTTTGCTCCCTCTTGTTGTTAAGTGAAAGAAATGGGTTACGTTATTTATTGGTTGTGCATACAGTTTCTATGTGTTTCTTTTCTTTAATGTAATGAGAGAGTTAGCAAATAAAAAACGTTCAGTTTCTTATTTCTTACTATTGTCAAATTCAGTTATTTTTTATTCTATTTTTGAAACATAGTTTGAAAGAATAACAAGTTCCAAAAGTTAGCAAAAAAAAGAATAAACAAGTTAAAATTATACATTCTTGTGAGTTGGCCAAGACATAGTTGCTATCTATTGAACATGCAGGAGGTTAGCGTTGCTTCAAACGCTGGAAAGTGGAAGCAGCAACATTTTTGCCATCTTATTGGCTTATTAATTAATTTTGTTGTGTAGTTAGTAAGAGAATCACTTTCGTTCAACTAATTTCTACCTGCTTTTTTGATATTTGACTATTAAGCAATACTATTTGCAAAAAACCGCCGGATTACAAAATTAAATTTGATTAAGAAAATCAAACTGAAGTACATTTCAGTAGATAATCAATCTGATTTGATTGAGTTTCAAATCTAAACTTATCCGAATGATACTGCTTTGTTTCGCTGGAGAAACCAATGTAAATCTCATACTGACTTCCTAATGATGATAGTTTTTTTATCTTTCAGAAAAAAGAAAAAAAACGATGATAGTTTTCTTTAGTTGATGATAGTTTTCTTTAGTTGAACTTAAACCCAAAAAACGAAATTAACCGGGCCTAAGACATGTGTGGAAAACCTGGTTATTGTATTACTCGAAACTAGGAGTTGTAGTTTGGGCTTTGGGATATAAATACCTCACATGAAACTAGGAGTTGTACTATGGTTTTCTTGTCACTTCCAAGTTTTTTCTTTGGATAGGAATATGATTCTGTGATAATTTAATTACCTCACTAGATTCTGACGTGAGGGTGTATTTTAAATTGTTGTTCAATTTTTTTTTCATATATGATTGATTCTATGTATTTTTACCACTTGCAAATATTTAATATAATTTTATAGTTATATGAACCAATTTTATTAATTGTTTTAAATTTTCATTTATTTTAGTTGTTTATAAATATATATATAACAATAATGGTGAATTATCATTTGTTTGTTTGTTTGTTTATATATCATTTATTTATGGTAATAATTCATTTTTATGTCGAATAAATATTTTTAGTTCTTAATAGATTAGATAAATAGATATTAGATGATATTTTGTTATAAAATTATACACATTTATTATATATATCTATCTATCTATACTATTATTTATGAATTAATTTTGCTGATTTGTCACATTCTCCATGGTTTTAGCTAATTTTGCTTATTTGTCATATTTTTATTAGTTTTTAGATTAAATCATCAATTTTTTAATTTAGATAATATAAATATTTCAAACTTTATAATTAATTTATTAATTTAATAATATAAATATCTGAAGATTTCTAACCGTAATAAAGATTATAATTATTTTAACTTTCACAAGATTTTCATTAGTTTTTAGCTTAAATAATTAATTTATGATTTTGTCACATTCTCCATGGTTTTAGTTAATTTTGCTTATTTGTCATATTCTTATTAGTTTTTAGATTAAATCATCAATTTTTTTAATTTAGATAATATAAATATTTCGAACTTTATAATTAATTTATTAATTTAAATAATATAAATATCTAGAAATTTCTAATTGTAATTATAATTATTTTAACTTTCACAAGATTTTTATAAGTTTTTATCTTAAATAATTAATTCTATACTATTATTTATGAAGTGATTTTGCTGATTTGTCACATTCTCCATGGTTTTAGCTAATTTTGCTTATTTGTCATATTCTTATTAGTTTTTAGATTTAATCATCAATTTTTTTTTAATTTAGATAATATAAATATTTCAAACTTTCTAATTAATTTATTAATTTAAATAATATAAATATCTGAAGATTTCTAACTGTAATAAAGATTATAATTATTTTAACTTTCACAAAATTTTCATTAGTTTTTAGCTTAAATAATTAATTTATGATTTTGTCACATTCTCCATAGTTTCATTTTTTCTAATTCATTCCAAATTGTCTCGATTATATTTTTTGATATATGTATTTATGTACTTTTGATATTTGCCTTTTTAGTTGGAGTTCTATGTTTTTCTTCTTTCTCTGAAAGACTATGAACAAATCGGTTTTGTTACATGGAGTTTGGAATTAAAAATTACTTTGGAAGTTATCTCATGTGTATGTTTTATTAATGTTTAATCTATAAGAAAAACATGCTTTGATATTAAGTTTAGAGAGTTGCATATGTAATCATGTTATGAACATGTGTTTAATGGTTTAATTTCTAAAATGGCTAAATTATATATATTTTTAACAAAAAATTAGATTTATCATTATATAATTAACCATAAATTAACTTTAATAATAAAACTGTCATTATCTGTTTTTTTTCTTTTATTAAAAGTAAACTTATGAAATATTAAGATAAGTCGATGTATATCTTTATCAAGTAAACCAATGAAATATTGTCATTATCTCAGTTTGTTTAAAAAAAAAAAGATTTTCTTCTTAATTATTATTGAAATTTAGTTTTTATTTACTTTTTATTTATTTTGTTCTCATTTTGTGTGTTTTAATATTTTATTTGGTAATTTAATACATGTTTCTGGTTCATAAATACAAAGTAGATTAAAAGAGACCAGAATTTCACATTCTCACTTTACTCTATTGTGTGAAATATTTTTGATATGTAATTATGCTCTTATGAATCTCATTGTTTTATAGCATTCATTTTTGTTAAGAAGACTAGACCGAAATAAAAATCAAGAAAACCAAAACAATTAAGAATACATATATTAGTAACTATTAGTAAAATGATTATGTTCGCATGTGCGAGTAAAATACCTACTTTTCTTAAAATAAGTACTTTGTGAAATATGTTATATTTTAAACTATATTATATAAAATAGGTCAATTGCTTTTTTTTTTTGTCATCAGGTCAATTGCTTTATTATTTTAAAATTACATACATTTTTGGGGATTTATATTAATAAATTGTACTAAACCCACCTAATCATAGAAATAATCTAAATCGGTAATTATTATATAATAGTAACAAGCATGGGCTAAAATAATTAATAAAAATCGTGTAAGTTCAATTTGATAAGCAAACAATTTTTTTTCCACGAAAATAATTAGTTCCTTATAAATAGATATGTGAAATATTGTTTTAAATGTAATTTTCATTTATGATTAAATTGACATGTCTCCTACTTATTTGATAGTATATAGAAAAAATAATATTCTATAAGTAAGACAAGTGCAGATTTTTTTATTTTAAATATTGATATTGTATTAATTAATGTATTTGTATAAATATAGGAACTGCAGTTGATTAAAAGGTCAGCGGGATAAACTTGTAATATTAAAAACAAGATGAGAGTTAATTTAATAGATTAGATTGTCCTCAGAAATAGATATTTAAAATCGTTTTAAAAAGAAAAAAAAATTAAAATTACATATATAACTAATACTGATAATTTATAAACTTCAAAAGTAATTAATTTATTGAATAAGATGTGAGGAATGTCCTTACGTAAAAGTAAAACCATAACTGTTGAGATGGGTATTTAAAGTTATAAAAATATTAGTTATATAAAATAATAAATTTATAATCAAACTTTGGTTTACTTTTAAAATGTAAAATAGCTGAAAATATATTAATTTGAAACATATAAATATCGCTTCGGTTAATTTAAATAAAGCAACCAACATTTGCCTTAAAAAAAGTAATGATTTCATACGGAAAATAGCATATCTTTTGGTGTTAAGTTGTTGTACATGAAATTCAAATATAGAACGTGGTAAGACCAATGTAATAATCATATGTTATCTTCAATTTTGTTTTTTAATGTTACCTTCAATTAAATAGGTAACGAAATGAAGAAGGCGAGAGATTTTGGGGAGGCCTCTCCTTAATATTCTGCGTGTTAGATGCGCTACGCTGTCTTAAATTATTTTGTTTATTTATTTATTAATCTACTATTGATTTTTCCCCTTCTGGCTGCTCTTTCTTTTCCTCTCACAGGATTTTGATTGAATCTCAAACGCAGCAAGGAGGGAGAGAGAGGGAGAGAGATCATAAGCTCAATCTCTCTCTACATCGGCGTTGCTTCTTCGTCCTCCTCCTCTTCTCTCTTCTCTGTCATCCGATTTCATCTCGAGTGTACATTTCGGAAGGTGCTTTATATTCGAGTTTCATTAGATCTATGTTATTCTTCTCTAGGAGATAGATTTGTGTGGAAGTTACGCTGCATTTTGAATGTCAATATAACCTAATTGATTGATTTCAGTTGCGTTGAATCTGGACGAAGAAAGCAATCGATCCTGTTCATATCTATTTAACTGGATTGATTTGTGTCCCCTTCCTCCATTATAATATCATTTGATTTGATGCATGTTTGCTTGGATTACGGATTGTGATTATTATTGAATTCATCTATCTTCAATTATGAGTCTAATAAGTGCCAAGTTCTGCTGAAGAAAGATTTCATTGTGATATTATTCATCTTCTATGGCATTGTGATATATATATGTCTTTTGTTTGAAACAGTTGACAGCAAAGGTGATCATATAAGTTCTTCGTAGAGGGCGTTTAACTCGTACGAATATGAAGAAAGTCTTCGGTCAAACTGTCAGAGACCTGTGAGTATTTTATAATGATTTTTTTTTATTTTATTGACGATGCTTGATTGATCTCATATGTTGTGTTTATTTATCGTAGCAAGAGAGAGGTTAACAAGAAAGTGCTCAAAGTGCCTGGAATAGAACAAAAGGTAAAAAGGAGATACCTCTCTGCTTCTTCTCTTCTTTGAAACTTCTGCTGAAACTGAGATTTAGGTGCTGTTTTCTGATTTCTTTTGGTTGAGTTTAGCTAAAAGGCTCAAGAAAATTAAATTGAGAAGCTTAACTTGGTAGCACTCCTTGTCTGGCTAATTTGGTTACCAATTTGTCTGACCTCTCTGTCAGGTTCTAGATGCTACTAGCAATGAGCCTTGGGGTCCTCATGGATCTCTTCTTGCTGATATTGCGCAAGCTTCAAGAAATCAGTAACTACTACCTCCTTCCTACTCCTCTTTTTTTTTTTTTTTTTTTTCTGTAATGATGATATTTCACAGGAATAACACAAATGTTTACTTCTCTTGCAGCCATGAATACCAGCTCATCATGGGGGTCTTATGGAAACGACTCAGCGACACTGGAAAGAACTGGCGGCATGTCTATAAGGTAAAGAATAATAAATCTCTTCTTGTCTTATTTCAGTGAATGAAACGATTTCCTGTTGGTGTTCCTCTTCAGGCTTTGACTGTTTTGGACTACATGGTCGGCCATGGGTCAGAACGTGTTATAGACGAGATTAGAGAGCGTGCATATCAAATTTCGGTAATGACCACACTCAGTACATTATATTAGCATCAAAATAATCCTTTCTTGTTGACTATCTTACATTATGTCCATTTTCCATGTGGCAGACATTGTCTGATTTCCAGTATATTGATTCCGGTGGTAGAGACCAAGGAAGCAATGTCAGGAAGAAATCACAGAGTCTAGTGGCGTTGGTTAATGACAAAGAAAGAATAGCTGAGGTCAGAGAGAAGGCTTCAGCTAACAGAGATAAGTAAGTTTGCTTGTAATTGTATCTTTTTTTTTTCTTTAATTGCTGTAGTTTCCTCTCTATTTTAGCCTCGCTGGACACTTGTTTGATTTCTGGTTGCTAGTGGCCTCACAAGTCACAGCTGTTATAATGCATCCTAGTAGTCTATAAAATTTGTAGTTTAAAAGTATGCTTCAGGAGCTGAACATAACAACCTTAAATTACTTTCACAACAGGTATCGCAGCTCAGAACCAGGTGGAATGTATAAGCCTTCTGGAGGATATGGGGACAAATATGATTACGGATCCCGGGATGAAGAGCGAAGTAGTTATGGAAGAGAAAGGGAATATGGTTATAGGGATGATGATAGAAATAGCCGTGATGGAGATCGTCACTCCAGGGACTCTGAAGACCGGTATGGGAGAGATGGTAACAGGGAAGATGATTACAGAGGAAGGAGCAGAAGTGTTGATAACTACCAAAATGGGTCACGAGGTAGAAGTTCAGAAAGGGAACGGACGTTTGAGGATGATGGCCATTCATCAAGGTATGTTGATCTGAAGTTTCAGCTTGCCTTTGGACTTGATCTAAAAAGACGAAAAAAATTGAGATTAAATATATACACTGGACAAAATATTTGATTTTGATTAGTAGCTTGATGTCAAAAAGCATGTCTCGAGCCTCTTCTTAGCCTAGTTCCACTTGTACAATGAAACATTCATCTTTATCGTGTAGGGGTAGTGGTGCTCGAGCTGATGACACTTCTCAGGATGGAAGGTAACTAAGTTTAGGCCTTTTTCTTATTGTATTAAGTCTGTGGACTTATGTCAACTAATAGGTCATAACTTCTTCTTTGGGGATTATATGACAGAGGGCAGCTCCAGAGGAAGTTTTCTGAACAAAATATTGGTGCTCCACCTAGTTATGAAGAAGCTGTCAGTGACTCAAGGAGCCCGGTATATAGTGAAAGGTGATAATTCTCTGCTGTGCAGAATTAGAGCTACCTTGGTTTTATTGGTTCTGATGAATCTTTTTATGCCAGGGATGGTGGGGAGACCCCACAAGCTGCTGCTTCAGGAGCTGGTTCTCCCCCTGCCCCACAAACTGTTGTTCCAGGAGATTCTTCTCCCCCTCCCCCACAAGTAGCTTCTCCTCCTGCTGGAAACAACACAGACAATAAATCTACTGGTTTTGTCAATGAATCTTCTTCTCAGAAATTTGAGGCTTTTGATGAGTTTGATCCACGCGGTGCGTTTTCAGGTACAGAGTTCTCGAAGTTTGTGATTCTGTAGTTCGTAGTTTGTAACATCTTTGGAATTTTCCTTAGTTTTTCTTTGCTTTTCAAACTCCTCTGCTCCATAGAGATAAAATTTCATTGTTAGTTTGGTTTTTATATTGTTATCCATAAACCACTCTGCTCGTTCTGACTGTGAGCTTTGTGCTTCGTTTCTCCCAGCTGGCCCTCCAGCATATGCATCTGCGGACGGTGTTTCAGCTCCTCCAACAGTGGCTTCTACATCTGCTCCTCCCACCACAAACAGTGTTGAGATGGACTTGCTTGACTCCCTTGCAGACGTATTTTCATCAAATGCTTTGGCCGTAGTACCGACCGAGTCTACCTCTGTTGAAACCAATGGACAAGCAAATGCTCCATCGTTTTCTGCAATCTCAGCCATCAACTCAGGTATTGACTGAGGGCTTAACCACTTGAACTCGGGGATGGCCTTCTTTTTCTTTGAAACATTTTGATTATTACTGACTAAAATCATTCCCCACTATACAGCCATTTGATGACCCATTTGGTGAATCTCCTTTCAAAGCCTTCACTTCTACGGACGACTCAAACCCGCAGCAAAGCTTTGGTACTTCTTTCCAGCCAACACCACCAGCCTTCACCTCGGAGGTCTCACATCCTGATACAGCTCATAACTTTGGCTTTGGGGATTCAATTTCCGCTGTTGCTAATCCTGAACCTGGTGTTGAGAATGTGCAACCACCATCAAACTCACCAGGTTTTCCTCAAGAGCAGTTTGACACATCTGAGAATGATTTTGATATTCTTGCTGGCATTCTCCCACCATCTGGTCCTCAAGTTTCAGTCCCTCAACAATCAAGTGCTTCAATACCAACGTCTGAGTTTCCTCCCAGTGGAAACAACATGTACGAGGGATATCACCCTCAGCCAGTATCTACAGGTCCAAACATGTCTGGACAAACTCCATTTGGACAAACTGGACAACCATATAACATGGTTCCTCCCTCGCAAAATATGACGGGAGCCACACCGTTTTACAATGAAGGCTTCATGCACCAGCCTGGCTCAGCCGGTTACAATCCTGGAGTTGCTGCCACTTCATCGAGCTCACAGACCCCTTACTCTACCCCCGGTGGGCCAGCTGGTCAGTTCATGGCACACCAGGGTCATGGAATGCCGCCTTCTCATGCTCCACAAAGAACTCAATCCGGGCCTGTTACTCTGCAAGGGAACAACAATTTCATGGGAGACATGTTTACACAAGCATGGACCAACAAGCTCAGTGGCATCATCGCCATCCCATTCAGATCTAACACCTATAACAGGAGCCATTGAGATCGTTCCTCCGCCTCAGAAAAAGTTCGAGCCAAAATCATCAGTCTGGGCAGACACATTGAGCAGGGGGCTTGTTCAACTTCAACATATCTGGACGTAAGATAGAATTCACAACATGTAAAATGAAAGGAAAAAGAAACCCGGTTTTAAGCAATATTTTCTAACATCCTTTTCTATTTATGTGCAGCTAAAACAAATCCATTGTCAGACATAGGAGTTGACTTTGATGCGATCAACAGGAGAGAGAAACGGTTTGAGAAACCGACAAACGCACCACCAGCAACATCGACTATCAACATGGGTAAAGCAATGGGATCAGGCACTGGCTTAGGGCGTGCCGGTGCAACTGCTATGAGACCTCCTCCAAATCCAATGGTAGGCTCTGGCATGCCCATGGGTGCTGGTGGATATGGGGGTATGAACCAAAACCAACACATGGGTATGGGAATGGGACCAGGCATGAACCCAAACCAACCAATGGGTATGGGAATGGGACCAGGCATGAACCAAAACCAACCTATGGGTATGGGAATGGGACCAGGCATGAACCAAAACCAACCTATGGGTATGGGAATGGGACCAGGCATGAACATGGGAGGAGGATATGGCCAAGGTTATCCGATGCAACCACAAAACCAAGGAATGGTCCCTGGTCCGAACTATGCCAGGCAACAACAACAAGCTATAATCCAATGATGGGTCAAGGCGGTTTTAACCCTCAACAATCCTACTGGTGGTGGATACAGGTAAGATCAAGCTCGAAACCATCACATGACAAGACTCACCACTTGTAAAATCAAGAACAGAACACTCTGGTTCCATACCTCTCTGTGCTTCTTTGCATTTTTACCTGGGACATGTAATATCAGGCGATAAAATTAGTGGGATTGGTCAGCCGCTTCACGGAAGTACTCAGGTTACATTAATCATGCCAGCATCAGGATTTCTACACTCTTCTTTACCTTTGTTATATCGGGTATAAATTGATATATATTACACAGATTCTATTTTTGAGGATTTCACGTATTGAATGTGTAAACATTTTTCATACACGGAACAAATAAGATATGTTCTCTCTTTTTTTTTTACATGTTTCTTGACTCTATTTACTTTGTTATCATTCCAAAAAGACTTGGATTCTATCGCCAGCAGTGTCTTTAAAGTCTAGCAGAAGTTTCCCTCCGACTTCATCTGCTGCGTCGTCCATTAATTGCTTCAGGTTCACGCCGCCTAAAGCTACAAAAAAAACCCCCAGGCCCGTCAGTAACTGATACTGCACAAGCAGAAGAACGAATAAGACTCTGTTTACCTGGAACAATGTTGGTGACACCTTCCAAGAATCCAGCCTGCACCAACAATAAGGACACGATTTGCTTACAATCAATCAGTTCAGACAGAACATACATTCGCAAAAAGTAACAAGACGTACCGGGATTCTGACGTCGAGTTTCTCAATCCCATCACGTCCAATGATCTTGATCCTCAGAGACCTTGACCAGATTCTTGAAAAGGGGTTTCTTGATTCATTAGAAACCACCTCAGGTATCATGACTTCAACAACCTGATCCACTCTCTGTTCTGACTCATCTTGCGCCCACTCGTTGGCTACCATATACGCTACTACTGCTGGATCCTTCTAAATGGTTTTAATAAAACGATATAGTTACCCTTGACTGATTTTTTCCACAAATATGATAGATAACCCTTCCATGTTTCTCACCTCTGTCTGAATGAGGAGGACGTAGCATACCGCTTCTCTTCCTCACGGTATGTGTCATAGCCAAGAATCGCTTCAATTTCTTCTAAAGACGGCATGCTTCCAGGTGGAGGAATCCTACCACCCTTAATCGCCAATAGAGCGTCCTACAATACTTCTACATGCTATAAGTCTCTTGGCCAAGGACCACATTACTTGACAAATTCAAATACTGTCACTCACTTCACCTGCATTGCTCGAATTGATACCCCAATCAAGGAAAGTGGATATGCAACTAGCTTATATCCAATCTCTTCTACCTCAAGCGGGTTTAGCATCGGAATATTCCCACCACTTTCAAGCATATTAGCCTACATAAACAGCACAAAAATATGTAACTTCATATCAAGATTAGAGAGTAATCCACGGCGCAAAAGTGAAGTTACCAGTTTAGGAACTAGTGGATAGACATTGCAGAACGATTTCATCTCTTCTCTAGATAAAAGGGAACCAACGGAGAGAACATCTACCCCAGCATCTGTAAAAGCTCTCGCCCTACTAAACGATTCCTCCAGAGACACCACTTGTCTAGAATCAGTTTGCGCTACAATGACAATGTCTGAACCACACTCCTCTCCGCGCATCAACCGCAGGCTTTAACACGCATCACTGCCTCCTCTCTAGAAACCACTCTTCTCTCGCCGCCGCCACTACAAGAAACCTGATCGTTGATGATGATCCCAGCAAAGCCAGCTCTGATATACCCCTTGACTGTTCTCTTAACATTCATGGCGTTACCAAACCCGTTGCCACCGTCTCCAATCACCGGAATGGATACAGACTGAGTGATCTGTTGACCTTGGTCAACCATTTCTCCGTAAGAAATGAGTCCTTTATCCGGTAAACCAACCCGAGCCGCCGAAATTGAGAACCCTAACTTGCATAGAAAGATGAATCAGCAATACATAAAAGCAAACATCTTTCTTAGAGTTTTAACCTAAAGAAGAACTGTAAAGTCTTCAACTTTAAGATGGACGAGACAATAACCAAGTGGTGAAATTGAGAACCCTAACTTGCGTAGAAAGTAATCAGCAAAAGTAACATATATACACATAAAGATCAAAAAAGCAAACATCTTTCTTAAATTTTAAGCTAAAGAGAAACTGTAAAGTCTTCAACCTTAAGATCAAGAGGAGTTGGTTTAGTAGATTTATCAATTACCAGTGGTGATACAGTAAGGAAACCCAGTTCGCTCGACGAGTTTGGCACTAAGAGCATCGAAGCAGCAAGGACCTTGAAGGACACCAGGGGACTGCATAATCTCTCTTAGCTTTCTTCGCCGGAGAAGATGGGTTTGAGTTTCCAGAGGAGTCGGAAGCTGCTGCGGTGGCGTTAATGGCGCCATGGAATCGTCTCGAGACAGAGATTGGTTTTGTGTATAGATGTCTGATGGAGGGTGTGAAGTCTGGAGGGAAGAAGAGGATGGGTTTAGATTGCTGGTGGAGAATTCGAGGAGGGGAAGAGGCGTAAAAGTTTAGTGACGCCATTGAAAAGGATTCACTTTGATTCGGAACAAAATTGATTGAAGAAGAAGGAAGAGTTGTTGGACAACAAACCGAACCGAGATTGGATAAACTGAAAGAGAAAGTTTTCCACTCACTCCGGTTTACGCGCGTCAAAGGCTTAGCTAGGCCTGGGCGGGTCCGTTCGGTATCGGTCCGGGTGGGTGATTCAGATTTTCGGATTTTCGGGATTGTGCCATTCGGTATTTACTAATTATCGGATCAGATTCGGTTCGGTTTCTTTCGGGTTCGGTTCGGATCAGATGTAACCAATGTTTAAATTCGTTCAAAAATAATTTTTTAAAACCTCAAAAAGTGACAAATTTTTATTTCAAAATATATAAATTGTTTACAAATCTAATTAAATATTAGTTAAACTAACTAAATTAGCTAAAATAATTCAAAATAACAAATAAAACAAAATACAAAAGTATTTTGAATAGTCAAAAATATCTAAATCACCTTAAAATATATCAAAACATTAACATATTTAACTAATTTCGGATATTTTCGGATCCTAGTTCGAATTTCGGATCAGTTCGGGTTATAACCAAACACCAAAGTACTAAGCTTATAAGTCCCGTTTGGATATTTTTGTATAACAGTTCGGATTCGGTTTCTGTTTTTCCGGTTCAGATTTAGGTAGGTACTTCGGGTTAAGGTAAAAACGCCCAGGCCTAGGTTTAGCTTAGTTTAGCTCTGTACTGAAGCAAGGTTATTGAACCGAAATCCAAACCGAAAAAAACCTGAATCTTGATCCATAAATATACCTAAACAGATTTTGTAGGATGGAATATTCAAAATATCAAAAATTCCTAAAAATACATGAACGACTAGAAAGGATATGCCCAAAAATACGAAGTCTAACTGGTGACCAAATAAATAAATAAAACCACTACATTTTTTTAGTATACCTACAAAAGTTTACAATTTATATAGAATAATTGTTCATTAGGGTTAGATAATGGGGTCCCATTCAAATTTTGGTTCGCATTCATTTGGTTTTAGATTTTCGGGTTCATGAATTTTAACTCCACATTTGGACATTCTAAAAGTTCAGATTAGATTCGGTTTTAGATTTAATCAATATATTTATAATTAACTAAACTTAATATATTTATAATAATTTTGATAAAGTTATTTAGGTGGATTCTTTAAACCATATTGTTTTTTTTAGAAAAAAATTTAGGAGACTCGTCTATCAACCATACAAAACATTTTTTAAACTACGTAACAACATTAAATATAGCATGACAAATCAAAGTCTTGTATGAACGAAAATCATATATAATAAAACGTAAACAAATTAATTAAAAACTACACTCTATAAACCTAAGAAACTCTATTTAAACTTTTTGAAAAACATTGTTTAAACTTGAGAAGTAAACTTATTCATAATTGAATTTCAAATGTAATTGTCAAAATATAAGAATTATAATATTAACAAAATACCAATATATATATACATATATATATATATACACATATATATATATATATACACATATATATATATACATATATATATATATATATATATTAATCTAGGTATTTGAGTTAATTATTTATGTAGTAGATAATTATTTAGATATTCAATAATATCTTAGTGTGTATAGCACGCAATGTTATAACACAATCGTTTTTTGTCGTTTATATGGATACTGAACTACAGGTCATGATGATTACAAAAAAAAAACGATAATATCTTGGTATATTTTAGATACATATTAGGAATTAAGATCGTATTTGGTACAAGTTTTTTTTTAGGATTTTGAACTTTTCAGATTTATATCTATTTAGATTTGGATTCCGTTCAGATAAAATTTATAACCAAAATACCATAAAATAAAATGCATTCGATATTCATGGCGGATTCTGATCGCTTCAGATTCAATTTTGTCGGATCAGATTCGGTTTATTTGTTCGACCCTGTTCATTTCCATTTATTTTTATTTTTATTGCAAAGTTTCTTGTTAAATTTGATAAAGAAAAAACATTCCTTATCATTTCTACAAGTTTATTCATGTTTATTTTTTCTATTTATTTATTCTTTACCATTCCTAAAATTTTATTCATATTTGTTCTTTTTCTATTTATTCATAATATTTCTGCAAAGATTATTAATTAGACCACTCAAACAAAATTTAAACAAATATGAAATATCAGAACAGAAACTGAATATTAAAATCTGAAAATATTAATTTTTTGTTTGTTTTAGTAGAATAGATAAAAATATATGAAATTTAAACAAGTTAGATATAAGTTGAGATCCAAAATATATTTTCTATAGAATTGCATTTTTTTGTGTGCTACAGTTGCAAAATATATTCGAAAAGTATATTTAACAAGACCGATTCTAACATACATAAAATTCAAATGTAGCATAGTAAACTGAACCCAAAAGTCCAACCTTATTTTTTATCCAAACCTGAACCAGTAAGATCACTGCCTAGACCGAACCAAGCTAAAGCATGTCACGTGAGTGTGTTTAGGGTTCGCGGGGGCGCGTGACCATCTCCTTCTTCTTCTTCCTCAACACATTCATCTCTTCTTACATCGGGCCCGACTTCAGACACACCCAAAAAACAAAAAAAAAAAACCTTTTTTCGCTATCTTTTTCCCCTTTCATCCGATTTAAACTTACACTTCAGTAACTCTCCCTGCATCAGCTTCACATGTGAAGAGCTTCGTTGTCATCTTCTCCGATTACAATTAGGGTTGAGAAAATCAGTAAACATGTCTGCTTGAAATCGAAAAAAAAAATGAGATCCTTTCCACTACATTGACACAATGGGCAACTGCAACACTAGAGACGAAGCTTCCGTCTTAACTCCCAAAGCTCAAGCTCAAGCTCAAGCTCAAGGTCTCCTTCTCTCGATCTCTATCTCTACTTCACTATATCGATTCTTATCTATCTTTAAACCTCTGCAGCTCAACAACTACAAAGGAAGCACTCACGCTCCGTCTCAGATCTGAGCGATCCATCATCAACCCCCTCCTCTCGCACTCCTCCTTCCGTCATCCCCTTCACTCTCTTCGAGCTCGAGACCATCACCAAGAGCTTCCGCCCCGACTACATCCTCGGCGAAGGCGGCTTCGGCACCGTCTACAAAGGCTACATTGATGACAATCTCCGCCTTGGTCTCAAGTCTCTCCCCGTCGCCGTCAAGGTTCCTCAACAAAGGAAGGTCTCCAGGGACATCGTGAGTGGCTTACTGAGGTCAACTTCCTGGGACAGCTCCGTCATTACAACCTCGTTAAGCTTATTGGTTACTGCTGTGAGGATGATCATCGTTTGCTTGTTTATGAGTTCATGCTTAGAGGCAGCCTTGAGAATCACCTCTTTCGAAGTAATCACTCACCCTTCTCCGTTCGTTTTTTCTTGTTTAGTTTATAAGTAAGCAGACATGTGTTCTTATCAATGTCCTAAAAGTTGGTGTCTAGGTGGCAAAATCTGTCTTAAAAGAAAGGAATAGTCGGTTTAGGCAGCGACTAGGCTACGTCCCTAGGCACTAATCAGTTTCTTGAACATTGATTATTAGAGATGTGTTATACTGTTTTTGTTAAGTGTGATCATGGTTGTGTATAACTAACCAAGTCAGTAACTATGGCCTCTCTCTCTCTCTACAGAAACAACAGCTCCGTTATCTTGGTCTAGAAGGATGATGATTGCTCTTGGAGCTGCAAAGGGGCTTGCTTTCCTCCACAACGCCGAAAGACCGGTTATTTATCGTGATTTCAAGACTTCCAATATTACTGCTTGACTCGGTAACTAGTTCTTCTTTTTTCTTTCGTTGCTGCAAATTCCTTTTCCAGCATCTAAATGTGTGTATGCTTGTGCTGCTGAACCTGCAGGACTACACAGCCAAGCTTTCAGGATTTTGGCTTGGCTAAAGCTGGCCCTCAAGGTGATGAAACCCATGTGTCAACTCGAGTGATGGGTACTTACGGCTATGCTGCTCCAGAATATGTGATGACTGGTATAACATGCATAACCATAGCTAGATGTATCTGCCTTAAACTTAGTCTGTGATGGCAGCGATGCTCAACAGTTAATATAAGTCCTACCGTTTGAAAATATAGAGTAGTTGCTTAAGTTGTTAACTATATGTCATGTGGGAGCTTGCTTGCTATTGTTTACCGTATAGTATGTGATTTGTAAGATGGCGAACCATGCATCTAAAGACTCTCAAGCATTTACATAAATACACACTGACTTGATTTTGTTACTAATGAACAAAGGACACCTGACGGCGAGAAGTGATGTGTACAGCTTTGGAGTTGTTCTTCTGGAGATGTTGACGGGAAGAAAGTCAGTGGACAAGACAAGACCTAGAAAAGAGCAGAACCTGGTTGATTGGGCTCGGCCGAAGTTGAATGATAAAAGAAAACTGCTGCAGATAATCGACCCGAGGCTGGAGAACCAGTACTCAGTCAAGGCAGCTCAGAAGGCATGCAGCTTGGCGTACTATTGTCTTAGCCAGAACCCGAAAGCTAGGCCGTTGATGAGTGATGTGGTTGAGACTTTGGAGCCTTTGCAGTGCACAGGTGATTCCCTAAGTCCCTGGTGGAGCTGCGTTTGCAATGGGAGGGGTGCCTGATTATAGAATGCACAGGAGGTTTGCAAAGAATGTTGGGCCTGGTGCCTATTTGCAGGTCATCACCTAGCCAAAGTTGTTCTCCGAGTGGACCTGCAGCATGCAGAGTGCGGTGATCAGTGTGTGAAGTGTACATAAAATCTCGGTTCGCAGTGTCTCCTTTTGCTACTAAAAATAATGGTTTGCTTCATGTTGTTTTTGTTTGTTGCTGCTGCTGTTTGTTGCCACCACTTGATCTAATCTAGAATCTTGTATGATTATGATTGAGCGTGGTTCTTTGTTTGTATCCGCTCTTCTGATGTAGTGCTTGTATTAGTCTCTGACAATTTCTCTAATCACTCCAATGTGAATTTTTTGTGTGTGTAAGCTGTATTGGTTTTCCTAGTCTCAGCAAGATTGTACTTAAAAGCTTTCCTGATGTATAAGAGCATCATCAACGGGAATAGCCTAAAAAAGGGTGCTTAAAAGTTTTTTTTTTTTTTTTTTTTTGCTTTTTGTGTGATTTAAAAAAAAAAAAAAAAAAAAATTAAAAAGGACCAATTGCGGGCCACCGCGTGTCAGTGGGGCCCGCAAAAAACCCAAGCAAAGACGCTTAATCAAGCGCTGTTCTTCCTCTTTCTTCTTCTTTCTCTTTCTTCTTTTAATTAAAATATTAATAAGCCACCATTAAACCACGAGGGTTAATGGTGCTCTAAGCTCTAGGTCAGAATCTACTTTTTGCAGGAAGGTTCAATTTAACTTGGTTTGTTCTAATCGATCTGATTCAGTTGTACCAAAGAAGGTCTCAGTCTTCATTATCCAATTTTACTGCTGGAAAATTACATTACATGGGGACAAATGTACTTTAACAGACGTTGTTCTTCAACGTTGATGCAATAACTAAGCTCTTGTCTTTTCTGGTTTGCTGATGACCACTAAAGCATTCTAGTTCTGCAAGATTGTACTTTAAAGCTTTCCTGATGTATCTAACATTTACTGTAATATATCTTTTAGCTTTGTATAAGAAAGAATACTACTCCACCGTGTATACTATACTTTTTAATTAATGTTTATTATTATAATAAAGAAACTAGATTTTGATCCGCGCTTTTGAAGCGCAGAATATTTTACGATGAAAAATTTCACTAATAATTTAACAAATATTTTGGTTATTTTTAAAGAGTGTGTATTTAAAATATTTTTGCATTTAAATCAGTATTTTTAAATTCAACCCGATTGTGATTATACCGGTTAATCCGGAGATTTGACAATTTTATGTTTTTAAAATATTCATATTAAAAATTATTAAAACCCGAGACTAACCGATTGAACTGATGGATGACCGATATGTAATCTAATTGGATTTAAATTGTAATAGTTTTATAATTTGTAATCTTATAATCGAAATTTTAAAGTTCACTATTTTGCAATTTATGAAATTATGACGTTTCTACAAAATTTTAAAGAGAAAATGATAAATATAAAATAACTAAGATTAATTATTGTATTATTTGGAAACATTGATAGTAGTATAAAAATATATTGTTTGGAAACATTGATAGTAGTATAAAAAAATAAGTATATTGTTTGGAAACATAGATAATAGTATAAAAAGGAACATTAGTGACTTAATGTATGTTTAACTAAGTATAAAGGTGTATTTAATTTAAAAACTTACAAAATAAATGTTAGGTCTAACAAAATGTTTCTGTTTTAATAAGATAGATCCATGTTGGTGACCATTAATGAAGACAAACAGTTGAAGATTCCATTTCAGAAAACGATGGGAGTCTTTGACTTCTTAACTATTTGTCTTCTCTAATCTTGAAACCTAATTGCAGAAGGATGAATCCATCACAACTACAGTTACCAAAGCACTGTTCTAAGCATGTATTCTTCTTCACTCTAGTCATTACTCTTCTCTCTCTATTACATCTTAACCACTATCAGAACCATCACCATCTCTTCTTCTCCTGAAGATCATCACCATCATCATCCACAGCTTCAAGAACCTTCCATGCCCACCATTCATCTCTTCAAGAACCTTCCATGCCCCATCACTCCTCTCCTCCAGAACCTTCAGAAAACCAACCACCACCATCATCATCATCATTGTCTTACTTTCCACTCTGTCCCAAGAACTTCACAAACTACTTGCCCTGCCACGATCCATCTACAGCACGACAGTACAGCATTGAAAGACACTACCGGAGAGAGAGGCACTGTCCTGAATCATCCCATGAGAAGCTCAGGTGTTTGGTCCCAAACCCCGTCTGGCTACAAAACGCCTTTTCCTTGGCCTGATAGTAGAAACTACGCTTGGTTCAAGAACGTTCCCTTCAAGAAGCTAGCTGAGTTTAAAAAGACTCAGAACTGGATTAAGCTTGAAGGAGACCGTTTTGTTTTCCCCGGAGGTGGGACTTCTTTTCCCGGTGGCGTGAAGGACTATGTTGATGTGATTATGAAGGTTTTGCCATTAGCTTCTGGGAGTATCAGGACTGTTCTTGATGTTGGATGTGGAGTGAGTTCACTTACATAAGTAGAAACCATAACTTGATTATTCTTGATATTTGTTTATGGTTTTAATCATGCGTCAGGTAGCGAGTTTTGGAGCCTTTTTGCTGAACCATAACATCTTGACAATGTCAATAGCACCTAGGGATATACATGAGGCTCAAGTTCAGTTTGCATTAGAACGTGGGACTCCCAGCTATGCTTCGGTGTTCTAAGCACTTACAAACTGCCTTACCCATCAAAATCTTTTGACATGGTCCATTGTTCTAGGTGCCTTGTCAATTGGACTGCCTATGGTAATGTTTTTCTAATAACTATACATCTTAACACTTCCTGATACTAAAAGAAATAGAGTATTTATCCAGACTGGGCTTTACTTGATGGAGGTTGATCGTGTTCTACGTCCTGGTGGATACTGGGTGCTTATCTGGACCACCTGTAACATCAACGGTTAAATCCTAAGAACCAGAAGAGAGACTTGCACAAGGAGATGGAGAAACTAAATGATGTTTTTAGAAGACTTTGTTGGGAGAAGATTGATGAAAGATACCCAGTTGTCATATGGAGAAAGCCTTCTAATCATTTGCAGTGTAGACATAAACTAAAGGCTCTTAAGTTTCCTGGTTCTCTGCTCTTCTGGTGACCCTGACGCTGCATGGTGACTTTGCTTCCTAATAACTTAAACTTTCTCCAGCATCTGCAGAAGCTTAAGCTTGACTCAGTTACATCTTTTTTTTTTTCTTAACCATAGGTACAGAGAGATGGAGCCATGCATCACTCCTCTTCCTGATGTCAACTACACACACAAAAGCCTCTTAGAAACTGGCCTGAGAGATTAAATCAGACGCCTCACCGGATCAGAACCGGAGCAATACATGGACTGACCATTTCGAGCTTCGAAGCTGACATTAAACTGTGGCAGAGAATAGTTGTGTACTATGACACTAAGTTAAGTTTCTCACCAGTGGAAAAATACAGAAACGTTATGGATATGAATGCTGGTTTAGGCGGTTTTGCTGCAGCATTGATCAAATATCCAATGTGGGTTATGAATGTAGTCCCGTTTGATCATTAAACCGAACACACTTGGTGTTGTGTTCGACCGTGGCCTCATTGGAACTTACATGAACTGGTAAAACACTCAAAAACTTGTCTGATATCATCTAATTGTGATCTCTAGTTATACAGTTGTTTTCGTTTTTTTTTGTAGGTGTGAAGCTTTCTCTACAGTATCCTAGAACCTATGATCTGATTCATGCCAATGGTTTGTTCAGCTTGTACATTGGACAAGTAAGATCTTTTTATGTAACTTGAGATTTTGATTTACATTAGTTTGTAATAAATGTGTAATGATCTATTATTGGTTGGTTCTTGTGATAGATGTGACATTGTTGATATACTCTTGGAGATGCAGAGGATTCTTAGACCAGAAGGAGCTGTTATAATTAGGGACAGTTTTGATGTACTTATCAAAGTGAAGGCTGTAACTAACCAAATGAGATGGAGTGGTACAATGTATTCAGAAGGATATAATAGTTTTGATCATGGAAGGATATTAATTGTAGATAACTCAGTTAAATAAAAACCTATTTTGGGTCATATTCATACTCTGATCTCGATCTCAAAGCTTGATCTCTAATACTAATGAAGAGTCGGATGAGTTGAACAAATTGACATGGGACTGATGCAAAGGTAGGTTTCTTTTGTTTGTACTTGGCATTCTCAATTACAATGAAACTGAAATCAAGGTCATTATTCATTCATAAGTTCATTCATAACCTTCTTTTGGCTTTCTACAAGTACGTACCTCGTGGTAGAGTACACAACAGTTTAAGAAGAATGGACCATAACATGTCTAGAATCTTCTAGTGAACTTTACTTACGATCGATCTTTTTCTGTTGCTATGTATAAGTTTATTTGTTTAGCTAGCATATCTATCTAGCACTATACATGTGTGTGTAGTGCAAGTTCCTTTCTATTGATTTTCTTGAGGCAACAATCTTGATCTTATATCAGTATCTACACAAGTATCTGTTCATTGTACAACTTTCATTGGATTCACAAGTCTGAAAATATGGTAAGACCGTATGTATTTTAGAAAGAGTATTTACCCTGAAGCAGTTTATATTCAGGATACTCCAAGGCAAGGCTGAGTGAAGACAAAGTGAAGCAATGTGTTGATCCAAAATTCAAAGGAGAGAATCCTCCTATAGCAGTTGCAAAAATATAGAAGTTAGAAACTCTTCATTCTATAATCAGTTTAGCATCTCTTGAAGCTAAAACTTGCGTTTGGATAAAAAACAACAGCTTGCAGCGGTTGCAGCATTGTGTGCGCAATGTGAAGCAGAATTTAGGCCAAACATGATGAGCATTGTAGTAAAAGCTCTTCAGCAGCTATTGAGCTCTTCAGGAACAGCTACTGCTCCTCACAGACAAGCTTGATTGCTTTCTTTGTGGTTCTTGCATATTGGATTCACATGGCTTCATAGGCTCTTTTGAAAGAGATGAAGACTAGGTTTGGATTTGAGTTCATGATTTGCTGATTCATAGAAGATCATTCAAATGTACACAAACTTATGACAAATCTTTTCTGAGTACATATGAATATATTACAATATCATAATCATACATTATTTAGTATCTTTCAAAGAGTCACTTCAAGACATAATACTAGGACAAAATGTTTCAATAACTTCTGTCAGTCTGATTGAAAATCATTAAGTTAAGTTGATTAGGACACATGTGTATGGAAATGGTTGCTTTAAATTATCACTATGGAGTTGAGAAAAAAAAAATGGCGTAGAAGCAGTTTAAACTACGAAGGAATCAAACCAAGAGCCTCAGCAGCGCTTCTCTGACTCTCTTCACTGCAACACATTCCAACAAACGTTCTCAGTAGAGACTGTCTCTCTTCCAGCTTCATGAGTTTCTCTAACCCTCTTGCTACCATTTCCATCTCAGCCTGATGGATCAGTACACAAGCGAGGAAGTTTAGTGAATACAATAAGAAAGTGACGCAGAGACCGAATGGTGAAAAACTTGAAAAGCAAAAACACATACAGAGTACTCCTCGGGTGGAAATATGCGATGAATGAGGACATATTTTCGATAGTTCTGCCACCTGATTCAGAAGGTTTGCCCTGTATTTCCAGAGCCTACAGTAACATGGAGTTTGCACATGACACAAAAGCATACTTTAGTGTTTGATACACTATCATATACTGTGATCATCAGTAGATACTAGAATAAGGAACAGAAAGCTACCCAAGCTTGTAGAAACCATGAACGTGTCCGTGCAGCAACAGCAGCAGAAACCATCCTAGCAGCATCTATCTTTGCAAGTCTAATGTTCTCAGCAAGCCCGGCGATGAACTCTCGGGCATCTTCACTACAAATCTCGACAGAAGAAGATTCCCAAGGAGCTCTACAAAGAGTTTGTTTTAAAAAAGTTCAGCACCACACCAAAAACAAAACCAACTCAATAACTTAAGGTCAATAGAGAGTCAGGACACCTGCTGCAAGCATTTAGGACAAAATCAACAGATGTTCTAGTAAAAGGAATCTCGAGTATTTGTTGGCTCAATAGAGACTTGTACTCCAGGCAATCCTACATACTCTACGCAGCTGTATATACAAGTAATCCTACTATAGTTAATTCAAGATAGTTACACACAATCAAGTGTTTATAAGAAAAAAAAAAAAAGAAAGGAAACATATACTCAACTTGAATGATATCATTCTCAGTGATGTCCTTCCCACTGGTTCTGTTATCCACGATTGCTGGAAACTAAAACTGATAAGTTCAATTTGTAAATGAAACCACAAACACATAAGCAATACTAATACCATTGCAAAAAAATCAAATCTTTCAGCTTTTAAAGCTTTCTACCTGAAACACAACAGACAAAAGAAGGTATTACTTTAAGCAAAAGCTTGTCGGGAAAAACCAAAGAAATGACTTTGAAAGAGTTTAAAGAAGCAACCTCGAACGACTTCTGTTGGCTTCTCTCTGATAATCTTCCTTGTCTACTACCTCCAAGCTCTGTCTAGGCAATGAAGCAGGCCACCATTTCGGCAAACTGTTCTGAGCTCTAAGCTTGACGGTTCTAGCAACAGAGTTACTTCGAGAAGCAGCTACGGAGCTTGAAGAAGAAGACGAACGAATGTTATCAACAGCTACAACCACTTCTTTACCACCAAGACTCCTATCTCTCCTAACTACCAACTTTGGTCCTCCCTTGTAAACCACCCTTGAAAGCTGTTCCTAACCGGACAAGAACCCTAACCGCAAAACCAAACACCTAATCCGAGCAAAGACCACGCCTCCAACGAACTGCATAGTTGATTTTCCTGCACGTGACGACGACGCGCTTGTTGTCGTCTAGCGAGACTAGAGTTTGCAGGTCGGAGACGGCGTCTCTCCCCGAATCGAGGAAGAGCTTGAAGCGGGAAGAGGCTAGGGAGGAGATACGGTGGACGTCTAGGGTTAAGCTTAGGCTTTGGTCTTCAGAGTAAGAGGAAGTGGAGATTGTAAGGAGGTTGCCGTCGCTGCTGTAAGTTGTTGAGTCATTGGAGTTTCGGTTACGGCGAGCAGGGGAGCGGCGGCGTTTTGGAGTGGAGAAGGATGAGAGAGGAGCTTTGTAGAGTTGAGGTTTGGTGGCGAAGAGTCGCGTGGTAGGATGGAGAAGAAGAGGAACACGAAGTGGTCATGTTCATTGTGTGATGTTGTTTCGCTTGTGGACAATAATGAATGGAGTTAGTTGAAGAGCTCCGGTTTGGTCGTACAAACTGGTTTGAACCGGTTCAGACGCTTTTTATTTAATTAAAAATATACTGTATATATTATAGAGCAAATAAAACAAAAAGGGATTACAAAGAGAGATCTGCAAAAAAATACATAACTGCTATAACGAGTTTTTTTTTTGTTTTGTTCTGTGTCTGAAATGCAAAAGAATACATGTTTATTGCATTGGAACAAGGTGGTATAAGGTAACGTCCCTTGGTCTCTAAATAATTTTGGCTTAAAAGAATTATGTGAAACAAAATCCTGCAATAAGAAGTTTAGATGCCATATTAAAACATTGGAGACTGCAGAGTATTAATCTTAAGATTGAGAAGAGGATGCTCTTACGGTGAGAGAGGTTTTTATCTGGGAAGAAGTGGCTCTCTATCATTCGATTCAACACGGTGAGTAGCCTGCTTATACAAAGAAGAAAGACAGCTTAAGTTAGAACATTACAAGAACTAGATTTCACATAAGATGAAAAAATGTATGTGCTGTGTGCTTTCACCTCTTCATTTGCTCCTGCTGCCATGTTGATGAATGAGTCTTTAGCCCTGGTGGAGATAAAAGAGCAAGAGAAAAAGTTAGGATGGTGCAAATGAATCTCACACGCTTTTCAATGACATGGTTATCATACAAAGAATACTGATCATCCATCAGTGAACAACAGACCTATGACCATCCTTTGCATTAACTATTTCTAGGTTTCCGTTTTGTTGCTCATCTTTCACTTTTGCAAGGGGTGAAAAGAACTGCATAGCATGAGTAAGAAAAGAAAAAAAACATTAGGGAACGAGGTTCCTCTCTTTTAAGCTAATTGATACAAGACGGAATGCGGTTTTGTATGGATTTACCTGATGCATTGAAATGAAAACTATAGAAATGCCCAGAAGAAAATTCATGGTTAATACATGTCCAAAGAGTGCTGCAGATGCTATGCCAGTAAATATTGTGGCAACCGTCGACTGAATATTTCTTCAATATTGTATCTGACAACATACACAATTAATGAAAGACAACTACGTAAATATCAATGAAAAAAAAACTCTTACTTTGAGGTATTTTTCATTCATGTATATATAGCAAAATTAAAAATTCTCCAAAGTGGTCTTTCTATACCTGCGTATTTGAAGAAAAAGGAGGATAGAATCCCTTGTGCTGCGTTGTTCATTATCAGAAACACGGTAGCCCTAGAATGTCCTTGCAGGATGTCAAAACTGGCCGGACCTGTCGACAGTGGCAAAACCGTTTGCAATGTGTCTTAACATAATTTTGAAAAGCTTTTCTGGCATTTAATTCGCTTAAAAACATTTATCATATTCTACTCTGACTAGTTAGAAAAAAAAACCATACCTTTATATATAACAGTTCCTAGTATTCCAAGAAAGTTGAATATTGCACCATAACCATAAAGGAATAAGTTCTGCATCAGTAAATTAATGCTTTACAATCAGAAAACACAAACAAACTATGTATATAGCTTTAAGCCTTTACTCACAAGTTACAAGCAACGGTTGCCACAAGTCTTCTAATATTACTAGAAGCCTCTCACTTCTCTGATGCTATATGAAAAAAAAAACTATGTATGAGGATTAGCTAACCTGAAGATAAATGCTTGTCTCATACTGGCTCTTTAAATGCATACTCGTTGTAGACAGATGCCAAGGATGGGACAGTAACCTGCGAAGATAATGTGCTTAATAAGCCTCTAAAACGAACTACAACTTTTGTTTTTGCAGTACCAAGGTGAGCGATTGCAAGAATTTTAAAGAGTGTGTGCATAGTAGAATCACTTCCATACTACATTTCCAAGAAAAGTACATAGAAGTACGAGAAAGTGTAACTTACGAAGATAAAGGTACAGAAGTATGCACCCGTAGCAATTGGAACAGCAATAGTGGTAGCACCTTCAGGAAGAGAACGCAGCTGATTTACACTAATCCCTATCAGCAACAGAGCAAGTGCTTCCCACTACAACACAAAGTCAAAACAAACTCAATTCCGTTTAAGAGTAGGAGGAGACAAGGAAGGTCAAACAGAAATGTCCATAGTGATGTGTCTGATACAATTACATATACAAACAACCGAAAATGATTGAATCTGACCTGTATGATGGAAAACCGTCGCTTCATTATCATCTTCAGTAGTACAGCAATTACCAGAACCTTTAGATTGCTGAGCATCTTCACAGTAGCAGGATTGAAATATAGCTGTCACACCAGAAAAGTGAATTGCTTTGTGAAACTAAAAATTAAGATAGATAGAGAGTACCAAATAGTAGACAAGAAGGTTTGATAAATAAAAAGCAGAGCATGATGCATATTTTTTTTATTTCAAAGCAATTGTCCAGTGCAGCTTTAACAGCAAATACAAACATCTATCACCAGATAAGTAAACATATTGCAGAATTGGGGAACATATAGATGATAATATATCAAGGATCAACAAATTTGATAGACAGAGTAATATTCTACAGAGGCAACATAGGAAAGAGTCTCACAGAAACCAACTATGAATTATTTTACAACCATAGTTAGGTTCTCTGACATTCCAAAATTATGGTTCGGAAGTCGGAATAACAGAAAATCTTCCAAAGCAAAAATGTTTAGGCTCCTGACAACCCTATTAAAGAAGTAAAAATGAGACATAGCTATGGTCTCTGCTTTTACTCTTAGTGTTAGATGGAACCATTCCTAAGTTCTTATAGTGTCAAAGCACCAATAGACACCAGAAAGCTGGAAAAAAGGTTTACAGCAAAACTTATAACAGCTATGACAATGAAATTGCATTTCTGAATCTTAATTAGACCAAACGATCGACAAAGTTCAAAATAGAAGCACGTGTACCTGCATTGTGAATTTTAGATAGTTATTAATGGCATACAACCCTGCTGGAACAGCGAGAAGCACGTTGTTCCGAGCTGCCTGTGAAAAAAGTATAGTATTAGATAGATGTAGTGATCACATACTATATACATTTCAAATTATCATGCTTTGACAACCAGATGTATAATATACACAAAACTTATTAGACACTCAGAGCCCAAAGAAACTAACTTTAAATTTGAGACTATGCCATACCACAATCCTAGTACAAAAGTCTTTTACAGTATATCCCAGTCTCTTAACTGCCAGGAAGAGGTACCTGGACAAATGTGGAAAACGATAGTAGAGGCTTCTCCCCAACTTTTTGATGCCTGGCCTACAATAGTTCCACAAAAAAAAAGTCTGAGTATTAAAAGGGGGGTCACTTTCCTACCGAATAAGCAAAACACACGTGACAGTAACTGCCTCTATGCGCACAAATAAAACAAAATTAACGCCCACCTCCTCCCGTTACCAGTTAATCAATCAAACCAAGCCTACAATCTAGATGCATAATAGCAAAGGAATATGATTTTAACCCTCTTGGAAAAAACCTCAGCAATTGCTTTCATGTTCTAGTGCAGAAGAAACATCTACCAACTAGTTCTAAATCTAAGAAATATAAGTTACGCGCGAAGAGAAATGATGATTCGCAAGAAGTAAAGTCAAATCAGAAACGTACCTCGATCAGAAGCATGACAAACGCAAACATAACCTTGGCGATTTCCGTCAAGAAGTTGACGCTAATAGGACTAAAATTGAACTTTCCATCCACTTTAGACATGTACACTAACACAGGCTGTAAGAGGCATAATAAGAAGGAAAAAAAAAGAAATCTTTTAAACAATTTTAAACAGCAAATGACGAATCGAAACAAAGACAACAACCTACTACGACTGTACATGACTAACCACAGATGTATTGTAGTAGCAACATTAAAATTACCTGTAAACCAACAAGCATGCAGTCACCGACAACCAAAAAAACATTGAGAGCTCGTTGTTTAGATGAAACTCTAATTTTGCGGTTGTCATACGCTCTGGCTATAGCTTTGGCACTGGGAGAAACCAACCTTGAACGACACACGCTGCACTCAGCCATCCCGTTCTTCATCAGCCTATCTCCCCCCTCCCAAAGCTAAACAACACATAACAACAGCCAAGGAAGCATATTAATCATAAAAAGACAAAAAAAAAAGAAACTCCTTTTATAACGAAAAGTGTCAAAGAGTGGATTTTGCATACAACCCATATCCGTAAAACCCCACAAAAATAAAAATACAATGAGCATAAAAAAATAGATCTTTGGTAACAGAATCAAAAGTGTCCACATTGTGAAGAACAGATCGATCAAACTAACCTCAATTGAGTTATTAGATCAGCTCAATGACGCATTCCCAAAACCAAAACCTCCCTCCCCCACCTAAACCGCGTATAAGATGCAGAAGGAATCTCGATACGTTCCTCTCTTCGTCTGTGAGATCTCAATTGCAGAGATTCCAAAAGGATCTAGAGAACTGATGTGAATGCAGAGAGAGAGACGAGGAAGAGGACGATGAAGATGAGTCCGTCGGTTGATTCAAGTGCGCTCTTAATATCTCGCACGACCTTTGCCTTTGCTTTGATTTCACAACACCGTTTTATTGCGTTTCTTTGAATTAAATAAAATAAAATAAAATATTTTTTATTTTATTTTATGTTTCTTTCCTGCGGTGATACTTGGCGGTGAATGTGACAGACCAATGACATTTGAGTAAGAGTTGTAGTGAAGCTTTAGTTCGGTGGTGAGAGTTCCCGTAACTATTGGTCGTTTTTTTTTTACTTACGTCATTAACGTAAAAACCAACTTTAATTGATTTTTGTTGTTGTTGTTGTATTAGATACCTAATTATATGAGTTTTTAATCAACTAAGGACTAGAAGGTTAATACATCTTATCAATACTGTACTATTAAAAGAGAAAGAGTCTTAAAAAAATTACCTATAAAAGTTGTTTACACTCTTTCAATAGATTTAGTGTTGTTTGGGATTCGATTGGTAATGAATGTAGCTTCGAAATTATTGTTGTAAAAAAAAACATGTAGACTTTTTGCTGTGGCTTTAGATTTTATTGTTGTTGAACTTTATGGAAAGTACTAAAAAATTGATTTGGATATTTGGCTCTTCAGAGCACTTCTACAGCTGTTAGTTATTTCAAGAGCTGTGGTTTTAAAAAATAAATTAAAGTTTGATTGCTCTGATTTTGGTGCTTTATAAATAAATTGGACTGTGGAGAGCACTCACAGCCGCTACCAATCAGACCTAGGGGTGGGCGTTCGAGTATCCGTTCAGGTTCGGTTCGGATCTATTCGGGTTTCGGATTTTCGGGGTCAAAGATTTCAGCCCTATTCGGGTATTTCTAAATTTCAGTTCGGGTTCGGATCAGATCTTTGCGGGTTCGGGTTCAGATAACTCATTTAAATTATTTTTAGAATTTTAAAATTCATTATAATACTTTAAATTTTTTAAAATCTATAAAATAAATTATATATTACATATAAATTTGAAAAACATATGTCAAAATATCTAAGCTTAATATATAAATTGATTTTCTTTGAATATTTGGATAGAAAATCAATAAATATTTAAGTATTTCTGGTATTTTAAGTATACTTTAGCTATTTTAAACATATTTTTAAGTATTTTGGAAAACTTAAAAATATCTTATATATTTTGGATGTTTTTATTATACATTATATCTAAAAATAATTAATATATTTAGTTATCTAAATGTATTTCGGATACATTCGGGTACCCGAAATACTCGGTTCGGATCGGGTTCGGTTTCGATTTTTTAAATACCAAAATTTTGAACCCATTCGGATATTTAATCAATTTCGGTTCGGATTCGGTGCTACATTTGCGAATCGGGTTCGGTTTGGTTCTTAGGATTCAAATTTTTTGCCCAGCCCTAATCACACCTTTGGTAACTTATATATTTGTAACAATATGTTACTCAATAGCATATATTTACCGATATTTTCTCCTCTCTCTAACAATACGTGAGTATTGATTAACATTTGATACCGAAGGGAGAAAGAATCAAATTATAGAAACTCGGTCATCATGTGCATTTATATGCATACAACTGAACCGACTATATATACTATTTTTTTTTTGAAATATGCTATTTATTATTTATTGTTTATACTTCTTTATTAAAACGAACAACATACCTAACCAAAATTTTATATTTATATGTCATATATAATTTTTATTTTTAGATTTTAAGAAATTTAAAATATAAATGAATTTTATTTTATTTTTACAAAATTAAATGTGATATCCGAATCCAAACTCAAACCAGTAGATCCTAACCGGATCGAACCTGCAAAAAGCGGAACAAAATCGAACTAAACCAAACCGAACCGAAAAAATGGTATATCAATGTCCATCCCTAATCAAATGTAAAAAATTGGTTATTGATAACAAAATATGTATTTTTATTATATTTAAATACAACATAGTTTTAAAATTTACTCTGCGCAGGGCGCATATTATCATCTAGTATAAAACGAAAATCAACACCTACATGATTATGCAGATCGAAATCTAATTTATTTTATTAATCAAGAGCCTCATCATTGATTTTTTTTAATCAAGATCTGTTTTTGTTGTTGGAGTTCTCAATTAATTAAAACTAGATCATGACCCGCTCGACCGAGCGGGAGTCAATTTTTTTTATCTTTGTTTTTACTAAATAGTATACATAATCGCAATGTGTATTAATATAAAATTTTGATAAATAACAATGTGTACTAATGTGTTTAAATAAGCAATGTGTTTAATTACTAAATTTGATTTTTAAATTTTATGATAACGTAAAGTATTCTTTTCTATATTATTTAAAATATATAGTGCTATATATTTTGTATTTTCAACATTTATCATATAAAACTTACATTGGGATATTATTTATATGAAAATATGTGTAACATAATATATTTATATATTATATAAACATATGCACACCCGCACGGGTTTTATTTTTAAAATGTATTCTATATTATTTAGTTTTATGTAGTATCGAGTTTGTATATTCAATTTTGTGTTTAAAGAACAATATCAAAACTGTCTTTCGTATGTAAAAATAACATTTTGCAATCGCGAGTTGTGTCTTTTTATTGTAACACAAAATTTTATATAAAACTTATGTTTTTTTGTATATTACGAAATTTAATTTTTTAAATAATTATTACGGAATTTCAAAATGAATTTGATCTCTGAGGTCTAATATATTTTATGTGTAATGGTTCAAAGCATTTTTGATATATATTATATTTCAGTTTGGTTTGTTTTTAGTATTACTGTATAAATATAATACTATACAATATTACTATATTCTATACAATATATACAATATATGAAGCTATGTGTTATTTGTTTTAGAAAGTAGATTAGACCCAACATAGTTATAAGAATAGTCATATCTTTATGTATGTGTCTATGACTTATTTACCTAATGTTATCCGTACTAATAAAATTAATATGGCCAATGAAAGTATACTGATCAATTTAAAATGAATTGTATAGGGTAATTATAGAACGAGTAATATTTTTAGTATTCTTAGTATATATCTTATTTAAATCGACATGTAATAAATGTAAAAATCATATATGGAATATGGACAAAAAGAAGAACTGTATTTAAGAAAATACATCAATGCAAAGTTAGACTATGGTACGTATTATATATATAAAAGATGAGACATTTAATTTAAATATATGAGGTCCATCTTTAGAAATCCACCTAGAAGAAATTGTAGTGTTCCTGTTTTAATAAGATAGATTAATGGTATGTACGCCTTAGCGCGGATTTTTTGACATTAATGTTATTCATAATTGTATTTTTTTGTTGGTTTGTTATATAATTTGAAATTAGATTTTGATATGTGCGCTCGAACATATTTTTTTTTAAATATGTTGCTATTTGTTTTTCATGTTAATATTAGGTCTAGGCAAAAAAACTTGAATCCAATAAACCGTACCGATCTCTATCTGAAAAAGTAGTACCAAACCTGAACCGAAATTGATTAAATATCCGAATAATTCAAAATTTTGGTATTTAGAGAACCAAAACCAAATCTGATCCGAACTGAAGTATTTCAGGTACCCGAATGTAGCCGAAATAGATTTATAAATTTATATATAGTAATTATTTTTAGATTTAATGTATATAAAAACATCTAAAATTTATATGATACTTTTAAGTTGGTTTAAATACGTGGAAATATATAAAATAATCAAAAGTAAATATCTAAAATAGTTAAAGTATACTCAAAACACCAAAAATACTTAAAATATTTATTGATTATTTATCCAAATATTTAAATCAAACCAATTTATATGTTAAGTTTAGGTATTCAGACATATTTATTCAAATTTATATGTAATATATTATTTTGTTTATAGAATTTGAGAAATTTAAAGTATATCCTGAATTTTAAAAATTTTAAAATAATTTAGATGGGTTATCCGAACTCGAACGGAACCCGCAAATATCTGAATCGAACCCGAACCAAAATTTAGAAATATCCGTATATGGCTGAAATCTTTGACCCTAGAAACCGGAAACACAAACAGACCCAAACCGAACCCAAATGCCCACTCCTAGTCACTATTATACATCATATATGTGTCATCATATAATTAATCGTATTTTATATGTATCATCATATAATTAATAGTATTTTATACGTATCATCTATAAAATAATCACTTATATTATATTTTTAAAATAAAAACCATATTTTAAGTTGATATATGAAATTGAGCTTTGTATTGTATCTTTTTATATATATTAAAAAAATTAATAATGGTTATTGGAAAATATTTTAGTAAAAAATTTAATAATTGTTATTATTTTGATTTGAAATATGTATATAAAGTTTCAATTTTGTTTTTTGGTTATTTTAGACAAAAGATGTTTTTAGATAATTAGATTGACTCATTTTTTGTGTATTTTAAAGCTAACCCATAAAAGATAGTTTCACATGATATAATAGATTTCTAATTTTTCTTAATAACAATAAACTCGTTACTTCTTTTCTGATATCTATGTTTCCAAACAACATTATACTCTTTTTATACTACTATCCATGTTTCCTTACAATTTTTTTTAAACTTCTACCAATGTTTTCAAGCAAAACATTTTTTCAAACTGTTATCCATGTTTCCAAAGAAATCTCAAATGTACTTCAATTTTTGTACGTATTATCATATAAGTAATCATATAATTAATAGTATTTTATATGTACCATATAAAATATCACATATATTATATTTTTAAAACTTAATGTGAAATATAAAATCCATTATTTAAATTGGTATATGAAATTGGGTTTTTTTATTGTATTTTCTTATATATATTGAAAACAATTTTTTAATAATGGTTATTGGAAAATATTTTTGTAACAATCTATTTTTAATATATGTATATTTTTGAATAAATTTTTGGTTGAGATATTTAGAGCAACATTACTGGTTGAGATGTGACTTAGCGTATCTCATAGTTTAAATAATATTTTCTTGTTTCGTAAAGAGTGTCATTTAGACGCATTTCACATATATTAAGAAAATTATTAAAATACATTTATATTTTCATTAATTTCATATATTTAACCAATATTTTCTCCGTATCAATTTAAGTGGTGTTTAAGGATTTTTATTTTGTTTCATAATAAGTGATTTTTTACTATTTTAGATAAGATTTAATGTCATTTAAATTTTGTTTCCAATTACAAAATACTATAATTTTTTATTGGTTGAAGTTCTTTTATTTAATTTTATTTTTATGTAACCAAGATAAATTACATAAGACTTGTATTTTTTTAATCTCTGTGCAAAAACTTTAAAATCTACTTAAAACGATATAGAGGGAATATTATTTTAGATAAATAAATTTATATATAAGATCAATGCATTGTGCAACTAATACTGACCTAAAAGTAAATATAAATTGCATTGGAATCGTATAATGACATTTTTGTTTATCAAGAAAAAAATGTAAAAGTGATATATATTAAGAAACGGAAGGAGTAATAATTTTAATAAAGAAAAATTACATGATGAAAATTGTTATATTCACCCTCTCAGAATATAATGTGGCAAAATGGTATCTAATGGAAGTCAGAAAAGTTTGCAGCAGAGAACTTCTTCTCAGATATTTACGATGTCTCTTCGTTTTAATTCTTTTTTTTTGTTGTTTTTGTTTAATAACTAGATATTATGCTAGATACTACCGTTGGTCATGCCCTTAGAGCATCATTAGTGGGATTAACTCATGTAAAGCTCTAAAAAGTTATAAAAAAATAAAATTTTGACGTACAATTATTTTAGTACCATAAAATAATTAGACTAATAACTTTTGGACAAGTGTAGAAATGGTTTGTTTAAAAATAGTTAAAGTCTCTTTGGAAATAAATCTGCTCTATTATCTCTCTTATTTTTTCAATTATTTTCATTTTTAATCATGAGAGATTCCTCAAGAACTTACTAATGTGGATGTTTTTAGATGGGAAACAAGGTGCAATGTCTAGCTAATAGTCTCATACCACGAAACTTTGGTTCCGTTATATTTTCAGGCTCGAGAAGGTTTCTGATAGCCAACGATTCACATGTAAAGATATTATTATTCACATATCACTCAGCTCTGTAAAGATCTTACACCATCAAGTTGTGTTTCTGTTGACTATAGGCAATCTTCATGTTTTCATGTTAATTTCTTATTGTCTTACATTTTGAAGTTTATGTGAAATTGTATGACTAGAAATCATAGTAATTTGTGACTTTTGATTTATTACATAAATTAAAAATTTAATAAAAAAATTGTATTTTGAAAATAATTTTAGTTTTTCTCTTAAATCTTTTTGAAAAAAAACATTATTACTTGTATCAGTCAAATAATTTCAATTCTTGATCATCTATCTTATTAAAACAGAAACATTATGTTGGACCTAACATTTATTTTGTAAGTTTTTAAATTAAATACACCTTTATACTTTATAGTTAAACCTACATTAAATCACTAATGTTCATTTCTTTAAACTATCCATGTTTCCAAACAATATACTTATTTCTTTATACCACTATCAATGTTTCCAAACAATATATTTTATATACTACTATCAATGTTTCCAAACAATACAATAATTAATCTTAGTTATTTTATATCCATCATTTTCTCTTTAAAATTTTGTAGAAACGTCATAATTTCATAAATTACAAAATAATGAATTTTAAAGTTGGATTATAAGATTACAAATTATAAAACTATTACAATTTCAATCAAATTAGATTACATATTGGTCATCCATCAGTTCAATCGGTTAGTCTCGGGTTTTAGTGACTTTTTAATATGAATATTTTAAAAAACTAAATTGAATTGTTAGATCTCCGGATTAACCGGTATAATCACAATCGGGTTGAATTTAAAAATACTGATTTAAATGCAAAAATATTTTAAATACACTCTTTAAAAGTTAACAAAATATTTGTTAAGTTATTAGTGAAATTTTTAATCGTAAAATATTCCGCGCTTCCAAAGCGCGGGTCAAAATCTAGTATATTGTTAAAACACATGAAACAGGTTGATGTTATTTTCAAATAAATGCCAAAAACATTTTTATTAGATTATTTTATTTTGAACGCAAACTTATCGGTGACAACAACATTTATACGGTTCACACCGGTCAAATATATAATCCCACTTGTCACAAAACTTTGCACATCCGTATTTCCCATCATAATCACACGGTGCTGAGATATGGAAGCAAATTACAGTCGCCCAATTTATTCCATAACCTATTTATATAAATAATATTATTAAACCAACAAGTATATATATCAAAAAGGATAAAATTGTATCTACAATTAAAAATGTTGTATAAAAATAAATTTTACCTGGAGTATTAGCAGGGGTGACCGCTACAGTTGTTGTATGACAATCAACAAAAGATACGATGAGAAAAGCAGTAAAAACAAACATAACTAAAGTTTTCATGGTGATAACTTTAAATTTTCTTGTTTGTTGAATTTTTCTTTACTTTGTCTGATTATATATATATAATGACACACACTCATTAAAAAAGTAAATATTTAATTGGTCAAAGATATATAAGAGAATATAACATTTCCTTTCATATCTAATATAATAGATTTTTAGTCAAAACATAATCCAAGAATTTACTATAGAGCTGCACAAAAAGAGTATGATAATACACACTTACATACTAATTAATGTTAAGACTTGGACTAAAAAGAATTTACATACTAGTACATCCTCTAAAATAGAAGATTTGTAGTATGATAGAAATGGATTTAGTATAATATATTCTTTTAAATAACATTTATTAATTTTAGAATTAAACTAGAAAACAGAGGAATACTCTATTGATTCTATTGACTCTTGGTGGTATAGTGAAAAATAACAATTGACTCTATTGATTCTTGGTGGTAACACACTAGCGCTACAGTGTTTGCTTAAAAAAATTGTTATGATTTCTATACCGACTTTCCAGATCTTATATTGCATTTATTGTATGTTGTTGAGTCATAGACTATGAAATTTAATGTGAGATACTGTAGATTGGAGGTTAACATGAATGTTTACATACAAATCAGGTTTCAGACATCAAATTTAACATTTTTCTAATACAATTTTAGTTGGTTCAGTTGTTTCCTTGGTGTTGGTGAAGTGAAACTATAATATACTCATGTACTAGGTGATAATCTGCGTCCTGCGCGGAGTGATTGGATTTAAATATATTATAAATTTTAATCTATAGCTATTGAAAAAGTAAAAGAAAAAATGACATATTATAATATGGTATAGATTAGCAGAAATAACATTTGATATACAGATTAGTGCAAAAAAAAAACAATTTGGAATTGTATGTTTAGTGGAGTTTTCAATATAAAAAAAAAGTTTACTGGATTATCCAGCTAACGATAATTTTATTATGGTCGACAAACAGTAATTTTCTTATTATCGACGTTATATAGTTATATTTTATTAAAATTATATTGGTTCCAGAGTACATAAAAATTTTAAAAGAATGAAAATAAATTGAAGATATTAATATTAGGTTGGAAATAAAATATTATTGAACCTTAATATCCATTATGACTCAAAACACATATGAGCTTCTTTTGATTTATCTTTTATTAAAAACTAGGATCGGAGTAGCCCGGGTTTGTTGCTTAAATTTTACATTTTATTATATATTTTATAAGTTTATTTTTGTATATAAATATCATAACTATTATAAAAATATAAGTAGCTAGACAATTATAAAATTATTTTCAGTCATTTATTTTTTACTGTCTTACAAATTTCAAAAAAATAATATTCAAATTCGAATATTTTTTGTTGTTGGAAACTACATATAAGGTAAAATGAAAAAAAAAACTGATTAAATTTTATCTATGTGTTTGATTGGTTGGATTGTATAAATGTATCATTTCACTTATTTTTTTAAATGAATTTTGTTTTTACTTATTCTCTTGGTAATTTAATTGACCATCCTCTTTAAAAATACAATCCTTTAAAAAAAATTCTTAAAATACCGGTTTTAAAATTGTAATATTTTTCTACATTAAAATGCTTAAAATTACATCACTACAACCTAAAATCTACAAACTAAATTCTTAGAAAAAAATTTATACACTTACAATCCAACTAATCGGACTCATAATCAAAATATTGGTTTATCTTACTTATATAAGTTAATTTATAAGACCATAGATTTTATGACAAAAAATAAATAATAATAAGACCATAGATTTTATTTAATATTATGCAAATCCAATTTCCATTCTTTATTTTTACAATCTCTTCCTTCTTGTCTATATTAAACCATTTGTCTTAGCAGATTTCATTACTATTATCAGTAGAATAAAGAACTTGACGTATCAGAGAATACTGTTACATCTAAAATTCTATTGTAATTATCAGATTTATCCACCTAACCAATAGTATGTAAACGTTCAAGTGAAACACAACAACATCACAAAGCAACTTGATTTATTTAGCGGCTGAGAATCAGAACTTTATGAAGTTAAACAAATAGAATACAACCTGCTTAAAAAGTTGAAAACCGTTGCTGAAGGACAACGTAGACACAAAATTTATTTGATATGGAGGGACAAAGTTGAGCTTTATAACAATCTCTTCCGATATGTATCTACAAAAGTTTCACAATTAGAAAAAGACCATTTTCAAAATATGATCAACCACTCCCACTCACCTTAACTAAACTCCTCTCTTGAGACAACTATTGTAGATCAACTTTGTCTGCTAAATTAACAAAGAAAGTTCATATGCAAAGAACAATTTTAGTATTTCAAGAAAACCCAACTTAATAGTAGAAGTAGTTTTCGGAAAAAAGTAATTAACCGGCCCAAACCAAATTACAAATTAAATTAAATACTAGATTCTGACCCGCCCTTTGAAAGGGCGGGTATATTTTTTTGTTTTAAATATTTTTGAGAAGTTTAATTTTATATATGTGTTTTTCAATCATATTTATATTTAATATTAATTTAATTTAATATATATTTTTGGTAACTATATTAAATATGTCAAGTTACATAACTATATACTTGTGCTGTATTTTAATTTATTTTAAACTTTATTCCTAAGCTCTGTAACATATTATATTTTATTATTAGTTATCTAACATAATTAGTCAAGAATATTTGTATCCAAAAGTTATAATTCGGAATCGACCTGAAAATCGAAGTTTCATACTCTATTAGATTTGGTCTATATAATCGAATGGTTCTTAAAGTGTTATATCTGAACCAATATCAAACTTAATCCGCAACGAAAACAAAACATAATTTTTGAAAAACATTTGAAAAATTAATATGGTATTCACTAACTTTAAGTAAAATCATATTTAATAAATATTTTTAATCGAATAATCTATTCAAAACCCGTTAAACTAAATGAGTTGATATGAATATTTATTTGTATTAAAAATCTAGTTAAACCCCGTTAAACTCCGTTAATCATAAAAAATGTCATTAATAACCCGTTTTACCATTAATTAATATTAATATTAGTTAACTCTATTAAAAGTTCATTTAAAACCCGTTAAACTCATTTTAACATCATGTACTTTGTTAATCTATAAACTTAATGTGTGTGTATAACATTCAAAATTTCAATAAATTAATGTCTAGTTAAATAAATCATATATAAGTTCTTGGCTGAGATGTAAGTGATGTTGTTATAGTGTGATAATGATTTTTGTATAAAATATATCAAAGTTAATTATAATCTTAGATTATACTGTAATTGTTAGTGAAAATAGTATATATTTTATTTTTAAATATCAGAGATGAGAATAAAAAATGAAATTACTATAAGTATTTTATTCTGTACTATTTTTAGCAAATATAAATTGATTATAAGTTAATAATCAAATTTTATACTTTTTAGCTGATTATAAGTTAATAATCAAGCTTTCCTCATATTTGTTTATGTGCATGTGCTTAGAAAAGTGGCCTTCACTTGCTGAATTGACAGAAACCCAGTGATCAAACTGTCGGTAATACTTGTTCGTGTTTTCACTTGTTCGTGTTTTCACTTGCTGGATTTAATAAAATCCAAAAAGAAGGAATACTTATATTATTATATAATTATCGGTGATATTTGTATTAGAAAGAAAAGGTGGTACCGAAATTTTTGGATTAGAAGTTACAAATGATATGGTAATTACGGTTAGATATTATTAGGTGGATATATGTGGTGGTTACGTTAAAGAAGCAGTTAAATTTTTTTAAAATATGTATTGTTAAAATAATAGTTGGACACAACCTATTATCAATAGGTCATACAGCAAAATTAATAGAATAACTAGATTTTGACCCGCCCTTAAAAGGGCGGGTATATGTTTTGTTTTATATTTTTTTTGAAATTTAATTTTTATATTTGTAGTTTTTAGTTATTTTTGTACTTTTTATTGTATAATATTTTTAATATAATTAATTAAAAATTAATCTATTCTATTAATTTAGCATCATGATTCATGACCAATTGATAAAAAGTTATATCCAACTACTTTTTATTTATATTACCTATTTAAAAAATAAATCATATATTTTATAACCATAACCACTTTTATTAATCAAATACGTATCTCATATCAAGAATTATCGGACCCTAAAACAATTATTCTTCTTTTGAGTCAAATACGTAGGGAGTGCAATTATTCTTCTTTTTAATACAACCGAGTTGCGTTTCTACTTTTGTCAATATTCAACCCTTTTTCTGTTTAATTCATCCCAAATGCTATTCAATAATTTCAACCTATTTTCGAATTTCGACCTTTTAATTGATGAATATAACACATTACTTTATGTAATAAATTTATACAGTTACATTATTGACATAGTATAATGATGTTTTGAGTACTCTTTATAGTATCGGGTAATATGTATAAAATGTTATTATTATATTATAACCGTTTTATATTTGTTAATAACTAAAAATAAAATATTTATTGTAGTTTCACTATCTGTCATTTTAAGGACGGGTCATAATCTAATAATTATATTAAAATAGTTGGATCACACATATATTAATAGATCATGTTCCTGTTCTAATAGTATATATTTAAATAATTATTAGTTTTAATATTATTTTATTTTTTATTATATATAGTAACTCTAAATTGTTATAGAAAATGTTTAAATTATATTTTTATTTTACAAATAAAATATAAATAATTTAAATTTTAAAAGTTTACTAAACTTTTAAACATTACTTTTTAATATTGATATATTTTAATCTATTATATTAAATTAGAAAAATGACCTATTGATATAGGTTTATTCCACCTATTTTAATAAAGTTAAAACCTTTTACTAATCATTTAAGAATTTCTTTTTACACAAATATGATTACAAATAAAAACACAAAGATGAATAAAAAGATACAAATATAAAAATTAAATTTCTAAAAAAAATTCAAAAGGCGGGTATTTTTTTGTTTTATTTTTTTTAGAAACTTAATCATATTTGTGTTTTTCTTTGTAGTCATATCTGTGTATACTATTTAAAAAAAAATATATTAGTAAAAGGGTTTGATACGTGTATATTGTGGTGTTTCATAACTATAAACTTGTACCTAGTGTTTTGAACCTCAATCCAGACCCGCGGTTGAAACGGTAAATCCGGTGATCTAATATGTAATTCGGTTTGGATTTTAGAAAAAAAAATCATTAATTAATCATCCGGTAAAACTTACGAAAACCCGCTAAAACCCAGAACTCGTGCATCGGTTGAACCACTGGTTGAACCAATGCGTAACTTTTTAGTTATTAACTTTTTTGATTTTTAGTTATATTATTAGAAGTTGTTTGCATTCTAATTACGAAGTTAGATTCTCATTCGCCTTTCTAAGGCGGATATATTTTTTGTTTTATATTTTTTTTAGAAATTCAATTTTCATATTTTTGTTTTTCTTTGTAATCATATTTATGTTTTTATTTGTACTCATATTTGTGTAAAATATTTTTATTTAAATTATTAGTAAAAAAATTTGATAATTGCATTTAATCTGTGATGTTACATAACTATACACTTGTGTCATAGTCATTTGACTAATTTCACACATTAATTTTGTACTTCACCTCAAAACAATTTTTTTTCAAATAACAAAGTATAGTTACAATTTTGTTTAGTAATCATTTACCTAATTTGCAAATATGAGTTTCTAAAATAATTCATCAGTTTAGAGTTAGTTGGACTCTCAAATAGTAGTTGGTAACTGCTTTCAAATTAGTTATCCTATATTCCAAAAAAATTCTGGAAACTCAAAAACATTAGTATTTAAATGTTGTTGTTGGACTGGTCGATTGTCCCTAACTTTTTCCCTGAGTAACTGACCATAAAAATCAATTAATCACGATTTGCCGTTTTTGTAACCATCAAGTTAACCGCATATCAATATTCCTGTGCATAATTTAGTGGATCCCGATAATTACGAAACTAAAGTGATGGTTATTACAAAATATATATTTAGATGCAGTGGTTTATTTTTCAAAATAGATAAAGTGGGAAATTAATTGTTGGACTGAACTTATATCAATAGGGCACACTTCAACTTTAATAGTATTGATGGTTTATAAAGCGGCCAAAACCAGATTAAAAAAAAAAAACAATTAAAAACTAAATACAAACGGCCCAACAAGCTTTATGCTTCTTCTTTTTTAATTAGATTTTTTCCTTCTCCTAAACTGTAATATTAGGATAAGTTACTTTCTCTTGTTGTCTCAGTTTTACTCTCATCCAAATCTTGAGCTCAAGATTAAGCTTTGTTCTTTCTAGGGTTCACACAAAATCCGCCATTGTTATTTTTTTGCTAACTCGGGCAAAAAGGGTTTTATTATGAGTAGTGTGTTCTCTGGTCTTCATAAAGTGTCAATCTTTCATCTAAAAGGTTCAAAACCCATTTGAAATCTCTGTGAAAGACTCTAAATTATTTTCTTAAATCCAATGGACAGGAGATAAAAAATGTCATTTACAGGCTCACATCCTCTCTAGTATATCCAAGGAGGAGCCTTCATGAATCTCTCAGATGTCAAACCCTAACGTTCATCACCATCTGGCTCACAATCCGGAACCTCGTTTCTCTAGGGCTGAGAACATATACTCTGATTTCGATCAAATCATTCACATGAGGATGACTTCGTCTGCAACGGTGCAGCCGCCGTCTCTTCCGCTGCCACCTCCACAAATGAAGACGTCGATGGTTAAGAAGAAACTTGGTCGGCCGAGAAAGTCCTATCCCTTCTTCTTTATGGCTTTTTTCTATGCCTTCTTCTTTTGCTAGGCGCAAACCAAAAACAGCTTACATGTAAATACGAAAACCCATGAATAACCCAAACGAAAATTAACAAAACTCAAAAAAGAAAATATATGAAACTGTGTGTTTTGGTAGAAAGGACAGGTGTCGTGCTTACAATCAATGACTTTATGATGTGGCTTTATGAGAGTGAAGCAAACAAACACTTCTTTATATATAAAGATAATTTGGGAGTGCATGAATCCATTATGAAGGCTTAAGTGTGTAAGTAGATTTTGACACGCCTTTAAAAGGGCGGATATATTTTTTATTTGAAATTTAATTTTGATATTTATTTTTTTTTCTGATTATATTTTTATCTTTTTTATAATCATATTTTGGGTATAAATTTTAATAAAAATATATTTTATTAAATAATAACAGTTTAAAAATTGGTCCGGTATACGCACAGCTAAGGCTGAGTTGCGGGTCGAACTCGTCCGCTGATCCGCCAACCCGCGGATTTACAATTTTGTTTTGGTTAAAAAATGACCTACACAACCCGCAAACAAATAATTTGGTACTCGCACCCGCTCCGCTTAATTTTATGGTCATCCACGGGTTATATATATATTTTAAAAAACATTATTTAATTTAATTATTACAAAAATATATTTATAATAAAAAATATACATGATTTAAATTTTAAATTATTATTTTTAAATTCCTGTATTTAAAAAAAATATTTAATTTTTTAATTTTTTACTTTTTAAATATTTTATGGGTCAACGGGTAACTGCAATTCGAAATCCACCAACACACTTATGATCCGTCCTTAAAAGAACAGATATATTTTTTGTTATATATTTATAAAACTCAAGTTGTAACCATCAACAAACAACAAACTGTCGTCCATTCAACAAACTGCCACGTGTCAGTTCGGACTCTTTTGAAAAAGGTTATGTAACTGTTTATTTGACCAGTTAATTATTATCTGAGTATTCCTAAAAACTAATAGTCTTTTCGACCAATTAGTTGTTGCCGTGTTTTTTTCTAAATAAAGTTAAAGGTTAAGTAGTTATATTTATATGACCATATAAGTAGTTATATATATATATATATATATCTTTTTTTAGTTGGACTCAACTAACATCAATTGGACATGTTCCAAATTTAATAGTAACGATATTCTTTTATTTTGATTATAAAGTATTTTTAAATATGATTTTACTTAAATTTATTAAAAGATCATATTAACCCATATATATATATATATATATATATATATATATATATATATATATATATATATATATATATATATATATATATATATATATATATATATAATTAACAGAATATTAGAAATTAAATATTCAAATATTTTTCAAAAAACTTGTTCGGTTTTCAGTGCGGATTGAGCATGATTGGTTTTCTGATTTAACATTTTAATAACCGTTTCGAATATATAAACATGTCTAACAGAGTATGAGATTTCGAATTTTCAGGTCGGTTCCAAATCGGATTTTTTGAATACAAATATTCTTGACTAAATATATTAGGTAACTATTAAAAAATATAATATATTGTAATATCTATGAATAAAGTTTAAAAATAATTTTTGAAATGCATATAGCAAAAATGTGTAGTTATGCAACTTGACATATTTAATAGTTACTAAAACTTATATTAAATTAAACTAATATTAAATACAAATATGATTACAAAAATGAAAATATAAAAATTAAATTTCTCACAAAAACTTAAAACAAAAATATACTCGTCCTTGAAAGGACGGGTTAAAATCTAATTTATATTAAAAACCACAAACAATTAAGAATAAATAGGATATTAAAAACCACAAACAATTAAGAATAAATAGGATTTTACACAAATTAACACTATACAGAATTTTTTCAACATTCTGCGTTTTTGACTGAGTAGAAAGAAGTTATGATGAACCACACTCGTGATCTCTACACTAAGAATAAAATAAAATTTTAACAGAATCTGCATTTGTTAATCAAATAAAACAACTTAAAAATGAAATAAATAAAATATAAGTTTTATGGATGAGAGTTAGTGGTTCCTAGAATATAGGAAAAGAATAAAAAGTAACGATATACTACACGTAACAGGTAGAAATACATTTATATGCAGTTATAAAAGAGTTGGTTTTCTTTTTTTTTAAAGTAGGTTATATAGAAAAATAGTTATTGGATACAACATATATCAATTGGTCATGCTGAATAATTAATAGAATAGATGGGCCAGCCTTGAACTTACGAAGTTGAAAAACTAATAAACATGCTAACTGTAGTGAAACCACACACATTGTATGAGTTTTTATGGTCAGGTATACTGTTCCGTATTAGGCTATGATATAGTCCAGAGGCAACTATTGAATAAAATGCTATTACAGCATTACTATCAAATATCAATAAACTCACCTCATCTAATCTATTAATTTAGGGATTATCTACTATTTGAAGTTCTCATTTAAATTTTGGACTCTTTCATAGTTGTTGCTAAAATATATCATGCCTCCTATACAATGCAACCTACCAACTTAAATTAAACCAAATCTTAACCAACATAGATTAGTTAAACCTAACCAGTAACACTTTTATAATATTTTTGGTTAATCTCTTAATATAATTAGATCATATAAAACTGAACCACTTTTAAATCAACGAGTTCCATATCATTCCAGACATAAGAAAAAAAATATCCGACTCATTTACAACGTAAGTATACAAAGACCGTGTATGCTTATGCTCATTGATCTTCCAAAAACCAAATAATTGTGGCATAGACCAACATAGGCTCATGTTCGTATCACTAACTTTACTTCCATATATTTACTCTTTACCTACATCATATCATAACATACACAGTTCTGCAAGAACATGATTTTTTTTTTGTTCAAACAACCAAATAATGGTGGCATATGATCAGTAGATTTTTTAAATATGTTTTTTATATATTACATTTTACGAGACTATGTGTATAAGTTTTTTTTTTGAAAAAGGCATAACTATGTGTATAAGTTAAAAGGTAAAAAATGTGACAAGGCAAATTATTATACTAAAAATGAAAGAAGATTAAATACAAACTAATAACAAGTACAACACAAATTATAACACTATTAAATTCTATATATATTTAATAAAATATTATATATATGTCTAATATGTATATATATATAAATGTTACACAAAATATATATAATATTATATACAAATATTATATATACCATATATTATTAATTGAAATTTGACAAATCAATTTCCGCCCTTTAGGGCGGGTCCTACTCTAGTGTTTATTACATGTTGTTGTGGTCAGATCGGACTCACAGTATACTTATTTGGGAAAAAAGGAAACAATGCCAAAAACAATTTCAAGATATGAGAGATCATATGATGCTTTTGTAAAATGATATTTTTTAGAATGATTTATGGAATATTTTGTTTTATTAATTATTGGTTTAGTATGAACCTACAAAAAAAAAAATTCTGGGTTCTCCCCTGATTGAAGTATATTCACGGATCTGCTAAAAACATGTTTAAGTGCTGAAGAATTAAAAACAAAGACTATGTGAAAATGCATAATCAATTAAATTAAAAATATATAACTAAAATATTAAGCGTTTCAGGCTTTGGTACACCTTAGAAAGAATCTTCGCTAGATACTTTGATCGCATCTTGCTGGATAAGTGACCATAGTTAGGATTGGTGTCATACAATATTACCGCTCTCTTCTACTTGCAAGCTGATTCATGTCGAAATTATTATTATTTTCTGCTTGCGACCATTGGCGGTTCCAAACCAATGATGTTGCAGCATGTATGATAATATCCCGAGATTCTTACTAAGGCAAACATTACTATATATTAGGAACTGATTTTCTTAAGGACATGAACAAACTGTTGATTTGGTTACTATTATTTTCCAGCATTACTTTACTCAAAATAACAAATGTTATGTAAGGCTCAAAAGTTAAAATACACCATGTCAAGTGAAAAAAATGACAGAGGTGCTTACTCTTAATGTGTTAGGTTCTTCGTCCATTACATATGATACATTGAACTCAATCTATGATCTGTCAGTCTCAACATTATTTGAATCATCAACTTTTAGAATTTTTTTTTTCTAAAATAAAAGTGAATTCAGTAAACAAACATGTCCTATAAAACCTAATCAACTGTTCTAAAGATTTTTATTTCAAATACTATCATAATTGAGCCAAATTCGTGATTTCTGACAAAAATAACAAAATAAATAGTGAAAGGTATACTGTAATTAAAAAGGCTGTATACTTACATTTTCAAATGCTCATTCAAATAATAGACTTTATAGTATTTTTAATTTAATGTCCCGTTCATAAGACGGATTAACCCTATTAATAAAATAAAATAATGTTATAACAAAAACTATTATTTATGTGCATGACACATGAAAACTCCTATTTGTTTTTATATGTAATTATCTTATTTAATTTAATAAAATTTTGTTCATAAAATCAGTTATTAAATATTGATGTATTAAATAAGAAATAATAGTACTTATATGAACTATTGCTAATTTATGACTAAATGATATAGACTTCTATAAGATAAATTTATACCTTTTTGTCATCAATTTATACCTATTTAAATAATTACAAATTATATCAGATATATAACGATATGCAGTTTTTCAAAGATTTAAAAAGTTAAGTCTTGATTTCGTTCAGACTTCCCAGCTATATTTCCTTTCTACATAGAACTTAAGTAATGACATTATTTTATACTAATATTAATAAATTAAAACCAATCCAAAACAAGGTAAATCAGATTATCAAATTTTCACTGATAAATCTATACTATTAAAGCAGAAGCATATTTGTATTTTTATTCTTTTTACTCTTATTAAGGAGTCTTTCCTTTGTATTAATTAAGGGTATTGTGGACATTCTACGCCGGTTTCCTAATTCAATTTCGGTCTGTGATTATTTCCATGTTTGATACTGCATCATTTTAGTATTTTTCCAACCGGTCATGTTTTAAACTGCGTCGTTTTAAAACTATTTAATGGTTTGGTTTTAAACCGCTTTTTCCTAAATCTAATCTCATCTACTATTGATTATTTTCTGATTCGAAATGATAATAGGGTTGAATATTGCCGAATAGAACTAAAGTTTTCGGTGAAGTCGTTTGGTTCCGTTATGAGTTTGGTTAGACTGGTAAGTTATTTAAATTCAATAATAGCATGTCGATTATTCTTTAAGATTTTAGTTAATTCTAAAATTATTAATTTTGACAACAATCATTATCATTTAAAACAATTTTGAAAATATAAATATATTTTAAACAAATTTCCAACTTATGATCACCAAATTTGTCTTATCATTAAAAAAATCACAATATTAAAAATATCAGGTTACCAACCGGTAACCCGTTCAACGGCGGGTCCGAGTCGGGTTTCAAAACACCGATCAAAACTATAAAACTGTTATATTGATTTATATTTAATATATCTAATTCAAAATTAAAAACCTAAAAATACATTTACAATATAGTTTTAACCGAAAATAAACTCGGATATAAAATACATATATGAAACGGGTTATATAAATGCATATACAAGACGGATTATATAAATGTGATTATATAAAGTTTTCACCAAAAATAAACCCGCGCTTTGAAAGCGCGGATCAAAATCTAGTATCAATTAATACGATTATCAATATAAAAGTGTTTAGGTTGATCCAAACCTGAACATAACAAATACAAATTCAGATTCTAATAAAAGGAAATTATTTGGTTTTTCCTTTTTAGTTGTACAAAAATATGGCAAGATCCCATCTATATATAACGTAGCCTGTTGGGCAATGCAATCACTTAGATTATCAAATTTGTCTATTGTTGTTCAGAGTCTTCCTCCATCTTTCTGCTGTCTCGATCATCCGAATCTAGACTCGCTGCCTTGAAGGATACGCTACTAAATTCTGTGAAAGAACACTAGGGTTTCATCTGATCTACGGTTTGGAATAATGGCATATAATTTTGTGGATTATCTGCGAAACATATGGTCCGTTTCAATGTTTGATACTGACCTGAGAGACTCAAAGGAGATTGTAAACACACTATCAGTGCCTGAGAGCACAAAGACCTTTGTGTTTGCAATCAAAGTCCCCGAGCATGACTCCACTATTTACATACTCTCTGCTCAGAACTTTTCTCTTAGATCTGTTATTGATGCCAAGTGTCTTATACGGGAGCTTCGTCCTGATGCTGTAGTGACTCAAGTGAACGGTTCAGATCTTAGAGAAGAAGCTCAAGAGATGGATGATGGCTCTAATGATTCCATCCCCACGTCAGCTTTTAAAGTTCTTACACGTTGTTTTCTAGACAAAACATTTAACAAAGAAAAGTACGAAAGTGTTGCCGGGAAGTTGGTTTTGAAGGAGATTTTTGGGACAAGTTTCAATGGACATGTGTTGGCTGTCAAAAAGGTGGCTGAGGAGGTTGGTTCATCGTTTATGGTACTTGACTCTCCTTTTATTATGGAAAGTCTATCAAAATCTCTCAAAGCACAATATTACTATGGCTCTGCGATAACCAATGATGCACATGCCTTGATGTTGAAACTGTTAACTTCGCATAGTACTCACCTCAGTAAAGAGATTAGCCCATCAAGCAATCTTGCCAACGAGACAAAGTCCGATTCTCCTGAGCTTCCACTATTTGCTTACTCCATTTATAACTTGCTTGTTACTCTTCACAACATATTCAATGGTCGCCCAGCTATTAGGAAAGCTTTAGACAGTGCCACAAAGATGTTGTCTGATGTAAACAGAGGGGAAACCATTGATAAAGAGGCTCTTCTTTCTGAAGTATACCTTTTCAGAACTGCAGTTGAAGGTATAAGAATTGCTTTGAACAATTCTGGTAGGCAACCCATCAGGCTATCAAACCAAACCCAAGTTCAGTTCTCAAAGCTCTCTTCTACGGAGAAATCTTATGCACTTATGGCAGATAATCTCCGTGATCAGGCTAAAAAGTTTAAGAACATAGTAGCAGTAGTAGACGCAGGTAACCTCGCAGGTCTCAGGAGACACTGGAGAACTTGTGTTCCTCAAGAAGTCAAAGATATGTCTACCGAGCATACGCTACTGGATTGTAGTAGTAATGATTCCAACTTAAAACCAATTGCTGCGGTCGGTGGTGCAGGTGCTTTAAAACTAACCAAGGCCGTTTCAGGTTTAAAGCCCTAGCTCCGTTGAAACTTTTCTTGAGAAACACGCAAAAGGCAATGTCTTTGGGAAAAACATCTTTATCCTCGGAGACAATCAGGTTCAGCGGGAGTAACAGAGTATATATTATCTTCTGCGCAAGATACCAGCTTATTTTCCGTACAAGCTACACTTTATACAATGATAATAAGGAGAAGACGAGCAACACCTATAGGCACCTTACCAATGGCTATGTTTGGAGTCAGTCTTGCTACTTTTGCGGGGTTGCTCTTACTATGAAAAGGGGATCATGTGTGCAGCTGAGACTCTTCCTTCAGCTCCTTCGATTGCAAAACTAGGGACGTGGGATTCAGAACTTACGTGAGGCGTCTCAGGAAGTGATAAGGAGAGAAAACAAGAGGATACCACCGAAAGTAATGGAGGGGCTTAGTCAGAGGGTGAGGGACTTCACGCTTCGCTATTCATTATCTTTCAGTTTCAAAACCAAATTTGGTTCGTATTAGTATTCTTAAAAAGGTTGTATATAATATTTCTGTTAATACAAATATTTAATTTTACTAGAATCTATATTATTAAAACAGAAGTACACTTATGAATTATTCTTTATTTTTTTCAACTTATTTACACTATCATGCCACTGGCGATCAATAAATCTGTTTTTTAGTTTTCTTTGTCTTTTTAGATTAATAAATATATATCATAAAGATCAATTTTAAATTAACAAAAATAAAAAATCGTTGGAATATTAAATATTTATATATACGATTACATTAAATAACTATAGTTATAATAAAAGGTAGATTCTTACCATAGTTGAATCATATGTTTTCTGCACTTTTTAAATACACATGTCTAAAAATATCGAACATGAATTATATCATATTGTCTGGTTATTTTCATATGTCAATAATTTCAAATTTCACAACTTTATTATATTAAAATATGATAAAGTAATATATTTGGATAAACCTAAATATACTAATAATTATAGAAACATATCTCACATTTATCAATCAGTCGACAAAAAGGATATTTTCAAATTCAATGCCAAATTTTGACCACAATTTTAAAATATTATTTCCAAATACATCCTCATACATTTATGGTATTTAAATTTTATATTATATTCCTTATAATTTTAAAATGGGTGCATTTGTGTAAGGGAGTTATTTATTTTTGAATTTCACTGAATTTATTTCTTTGTTTTTTCCGGTTGAAAATATTATTGATTATAAATAACAATAAACCTTATTAACTATCCAATAAATAACATTACATGAACATATTTCTCTATTCACAGTACATGATCTTAAAACACTAAAATAAATTTAATACATCTAACTCTTATTATTTTTCTTTCCATAAATATTTGCAAGAATCGTAGTATTAAACTAAGTTGGTGTTGTTTCATCTATTCTCTCCATAACTAAGGAATAACTAAAAAAACTTAATATTCATGCGGTCGCACGGATCAAGGTCTAGTTAGAAATTAAGATAGAAAGAACCTTTTTAATAAGGCTAATATTAATTACTTGGTTGTTGGCCCGCATTAATAATTAAAAGACTATAATGATAAATTATTAATTTATGTTTTCATTTGATTTTTTTACATATTGTATTTTTTTTAAAGCTTATATGTATACTATATTCATTACTAATAAAATTATTCACAGAAATCACTCAATATTCTTTTCCAATTTTATAATATTAAATAAAAATTGATTAATATTTAGCTATGCTTTTTTGTTTTTAATTTTTAACTTTTTAATTAAGAGATATTTTTGATAACAACACAAAAAAAAAATATATATATATATATATATATATATATATATATTTTATATTAAGATATCTTTTTAGATTTTGGATAATTTTTATCTAATCAAATCAACTTTAAATTCGTTTTTTATTTTTTGACTAATTTATACATTTTATTCATTAAATGTATCAACGATTTTAACTATCTTAACTTTTAGCATGAAAATTCGATGGCGAAAAATCACTCTGTAAATAATAGAATAAATACCGTTTATCAATATTTAGTTTAGTTTTATGTTCAAAAGGAAGCAAGTGTAAATATGAATTCAGATTCTAAGTCATACATTAATTTTCAAACCAAGAAAACTAACTTAACCAAAACTTAACCTGGTCGAATATTTAATTGAATAAACGGAAAAAAGGTTGCAGCTTTTGGAGAAGCTCAAGTTGAGTAGAGTGTATTAGGAAATTGGGCAAAGTGATTTGATCTCCTCGCCAGCTTTTAGAATTCTTAAGCAGAGTTTTGTTGAAAAGGTTAACCAGAAAAGTACGAACGTATTGCAAGGATCTTTGTTTTGAGGGAGATATTTGTATTTTTGGGCAAGTTTTAATGGACATCTATTGGCTGCCAAAAGGGGGCTTGGGAGGTTGGTTCATTGTCTATGGTAATGCGATCTCCTTTTCTTAATATTGTCGTCTATGGTAATACAAAAACAATCTTCATGTTTCTTGTTGTCTTACCAGATTTTTTTCATGTTTTTGCAGAACCGTATGAGTTATAGATTTTTGGTCTATTATATAAATTAAAAATCTAAATAAAATGTTTTTATATTTTCTTTACAAATAAAAAAATTTCGGATGATTTAACCAAACTAATTTCAATTTGATAAAATGTGTTTGTTTCATTCTTGGTCATCTATTGGTAAAAATAAAAATCTTGGTCATCTATTGGTAAAAATAAAAATGCAAAAAGCTATTAATGTTATTTCAAACAAACATCATTGATTTTATCTTGGACACATACTTATTTTTCACAACAACATTGATCTTGAGTACACTTCTTGAAATAATAACCACACTCCTCACAAAATTTATAGCACCCTGCTCGCCCTCCATAGTAACACGCCTCTTGTGATGCTGAAGCATACTGCGGTCCCCAACTTTAATCCATAACCTATTTATATAAATCAAATCAAAGAACCAATATGTATATTTATCAAAAGGAATAAAATCGTACGTACAATTATTATAAATCATTGCCTGGAGAATTATCAGGAGTAGTAGCCGCAGTTGTAGTATGATAATCAATAAAGGATATTATACCCCTGTTCTTTTCTCCGAATTTGCTGGAATGTTTTCATTCTTTTTTTTTTAAATATATTAGTTTTAAAATATGTGTTTTTTCACAAGCATTAGATACAATTTATCATCTTAAAAACTAAGAAATGCAATTATTCATATAAAAATATAATAGATTCAATTTTATATTAATACACTGATTTTTAGATATAAAACAATTGTAAGTATTTATGTAAAATAATAATAAATAGATATGAGCAAAATAAAAGTGAAAGACACAACTTTTCATCTCAAAAACTTAGAAAACTAATTAATGTTGAAAATTTGTGTTTTTCATAAAAAAAAAATTAAAATGATTTTTGAAAAGTTGTCAAATTATGAAATTATGTGTGTATCTATAATTTGTATCTTTTCATTATAGTGTCAAAGGTTGTATGTTTTCATTTTTTTATTTTTTAAAATGTATTAGTTTTAAAAGTTGTCTCTTTTCATAAGGAAATGCAACTTTTCATCTTAAAATTAATAAATGCAACTTTCATATAAAAAAAACTTAAGAGATTCAATTTTTATATTAATACCCTGATTTTTAGATATAAAATTGTAAATATTTATGTAAAATAATAATAAATAGGTATGAGCAAAATAAAGTGAAAGAATTAATTTTTTCATCTCAAAACTAATAAAATACAATTTTATGTAAAACATTTTTAAAAGATGCAACTTTCATGTATAAAAGTTAATAGATTCAAATTTTCATATTAATACATTGAATTGTAGATACAAAAAATTGTAAATATTTATTAAGCATTAATGAACAGATATGAGCAAAGTAAAAACAAATAAACATAAATTTTCATCTGAAATCCTAATAAATAGGATGTTTTCATATAAAAATATAAGAGATGCAACTTTTCATATTAACACTTATTAAAAAATTATAAATATTTATATGGTTTCGTCAATGAAGAAGTACAAATGTGTTTTGATTTAAGAGGTATCTATGCATCGTAATCTAAGAGGTATGAACGTGTTGTGATCTAAGTGGTACGAATATGTCATGATCCAATGTTGTGACTGAAAGGGTGGGAACATGTTGTGACTGAAAGGGTGAGAATGTGTCATGACTAAAAAGTGCAAATGGGTCTACAAACAGCTGGTGAGAATGGATCTTGACCGAAAGGGTGTATAAGTGTTGTGAATGTGACTTAGAAAGTGCAAATGGGTTATGACCAAAAGGGTGCAAATAGTCGTGACCGAAAAGTTGTGAATGGATCATTTCCAATAAAGTGCAAACGGAACGTTAGCAAACGGCTGTGACCGAAAGGTTGCGAATTGATAGTGAGCGAAAAAGCGCAAACGGGTCGTGGCAGAAAGAGTATGAATGGAACTGAAGTAGTGTAAATGAATCATAACTGAAAGGGTGCAAAATGGATCATGACCGAAGGGGTAAGAATGGATTGTGACTGAAAGAGTGCAAACAAGATATCACCGAGAGAGTGCTAAAGGTCAACCATGATATCGATGATCTAAAAGCACGAATTTTTGGTCAACATAAAAAATCTATTTAAATCAGAAATATATCATTTTCTCAATAATTTTTTGATTTTGTCTGTTTTACACATCCATAATATTTTTTGTCTTCATGGTCCTTATTTAAAGATAAAATATCTACACTTTTCCTTTAATAAAATTTAAAAGGTACATATTTCACTGCAACGCTAGTTGAAAAAATGTTTACAATTTCTATAATCATTTTATCCAGAAAATTAACATTAAAGAGTTTGATGTCAAGATTTTGTGGGGTTGTATGTCAATCCTTGAACCAAATTCGTTGTCCATGTTAAAGATTCACTTTATCTAATTGCATATCTATTTATATAAAATAGAATTCTTTCACTCCAGGATGCGCTACGTCAGATGCCAGCGCATAAATTCGACTTCAAACGGCGCGACACGTGTCCAGATAACCAATCTGCTGCGTTTCATTAATAGGTGTGTGCAATTCGTTTGGGCCGGGCTTGGTGTAAACTTCTTACAGACCAGCCCGTTTATCATCTTAGCCTGCATGAAACGCTGCATGCATTTTCCTTGAGGGTTAGACCCCTGTTCTTCGTCTTCGTCTCTCTAGAGCTCATGGCGATTAGAGTTTCACAATAGTTATTTCGTCTTCTTCCTCACTGTACGAAACGATACCAGTCACCTAATAATACTCTTAAAACCCTCCATTAATACATCACCCACGATCCTTCCCTCTAAGCAATACAATAAACTTATATATCCAGAATATAGCTAACGCAGCGATCTTCCTTTCCGATCTGAGGACCATACGATGCTCATCCACCGTTCAAGTCCGTTTGCTCTGCTTCTGGGAGGTCAGGAACGTCCGAAGTATCAGCGAACTCATGGGAGTCGATATGTTGCTGCTTGATTCCCAGGTCTGTTATGTTCCCCCGATTGAGTTTTTAATTTAAATGTTTCAGACATATTCATTCCTTATTACCAACAATTCCTGTTTAGAGCTTCGAAACTGATTGGCATCTGTTTTAAATATTTTCCTGATTATATATATATCATCTGTCGTGTTGAATCTTTACTAAAGAAAATCTTCTGATCATTTTATGTTTAGTCGACCATGATGCCGGCGACGGGAATATGAACCGGCTTGCAACTCAAAGCCCTAATCTGAATACGGTTTCACTATATTCCCTAGCCGGTTTTGATGTGACCCGATGTAATCAGAATTACCGGGACTCCTCTATGATGTTTTTTTTCGGAAAGTCTACCTCTTTTGATGAGATAACCGAACCGGCTATTCCGATAGGTGTGGAATCTTTTCGGTTCCGTAATCACAGCGAGCTGCTTGGTCTTGCCAGCACAAACTCTCAGCTTCCAGGTACTGCTCTTCTTCTCTGTAAATTTGTCTATTATGATTAGTTATTTAATAGTAATCACCCCACAGACATCGTCGGTGAGATAGCTGCCGTGATGCCGACCCTCTGCAGAACAATAACCGTCTGATGGCAACCATTAAAATGGATAAGTTACTAATTGTTCCATATTTATCAATTTAGATTCTAATACTGGTTGTCTACTTTAAAAAGTATTACATTTTGATCGCTTTTTATGTAAATGTTATCAGTGATGTTTCGGTGACTATGAGTCTGTTCGACTCACAGGCTGTCAAGCTCCACAAACAACTTGAATCATGGGAGGTGATCCAAGGGTTCTGGTTCCAACCAGTATCAACCCAAAATTGTGGGAGCTAATTACTTGAACTTAACATCACATAGTCCGCCTTTTAATTATTCTCAGTACATTTACAGCATTTTATTTTGAAGGTCGTCTGTTTCTGAATGCTACTTCAGGCACACACATATATTTTGACAAGGAAACCACCGCAGGGGAGGATTATTTCTACAGGCTGGTTGCCCAATACACCGGGTTTCCATAAGCAGCTCAATTGCTAAAGAGCTACGCCAAGGTAGAATCTCTGAGCATAGCTGAGCTTAATGAATTTGTCATATCTGCTTCTTCTCATGTATAGTAACCATATATTATGATTTGAAAAGAGAATGAACTGAAGTTAAAGTTTGCTGCTGGTGGTTAACGAATGTAGGAGATTGATTTCATCTGCACCGTGAAGGTCACTGGTATCAAGCTTAGATAATGGATGGTGCTATGTTTCTTGCTCCAACTGCATCAAGAAGCTCCAACACACTGTCTCAGCTTTCACCTGTCTGCATTGTACTAATACTAATGCTGTTGGTGTCCTAAGGTATGTACTATTTGTGCACACCTTATTTGCATTCATTAATGTTGGTGTCCATGCACATAGTCAATTTTGAGATTTGATACGTGTTAACTTCCTGCTAGATATCGGGTGGAGATGTCCATTGAAGATGAAACTGCTGAAGGCCTCTTTGTTTGTTTTGGCAGGGTTATGACAAAACTGAATAATACGAGAGCCTACGAAGCTGACCATGTTTTGGTATGTTCTTACTCCGCCTGTCATACTTCTTTTTCTTGAAATTTTACTCATAAAATTGCCTTCAACCGTTGCTTCCTCAGGCTGGTGATGGTTTGAACCCAGAGGACACTCAGGCACCTCCATTTGTTGCAGGCATGGAGTGTAGGACCTACACGTTCCAGGTCAAGGTCGGTGCATACAACTTCACTGCAAACCATCAAACCTTTATGATCTCCCGCATCCTTAGTGAAGGTGACCGTATGCCGCTCCGTAAATTTATTGGCAATGTAAGTTCCATGTATATTACAGTCAGTTAGCTTCACGGTATGCAGATATCAACAGGTTAGTTTGGTCTCAATAGGGAGGCGATGATGACAATGGAGACAACAACAGTGGTGCCATCTCGGTTCGTTCTAAGGTGGATACTGGTGGTAGCAGTCAGGTGCAAGGATCCTCGGAAGTTAAGAAAAAAATTGATCCTTTTTTTCCCCTGTTTTGATGACAACATGGTCTTTGAATCTTGGTTATTTTATGTTTGGTTACATACAAGCTTTATAAAATCTATCACGTTCTCCATTTGTTTTGTATTTAAGATCTTTATTCAAATTTGGATCGCTCAAAGACTGCTTGAAATGGAATATGATTTGAAATGTCCGTTTCATAGCATTTTACTTTAATATAATATAATCTTATATAGTGACTGTACGTATACGTCACTATATAATCTTATACAAACTATACATGTGTTTGAATCCAAACATCAATTATTAAAACGGCGAACCAACTTTTATATTCAAAAAATTGTTTGATTGATCTACTACATCATTTACAAATAAAGCTAAAAAGACATACCGTCTGTTTGATTGATCTACTATATCAATCTACTGTAATTTTAGGAAAATCTATTCACCTATTGTTATATTGTTATAGCATACTTATATTTTTAAAATTTATAATAATTAAAATAAGTTAAACATTAAAATAATTTTATATTACTAATTTATTTACGGGCGGGTTTACCTTAGTATTATAAATATTTTTCTTGTAACTAGTTTTTGGGACTTAAATACTTGACAATGTTGGGAAAATTAATTAATCATATTTGTTGACTGTTATGTAGTGGATATAAATATTTGGGGATTTTTTTCAAATATAAACTAAAACTTTAAGTCAAACACAAAAATAACCCATACATTTTTTGAAACTTGCTTTTTCCTTATTCAACCTAGAAGTTCGAGTTATTCCCAATAACCTCAATTTCGTCTTCTTCCAGCGCATCAAGGATAATGCTGATCCTACCGGCCTTGTGGTAAGGATTTACCCTGATCCCGACGGACTCTTCACCAGCAGCGAAGATTCTATTCGGTAGGTCTAATAACTATGTTGCTTCGCCTGATTCCATGGACACTACACCAAAAAAAGATATGATATCGATTATAAAACTAAAAAACTCCTCCAACACAATTAATATCTTAGATTTGGTAACACTCGTCACTAATCATACCTGATTATTCGAAATTGTTTGGCGATGAGAAGGACCAGATTAGAAATCGCAGTGAGAGAGTAATTATTCTTCTATTTTTCAAAGTATGGTTTGAGTTGAAAATGGTCTTCCTTTCGAATTTCTTTGAAATGATGGAGAAACCGATATACACAATAACTAGAAGAGAGAGGAATCGATACATACACATATTCTTCGGATTTCGTAACGCATAGGCCCAAAAGATATGATTTTACCTGATATTTGCTCTCTTTGTATTTGAATTCAAAGTCCGATGCATGATCTGCATGCTATAGCGTAGGAGCATTCAGTAGTAGGGGTATTTCAGTATTATAGAAAAGTGAACAATGCCTAGACCCTACGAAAACCTACACCGCAAATTTAGACATAATTCTTGTATATACGATGCAAATTCTCTTTCTATACATTATCAATTTCCAGAAAATATGTTTTTAATGAAAAATAAAAAGATTGTGGCAGACATAAAGTTTAGGGCTTATTTGCCAAATAACCAAAAAAAAGAGAGTACATTGTTGGTTTAAGCTTGAGATAACTTAGAGAGTAAGTTGTCTATATCCTAACCGAGATATGGTTTAGGAATATATTGTGGAGTTATCTATAACATAAGATAGGAGTTATCTATAGCCTAAAATGTCGTTGGTGTTTAAACTATATAAGGGTTTGCAAATGTGTTTGCGTAACCTAAGAGTTTGAAGAGATTGTCTTGTGTTCTTGAGTTTTGAGTCATTTTCTCAAGGTTAACAAAGAGAGTTATTCTTTATACAATTCAATCCTTTTAGATTTTATTTGGTATCAGAGCCTAACATACTTACAACGTTAGGTAATCGAACATGGGAGACAAGAAGGAAAAAGATACGTCTGAGACAAAGATGAAGGAGACCGGACCATCCTCCATTAAGTGCCCGATGTTAACAGCTGCAAATTATACAGTGTGGTCAATGCGTATGAAGATAGCCCTAAAGGTCAATAAGGTGTGGGAGACAATAGAGGAAGGAATAAAAGACGAAGATAAGAATAACATGGCAATGGCTCTGTTGTTTCAATCCATTCCGGAAGCATTGATCTTACAGATAGGAGAGCTTGATAATTCAAAGGCTGTATGGGATGCTATAAAGGCGAGACACGTGGGTGCTGATCGAGTACAAGAATCTAGATTGCAGACCCTAATGGCGGAATTTGACAGAATCAAGATGAAGGAGACAGATACTATTGATGTCTTTGTGGGAAAGCTTTCAGAGATTACATCTAAATCAGCAGCACTTGGAGAAACCATTGACGAGCCAAAACTCGTAAAGAAGTTTCTGAAAAGCTTACCACGAAAGAGGTACATCTATATCATTGCAGCACTTGAACAGGTTATCGATCTCAATACAACTAGTTTTGAGGATATAGTAGGAAGGCTCAAAGCTTATGAGGAGAGAATTGGTGAAGAAGAAGAGGAGCAACAAGAGGACTCAACCAAGCTGATGTACGCAAAAACAGAGTCGAGACAACCTGTTCAAGATAAGTACAAAGGAAACAGAGGAAGAGGACAAGGTGGTCGTTCTTATTGGAGAGGAGGAAGAGGTCGTGGTCGTTCTTACTATCAGGCAAACCGTGGTGAGAGAGACGACTCAAAGATTGTGTGCTACAGATGTGATAAGTTAGGGCACTATGCGTTGGACTGTCCTGACATATTGTTGAAACTACAAGAAGCTACTCAGAAGAAGGAAGATGAGACACAGGAAGCCGAGAACTTAATGATGCATGAAGTGGTTTATCTGAATGAAAAGAAGGTGAAACAAAGCTTGCTTGAAGCAGACGTGGACTTAAGCAACCTGTGGTATTTCGATAATGGCGCCAGTAACCACATGAGTGGAAACCAAAGCTTCTTTACTACTCTAGATGAAACTGTTTCAGGAAAAGTAAGATTCGGTGACGACTCACGTATAGACATTGCTGGAAAAGGATCCATACGCTTTTTATTCAAGACTGGGGAGAAGAAGATATTGCACAATGTGTATTATATTCTAGACTTGAAAAGCAACATAATCAGTTTGGGTCAAGCCACAGAAGCAGGCTGTGAGGTGCGTATGAAAGGTGATCTCCTGTTCCTATACGATCGTACTGGTGCTCTATTGGTAAAGATCAGTAGGTCAAGAAACAGACTCTATAAAGTGGTGCTCGAAGTTGAACAAGTTCGATGTCTGCAGCTAATCTCTCTCAGTGACTCTACTAAGTGGCATACACGTCTCGGACACATATGTGTTGACACTATGAAGGTGATGGTAGATAAAGAGCTGGTGAAAGGGATACCGAAGATGACAATAGAGAAGGAAACGTGTTATTCATGTTTCCTTGGCAAACCAAACAAGGAAACCTTTTCCTCAAGCTACAGCCTATCGTGCATCGAAAGTGTTGGAGCTTGTACACGGGGACCTGTGTGGACCTATCACATCCTCTACACCAGCACATAAGAGATATGTGTTTGTCTTGATTGATGATTGCAGGCGCTATATGTGGACCGTTTTGTTAAAGGAGAAGAGCGAAGCATTTGACAAGTTCAAAGGTTTTAGAGCAATAGTTGAGCAGGAGACGAAGGCTACTATACAGACACTCAGAACTGATAGAGGAGGTGAGTTCACAAGTCATGAGTTTCGAGAATACTGTGAGAAGAGAGGAATCAAGAGACATCTGACTGCGCCCTACATTCCGCAGCTAAACGGCGTAGTGGAGAGACGGAACATAACTCTGTTTGAGATGACTAGGAGTATTCTCAAACACATGAACATGCCAAATTATCTATGGGGAGAGGCTGTTAGACATGCGACTTATCTGATAAATCGAGTCGCAACAAGATCACTGGAGAAAACTACCCCATACGAGGATTACAAGGGGAAGATACCAAGTCTTGATCATGTTCGAGTGTCTGGCTGTACAAATTTTGCAAGAACAGAAGTTGTGGGAAGGAAGAAATTGGATGATAGATCGAGGATGCTAGTACACTTGGGAACTGAGCCCGGCTTTAAGGCATACCGTCTGTATGATCCAACCACACGCAAGATTGTTGTCAGTAGAGATGTGATATTTGATGAGAGTAGAGGTCGGAATTGGAATAAAGATGAAAACAGAGCATCTGAAGGCTTTGTTCTGTCCTATGGAGATTTTGGGAACAGTGGCTTGCGTGAGGAGGAAGCTACTAGTGAAGTAAATGATAGTGGAACTCGAGTTATGAGTAATACTGTTGGAACTGGTGAGCTAGAAGAATGTAACAATGAAAATACAGAGATTACAGAGGAAACCGCTCTGAGTGAAAGTGATGGAGAAGAGGAGTCAGATCATGAAACTGATGAACAACCAAGAAGATCAAACAAAATTCATAAGAAGCCTGGCTACTTGGATGATTACATTTGTTTTGCAGAAGTAGAGGGAGAGCGTCTTCTTCTTATGATTAATGAAGAACCCTGGAATTACACTGAGGCAAAGGAGTCGAAGGAATGGGTCTTGGCTTGTGAAGACGAGATCGAATCTATAACCAAGAACAAGTGTTGGGACCTCATTGATCTACCTTTTGGGTGCAAACCAATAGGTTTAAAGTGGGTGTTTAAGGTGAAAATAAACCCTGACGGTAGTATCAACAAGTACAAGGCAAGACTAGTTGCTAAAGGGTATGTGCAGAGACATGGAGTTGACTTTGATGAAGTATATGCTCCTGTTGCTCGTATTGAAACAGTATGGTTCATCTTGGCTCTAGCAGCATCAAACAACTGGGAAGTTCATCATCTTGATGTTAAAACGGCGTTCTTGCATGGTGAGCTTAAAGAGACAGTCTATGTTACACAACCTGAGAGTTTTGAGGTTAAGGGAGAAGAAGCTAAGGTCTACAGATTAAAGAAAGCGTTGTATGGTCTCAAACAAGCACCACGTGCGTGGAACAACAAGCTAAACGAGATTCTTAAAGGCTTGAGGTTTGAGAAGTGCTCTAAAGAGCCATCGCTTTACCGGAGAAAAGGAAAGGAACATCTCCTCATAGTTTCTGTTTATGTGGACGATTTACTTATCACTGGTACTAGTGTCAAGAAGATCATCGAATTTAAGGAGGAGATGGCTACTAAATTCGAGATGAGTGACTTGGGAAGACTAACATACTACCTTGGTATCGAAGTTTTGCAGATTAATGGGTGCATAGTGTTAAAACAGGAGCGATATGCCTTGAAGATCTTAGAAGAAGCGGGGCTGTGTAACTGTAATGCGGCTCAAGTACCTATGGAGATGAACCTGAAGCTATCAAAGGATTCCAGAGACAAATGCATAGATGCAGGGGAGTATAGAAGAGCAATTGGATGCTTGCGCTATCTTCTCCATAAAAGACCTGATCCGGCCTTCAGTGTTGGATATTTGAGTCGTTATATGCAGGAGCCCAAGGAGTCTCATGGAGCTGCACTTAAACAAGTTCTCAGGTACTTGCGTGGTACTCTTGCTCACGGACTGATATTCAAGCGCACAGACAGAACGGGAATCATAGGCTACATTGATGCTAGTCACAGTGTTGATGAAGACGATGGAAAGAGTACTACTGGTTTTGTGTTTTACTACGATCAGTGTCCCATCTCGTGGTGTTCGTCCAAGCAGGAAACGGTGGCTCTGTCAAGTTGTGAGGCTGAATTTATGGCTGCCACCGAGGGAGCAAAGCAGGCAATATGGTTGCAGGAGCTCTTTGCCGAGATAACCAGTGAGAAGTGCATGAGGATTACTATTCGGATGGACAATAAGTCTGCAATAGCTCTCACTAAGAATCCGGTTTTTCACGGTCGGAGCAAGCATATTCACAGAAGGTATCACTTCATCCGTGAGTGTGTTGAGAGGGAGCAAGTAAAAGTTGAGTACGTTCCAGGGAATGAGCAGCTAGCAGATATCTTGACCAAATAACTTGGTAGACTCAAGTTCAGAGAAATGAGAAGTATGGTTGGTGTTCATGACACAAGAGATTGGGAGTTCAAGTTTAAGGGGGAGAATGTTGGTTTAAGCTTGAGATAACTTAGAGAGTAAGTTGTTTATATCCTAACCGAGATATGGTTTAGGAATATATTGTGGAGTTATCTATAACATAAGATAGGAGTTATCTATAGCCTAAAATGTCGTTGGTGTTTAAACTATATAAGGTTTTGCAGGTGTGTTTGCGTAACCTAAGAGTTTGAAGAGGTTGTCTTGTGTTCTTGAGTTTTGAGTCATTTTCTCAAGGTTAATAAAGAGAGTTATTCTTTATACAATTCAATCCTTTTAGACTTTGTACATTAGATTTTTAGCGAGAAGTTAAAGAGAGATATGAAGAGAAATAAGGAGAGAGAGGATGTTTTTGGTTAGATAGTGGGTTTGGGTTTTTTTATAGTTATAGGGTGAAAATTCCCTAAAGTTTATGGATCATCATCATATATTACGGGAGTGCAGTATTTGAACGGATAGGATACCCTATAATTAAATATATTCTTCTCTTACGATGCCGTACTTTAATACCAAAAAAGCACTGCAACACTCGACATGCCAAAACTTTGGAACAGACTGCAAGGATCTGATTGCTATGATCAAGGAGCCTCATGTTTGGCCAAGTTTTGCCACTGAGTTGGAAAGGATAGAAACATTACTAATATGCTTCCCTACTTCAACATCTCCTATGTTCCTCGAGCGCGTAATCAGTTCTCAGATTTTTTAGCTAAGACAACTATATCTTTCTATAGGGAGTTACTTTTTATTGGTTGTTCTATTCCGGTCTGGTTACCCAGATCACCTCAAGCTTGAGTAATAGAATAGCTGTTTGTCGTCAAAAAAAAAAAACCAAAAAAGCACTTACCCTCTGATTAAAACAAACCTCATGAACGAAGACCTCTCTAAACTTTCGCTCTCACCTCTCACTAAAAGTTTGTAAACATATAATTAGAGGGAAGCTTCAAGAGATTCAGACTTATTGATTTTGCACACAGAGAAATGGTATCTCTTCGCCGTGTTAGGTGGTGCGTCATGAGTGTTCGACTTCAATCGTGTGCGGACTGATTCTCTCGACAATTCAGATTCCCGATCAACCATCAATCCAGCGATAATCAGAAGATGCCCCTGCAGCTTCGAGTTGGAAACCTGGAGATGCTGACCATCGGTGGCGACACCATCGGTCGGATCCAGTTGCGTCCTGACGATAATGTTCCAGAGGTTTCGAGCAAGGTCAATAGCGTCATCAACCCATACATTATCTGACACGTCGCTGGGCTTGGTTTCGGTCTTATCTCTTTAGTATTAACTGGGCTTAAACTTGTACTGGGTTTTATTTCCTCTCAAATTTTGCATGTAAAAATTGGCTTTATGCCTTTGAATAGGCCTGGGCATTTCGGGTATCGGTTCGGTTCAGTTCGACGACACATGTCTTACATGGTTTCAAACCAATAATATATGACTTGTTGTTATCATATATAGATAAGAGTTTTATGTTTCCGCTGATGACAAAAAAAAAATGACTTGTTGTTATCAGTTACCTTATTAATTTAGTTATGATTAGATGGAATGTGTTTGCTCTTGAAGTAGTCTCAAATATTCAGTTTAAAAAAAAAATTAAATAACTTAGCTAAATGGATAATTAGACATACTGTTTATATTATTGGTACTGATATATTTATAATTTTATAACAACCAAACATATAAATAAAATATAAATTTTTGTATTATCTAAAAGAATATAATTGTATGCAAGATAATTTTGTAACACGTTTATTTCTTCGAAGCAACTGTATATTTTTTTTATAAAAATTTACTTTATAAAATATGGGTATCTCCTTAATATTAAAATAGGAGCATTTTTAGAAAGTAACCTTATACTCATGTATTATTAACAAGAATGACATTTCCTATGTGGCAACACCACATACTTTCTCAGCCTCTTTATTAAAAACCATCTCCTTACTAGACTTTTTACATACATTGCCATTATTCATTAATTGTAGTTTAACATAAAGTTTTAATCATGTGAATTGGTAACGTGCGATCTCAAGGAAGATGATATTAAAACCGGTAATTTTGATAACGTCAATTGCTTTGTATCAAACTATATCAAATCAAGTTACCATGGAAGATGATATTAAAACCGGTAATTTTGATAACGTCAATTGCTTTGTATCAAACTATATCAAATCAAGTTACCATGTAGCTTATCACATAATATAGAGTCGATTTTAATGTTTGTATGCCACGTCAAAACATCTCTACTAACAAGACCGCTTGATGTATCTTTACATGTAATATCATCCTTATTACCATGTTAATCATGTATTATATCAACCTTTTTAACATATAATAATTACAAACTATTTACATATAATACTATCTTTACATAAACTAAATGGATCGTTTGATGATATCCCCTTATTATTAAAAGGGAAGCAAAATATGAGAGTAACCTTTAAAATATAGAATATTTACATCTCTGCCATTTTGCATACGTGTCATCATGAGAGTCCTTCTCATTCTCTTTTAACCTTAACCCTTTCATAACTAGACTATTTACCAAAGATGCCATCGGACTAACGTATTGCATAACTTAACTACTTACATATTTTTGTATGGTTTTACGGTACTAATATTACATATATATGAATACATAGATTTTTTATTTGCCGTGAGGTGTACACATTATAAGCATGTTTTCCACTGCATACAAATTATATATATGAAGTATGAGTACATAGATTTTTTAACTTTTCGTATTTGTCATCATCGTGGCCAGTAATTAATTTATATCACTTTGAACTATCAAAAATACGTGTGATGATTATATCATTGTCTTCGTCCTACATAAAACAGTGATGATTATATGTTAAAATCAGCTTCTTTGAATTTAAAAGATGAAACAGCCTACCATCTTATAATAATGAAAAATCAGAGTTACTCTTAGTTAAATCATATATTATAATGATATGCTGTTTAATCAGCCTACATTGAGCTATAAAATCAAATATCATACCAACTTCAAAATTTGATCAATATACTTAGAACACTTATGGGTTATTCTTTTAAAAGTGTAAGTCAAGAACTATCTAATAATGTTTGTCATTCTGTGTTCTGGAAACTTTTTAAACAAATTTGATAGTGAGGAAAAAAAAATTGATCATGAGATATTTGCTAAGAATTTTATATATTGAAAATTATTTATAAATATAGTCCGCACTGTTCCCCTTTATTGTTAAACATTGATACAATCTATAAAATTCATATGATGTTGTTTTTAGTATTAACAAAAATTATGAATGAATCAAAGAAGGTATTGAGATCACAGTCACGACAACATTAACTGTTAAAAAAGCCAGCATCTTTTTAAATTAATAGGCTTTCTATTTCTCTTTATTTTTGCTGACATTATACTCATGCTCTAAAGAAATTAGGCTACATTCAGTCTTCAATCACCTTCTCAAACAACACCATTAGTTAAGCGAAATTTTCGCTCATGATTGGAATACTTATTGTATTCAAAATTTTAATATTCCTAACAAATTATACCTCATAATATTAGTTCCCAAAAAAGTTTATACGTGTTATATACTCCATTAAAGGAGAATCTCAATTAGTTTTGAAAATATATCAGTTAGTATTTACTAATAACTTAACATGAATGCTTGCCCTGCAATTCAAATCTATGTATTTTCTAAAATAGGGATTTTCCGCTCGGGAGATATTAATGTATAGATTCTCTGCTTCAGAATCGTAATTAGATCAAAAATGTTTCCATATATTTCAAACATATATTGCATTACGATAATATATGGCATTGATTCTTAAGACTAATTCTCATGTTTGTAATATTAAAAAAAAATTATACGTTTAATATTTTAGTTCCGTATGGAAATTAAATAAAATTTCCGCAATTAAAGAATTTATTCATTTAGTGTTGTATATACCCAATTTTATGGCCGCAATTTTTGCAATAAATTCGCTACCAATTGGTTCTTCTATATAAACATCAACATATATCATCTTTTATATGTAACGCATTCACAAACTTTTACGGTGTTTATACGATCTTATTTTGCTTAAGTTTTAAGTGGCTGCTTAAGGTTTTGTTGGAGATTTGAAGCCATTTAAGTCTATGTAAAAGATAGTGTGGAGATTTTCAGAATGTGGAAACAATATATACTCCAAAGTAAGTCTCTGTCTTTCGGTAGTGTTCTAAAGTTGATATTCTGATCTTTTGGTAACCTAAATTATCTGTTTCACAATTAGGCGGAATCAAGAACGTGACAAAACATTAAAGTATTTTTTAAAAAATTCTGTTTTAACCTGATGAGGTTCCAGAAATCCAGGCATTTCGAAAGAAGTAATATCATTTTCATGATTTTTTTCTAATAATCGTCTTCATATGTTTTTTGAAAGATTTCTTTTATTTTCTTAATATGATAGCAAGCAAAGGACAATGAAGACAAGAATCCTATGTGGTTGGGGGCCAGATTAGTTGTCGTGAAGTTCTTCCTCTCCGTCTTGCTTATGTTATTTTATAAGCTTTATGACATTTAGTTTTTTTCACTTAAACTGAAAATTGAGTATAATCCATTTTCTAATTTTTTTGATTATTTAGTTTTCTATTTCACAGAAATTTTTACTTATCATCCTCGCTTTCTCATTTTCTAAGTTACATGATAATTAGCATGTCTGTTATTGTACTTAAGCATAATATTATCTCTATCTATGGTTAAGTTTATCAACCTGTTAGACGTTCTATGTTTGGATCAATCCAAACAATTACGTAGGTCGTAAACAAATTTGATGCTAACCTGCTGTCAAGTTCGGCTTTCTCTGTAGACAATTTAAGGGAGTTTGGGAGACAAATGATTATCCCACCAATGCTGTTATTTTATTCTTTTGTTTGCCTTCCTACTCCTTTTTTTATTTCTATCAGTGGGATACATTTAAAACAACTATATAAAAACATATATAAGAATAATTTATTAAATGTCAATCATATAACCAACATAGACTTAAGATTTAAAATTATAATCTTAGATACATTTTTATTCATTTTTATTAAAATATATTAAATAACTTTTTATATATTTTTTTTAAATTGATTATATTATTATTAATAAGGTAAAACTAAATAGTATTTCTAAAATTTGCAGATATCAATAAAGAACTAATGGTATTAAGATTAAAAATTTATATTTTTTAAAAAATTGCATAAATTTTTAAATATCTTTTTAGTGATAGATAATTTGTATAATATATTTTTTAAAAATATTGCTATATTTCTATTATTATGTTATTAAATATTATATTTGAATATATTTACATTAGTGATGATGTATGAGTTATTACCATATTCTAAAATACTTACCAAAATATAAATCAACATTTATGTAATTATCTATGTTTCAAGTAGCCATAAGTCATGTACATGTTATCTTCTTAGTAAAAGTGTTGTAGATAAGACACACAAGCAATATTTGAAAAATCACTCTCAAATAATGTTTAGGTGATTATAAAAGGGACAGAATGTTTTTGGTTCATATTAATTTAGCTATAATATTTAACATCTTATAATCTAATTTAGAAACTATATTTAAAGAAAATTATAATTTTTGTAAATATAATGTTAATCTCACCCCGCGCAAGGCGCGGGTCTCTACCTAGTACGTTTGTAATCCGGTTCTTTAGCTTACATTAATCCGATTACATACATTTGAGATCCATTTATTTTTCTTGAGTCTTGACATCATATTACATAAACAAATATCGATCTCATGTTGATGGTCTTTATGATGGTCCAAACTAGGAATGTATACACATAAATATGACATTAATTCCGGTTTTATATGTGCACATTAATATCAGAAGGATTCGTAAAGGAAAGTCACCGTCAAAGCCGATTCATATATACTTATTTTTGATCGTCTTTGATTTAAAAATTAATTGTGATGACCAGAATGTCGGTATATTTCCTATATTATTCCAATCAATATTGCAAAAGAAGGAATAAGGAAATTTTCAAAATTGAATATTAATTTAAATTATGTTAAATAATTTAAGCTTATATCGAACATGTTAAAAATTTCTACATATGCCTCACATAAATAGACTAATTAAATCATATAGTTGATTCCAAATATACATAACGTGTTAGAGGAAGCCACGGTTCTAACGTAGTCAAATCATATGAATATCATGGATAAATTTGGTTAATAGCCAGATCAAAAACGATGGTTCGCTATTATGATAGTTTTTATTCTGATTAAGAATAAATATATTATATGTTCTACTCTTACAAATTGTCTCATCAATTCATCTCAAGCATAAAGATTATGCAAGACTTGCAGCTCTATCATTTGAAAGAACTTATTTCTTCTTTTGTGGGTTCGTATATATATAGCACATATTGATTGAACTTACTTTGGTTTTAGATTCAATTAATAATATAGTTTGAGTTATTCTTGGGTTCACCCCCTAGGGTAAACCTTTAGGTTCACCAACCAATAGAAACTTGTCATTTTAGATTCAATATCTTTTAATTAAGGAAACAAATAATTTGTCAAATTATATTATTTTTTCAAAATAAAATTTAAAAACAAATAAAAATAGTATATAAAAACGAATTAAAAAAATTAATGTTGTCAACAAAACACTAAACCCTAAACTCTAATACTAAACCCTAAACTCTAATCATAAACCCTAAACCCTTGGGTAAACCATAAATCCTTGGAAAAAACACTAAACATGTTGTCAACAAAACACTAAACCCTAAACTCTAATCCTAAACCCTAAACCCTTGGGTAAACCCTAAACCTTTGGGTAAATCCTAACCCTTGGAAAAACACTAAACATTTGGATAAATTCTAAATTATAAATCTTAAACACTAAACTCCAAATCTTATAAATAAATATTTTTTAAAATAATCTTTATTGAGAACTATTGTTATTTTTATTTATTTAATCTTTTTTATTTATTTTAAAAACATAATATAATTTGGCAAGTTATTTTTGTTTCCTTAATTAAAAGATACTAGATTTAAAATAACAACTTTCTATTGGTTGGTGAACCTAAAGGTTCACCCTAGGGGGTGAACCCAAGAAAACCCAAGAAAAAGTCATATTGTTTTATATAACATAATGAGTAATTCTTGGGTTCACTCCCTAGGGTGAACCTTTAGGTTCACCCACCAATAGGAGTTCACCATTTTATATTTAATATCTTTTAGAAAAGGAAATAAAATATTCAAACAATAATATAATGGTTCAACTTGTGAATATCATGTGGGTATAATGAAACATGTTTATCTTCATTTGGCTCAAGTCAACATGAAACCAATGACATCAAATTTTAATTTCATTCAAACCGAAGACATCGAAATAAATGTAATGTAACAATCAAGGTAGTGGTCAATCAGAAATTGTGGAATCAGTTCAGAATTTACACTGATTGATTTTTATTCCCATTACTTTGGGACAATAAGGTTGTATAAAAAAATAAGTTTATGGATCAATTTTTTAAATTACAGCATAAGACTGACATTTTCACATCGTTACATGTTTATATAAGGTAAGTGCATTGATTATATAATTGATATATGACATTCTTTACCTAATTTGAGCTGTGCTGATTTGTTATAGGGAAAATTCGTAAAAATACATCAACTGGATTTTGTTAAGATTTTTAATACCCAAAGTTTTTCATTACCCAGCTTAATACTCCAACTAATTATTTTACTTATTTTAATACACAAAATTTTAAAAATGTACCCATTTTAATTCCCAACATTTATTTATTTTAATTAAAATATCAATAAGTTTCAAACAAAATTTTAAAAAATCTCTAGATTTACAAAAAACAGTAAATTATATTTTTTTTGAAGTTTGAGAAATAAAATTAATTAAGTTTTGTATAACACTAAATTTGTGAATTGGTTTTAAGTTATAAATATTGAAGTTATTTTTTTCTGAAATAAAAAACAATTTTATTTTTTCCGGCCCCTTAAATTATAATTTTGTTTTAAAATATTTTTTACATAAGTTATTTACATTATTTCTTAAATCTTAAAATAAAATTAGAAATTGGTAATATTTTTTCTTAGATTTTAGAGATTTTTTTTTTAAAAATCGTTTTTAACTTATTAGTATATTAAATTAAGATAAACAAAATTTGGGTATTAAAAATGACACATTTTAAAAAATAATGTATTAAAGTAAGCAAAATAATTTGTTGGGTATTAAACTGGATAGTGAAAAATTTTAGGTATTAAAAAGCTTAACAAAATTTAGTTGATGTATTTTTATGGAATTTCCCCAATGTTATATTGTGTGTTAAGGAATCTGTTTTAAATATAAACTAAATTTTGACCCGCACACCCGTGCGGGTGTATGTTTTTTTGTAAAATATATTTTTTTCATGTCAATAGGGCAAAAAATCCAAATCCAAAATATCGAACTAATCAAGATCCATTAAGAAGTACCAAACTCGAACTGAAATTGATTAAATATCTAAATTATTCAAAATTTTGGTACTTAGATAACTGAAACCAAATCCGATCCGAACCAAAATATTTCCGATACCCGAATGTATTTAAAAAAAATTATATATTTATATATATTATTTCTTTAGATTTAATGTATATAAAAACATCCAGATTATATATGGTACTTTTAGGTTGGTTTAAATAATTGTATATATATATAAATAGTCAATGTAAATAAAGTATACTTATACCACCAAAAATACTTAAAATAATTATTGTTTCTCTATCCAAATATTTAAATCAAACCAATTTATTTGTTAAGTTTAAGTATTCTGACATATCTTACTCAAATTTATATGTAATATATTATTTTGTTTATATATTTTGAGAAACTTAAAGTATATAATGAATTTTTAAAATAATTTAAATGGGTTATCCAAACTCGAACGAACCCGCAAAGATCTGAATCGAATCTGAACCAGAATCCAGAAATATCCGAATGTGACTGAATATTTGTTCCCAGAAACCTGTAACCTAAAGAGAACCGAACCAAATCTGAATGGGTACCCGAACACCACCCCTAATTCACAATCTATTTTTTCCTATAAAAATAGAGCAAACATATAATCAAAAGTATTTATACGTATTATCATATAAAGAATCACATATATTATACTTTTAAAATTTAATGTGAAATATATAAATCATAATTTAAAGTTGGTATATGAAATTTGACTTTGTATTGTATTTTTCTTATATATATTGAAAATATTTTTTAATAATGGTTATATAATCAATAGTATTTTATATGTATTATCATATAAAGAATCACATATATTATATTTTAAAATTTTAATGTGAAATATATAAATCATAATTTAAGTTGGTATATCAAATTTGACTTTGTATTGTATTTTTCTTATATATATTGAAAACATTTTTTAATAATGGTTATTTTAGTAAATATAAATTTTTGAATATATGTATATTTTGATTCAATTTTTGATATAAATCAACTTTAAATTATTATTTTGATTTGAAATATATATATATATATATAAAGCTTAAATTTTGTTTTATGATTATTTTAGACAAATGATATTTTTAGATAATTAGATTACTTCATTTTTGTATATTTTAAAGTTTGCACAAATAGATTATTTCTCATAATATAATATATTTCTAATTTTTTTTAATAACAAAAATTCATTCTTTTCTTAAAATAATGTTATCTATGTTTCCAAACAACATTATATTTTTTATACTGCTATTCATGTTTCCAAACAAACTTTTTCTTAAACTGCTATTTATATTCCAAACAAACCTATCTTTTTAAACTGCTATCCAAATTTACAAACAAATATTTTTTAAAAATTGTTATTCATGTTTCCAAACAAACCTAATTTGTAATTCAGTTTTAATAATATAAATAGTGTGCTAGTTGATTGAAATCGAGATTTTTACAAAGATTTGCTAATATTTAGGAATATATTTTGGAAGGTAACTAATAGATTTAAAACGATAAGGAAAGTAATAAATGATTACTTTAGATTTTGAAATAAATAATTTATATTGGTATTGGTATTTTGAATTTGAAATAAGACTAAAACACTGTGTTTTATTGATTGTATAGGTGCTTTATATAGCCAACCGAGGATCAATTTGGTTTAGTAATGGTTTTATAGTTAGATGAATTATTAATTAGGAAATCGTGTTTCTTGGTTTAATATCAAACCAAAACTCTTGTGAAAATCAATAAATAGTTTTTTTTTTTTAAATGATGGACTTGGTCTCACAAGATAGTAGAGGACTGCTAAAATATGATAACGTTTCAGGATTGTATAGAAAGATATATATATATATATATATAGTAAACCGAGGATCAATTTTGTTTAGTAATAGATTTATAATCTGATGGTATATTAGTTAGGAAATCGTGTGTTGGTTTAATATAATATCAAAACACTGTGTTTTAACACCAGTGGCATGTCATTGTAATTTTTGTGGAAAACTATAGGTTAAGTACAATTTGTACTTCAGTTTTAATAGTTTAGATTGGAGCGCAAGTTTTGTGATATTAATTCTTGAATATTTTCAATAATTAGTTGGATTTGATTTCAAAGCACTGTTTCGTATATAAGAAATAGGTAGCCTTGCACACATATCATCATTACAATCTTATTTCCAAACCATCATCACAAAATTGTTCTAGCAGCAAAACAGTAATGGCGTGCTTCAACTCCGTAGCCTATTTGAAATAATTTAAGACAATGCGGAGAGTAAGGATGAGTATCATCTGATTGTGGAACCAATATTCTTCTACTGGTGACCTAACAATTGAATGGTTCTCATTAATTCGTGAATATTTTCAATAATTAGTCGGATTTGATTTCAAAGCATCGTTTCGTATATAAAAAATAGGTAGCCTTGCACACATATCATCATCACAATCTTATTTCCAAACCATCATTCCAGCAGCAAAACAGTAATGGCGAGTTTCAACTCCGTAGCATATTTGAAACCATTTAAGACAATGCGGAGAGTACGGATGAGTATCATCTGATTGTGGACGCAATATTCTTCTACTGGTGGCCTAACCATTGAATGGTTCTCATTGATTCTTTAAGTTTCCACATTTTTAACATTTTCTATGTATTATGTACTAATATTTTGGTGTGAAGTATAAAATTTTTTGTTGCTCGGATTGTTTGATTTCCTTTGTTGTTGCTCTTAATATGATTACAAACTAAGAATTCTGAAGACACTTTTCACAGTAGTTGTAGTTTTTTCCAATTTTTTATATGTTTCCTTATAAGTTGTTTCTTTCATGGAAACTTTATTATAGGGTTGATTTGTAGATGCTATAGCTTCAGATTTTTTGCTTTAGAAAATAAGCTGTGAGTTTTTTGCTTTAGCTTTAATTTTTTTTTGCTGTAGATTTATTTCCAAAGCACTTAATAAAAAGTGTAGAAAAATTGATTTTGAAAATTTTTGTATTTCTTTTTCTAATATTTTTGTTGTAGCTTTACTTTTTAAATGTAAAGCATGTTTGCTTTGAAGAAAATGCTTTATAAAGAAAAATGGCTGTCTAAAGCACCTACAACCACTACCAATCAATTCTTCTATTGCTTATGTTTCGTTTCATCTTATATTCATAATTTTATTATGAAAAGCAATAATTATATTTTCTATGTTTCGTTTTATCTTTAATTCATAACTAATTTTATATAAATCTTGGTTTATTTTTATAGATTCACTTTCACTTATAGATTCACTTCTACGAACTATCTTGTATATGACTGTCGAAGCTTTTCTTTTATCAACATGTGTTACCCTTTAGCTTTCAGTTATAACTTTTTCGGTAGACCAAAATGGGACTATTTGTGATTCAAATCAAGCGACTGATAGATTAGTCTAAACATGACTTCTCAAACATATTTAGAAAAATGTGTGAAACGCTAAAGACTTGTATTGTATTTAATTTAATTCAAGCTTATGTCAATTTAAGGTTATATATATATATATATATATATATAACCTTAAATTGACATTGAGCATTACTATTACTTTGGACAGCTATAAAGTTATACTTTGGACAGCTATAAAGTTATTGCAAAGAAATATAAAGATTTGATATATCATGTTAAAGAATTTCTTTAACTCTTTGATGATGGATTTAAAAGTAGATTAAGTGAATAACTATAGTTTTATATTTTTCCTTTTTTCTAATGTAATGTTCATATAATCTATTTTATTAAAATTTCTGATATATTTTCCCATAACAAAGATCAGAGGGATGAATGATGATAAAATTCTGAAAATAGATAAATTCGCCATTTATAGAATATTTTAGTGTATGAATGATGATAAAAGCTAACAAAGAGAAGTACTAAAGGGTTTGACTGGTTGAAACTGTGGTTTTATGTCTTTTCTATTCAAATTTATGCTTTAGATTTTTTAGTTGTGGTTTTCAATTTTCTTTAATGTAGATTTTTATAAAGCACTGAACAAAAACATTAAAGAAATTGAGTTTTAGAGTTAATATATTTTTTTATAACTTTTTGGTTTTAGATTCAGTTTTAAAAATAAAACATGATCTTTTTAAAAGAAGGCTGCAGAAAAAAAAATGCATGTCCACAGCTTGTAGAGCGTTTTCGAATCACACCCAAAGTGATGCAAGGATCAATTGGTTTTGAAGGATATTTTTGCAAAGAGTTTCCGTGGACATTTATTAGCTTCCAAATAGGTGGCTTGGGAGGTTGATTCATTATAATTATGGAATATCCTTTTGTTAAAATCACTGTCATCGAAGGCTCTTATGAGATACTTAGATGGGAGACAAGGTGCAAGATCTAGCTAATAGTCTCATACCACAAAACTCTGGTTCTGTTATATTTTAGGCTCGAGAAGGTTTCTGATGGCCAATGATGCACAGGCAAAGATACTGAAATTCTTATTCACATATCACTCAGCCCAGTAAAGATCTTACACAATCAAGTTGTGTTGCTGTTGACTATAAGCAATCCTCATTTCTTCAAGTTAATTTCTTATTGTCTTACATTTTCTAGGTTTATGTGAAATTGTATGATTACAAGTCATAGTAACTTTTTACTTCTGATTAATTACATAATATAAAATTTTAATTAAAAATTATATTCTGATATAATTTTATTTTTCTCTTAAATATTTTAAGAGAATTTCTATTACTTGGTTTAATCAAACTATTTCAGTCTAATAATTTTTATTTATTTTAATTCTTGATCATATATTGATAAAAACGCATCAAAGCTGTTTATGTGATTTTCAAACAAATGCCAGTATATTTTATTAGATTATTTTATTTTGAACGCAAGCTTATCTGTGACAACAGCAACTAGTTGGTTCACACCGGTCAAAAAAATAATCCCATTCATAGCAAAACCTTGAGCACCCGACTCGCCCTCCATAACCACACGGTTCTGAGGTCTGGAAGCATACTACAGTCGCCCAATTGATTCCATAACCTATTTACATGAATAATATTATTAAACCAATAAGTATATAATCAAAAAGGATAAAATCATACCTATAATTAAAAATGTTATACAAAAATAAATTTTACCTGGAGTATTTGCAGGGGTAATTGCCGCATTTGTCGTATGACAATTAACAACAGATACGATAAAAAAGCACCAAAAACAAACATAACTAAAGTTTTCAAAGTAATAACCATTTTATAAATAAGTTTAAAATTTTATTGTAAGATTTTCACTTTAACTTTTCTTGTTTGTTGAGTTTTTCTTTACATTGACTGATTATATATATAATGACACATACACATTATATATATTTTCTTGGTCAAAGATATCTTAGGGGATATAACATTTCCTTTTATATCTAATATAATAGATTTTTTGTCAAAATATAAGCAAGGAATTGACTATAGAGTTGCACAAAAAGAATATGATAATATATACTTCCATACTAATTAATGTCTACACTTGACTGAATGAAATTTACATACTAGTACATCCTCTTAGATAGAAGATCTGTAAGATAGAAATTGATATTGCTGTAGTATAATTTATTTTATAGCATATCTATACTATTAAAAGAGAATCATTCTGAAAAAAAAATCCACTTATAAAGGTTGTTGTGTTATAAATATTGTAGTGATGTCCATATGGAAAGTCCTAGATATACTTGTTCTCCACTCCAAGTTAAGCTTTGTCTCCAAACTATTGTATCCTATATAAGGAGATCATTATTCATGGAATAAGACACACTAATTCATCTCTTCTCTTCTCTAATTCTCTTCTTACTTACAACACGTTATCAGCACGAAGCTCTAGCGATCTTGAGTTAATAGGTATAGATTCTAATTCTATTTTTTTTAAGTTTCATCCTTCTTCAAATCATGCTTATTATCAATTCATGGTTTATAAGAATGGATTCATACACGGTATGAGCTTAGGAGCTTTAGTCGACAATATTGATCTACCCTTGTTTCAAGGAAAGAAAATCGTTTGATTTAAAAGAGATCTTGTCGATGATAATAAGCTAATGCTCAACCTTATTAAGATCTATACTCGTATGTGTTCTTATTTTCATTTTTTTAATATGTGATGCTTATATTTTTTTTATATCATCACGTTAAAATACATCTATGAGAGTTCTCTCATTTATATTATATATAAGAAGTCGTCGTTTCTAATTCTTCTATATGTCGAGTATATATAGTAATAGTATTCGTTTATTAGAAATTCTGAAACAAGACAATTCATATATTGATTTATTGGTCTGATTAGATTGGGTCTAATTAAATTTACATAGAAAACTGATTTGAATTCTCGATTCATGTACTATAATCATGGGTCACAATTTTCTATGCTTTGTTCTAGTGAACTAGATTTATGTTTATCAATACACGTCGAATGTGGAGTTAAATGGTTTATATAAATTCGTGTATAACTTGTCATATGTATTTTATGTTATAGTTTATTACCATTACATATATGAAGTCTTATGTATAAGACTTGACTTTAAAAGATATATGTATTTTGGAAAACAATCCAAAGAAAGGCACGATCATCTAATATGATTACCTAAAGCTCATTATATAGTTTGTATCTAAAAAGTTACAAGACCTGAAGTCTGTAAATAAAGCTCAACTTTGTTGGATGCTACTAAGAGAAAATTTACTTGAAGAAAATTTTAATGATGCATATATATTAAAAATACATGTTGTTCAGGAAACACATGATTAAGAAAAGAGATTAAAAAAGTTTATAACTATATCTTGTCTCCTTGTGACTGAGAAAAACAATGAGCTATTTGATGTAAGATGATCGATATAAATTTCTCTTAAAGAGAATATGACATTTTATATTGAGAAAGAAAATCCACATAAATAGTATTGATCAAGAAAGTGATCATAAAAGTGGTGGTAGACGTGAATGTGGATAAAAAATAAAGTCAAGATCAATGATTTTCTTTTTAGAACTCAAATTCTCACTTGAAGTTGAGAAAATAAAAATGGTAATAAGGAAGATATATGATTCAATCATCAGTAGATGAAAGAAAATTATTGTGAGTACAATATAAGATAGTATAAATCTTATAGAATGTTCAAGAAGATGATATATATATATATACACATATATATGATACTCCAGAAGAGTATAAAACATTATTGCACATAAGAATGCAATTTAAAATCCTTAATGTATTATATTCTTATAAGTCTCAAAAGTAAGAAGGATATAAGAAATAATACATGGCCCATGTAAGGCATCTTGTTGATTATAATATGAGATTCAATCGAGATTGATAAAACTGTAGTGTTATCATCTCGAGGGGAAGAGTTAAAGAATCTCACATATTATAATAAGTGAAACATCTAGAAGAATATGTTTCCACTCAAAGTGAGATTGGTGACTCTTTCTTAAAGTAAATCTATGGAATTTTGAGACAAGTTATGTTGAGATACTAAGCAAAGGAAATGCTAAACTCACTTCCATAAATATTTCTCAATGCAGTAAAAGCATTGTAGAGAAAGTATTTACATCCTCTTATAGATTTTACTACACAAAGATTAATGTAATGGAGATAAATATATAGTAAACCAGAAGTTTACAAAGTATTTGGCAAGAACCAGTTAGACCATTTTGATTCAGTACTGATGCGAAAAGATATATAAAGATTTATGTGAATATTCATTGAAGAACCAGAAGATTCTTGAGAATGATTTCACAAATATTTCTTGCTCATAAGATAAAATGGAAATACGGTTTTCACCAGCCAAATGAAGTTATGGCATGAATAAAGGAGATGTTGGTGGACTGATCACCCACTAATCATCTTTATAATATTGGTGAATTCACGTCTTGACATTTTTGACGACTACAACAAATTCACTTGGATAAGTGTTAAATATTTTGAGTAACACTAATTAGCATCACTACAAAAAAGTTGCTATTCATAGCACATTATTATAGCTCGTTTCACTGAACTGCTGTCGTTGATTAGCGATTTTTTTACTTATAGAACAGCATTAGATAAATGCTATGATAGAGTTTTAGTAAGCGGGAACCTAAAATTAGCTTTTCCGCGAAACACTTAATGAAAATTAGAGTTCTAATTTATTTTTCCCTCACTCTAATCGGGTTCCCTCTCATCTCTCTCATTTTCCCTCTTTCTCAAATGAACCCTAAATGAAATCTCCATCAATTCTCTCTCTCGAAACAAATCTGCAAACCTATCAACTCGAAATCAATCTCCATCAAGCTCCATCTCCAAAACCCTAAGTGAAATCCGCCGCCATTCCCATCTCGAAACCAATCTCCATCCTCGCGAACCATCGTCGCCGCTTCTCCCAGCCGCCACATATCTTCGATTCAACTCCGATTCTACATCTCGAAGGTATTGGAAGTCCTAATTTTGACATATCTATCAATGTTTGAGCTCAAATCGATTTACATTATTAGTTTTAATAGATTGTATTTTTTTTTCCTGTTTTGATTTCTCTGTTGCTTTGTGTTCTTGGTTGCTTTGAGTTCTTGTTTGGTATCGTTATCTTGTCTAAATGATTCTGATATTTTTATTTATTTGAAGCCAACTTATGTGTTATTTGTTCCGATTCTGAGGACAACTTGTCAAGTTCTTTCTGTTACGAAAAGATTTCAACTTAGGTTTGAACACAGTATGATGGACAAAGCTTGGGTACATCTAAACAGGTACTGATCTTAAGCATATATATTATGTTTCATTTTGGTGTTTAGAGGCTTAACTTGTTTCTTTTGTTTTCATTTTGATTGTTAATGGAAGAGTTGATCCTGGATACGAGAGAGGGGCTTCACAGTTTGTCCGAGATGTGGCTTCATCTATGGGAGGGATTGATATGATTATATGCCCGTGCATAGACTGCCGTAACATAGATCGTCATGCAGCAAGTGTGGTACTTGATCATCTTGTTACCAGGGGTATGGAGGAGGGTTATAAGATGAGGGCTGATTGGTATCTACATGGTGAATTGAACGCAGAGGTTGCAGATGAAAACAAAGTGAGTGAATGGAACGATGAGATCTTTGGGTTGTTCAGAGCTGCTCAGTGTTTTGATGAAGACTTAGCTGATATTGGGGGTTTAACCGAGATGGCAGAGGGAGACGACAAGAAAGAGGATGAGTTCTTGGCGAAGCTAGCTGACGCTGAAACACCACTGTATCCGAGCTGTGCAAGCCATAGCAAGTTGTCTGCAATTGTGTCATTGTTCAGATTGAAGACTCAGAATGGATGGTCAGACAAGAGTTTCAATGATCTGCTAGAGACATTGCCGGACATGTTACCTGAAGAAAACGTCCTGCACACATCACTCTACGACGTTAAGAAGTTTCTGAAGTCATTTGACATGGGTTACGAGAAGATCCATGCTTGTGTCAATGACTGCATCCTTTACAGAAAGAGGTTCACGAAGCTAGACAAGTGTCCTAAATGCAAAGCTTCGAGATGGAAGACTTATAAGCACACTGGTGAGAAGAAGAAAGGCGTTCCACAGAAAGTCTTACGGTATTTTCCTGTAATACCACGACTGAAGCGAATGTTCCGGTCTGAGAAAATGGCCAAGGAATTAAGATGGAACTTTACCAACAAAAGCAGTGATGGAAAGCTGCGTCATCCTGTTGATTCAGTGACATGGGAGCATATGAATGCGAAATACCCTTCATTTGCAGCTGAAGCGAGGAACCTGAGGCTTGGACTTTCAACGGATGGCTTCAATCCATTCAACATGAAGAATTCGATGTACAGTTGCTGGCCGGTCTTGTTAGTTAACTACAACCTACCACCTGATTTATGCATGAAGAATGAGAACATTATGCTTTCTTTGTTGATTCCTGGTCCACATCAGCCTGGTAACATCATAGATGTGTATCTAGAACCCCTAATAGACGATCTGAACAGTCTGTGGAGCGTTGGAGAGGTAACATACGACGCTCTTAGTCGATCTACTTTTACACTCAAGGCGATGCTGCTATGGACGATCAGCGATTTTCCGGCTTATGGTAATCTTGCAGGATGCAAGGTGAAAGGGAAAATGGGGTGTCCTTTATGTGGGAAGAATACAGATAGCATGTGGCTGAAGTTCAGTAGAAAACATGTCTACATGTGCCACAGAAAGGGTCTTCCACCAACTCCCAGATTTAGAGGAAAGAAGAGATGGTTTGATGGAAAAGCTGAACAAGGGAGAAGGGGAAGAATACTCACTGGTCGTGACATTTCTCAACATCTGAGAAGTTTCCACAATGATTTTGGAAATTTTAAACGATCTGCAAGTAAGAGAAAAAGGATTCAATGTTCAACTGAGAAAAGGGTCTGATAGTGAGAGTTTCTCTAGCGAATCAGAGGAAGAGGGAGAGGAAGAAGTACAAGTCGATGAGGATGAGTTATCTAGATGGAAGAAAAGGTCTGATAGTGAGAGTTTCACACTTGTTAACATGTCTCATAGTCAAGCCTCATTTGCAAGTGATCCATACATACTAGCATCTCAAGCGAAGCAGGTTTTTTACTCGAGAGAAGACGAGTCATCAAACTGGTATATTGTCATGAAAGGTCCTTCTAGAAGATACTGTAAGGAAGATATGCAAGAAGGAAATGCAGACATTGGGCCATTACCGTCAGATGTTGACATGGACGTTGACATTGATGAAGCTGAGAATGCTAGAACTGATTGCGAAGGGATATATGTGTGAAACGTAGCTTTTTTGTATTTGAGTGCTAGTTTGCTTTGTCTTTTTGAGTGGTTCTTTGCTTTGTCTTTTTGAGTGATTCTTTGCTTTGTCATTGTGTGCTTGTTTGAGATTGTCGTGTGATTGCTTTAATGTTGTGTTGAGTTGATTTAACTCTGTTTTCTTATAATTTTCAGGTAAATTGACATGGGAGGTAAAAGAAAGAAAGGTGGAAAGAAAGGAAATAAGAAGTCAAAAACGGTAGATGAAGAAGTTGAGTTTGTTTGTACTGTCAAACCACGTCAGCAAACAGAGCAAGAGCAGGATGGTGACCAATCAGAGCATGATGTGCAGGACCAACCACAAGAAGTGCAGGACCAACAACAAGATGTGCACGACCCAGAGCATGATGGTGATCATGAAAAGGAGCAAGAAAAGGAGCATGATCAGGAGCGACAACAAGAGCAGCAAGTTTCTAACGAACCTGAAGGTGAGATAGAACATACTCTGGAGCCTGAGGTTGGAAGCTGTCGTAAGAGAAAGCGTGGACCAACCATGATGAGAGACTTGGCCAAAGATCCAAATACCAGAGTTCATGTGGATTTCACTTTTATGGGAGAAGCATATGGTCCTGGTTCAGTGAAGCTGTCTTCATATTTAGGTCCCTTGGTAAGGGAACACGTCCCTGTTACATTAGAGACTTGGAAAAAAATCACTGAAGAAGTGAAGACAGTGCTCTGGAAATCAGTCCAGGTAATTGTTTGTATACAATGATTAGTAGAATTATATATTGAAGTTACTGATTACTGGTTTGTTAATTATTTTTGCAGGCAAGGTTTGAAGTTGATGAGGAGTACCAAAGAGTTGCAGTTCTGAAGCAGATGGGAGCTTTATGGAGGTCATCCCAGTCACGACTAGTAACCCAAATCAATGAAGCTGAAAATAACCAACAAAGGATGAATCTCAGACCCAAGAATGTGCCTCCAGTTGAATGGCGTAAATTTGTGAAGCTAAAGACAAGCCAAGAATTCAAGGTATACATTCCGAGTTGTTTAAGCTCTACATTACTATCTAGATTACATGTTAACATACAAAATGATAGGTTCTGAGTGATAGCTACAAGGAGAGGAGACGCAAACAGATTCCTCACACTTGTAGTCGAAAGGGAATGGTTCGACTAGCAGAAGAAATGGTAAGCACACTATCTTGTCCTTTTAAATGTTTTGACAATGCAAGTTGACATATAATATTTTCCATAGAAAAATAGTTCTGAAGACCCATCTGAAGTGTCAAGACTTAAAGTCTGGGTGAAGTCACGTACAAGAAAAGATGGAACTCCTATAAACACTAATGCCGCTGAGAAGATTGTAAGTTACATACATATTCGGTAACTCTTATTACAATATACTTCTAATGTTTCTGGTTAATGTTTTTTGTGGTTTGCAGCAAAAGGCTGCTGAGATTGCTACCGGTGCTAAGCAGACTGGTAAAAACGAAGATGAAGACACACTCATCCAGGTTTTAGGATCTGATAATCCTGGTCGTAAGCAATGGGGAGGAATGTCAGTAAGACAAAATTAGCTTGCTTCAATGTCAACCACAAGTCTATTTCTGAAATGCAAGAGAAGCAATTGCATCTCCAGAAAAAGGTTAACGAGTTACAGTCTGAACTTGCGAAAGTTAAAAACCAGGTTAGTTACATCTTGAAGAATAGATTAAGACATATAAGTGGTTAGATTGAGAAAATTATGCTGTGTTGTGTTTATGTTTCAGAGAGAAGACAATGAGGTTGGGGAAAACTCGGCTGCTAGAGTAAGTTGTTATCATATAAGCTGATTAGCTATATGACAGTCTCACATTTTTTACTACTGTCCATTTAACAGAGTGTGAACAAGATATCCCAGAAGAGGTGTCTTTTGATTGATTGGGCTGATGAAGAAGGGAACGTTGGTGAAGGCCGTATCCTCTCTTCTGACCCAAATGACATAGTCAATGACAGTCGTTTAGGCCCTTCGGATCTTAAAGTCTTGGTTGAAGCTGCTACTGAACTAGAAGCATTCCTCTGGCGACCTGCGAGTAACATGTGCACAATTAAGGAAGCAGTGGGTCATATTATTGCATGGCCGAAGAATAAATGTGTGGAACTAGGTCTGGGGCTTGATCCAGAAGACATTGCACCACTGGTAATCTCATTCTATTGCACTCACCTATAAACTAATTTAATTATTTCCTGCTAAAGAGAATTTTGGTTTTCTGAATGTGATTGACAGGGCTCTAGAGCAACTTCTCTCAACAAATGCAAACTACTGGATTTGTCTGATGACGATGTCGTTGTGGGTGAAGGGCGTTGGCAGACAAAAGAAGCAAAAGCATTGGTCAATGGACTTCCTCTCGGACCTAAAGCGGTAAAAGTTTTCCTGGATGTTGTACATGAGCAGGGAACATATTTATGGAGGCCTACGATGGATCTTGCATATCTCGAGGACTGCGTACACTCTTTTATATCATGGCCTGTTCGGAAAGTTGTCTTTGACAATCCACCAGAAGCAACATCACAACAATCTCCTACTCCAAAAACCGTCTCTTCAGTAGGAAGAGAAACATGTATCAAAAATACATCTGTTGGTTCCAAATCTGTAGCAACAACATCAACTCCTACTGAGGAGTCTCCACCATCTGATCAGGTAAATTTATAACTTATTATTTGCATTCATCTGCTTATATTAATCTTTGAGTTTTAAGTAATGTAAATGTCTGTTGAATGTTTGCATAAGCATGGATCTAAACCAATCAAGCAGAATCAGAAGTGCAAACTGATGGACCTTGGTGAGAGGAAACAAGTAGTAGCTGAAGGTCGTGTGCATTCAACAGACCCATCTCAAATGGTCCACTTTGTGCGCTTGGGTCCAAAAGCGGCTAGAGTGTGGGTAGATGTTGTGATAGTCGATGATGCAGAAGTCTGGAGGAAGACAGATGAAATCGAGTGTTTGAAAGATGCACATGGTTCATCGATTGCATGGCCACTTGAAAAATTGGTCATATTCTAGATACTGTAAGTGTTGTGTTTTGTGTGTTTAAACTGATGAGAGTTTTTATTGCATAACTGATCAGAGTTTATATTGTTGCAGGCTGCAGGGGGATGAACAACTTAGGTCCAGACTTGGCTAGTTTTAAGCTTAGACAAATGAAGTTAATGTATGATATTATTTCTTGTCTTTTGTATCTGTTTTCAAACGGCATCAGTAACTCTTGTGTAATGACTTATGTAATGACTTATGTATGTGGAACCTATTTTATGAATGAATTTGTTTCGTTATGGATTTCTGGTTTGGTGAAACAAGATTAAAATCATAGCTCTTCGACACAATACAATAGCTTTAAAAAAAGAGTTATACTTTAAGATCATAGCATTTAAAATTACATACAATTTGAACTATCATAATACATTTCGAAGCTATTACAATAGGTTAGTATAGCATTTCTGAATAGCAATTACCAAAATAAATTATTGCTATTGTAGAAGTATATACCATAGCACCAAATATGTACTGTAATCAGTTTATAACACTTAATAATCGTGCCATATATTTCTTAATAACAACACCTAGGTATTGCTATCATAATTAGACTTTTCGTAGCGTCAAGAAAAAACGCTATTGTAGGGGGGGTACCTATGATGGCTGCCGTATACATAACATTTATGAAAACACTATCAAACCCCTAACATAGCATATAACCCGCGCTAACAATGAGCATATTTCTTGTAGTGCATCAAGCCAAAAAGTAATCATTAATTCTCCCTATCGTTGGTATTGGGTCAGAAACCAACCAATTTCATCTAAGAATATTGGATGGCGATATACATTCCAGATGCTCCACCACAGAGCTTAAAATAAGATGAGTTTTCAAATCAGGTTGGTAATATATGTTGGATATGAATCTCCATTGATACTTAAGCATCTAGAGCCATCCCCGAAGGATATAAATAAGGCTTTATATGGATGTTAAAAACTAAATTAGTATTTCCAACATAAGTGGGAGAAAATAAAAAGCTGGAAAAGAAAACAAGTTGAAATGAATTATCATTGATCCTCAGACTAAAGAGAAAGTGAATCAGAAGTCCAAAAGATAATTCTATAACTTAGTAAATCAGTTGCCAGAAGCAACTAATGACCCTAATATAGTGTGACATAGTCACATATACCAGCTATTAATGCTCTAAATAAGAATTGATGTTCCAGAAGAACAATATCAAACTGCGAGTTACGCCTGAAGCATAGTATACATATTGGTTCCAAAGACAAAAATCCTCTTATACGAAAAGGAGCATAAATTAATAATGGTCAAGAGGAATAAGAGTTTTGGATGATCTCTAGAAGATACATTAACATGACTGAAAGAAAATTCAGGTACCTGAGACAATGAAAAGAGATCTCAATAAGTTATGTCATGTATGAAATAAAATGGAACCATAAGCAAATCGACGACGTAGATATTTATGCATGCAAAGTAGCAGTTGATATGATAAATGAGAAAGAGAATCATGAAATAAAGTCTATTGAAAAGTGTACAAACAGAAATTATTGGCCAAATCATAAGAAGTAATAGACAAAGATACAAACTCTTGTGAAAGAGAGATGTATTTGGACCAGTAGTCCATACACTAGAAGGTGTAAAATAAATGGGATAGAAATGTGGTTTCACCAAAGTAAGATCAATATGAAATTGATTGTGAAGAGACATAGTCACATATGGTAGATGCAACTACTTTCAAGTTTCTTACTAGTCTGGCAATAAAGGAAGAATTTGAACTATACAACCCATTGGAAACTAATAATACCTAAGAGATATAATCCTTGAAGGATTAATGATATCAAAATCATGTTCCCAGGAACTCTAGCTATTCGATCGAAATATGTTTTACGGGATATGTGAAATATTAGAAGTTAATCAGTACATCCATTTGTATTTATCAAGAGATTATGAATCAATAGAATCATTGATTTGAATAAAATCCAAACTCTTAAAGAGTTATAACAAATTGTTTGTTTGTAAGAAAGATCTTGAAAAGACTACATTATTATGTGTTCCAAACTAGACATCTAGAATAAGAGATGTTATCTTAAAAGATTCTTAAATATTTTAAGATGATCATATATATGACTGGTCCTGAAGTACCATATTTAAACAGGCTATATTTTACATATGATAAGACTGCAATGACTTGCAGCAGAGACCATAGCCGTGGACATGTGTATGACTGAGATCAGCACGCCCTAAGTGACATATAAGATGATCACAGAGAAAGACAAAGAGAACCATTAAGGCTAATGCCAAAGACCATACAATCAAAGGTTCCATTCCAGTCCAATCATCCATGAGAGATGAATAATATGCCAACCCAAAACATGATATGGTTTTGAGGTATCAACTATCATTATGCATAGTTTAAAGATATAGCAAATGGTAAAAGTGGTCATGAGACGCCATCAAAGAAAAGTTGGATTGCGATGTTTAAGTAATAAGATTACACTGTGTGGCTGCAATGTAAGTACGAGCCCTTATGATTATATCAGTGGATAAAAAGGAACCATAATGGTCAAAGAAAGTGATCAAAAGAATGTCTGGTCGAATCCAAATGGATATGGCATTGCTAAAGGCTTTACATAAGTACCATTAAGGCTTATGCACATCCGACCAAAAGTACATTGTATTGATATGATTGGCGCCTTGATATGGCAAGCCATACTAAATCGGATAGTCTTATGGATATGTTTAGACCATAAGGTATTGGAACTAAAGCCATACACGTCCCTTGCCATAAGTTATTTAAGCAAGTTAGTATTCTCTTTCATAACTGAAGATGTAATTTCATATGACAAGAAAGAAAGTCATAATAATAATTTTTATAGTTATGAATGAATAACTCGTATGTACGAGGTGAATGTCCAGAAGACTGTATGTAAGATGTTTGGCTTAAAGTCTAAATACACCAAGAAATTATTAGCTATATCAAATGAGAATTGTGGACCAGAAGTCCATAGATCTTGAATACTCTAATAGAAAGAGTTTATTATGATATTCTAATTTCAAAGAAAATTTATTTGATTGGAATGCATATCCTGAAGATATTGCTTTCAGGGGAAGAAATATGAAAATGTGTATGGTTGTACTCTTTTTCCTTATCATGGTTTTTATCCTATTAGGTTTTCCCATGAAAAAGTTTTAATGAGGCAACAAAGAATACACAAATGATACACACCAGAAAGGAGTATTTGAAACTCTAATGCTGATTTAAAGTTTTTGAAAGCAAGAGAATCGAAGAAAATGATCAAGTCATAGGAGCACTCAAGCACTGCAAAAGAACGGTGATATTCGTGTCCTACAAATTGGCTGATTTATTCATCAAGGCGGTACTCTCAGCAACTTTCGAGAAGTTAGTTCACCTGATCAGATTACATCATCTCAAAGATCTCGACGAATGTACACATGAGGGGAAGTCATTACGCGCTGCACTCTTTTTTCCTTAACCATGGTTTTTCCCATTGGGTTTTCCTGATGAGGTTTTTAACGAGGCAGCATCTACGGCATTTTGAAAGCACTTCGACATATTGGACATCAAGGGGAAGTGTTATAAATATTGTAGTGATGTCCATATGGAAAGTCCTAGATATACTTGTTCTCTACTCCAAGTTAAGCTTTGTCTCCAAGCTATTGTATCATATATAAGGAGATCATTATTCATGGAATAAGACACACTAATTCATCTCTTCTCTTCTCTAATTCTCTTCTTACTTACAACATGTTGCACCTATTCATTTTTGATTCAACCTATTATATACAACCAAATATTAACCCTACTATATTAATCAACATTTATGTCCGATTAGAATTGGTCAACATATCCATCTAAATATACGTGTTGATTATTATTTACTACATTACCTAAGACATTCCTCAATAAACTACACTCAATTATTAAACATGAGTCTGATAGTATATATTTTTAATGTTTTAATGAACCACCATGGAAGATGTATTCATGTTTCACATAAACACGAATGTTTATGTGAGTTTTGAAGATTATATTTGCAATACTATGGTAGTCGTCATCATCTTGCAGTTTCCGCTCCATGTTTTTACAAACACATAATAAGTGTCATGTGGTGGAACATAGCAATTATATCTGATTGTTAATGAGCGCTTACGAGTCAGTCTGTTTCAAAAACAATTCTTATCAGTTCAATTGAAAACGGGCCATATACGGGACAGATGGAGCCGAAGAAGACAAAGAAGGAGAAATGGAAAAAGAAAATCAGAAGCAAATCCTCACTGTTTATTAATGAAATCTTTCAAAAAAATAAATTAATTTCAAAATTTAAGGAAATTTTAGATTTGAGATTACAATACAATCTAAAAACATAACAAATAGCTATTTCTATGGAATGAATCTACATATTAAAAAAGAATTAGTTTAAATAAATCTACCTATACAAGTCATTTTGGACCCTTTCCTTTTTTAATTTTTTTGGTATAACCCTTTATATCTAATTAAACGTTACATGATTAATGAACCTGTATATAGTCCCGATTTTTACTCTAACAATATTATTACGATTGCAAATGAATCCTACCCCAACCAAATAAACTAAATCAACCATCCACTATTTCTAAAAACAACCTATTATAAAAATATTGATACTTTATGTCACAATATCGACATAAACAAAAAAAAAGTTAATATTTCAATAAAGTTTGCTTTTCAAATATATAGCAATATAATATGTCACAATAGTTAAAAGTTTTGTACATATCTCTTTGTTTTTGTACCACAGTATGGTTTTAGAAGTATATACTTTTCGTAAATCATAATATCGATATTGTGACATAAAGTAGATGTTTCAATGACACAAACAATACTGAGATTTGGTTTTATCAAGAAGCATGCAAAAACGTGTTGCATATAATATCCTGAAGCATGCAACAGCTGGTGAAGTGCCTCAGCATTTTTCACATCATTTGAAGAACTCCATCTTTAACACCATCTCGAAATAAACCTTTCCTTTTATCTTATAAACCACCTCGAACTTGGCCTTCCTCCACTTTCACATTCTATTCAAAGAGTGTTTCTTAAAAAACAAATAGAATCTCGAACTAAACCATCTCCAACTCGCCCTTCCTCTACTTTTACATTCTACTCAACAAAGACACACCATTAGAGATGGAATCAGATTCATCTGTGAACAATTACAACATGAACAACATGAACAACACCGGTGATACCTCAAACTACGACGATTACTCAAACGAGGATCCCGCCAGCTATTTTAGAAACATTAGCATGCGATATTTTGCTGCGGATCCACTCGAAATGCTCACTAAGCACGCTAAGTTCAAGGAACTGTGCTTGGAGAATGGCAACCCTGAGGCCACTATATCGCAGGCTTACTTCAATACTTCGTCCGCGAAGACAAACACAAAGGCCTCTATCATCTACGGCAATCGTCCATTGGGAACAATGAAAATGGTACGTATCTTTACGGTTCGTTAATGATTGCTTTAGGTCACTATCCTAAGGGTAAAAAGTATTTGAATAAACTCCAATAGAAAGAAAAACTCTCAACCTCCGATCATTGTTCGGAAAGAATCAAAAACTCACTACGTGATATACGTATTGAAAGAATCAATCTTCAACCCTTTAAAAAATCCTTTTTTATAATTGTTATAAGCTACTTAAGATTAGAATTTTAAATTCCCAATTAACATTATATCCAATTTAAATTACTAATTTATAAAATTAGATAGAACATTATTAAAATAGTATATACTATACCTAAAAATAAAACATTTGTAACAGACTCCTTTTAAAAGATTTATAACATTTGTATCAGACTAATTTAAAAAAGCAAAAAGTAATTATGTACAACAAACAATTTTTTAAAAGGTTAATAATATACTTACAAATAAAATTAAGAATTTTTCTTATTTTAAAAACTGATGGTATTATTCTTCAATTTAAACGTACAAAACAATAAGTCGTATGCAATTGACATATATATTGATTTATCAAAAAATTATATACCAAAAATCAAAATTATATTTTTTCGAATTTGGTTAGTAACGGTCTTTTCGACTTTAACATAATTTACTGGATTCATTTCATTAGATCATTCTTTTACTAACTGGATCTCTCGATTCGTTTCATTCTAATTCGGATATGAAACATTTATGATTCGGATATGAAAACTCGATGAAAACATTTTACCAAACTGAAATGATTATAATAGAATGCTGATCAAAATTCTGATTTTGGCTTAATGATCAACCAAAAAAATACCTGCGATTCTTAAGCGCGGATAAAATTCTAGTCTATACTATTAAAAAAAACATTCTAAAAATCTAATATTAGGATAAAATATCATACAAATTTAATATTTTACATAAAAGAATATTCGGCTAATTCAGTTTGTAATTAATATTTTAAGATATTTTGTTGTTAAAAACTAAATACAATTAATATATGTAGGTTTATAATTTGTATTTTCAAAATTTGGGTCCCATTCAGTTTTCAGTTTGAATCCGGTTTTGGTTTTTTATTCCAAAGATAATTGATATGTTCGGCTATTTATGAAATTCGTTTCAATTTTGAATTTGGTATTTCGGTTTGGCATGGTTCAATTATTCGGTTCGGGATATAGATGTTATACACTATCTTATATATAAATTCATATAAATATTTATATAGTTTCGAAAATAAACCGGCGTTTTTGAAACGTGGGTCAAAATCTAGTATACTATTAAAATAGAAGTAATGACTTCTTTTATATGAGATATTTTTAGACCATCTTTAAAAAAATTACTTAAGAATTTTTTTGTATTTACATAATAGTATCCTAACAATATATCTAATATCATTATTTATTCCTACAAATACTCTTCATTTGTGTTTCATATGATTGAATGGCTCAATAAAATATCAATCAAACACAAACATACAATTTTATCCTAAAAATAATGGATGTTAACCCCTTTATCAAGTAATGATATATTCTTGTGTAATTTTTTTTATTTTGACCACCTTTTAGAAAAAAAAATAAATGAAAGTTTGTATAAATATTTAAAGTATTTAAATTTATTCTAAAAAATAATAAGTTAAATAAGTAATAGACAATATAAGAAACTTCAATAAAACAGAGATAATGAAAAATAAATCTTATATATTAAAACAGAAGTCACCATTTCATTTTATGTGTGATTTTTTTTTTTAATTTGGGTCAACTTTATAAAATTTATTAAGTTTTGCATATGTTATGATATCTTTTTATATCTTATTTTTATTAGAAATTTAAATAAATATTTGAAAGAAGATTCTAACAAAATCTTTTTGAAATCACTTGAAATTTTCTTAAAATATATTTCGAAAATTAGTTATTTGAAATTTTAATTATCATCAAATATGATTAAAAATATAATTCATTTTTAAGCTATAAATAAAATTAAAAATCTGTAAAATACTTTTATCAGTATCCAAAAATTTGTTTTCTCTATTATGTAGGTCCAACTTAATTCAATTTTCACATATATTTCAAATTTATAAATAAAAAAATAAAAAATACTAATTTATAAATCACACAAACATTATTATAAAATTAGATATATATATATATATAACATCTAATTTTATTAAATTATTGATAAATTTTATTATAATCAACAACATTTATTTAAGAATATTATTATGCTAAAATATATGTTTATTTATTATTTAAATGAAAAATAAATTTATTTATTTTATAATCCAAATTTATTAAATTAGCATAATTATTATAAAAATAAATATTGGTTGACAAACAAAATAATAATATATAAATATTTAAATATATGATTAATATTAAAAATATATACCCATAATAATGTAAAAAAAATATAAAAAAAATATATATATATATATATATATAAATAGATAAAATTAAAATCCCGCTCAGTTGAGCGGGTCAAAATCTAGTACATATTTAAAAGGACGAAAACAAAGATAATACAATACAATTTTTGGTTTAATAATTTAAATGAAGTGGGATTTTTATAAATTCGACTTAGTATAAGTTACTGAGACAAAAAAATTTAAATCATACAAACAATTAGACTAAAACATTTATGTATAGCCAAAAACTTAAAATACAAGTATACATTTAATAAAATATCTAAATTAATAATAAATTATGTGAGTTCCCATATATATCACACAAAGTTAAGGCTTTAATTAGTGTTAATAGTTTAATGAGATACTAGATTTTGACCCGCCCTTAAAAGGGCGGGTATTTTTTTTGTTTTAAATTTAATTTTTGATATTTTTTTCTTTCTGATTATGTTTGTATTTTTTCGTAATCATATTTGTGTATAAATTTTACTCAAAATATATTTTATTAAATAATAGCAATTTAAAAATTGATCCGGTATACGTACGGTTAAGGCTGGGTTGCGGATCAAACTCGTCCCGCTAACCCGCTAACCCGCGAATTTTCAATTTTGTTTTAGTTAAAAAATATGACCCGCACAATCCGAAAACAAATAATTTTGTACCCGCACCCACTCCGCTTAATTTTGTGGCTATCCGCGGGTTATATATATTTATAAATCATTATTTAATTTAATTATTATAAAAAATATATTTATATTAAAAAATTTATACATGTTTTAAATTTTAAATTATTATTTTCAAACTTCTGTATTTAAAAAAAATATTTATTTTTTAAAATATTTTACGGATCGACGGATAGCCGCGATCCAAAATCCACCAATCTCCACTCACCCCACATAAAATATTCATAACCTGCACCCGCAAATCGATTTTGTAAATATAATTTCAATAGGAAATACTATCAGAATTTAGTATGATAGATTTGGTTTTGTGAAAATATGATTTGTTATGTACGTATTGCTTAAAAATAGGATATTAGTGGTTATGAAAATATTTTTGTTATTTATATGCGTATGTATATAAAAGAGTTGTATATTTTTTTTAGATTTTACCAAAAAAGTAGGAATGATAGGACGTAGAATCAGTTATAAAAATTGTTAGTTATTGTATCTTACGGTTTGTAACCGTGAACAATTATGTTTTCTTTCCAGATAACGTTATATAAACACACATAAGCAGTTATATATAGCAATGATATTTTTTTAAATTAGACCTAACATGTGTTTAAATAAAAAAGGGCGGGTATATTTTTGCTTTAATTTTATGCAAATTTTAATTTTATATTTGTTTAATTATATATGTAATTAACATTAATTTAATTTAATATAAATTTTGATAACTATATTAAATATGTCAAGTTGTATCATATGTATTTCAGAAATTATTTTAAATTTTTATTTTTAAAATTTGCAATATATTATATTTTTAGTAGTTACTTAACATAAATAGTTCAGAATATTCGTATACAAAATCCCAACTTGGAACCGACGCAAAAATCAAACTCTCATATTCTATACACATGGTCTATATACTCCAAAAGATTCTTATAATATTATATTCAAAACTATATCAAACCCAACCCGCATCAAAACTCGAACAAAGTTTTTGAAAATTGTTCGAAAATATAATTTTTAATATCTGATAGATTAGTTATAAAACCCAAGACATGAAACAAAATAACTAATAATAGATAGAAGTGTTGGTTGTAATTTTCTAGAAATGATAAATACCTTATGTCCTAAGTGTTGATAAAAGATCAATATGTGAGTGGTAAATATTCTTAGAAGAATTAATAAGAGAACTATATTTGAGTGGGTTAATATAATTATTTAGCATCTTGTGCTACAGTGTATTTTTAAATTCGTTAAGATTTTTATACGGACTTTCCCGATCTCAAATTGTGTTAGTGCAATCTAGATGTTGTTGAATCATAGACTGGAAATCAATTTGAGATACTGTGTAGCCATAGATTAGAGCTTAACATGAATGGTTACATACAAATCAGGTTTCAGACATGTTAACATGAATGTTTACATACAAATCAGGTTTCAGACATCAAGTTTAACAATTGCCCAATACAATTTTAGTTGGTTCAGCTGTTTCCTTGGTGAAGTGAAACTAATACACATGTATATATAGAATTTATACACAAACATGTTAAATATGGATCTATACTATCTTGATAGGAAAAACGTTTACAATATACTAAAGAACACTAAACCAGGTGAAATGAGAAGGTGAATCTAACGTAACCTCCCTAGAAAAATAAAAGATAACACACCTTGCTCCAGACTACGATGTTTTTGATACATCATCAGAAAAATTATTTACACATCAAAAGAAAACAAGCAAATCAATCAAATAAACACACACACACTTCTATTAAATCCTAAACAAAGATCAACCACTACTGCTAAAACCACCACCTTTCATCATCTGAAGAAACTCTTTGTAATTAACTCTTCCATCACCATCAGAGTCCACTTGCATAATCATCTTCTTGCAGCCTTCTAGGGTTTTACCTTGTTTGAGTCCCAAGGAAGCCAACACAGATTTCAACTCCTCCACAGTGATAAACCCATCTCCGTCCTGGTCAAACACGTTAAACGCTTCCTTCATGTCCTCTTCTTCGGTTTCTCCATCGTTGTGATGCTCATCAACAATGGATCTGTACAGAGACTCGAACTCGTCTATGTCAACGCATCCATCGTGGTTCTTATCGATGTTGTGGATCATTTGAGTGAGATCTTTGTCTGGTATGTAGATTCCTAGATTCTCTAGTGAGTTGTTGAGCTCTTGTTTAGTGATACGACCGTCTCCGTTCTTGTCGAACGTCTGGAAAACCCGTTTTAGCTCGGACGGGTCTATCTTTCTTGTTGATGCGGAGGACGGTGACGGTGACGGAGAGGGTAACATGGACGCTGACGGTGGTGAGTTCTTGTGGAGTGTTTTGTCGAACCAAGAGAGAGGGAAGAGAGTTCGCAGTTTCTTTGGTACTAAAGAGAGAAGAAAAGAGTTTAATAGACTGTAGAGAAGGAATATTCTCACCATAACTTTAGAACCAAACTCTTCTTTTCTCCATGATCTGATGAAAACAGATCTGAGAAACAAAGAGCTTTGGAAGTAGAGAAAGAAACTTGGAAACTGTTGTTTTATAGAGGAGGGAGAGAGTGTGTGTTCCATAAATTATGATTAAATGATTATATATTTCAGACAATTAAATATATATGCGTAGGAATTTTTTTTCTTATATATGACGGTTGAAGCTATTTTTAACCAACATAAACATTACCCTTTAGCTTTTAACTTTCTTTTTGGTAAAGCGAAGTAGGACGATTTGTGAATCAAACAACGCGACTGATAGATAGATTAGTCTAAACATGACTTCTCAAACATATTTAGAAAAATTGTTTGAAACGTTAAAGACTTGTACTGTCTAATTCAATTCAAACTTTTGCCACCCCGTTCAATCTAAGGTTACATGTATATATACATACCATTATACACCAAAATCTTATCTAAATAACATTTTACAATACTTTGAGCATTACTATTACTTTGAACAGCTATAACGTTATTGCAAAAAAAAAATACATATGCATATATAATATATAAATACATATATATATACACATATATGTATATTAAGAACTTCAATGAGTAGAACTCTTCATTGAAGGTACTCTAAAATCGCTATTTACAGAATATTTTAGTGTATCAACTAGACTTAGTATCAATCGTTATAAACAAATGTTATTACTTTTTTATGAAAAACATATTGATCTAGTAAAATAATGAGGTTACCCATTCTTTAAATATTCTTTTTCTGTATCATTTTAATTGGTTTTTAAGGATTTCAATTTTGTTTCAAAATTAGTGATTTTCATTTTTAGACAAAAATTAATGTCAATTAAAATTTTTAACCAGTTACAATATAGTGTATCTTTTTTTATTGGTTAAACTAGTTTTATTTAATGTTATTTTTATATAACGAAGATAAATTACATAAAATTTTGCATTTTTTATTTTTGTGATAAAACCTTAAAATCCAATTAAAATGATACGGAGAAAGGTGTAAATAAGTAAAGAGGTTGCATAAAACGCGTGAGGAAGGTAGGGTGTGTAGTTAAACATATACCCATCGCTTTTCATAAATTAAGAAGGAAGTAATGTCAAAAACGCGTTGTTATAATTGTTGATGTTTGGTTTCTGTCCCCATTTGTTTGGTTATTCTAACTTATTTTATGTAGCAAAATGTGCCGGTCTTCATTGTATCGTAGTCTTTACATCATCCTTTTTATCTTACTAAGTAAAAGACCAGACTTGGAGACAACAATAAAATACTAACAAGACGATTCTTTTATTTGTTTAAATTATCTTTATGATTCTCTCATATTATGTAATTATCAAAACAAACCAAGGTTTTAGTCGCTACATCACTTGATTTTGTTTCTCTCACTTACGTCAAGAACTAACCCAAAAATTTTAGTCATAGACTCATAGTAATACAATTACAGTCTAGTATAAGAAATGTGAAAAGACTAACAGGAAATTTTGTTTTGGTCATCGATACTATATTGGATACATAAAGGTTTAATTTTACCACTGGAAACAAAAAAAAATTCAGAATATACTAAGATAATAAAAGAAAGAAAGAAATATATATATATATACATACATAGGACTGGAGTGGTCTGCTGCAGTTTATAACGGCTGCAAACCAGCTGCAAATGCATAAATTTCTCAACAAGGTATGTGTTTCAGCTGGCAATACACAGCATATGGAAGGAAAGGAATGGAAGGCCACATGGCGAAGTACTAGAGAGCTCTTCAACTACTGTCAATATGTTAGACACTAGACAGGGTGGTGCAAAACATAATATCTTCGATCTGACTGAGGGAGAATAGGAAATATGATGGGTGTTACCAAGTGTTGTTAGAAACAAGATGAGTATCATAAGGCTATGTTTCTGAAAAAGTTGTAAAAACAGTATTTTCTTTTTGAATCAGTTTAACATTCTTTCAAAAAGAAATATCTATATATATATAGATAACTTTAATGTTAAACATAGACTATCTTGGTGTCTTGTACAATATCCATATTACTGGATCTAATTTAAGAATATTTCATATTGTTGAGCCAGACATTTCTCTGGGACCATCAAAACAAGTGTGTTTGGGAACTTTTAACGGGTCTCGGAATCAAAAGAAGACACTGGGGACCAAAAAACGCGCCAAGAATGACGTCAGTTAGTTAATGATCGTTGGATCTCCTCAATCTGTAGAAAATGTCGTCATTCATTGGTTGAGCACCTTCCACGTGGCCCCACTTGCTCAACTACCGATTATTAGTGTTTTAGTCATTGAAAGTATTAATTTATTAGTTGTATTACCCGCATATGCTGGCGTAATCATATTATGAATACTTATTATCACATCTATCTATCTATCTATATTATTAAAATTGAAGTACCTTTTGGTACTGTTTAGAAACATATATAGCAGTTCACATCAAAATTATTTAGAAACATGGACAGTAGTATTTTAGTACTTTTTTTATCTACATATTTAGCCATTACAATAAATTAAATAATTTATTTTGATTTTTTTTCTAACTACAGATTCATTCTACCACTGCATTTAAAATCAATTTTAATTAATTAATTAAAATTCCAAATTTTATTTAACCAATTCAATATTCATATATTTACCATTATTAATATTGTACGGATATTAACTAAATGGCATGTATTAATGGGAGATAACTTTTTCATGGGATTAATTAAATCGCAAAATATAAAATATATATACATGAATTTTTTTTATAAAACCAGCGATTTATGAGTTTACGTTGAACACAAATTAAATCAAATATCCACACGGGTTGCAGGTGAAATCTAGTGCTTTATTAATTCAAATACCATCATGAATTTTATAACTGAAAATTATCATATAATATTTTAGATAACAACACAATATGTGGTTTTATTTTCAAAAGTTAAAACATACATCAAGTTTCTGTTAATATGTAGCTATAGTCAAATCTATCATCACCAATATATGTAAAAAATATCATTTGATGTCTAATAAATTCATTATATAAGTAACATGTGGATATTAATTTGTGTAGGCAATTTTGCCGTGCACGCGGACATAAAAATTTATAGTTAATTATAATACATGTATTACTAATTAAAAGATTACAATGATAAAATTTTATTATGTTTTCATTTTAACATATTTACGTATTATATAAATTTTTGTGTGCACTATATTCATTATACTTAAATAAATCTTAAAAATCACTTAATGTCCTCTTTTCAATTATATAAAATTAAGTATTGACTTGATTAATATTCAATTATGTATTTTCTGTTTTTATTTAAAGATTTTTTTCAGATAACAACACAATATATTTTATTGAATTATCTTTTTTATTTTAAAATATATTTTAGATTTTAGATAATTATTATCATTATTAAAAGACTACAATTATAATTTTTTATTATATTTTCATTTGAACATATTTACGTATTATAATTTTTTTTTGTGCACTATATATTATATATAAATAAATCTTAAAATCACTTAATGTCTTCTTTTCAATTATATAAAATTAAGAATTGACTGGATTAATATTCATTATATATTTCTGTTTTAATTTAAAGATTTTTTTCAGATAACAACACAATATACTAAAAAATATCTTTTTATTTTAAAATATAATTTTAGATTTTAGATAATTATTATCATTATTAATGTTAATTTATTATCTAATAAAAATAAAATTTGTATTTATTTTGTGGTTAATTTATATAATATAGTCATTAAAGATATAAATGATATTAACCACTTTAACCTTTTTATTTTAAAATATATTTTGAGATTTTGGATAATTTTTATCATTATTAATTTTCATCAATCATCTTATCAGAAATTAAAATTCGTTTTTTTTTTGTTAATATATATATTTTATTCATTAAGAGTAATATCGATATTAACCGCTCTAACTTTTAACGTGAGAGCTCCGTTGCGAAAAATCACTTCGCAAATAATAATATAGATCTATAGGATCTAAATAACATTTTAGTAAAAAAAGAGCTACTAGAATTCGCATAAAGATCCACGCTTGAAGATACTCTTTGTGTCTTTTCTCCATTAATTCGCATAATTCCGTCTTCTCTGGGAATCGAAACCCAAACTTTCTGGTGTAGAAACATTAATAAACCCTTAATCAAACATTGGACCAAGGAGGCTTCCACGCATCTCCAAACTGTTATACACGGTTTAACTTTTTAGCTTATACCATATTAAATTAATTCATACTCGCTCAAAAAGAAACAGTTACATTAGTGACAAATTGGAGAGAATATAGAATTGCGAAGAAGTATAACCGACTTTCATCCAAAATAAGTTACAATATGGTTAGCTTATATAGTGAATGATAAACCTAATTTCCTAATCTAATATGAAATAATATATTAACAAATATTAATTTCATATTATCTTTAATCTTTCCAGATTAGTTTTGATCTTCATGTTTCCATAATCTTAATATGGTCGATCTTCTCGATTTTTTAATACCCTTATGCAAGCTCATATGTGATAACATGTGTGAGATTAGATAGAATCCTCAAAATATCAGCAATATACCCTTCTGTGAGGTAATGGAATCGACGTTTATACTCGATCATAGTCAAATCGGCTGCAACACCCAGTCGTTGGGTCATCTATGTTTATACTCGATAGTAGGGTTCTTAAAATAATGGAAATAAAACTCGTGACTGCGAGGTCCATGAATAACTCGAAATTGCGAAATCAAAAGAAAATCAACTCACGAAAGTGAGAAGTCAAATCACAAAGTTTAGTTTTCGTGAATGAAAACATAAACTTGTCGAAATAAAAAGAAACTTTAGCTTTCGTGTATGAAATAGCAAAGTTTCATAATAACAATCGCGGCTTGTTGTCTTGAATGAAAAACAAGGCAGCCATAATAAAAGAAAAACACAACTTAATGAAGCATGTGTAAGGTATTGGACCCAACTTGGATTGTATTGAATAAATCATAAGTGGGTTTCTTTGACCAAAAATTGATTATGCTTCTCCTTGCCGAGAAGAAGGTAAGCAACATCAGAGTTGACATGAATTGATGCACAAATGTTAACAATAAGATCGAAAGGCGATCATGATAGCTTTGACGGTGTCGCCATAAACGGTAAATGAAGAAAACAATGACGGAACGAAGCAGCTGAGGCGAGTGATGGTTGAAGCCATCGATGGAGGCTGGAGCTTAAAGTACCTTGGCTCAAAAACAAAGAAGATGAAATCGTATGACTTTTGAGACTTTTTCTGTTTTATGTTTCTTTTTTGAATTAGGAAGAAAAATAAATTCTGATCCACATATTTGGATTTTGGCTCTGATACCATGATTGATTGATGAAAATTAGAATTGAGAAGAAGTATAATTGATTCACATCCAAAATAAGTTACAACATGATTAGCTTATATAGTGAAAGATAATCATAAAACCTAAACTTTTTAATCTAATATAGATTAATATATAAACTTCTAAACTATTAAAATTGAAGTACATTTTGTACTTAATCCAGACTTTTCCACAATAATTACCAACCAATGCCACTGACATTTTTATCATTTAACACATTTATTACATAACCAGCCTAATTCGATTGATATATCCAAAATAATTCTTGAAATCTCTCTAACCATAAATAATTCTTGGTTTAATGCATCACTGCCGCTGTATATTCCAATTTCTCCCTAATGTGATGTATATAGGAAACGAATATCCTAGTTGGTCAAATCGTGTGCTAATCACCGTATCCAAAACGATATAAATCTTTAGAATACAATGAATATTCTTAAATGACCAACTAGGATATTCGTTTCCTATATACAATGAAAAATATATCAAATCTTTTGAATGAATTCAATTTCCTTGAAAAAAACATTGGGTGTGGTTGTTTTGGTTGTATTTCTGTACTTTAGTTTTATTTATTTTTAAATTACTAAATTTTATCAATCGTATTGTACCTTTATTTTTAAAAGTTAAAACCTACAACAACTTTATTATTAATTTTTACCAATCATGATTTATCTTTACTTTTAAAGCTATAGCGAAAAAAACTAAATCATTTTTCTTCTTATGTATTTTAGACAAAACTCTACATCTTTGTTTTATAGGTTGTAGAAACTATAAAACAAAAAAATATATGTAATATAAAATAAATTAGATAATTATAGTAAAAACATCTATAAATATTTTTACAGTCACAGCCGAACCAATCATCACCCTTATTTGACATACCGAGTTATTTGGAACTAAATCGACTTATTCGACATAGGTTTAACAGAATTAACAATGTCCAATTAATCATGCTATGAATAATTAATTAAGTAAAAAGAATAATTAATTAAGTATGTTTAAAACAGAAGGTAAAGACTATATTACTCTATTCAAATCATAGACTATATGTAGGGATAAGAGTTCGGGGCAAGACTGCTCCGACTTGAAGTCCAGCCGTTGCTTCTCCGTCGTCGAGGCAAGACTGCTCCGGTCTCCGGTTCTGGGAGGCGAGAAATATCGCGAGCTCATGTGGGTTGACATGCTCTTCCTGGACGTCAACGTGAGTTCTCTCTTCTATTTCTTTTTCGGATCTGAGTTCGATCATTCCGGCGAGTCTATTTTGTTTACTGATGAATATATGACACTTTTTCTGTTGGTTTATTAATTTACATAATATGAAATGTAGAAGCTTTATCTGTATATGGAGAGGAACTTATATAGTTTAGTTTCTGAGCTACGTTACGAATGTGTTTTAGGCAAAAAGAAATTGAAAATGTATATTCATGTGTTGTAGGCAATTGGAAAACAAAGATGAGGATAGAGTAGTTAAGAACAATGAAGGTCTGCCTCAGCCATTTTTGGGAAGCTGCAATGATCGTGCAAGGCAGCTCTAGGCTTCTTCTTCAGGTCTTTTCCCATGTTTAAAGGTTTTATCTCTCTCACACTTCACTTTTTATCATTCAGATTATTTATTTTTCACAAACAATTCAGACTGTCGGCTGTGTTATGTTGTCTTCGTTTAATATTTATTTTTCATCGATCTATTTCGTCATCTACGGTTCTTTGCGAGTCGAATCCATCACCATTAAAAACTATTGGGTTTGAAGTTTTTTAAGTAATGTAATCTTGGAAAAAGTTAAATAAGGCAGCAGAGAAATAATAGCATTAGCTTATAGGTTGCTAAGTCAGCTACTTTCAGAACTAAATTGCCTCACAGTTTTCTTTGTTGACTCGGTCAAGTTACTTGGTTTGAGGCTACAATCAGTTCGCAAGTGATTGACATAAATATTCTGCCGTTCAGGCGTTCAATCCCCTGGAGGTAGCAAAGAGTCAGACTCTGTGAAGGTTGCTAGAGGAGGTTAGCCATTCAAAGTTTTCTGTCGTTACTTTCTTTTGGTAGCATATAAAATTATATGGCTACTGATTTATTAACAATTGCTATATTTTCAGTTAAAGCTGTTTCCAGGAGGACACAGTCATTGGTTGAGAGTTTTGAGAGAAGAAACACAATTACACTTCCGGAAGAAAGATAAAAGCAGCAATAGTTCAGAGCACTAATGCTGTGGAGAAAGTGGCCAAATCATCATCGAGCAGTTAGCATAACACCTACCCAGGTCATGGAAGTTGAACTTGATGAGGCAACTAACTTGACCACAGTTGAAACTCCTGTGATATTTATTGCAAGAGCTAATTGTAATATCCAGCTGTTTTTAATCAACAATGCAGTTCTCTGCAACTTTCTTACATGTTTGTTTCTTATTTAATTTCTGGTTGCCTATTACATATGTTGCTAACACTATACACAATTTTATTGTGGTATCAATGAGATGACGTCTACAAGTTTAACTCTGGTTCATGAAGAGATCATGATGGTGATATCAATCAGGGTTGGTCCCTAGATTACTTTCATGGTTTTCCCAGTTTGTGCATTTTATATGTTTGGTACATAAGAAACAGGAAGAACACAACTTGGGATCTTTCTTACGTTTGGTTTTTTAACATACAAAACAGTAGCTTGGTTGTTTTTAGATATATATATGTAAGAATACTTCTTTTTAGCCATGGACGGTGATTATTGTCAAAGAGAATATTGGCTGAGACAAATGCATCTGAAGGGAAGGGACGGCTGACCTTGGTGCATTGACTTAGTACCTATATATATGTAAGAATGATTCTTTCTCACTATATATGTTCCTGAGAGAACATATATACAATCTTTCCCCTTCTGCTTTTTTTACGCTGGTTCTTCTTTTTATTTATATTGTAGTTTTGTTTTAAGAAAACATACATCAGTTATATATCATGCATTAGTGCATTATCATGTAACATCCCAACTATAATATAAATAAAAACCACAACATAAAATTTGTTTAACTTTAACTAATTTAATCAAAACCAATTTTTAGATAATAAAAAGATTATAATATATATACATATATATGTGTGTGTGTGTGTGTGTGTGTGTGTGTGTGTGTGTGTGTGTGTGTGTGTGTGTGTGTGTAAAAACATAGATGATTGAATACATCAAATGAGATTTAGGATGAAATGGAATAAAAGTTTTGAAAAGACACCTGTGAAAGTTGTGAATTCAATGGTTTTAAAACTAAAATAGAATTATGATAGTTTGTACATTTAAAAAAAAATCCAACAAAATTTATATAAGCAAGATAAATGAAAATTTAGATCATAGGTCTAAATAGTTGGGTTGTAAATGCATAAATTTCGCCGTGAGAATTTAGTTTATGGATTTTAGGTAAGATACTACAATTTTCAAACCAATATTTTAAGAAAACAAATATATTCTAAAAGGATTGTATATTTAGAGGTGAGTGTCAATTAAATAACTAAGAGTATTACAAGAAACAAAATTTATAAAAAATTAAGTGAAATGAAACATTTCTACAATCCTACTAATCAAACACATAATTAAAATTTAATCAATTTTTTTTCATTTTCTCATCACCTTATATATAATTTCCAGTAACAAAAAGTCAGATTTTGATATTGAATTTTTGAAATTTGTAAGACAGAAAAAATAATTGAAAATAATTTTAGGATTGTCTAACTACTTATATTTTATAACAAGCTAAATGAATATTTAGATCATAAGTCTAAATAGTTGGGTTGTAAGTGCATAAATTTCGCTGTGAGAATTTAGTTTGTGGATTTTAGGTAAGATATTACAATTTTTAAACCGGTGTTTTAAGAAAAAAATATATTCTAAAAGGATTGTATATTTAGAGGTGAGGGTCAATTAAATTACTAAGAGTATAACTAAAAACAAAATTTATAAAAAATTAAGTGAAATGAAACATTTCTACAATCCTACTAATCAAACACAGAATTAAAATTTAATCAATTTTTTTCATTTTCTCATCACCTTATATAAAATTTCCAGTTACAAAAAAAATCAGATTTTGATATTGAATTTTTGAAATTTGTAAGACAGAAAAAAGACTTGAAAATAATTTTATTATTGTCTAGCTACTTATATTTTATAATATATTATACCATTTGTATATCAAAATAAACATACATACAAAATATATAACTAAAATTAACATTTTTGGGGCGGGTCGACCCTAGTCTATTTATATAAAGTACACTTTGTTTCACTCTTGTTGTGACAGCTCGGATGCCAGCGTGGAAACAGGGACTCTGAAAGCGTGACACGTATTACAAGCTGCGTTTCATTAAAATCTTCATATTTTGGCTTTCGTTCGCTTCTCTCTTTCGGCCCAACAAGACCGTCCCTGCGCAAAGACCTAATCAGAAGTGTTTCTTCGTGTTCTTCGTTTGTCTTAGAGCGGCGCAGACGATCAGATTCTGTAACCGTGTTTGTGATTTAATCGTTTTAATCGTCTTTATTCCCCATCCCTCTACAAATCTAACTTTTGCACTGTTCGTCTGCTAGATCGTGTATAAATATGCTGCGATCTCACAGATGCGAATCGCGTTGTTCGTCTCTTTCTCTCTCTCTCTCTCTTATGGGTTTTGAATTTCTTTTTTCATACTTAAACCTTCGTTTGATCTACCCATTTGTTGTTCGCAGGAATCCATGATTGTAGCTTTATCCGTTCATAGGATCCATCAAGATCCAAACTGTCCATATTTATCGATACACCCTATTACTTCCTATAAAGGTTAAGTAGATCTAATCTCTCCATCAGAATTTCGAACAGATGAGTCTGTTTTTTTTTTAAATATAGTTGATGTTTTCAGTCTGATCAATACGTTTATTATATGTATATATAAATACTCAGGAACAATTGATTTTGCAGGGATGAAAATGGAATCATGTAAACTGTTCATTGGTCGCCTATCTTGGAACCACTGAATATCGAGAGTACAGTATTTACAGAGTTTCGGTGAGGTTTTACAAGTGGTGATCATGAGAGATAAAGCCACTGGTTGTGCTCATGGCTTTGGTTTCTTTTTCTTCACTGGTCTCAGTATTGCTGTGAGAGCCATATTGCTCATTCACTTCATGGTGCTAAATTGTAAGTTTCCATCAAATCTGTTTTGAGCCATTACTTCATTGCTTCAGTATCAATCAATCTACTTCCTACAGTAATTAGTTGTTTGAAACCGAGGTTACTGCTCCTCTTAAGTAAAAGATGTGGAAATGGTTGCTTGCCTATTCTCAGGCGTTAGACAAGTGATTTTGTATTCCTCAGTTTCTAATTTTTAAACATATACAAACTTTTAGGACTGACGGATTATCGTTCGGATCCGAGTCGAGCGATTGGATTTCGGTAGACAAAGATTCACAGTCCGGATCATAGAGCGCTGCTGCAAAGAAACGATTCAGGGCTTCGTTACGACGCAAAGAGTGATGAAAATTGGGAATCGATGCAAGAGTTATGCTAATTAGAATAGCCGCAGCTGGTTCTTAGAAGATAGACATATCAGTTCAAAAGTGATACAAGACTCCAGTGTCCCTGTTTAAGTTTCTTTGACACTGTTTCGTCTTCTCTCCTTCTACATCTCCATCGGTAGTTCCGACTCCAGTGTCCGCTTGCAGTTTTTTTAGTTTTTTCTGGTTCTTTTAGCCATTGCTAGGTTTGGGATTGAGATTAGTTTTAGTTAGATAAGAGTATGTAAAATGCAGCTGGGAAATACAGTTTATGCATTGCATATTACAGAAGCCTATCTATAACATGTTTCATCTTTTGCTTTTGCCCAGAAACCAAAAATTGTGTACTCGGCCTACCCTGGAGCTTCTACAACCAAAATATGTAACAGTCGCTGCTGAGCAGCCCACTTGTGGTGGAAGCAATGCAAAGGAACAACTGGTTCCAGCAGCAGTAAACACACTCTTTAAAGCACTAACGGAGTAGTTGCTCAAGTTATGGAACTGAACAGCCTAATATCTTTCTGAAACCATCTCCGACGTTATATTTATTTTCTATCAAATTTTGTGATTTCTCTACCATATTTGTTTTCACCATCAAGTTTTATGATATGTATCATGTCCGCTTCTTCGTCCATAAATAATGCTTTTCTACTTATTCCACTCACATGTTGGTTGTCATATTGTTGATGTTTTAAAATCTAGGCTTTGTTGACGAATGAAGTCAACAATGATCTTACACAGTTATCTATAGCTACATCATAACACTATTTTACAACCCAAATATAATGTTACTTTTGTCTTTTTTTGCTTTTCCAACGAGATACCTGCACACTCTGAGATGTAGAGCTTGATTACTAGGGGTGAATTCCCCCCCACAATATGTATAAGACTATCTACTACGTATTTATGCATCTTTGTTTGAATTCACATGTTTGGTTCCTTTCTTTTATGGATAACTAGGATAAACCCGCCCTACGGGCGGGCGGATGAGTAAATAAAAAATAATTATATATATATATATATATATATACACATATATATGTATTAAATATTTTATTGTAATGTTTATTTTACTTATATAATGAAATTTTTATATTAAATTACTTGGAATGATAAATTTAATTTCAATACATAAATAAAGAATTAATTTGAAGTTCAATGCATAAATTAGGAATTATTTTTTTATCTTATACATTGTTTCTGAATGTATTGTTACTTTTTCTCTTATATATTTTCTTTTAAATCTATTAATTTGGATAATATTCAAAGTGAATCGATATATTTTTAATCGATATTTAATATTGATTAATAACTTGTTCTCAGTTGTGTATATAACGGTAATGTCGTTCTTTTGATAAATGCGAGAATTGGAATTGTTCTTAGCAAGTAGTAAGGTGAATTGGTGTGCATGTATCGGGGAAATGTAGAAATCATTTTCTACGAAGACAGGGTGAAGCAGATATTTGTATCCTCATCTTGTTGGGTATATTTATAGATAAATTTAAATTGTAGATATTTTTATTTAATTAATTTTGAATTTATAGACCTAACTGGATTAGTCTCGAGTGCTATGAAAGGAAAAGAATTCAAGCTAAACACTCTTGAATGCTTTACAAAAATTTCAAAGAAGTCAACTATTTTTTTTATTTATATGTTTATTCTTTATAAATAGCTTCCATAAGGATCTGAGTACGTAACTTTCTTCTAGTTCAGTTCTAATAAACGAAGAGATTTCTGGTAACTAATAAATACTTTTAATAGCACAAAAGATTTAAGTCTTTGGGTAACAGAGCAAATTTCATCGTTCTGTCAAGAGCTGTGGCATACGGGCCAAAAACGGACACCAACAAAGAGGCAGCAGAATAAACGTTGTGCTGTAATTAACGACACGGCATGGTACATGGCACCGAGCTCAGCAAAGAAACGGTCGGCATCCCGTAATTTGCAATAGAGGATGAGCTTTGTGATTAAACTCCGCAGTCCATCACAAACCATGATCACGTATTAAAGTAGAGTGGATTCACGTATAGATCTCTTTTTTTTATAGAGCATTTTACTTGCGCTCTAAGGAACTTGAGAAAATAAGCAGGTTCATCAAGCATTGAAGCAGTGTCCATCTTTTCCCACCTGGAACCAATGTCGGTAAACCCCTAATATTCTCACTTATTCTCTCTCTCTTCAACATCGATGTTATATTTAGAAGATTTGTCGATATCTTCACGTTCTTCCTCTTAGGTTTCTCAACAGTCTCCAATCCAAAATTCACCGGTCTAAACGCAGCCGCTCTTATCATCTCTTTCATCCGTGCAACTGCATCTGGTTATCAGACAAAGACAGTGAATGCTGGGAAACTGATGTTTGAAGAACCAACTCTTCTTTCTCTGTTCGTGGTTTCTTAGACTTCGATTGATTTTCATAGTATATGAGCTTGAAACTTTCTTTCTCAGAATCATCATGATGGTGGTGAACAATACGGAAGTGACGTCCTGTCTCGCCGCTGTTTCTCTTCAAAGACTTGGGCTTTGTTGTTGTTGTCTATGTCGTCATCTCTCTGTTCTCAGACTCGGCAGATAAGACTCCACCAAAGCTCCAAAGAGTCTGACAATCTGAGAAAAGCACAGAGATTGCCTCGTCATCTTCCGTCGATGTGTTTATGCTGTTCGTCGTCACTGATAACAAACACTCGAGTGATGATGGTCTATCAAAGTAACCATGTTTCCAACATGTGTGAATATGTTGGTGAGAACAAGAACAGGGTTCTTGAGCCATAAGCTCATTTCCTCCCCACATCAAATCTGATCCATATGCTCCATGATTTTGCTTTCTCGGGTCATTCCATAGATAGCTTGCACGTGAACCGATTATAATACTTCAGTTGGATCAAACACAGCCCTGAGGAGACCAACAAAACCAATTCAAGAAAGAGCGCAAGTTTTGAAAAGAATGACCATCTCATGGAACTTCATCTAGATTCATGCTCATCGGTCCACAAAAACAAAATTTTCAGGATCAAAGTTTTTCTTAAGATTAATTTATGTCCTGCATACATATATGTACCGTTTGTAGTAACACCTTATTTTCAGCCAAGATAGGAGGGAGTAATGGCAGGGGCATCATCACCGGCATGCTTGAACTCCTTGAAGTTTCAACCTTGGCTTCACCCACACTTTTGCTTCATAAAGCTTCTTCTTCCCAGCCCCAATGATCTCCGGCGTGAGATGATGCATCGTTTCTTTACAGCTTTTTCTATTGCGTTCACCACCCACACAAACTCGACCGCTGGATTCTATGATTTTGGTAACCCAAAACTTTCACTCAGTAATCAGATCACTTCCAAATATAGCCAGATTATGTGTAAGAATCGAAAACTGGAACTTAAAACAAAAAGCTTAAAACAACTCTTCCTGAAAGAAAGACCAAAGCTTTCATGTCAATTCTAATCACCAAGTGCATAAACTGATATAATATCTTACTATCAAGCCTTGTGAGCTTCGTTTTTATACTTAAAGCGAACCAATTCAAGACATTAGTTACCAGTCCTAAAGCAACAAAACAACACGCATCAAAAGAAGAGAAACAATAATTGTTTCAAACGGAAAGACATGGACCATAGTTTCTAACTAACGTTCGATCACCTGGGAATAAAGACATCCACGAACTTTCCGTACTTTGCCAATAGAGATACAGTTTGCAGTCGTAACTACATAACACAGAAAAAAAACTCTAAATCTCTCTCAGAAGAAGAGGAGCTTAGCATTTTAATCTCTGAAAGTTTTAAGAATAGAAATGACTGAGAGGAATAAAACAATGTATGTTAGAAGGAAACTCACATAATTATAGCTTGGATTCACACAATGGAATAGATGAGGGCATAGTGATTGGGGTTAATGGGAGCCTTAATGGTGATGCTTGAATGCGGTCGTAACGGTGCGATGAAACAACTCCTAAAGCCACATGATTTCGTTTGACCATGAGAAGAGCTCAAATCGATTAGTCACAGACGGCGGCCTCCAACAGAGATTGGTCGGAATTAATGGATCTTCATAGCAGTTGGAAGAATAGAAGGAGTTCTTCGGTGGCCAGGACTCTGAATCGATAATACATGAAGACGATGTCTACCTATCTATATTTGATGGCTTTAAGAAGAGGTCTAACAGCGATAAATCTGAAAGTGGGAACGTTTCGTATTTCTAATAAGAAGATCAAAAGGCACGTCAAAACCCTACGCCAGAGATTCTTGAAGTCGACTTCATCATATCAAGCTCTCGAACGAACAGTGAAGACCAAAAGTGGGAAGAACCTAAGTCCCGATCGCGTATTGAGAGGCGTAGGGAGTAATTCCTGTAGGGTTGGGTCCCTTGAACATTACCTATGGCCCAAAACACTAACTGAAGCCCACATCGTAGATTCACGTTAAACACAGCGTTTTTGCTAACCGGACAGGGGTTGGCTTCTCCTTCACTCAATTAGTGACGTGGCAGCACTAAAAAGAGAAGAGCTTTTCTTTATATAAATAGATTTGTTGTATGGGTGATTAAATAATAAAGACATTGCATTCCGGTTTAGTAATTTTTAGTAATTTTTTAAGTTATTTTAATTACTTACTAGATCTTGATCCGTGCGACCGCACGGATATTAATTTTCTGTTTTAGTTTTTATTTATTTATACTAAATGATGTATTTGTAATACTTGATCGTTTTATATTGACTATGTTAGAGATGTGTATTTGGATACCCACTGATTCGGCTAATCTATTTGGGTTTGAGATTCCCGAGTTTAAAGATTTCAGCAACATTCAAATACTTATAAATTTTGGTTTCAGTTTGATTCGGGTATTTGCGGGTTTGGTTCGGTTACGGATAAGCCGTTTGAATAATTTGAAAATTACTAAACACGAGGGTTGCGCTCGTTGCGGGACTTAACCTTTTTTCAAAATTTATATATACTTTAAATTTCTCAAAACATATAAATGTGAGTAATGTAAGCCAAAATACTTAAATTAAAAAACAGGTTGAACTTCAATATTTGGATGGAGAATAAATATATATTTTAAATATTTTGGTGTTTGATTATTGTTTATCTATTTTATATGTTTACTTTTGATTATTTTTTATATTTTCAAATAGTTTAGACAACTTTAAGTTGACAAAAAAAAGACAACTTTAAAATATCATTAATTGTTGAAGAATAAAAAACAAAAGACATTAATCTAACTAAAAAGACAAACATTAAAATAGGAAAAAAAACACATTAATCTAACTGAAAAAGACAAACATTAAAATAGGAAATAAAAAGAAACACATTAATATAACTGAAAAGACAAACATTAAAATAGGAAATTCAATTTAATTCTCAGTGGCATGCAATTGTAAATAACACTGAAAACTAAGGGATATTCTATATGTGTACTTCTGTTTTAATAAAATAGATCATTATTAATTTTTTCCCCTTGGTCGCAAGCGTTAAATGAATGTTTCCTTTTCTCAGTTGTCGTCTACGTATCTATTAAGGGAGCTCAGGAGACCATAAGCACTAAAATGTTAGGACATAATGATTATACCGGTAATACTACTAATGTTGACGTTTCCGGTTAAAGTCGTTTGGATTTTAGTCATTACATCCTCATATTCATGTTTAGGGCTGGGCAAAAAATCCGAACCCGAAAAACCAAACCGAACCCGATCCGAAAAAGTAGCACCGAATCCGAACCAAAATTGATTAAATATCTGAGCGGATTCAAAATTTTGGTATTTAAAGAACCGAAACCGAACCCGATCCGAACCGAAATATTTTGGATACCCGAATGTATCCGAAATAAATTTATATACTTAAATATATACATTATTTTTATATATAATGTATATTAAAAATATTAAAAATATATAAGATACCTTTAAGTTTTCCAAAATATTCGAAAAATATATGAAAATAGTCATAAGTAAATGTTTAAAATAGCTAAAGTATACTGAAAACACCAAAATAGTTAAATATCTATTGATTATTTATCCAAATATTCAAAGAAAACCAATTTATATGTTAAATTAAGGTATTTTGACATATATGTTATGAAAATTTATATGTAATATATTATCTTTCTTATAGATTATGAAAATTTAAAGTATATAATAAATTTTGAAAATTTAAAAACATTTTAAATGGATTATTCGAACCCGAACCGAACCCGCAAAGATCCGAACCGAACCCGAACCAAAATTTAGAAATATCCGAATGGAGCTAAAATCTTTGACCCCGAAAACCCGAAACCCGAATGGACTAAACCGAAACCCGAATGGGTATCCGAACGCCCAGCCCTATTCATGTTAGATTATTAACCTTTCATATATGCGTAACTAATCCGGGCAGCTTAACGACAGACGGTAACTTTAAAAAATAAATAGCATTCTATTGCAATAAATACATTTCATAGCAAACTAAGGTGGATTTTAGATGCACCTTTACATTAAAAAAATTTAAACCTAACAATCACCACGTCAATTGGATATTAGTCAAGGAAATCTTTAAGGACATCAGAGCCACACAGGTTAGAGCTACATATTCCCTTTATACTTTTGTTTAGAGTCAAATCTGATTGCATCTACTAACGTTCGTGTCTTGCATTTGTAAAATTGGTCGACCCATATCTCCCAGTGAGCAAATCCACAGCGAAAGCATTGACTGAGCAAGAATTTTTTTTTTTGTTTGGTTCTGTAACCATCATGATCTTTTAAATTATTATGATTACTTGCTCGGACATAAAGCTCTTATTTTGTATTAACTTAAACTCAAACTATGTTAACATCATTCTTGCAATTTCTATGAAATTTACTAAAACATATAAAAATTTAGTAAATCTGTATTACACATAGCAATTATAAATCATTAATTTACTATAAAAATATAATATGATAATGAGGATTCCTACAAAATCACTTAAACTGTTACAACTTCACAGCCACCTGGAAACCATTCCAAAATTTGTTCAATTCTAGCACCCTGCCCGAAGGGCGGGCCGACTCTAGTCTTTATATATAAAGAACTGTTTTCATCCCTCCCGTGATGTCCACATCAGCATCCACCTACGAAATTAGAGATCTCACAGGCTGCCACGCATCCAGTTACTTAGAACGCAGCGTTTCATTTAAACATTTCGTCTGTGGGCTTCTCTGTGTGTTGTGTGATGGGCCCGGTCACAAAGTCAGTTCATGACATCTCGCCACGTGTCCCATGATGATGAAACTCATCGTTTCATCCCTTTTGCTCATCCCCAGATCGGAAAAAATTGAAACGTCGTGAAGATAGACTGAAACGAATCGTCGTCTTCAACGCCTTCATTAACCATTGATTTACACTTTTCACACGATCTATTATTGATTGCATACTTCCATCATCAGAATCTTCGACTATAAAAAGGTAAGTCTTATTCTGTGAATTTCATCAGATCTATCCTCCATCATAAACTTTCTAAAAATCCCAGGAATTAAAACTCATAATTATTAAACTTTTTTCAAAAGCTTTTGTTTGTCCGAGAAGATTTCGATTTTGATTTTGTTTACATTTGTTTAGGTATTGATCATCACACTTTTTCAATATATTTCGTTTACGGGAGATGATTTGATTTCTAATTTGATTGTTGATTTTGTTTTAATCTGTTCATCTATTGATTATCAAGATTATTATTCAGAGCTTTTGTTTGTGAGAGATGATAGTGGGAGACTGGGAATGGATTTTTTTTTTATTAGATTCAGGTAAGGTAAACCTCTGTTATAAATTATTTGTTGTGTTTTCATATCTAGAGCACTAAAAGACATTAGAATAATTGTGTTAGGTACTTCACCCTCCTATAATCCTCGATGGCAGACTCAGAATAATCTTGAGAGCAAGTATTCATGGTTCGGTGATAACTACCGCTCCGTCGATGAGGTTTGAATCACAAACTTATTTTTGTCTTGGTTTGTGTGAGTTTATGGCTATTGGTGTTTTGTTTGATTTTCTTCCTCTTGACAGGTTGCTTCTGCTCTTTCACATGCTGGTTTGGAGTTCATCGAGTGGGCTGAAAGTAACAGTGTTCGTTTTCTGGGGATATTCTACGGGTTGCAGCTGGTTGTGCAGAAGCTCGGGGGTGTTGTGGTGGAAGGGGAGCGTAAGGAGTATGGGAAGATGTAGATTGAGGTGAAGGGTGATGAGAGTGAGATTTTTAGGGAGGGGAGGGTTGGTGAGCAGCAGGTTTTTTGGATGAGTCATGGGGATGAGGCTGTTGAGCTTCCTGATGGGTTTGAGGTTGTGGCGAGGAGTTCTCAGGGAGATGTTTCTGCTTTGGAGAACAGGGAGAGGAGGATTTATGGTTTGCAGTATCATCCTGAGGTATAAGATTCTTTGTTCACGATGAAAGTTTGAATCTTTAGATGCTCTATGTTAAATGAACCTCATGAGACTTGGGAAGTAATTGAAAAAGTCTTACATTGGTTAGAGTCTGGATAATGAAATGGCTCTTATTTGATTTTTTAGCGGATGTTAAAAGTTTGCATCTTTCACGTTTTAGTTGTTATTCATATCTTAAGCATCTCAAGAGACTTGGGAGCATTTATTCTTTCATGTAAGTAAAAAAAGTAAGACTTTTGTTGATGATTTGGTACTTCTTTTGATTGACAGGTTGCTTCTGCTCTTTCAATTTCAGTGATACACTCTGTAATAGGTTTGCAGAAGTTCTCATGTGTTAAAAGAGATATTGCAGTTTGACTGAGAATAAGATATTGTTTTCTGTTGTCTGTGTTCTTTCCCTTTCTCTACTTTACATGATTTTTGGCTGGTTTTGTAATAGATCCGACAAAAAGGGCATGACGTTTGTGGAAGAAAAGTTGAGGCCAGTACCATGTTATTGTTCATGCTTCACTTTAGGGGTGGGCACTTTAACCGATATCCGAAGTGGCACCCGAACCCGACCCGAAAAACCCGAACCGAAATTCGAACCGAAGTAGTAAAATACCCGAACGGGTATTAAGTTAGGAGAGATTGGATATCCGAACCCGAACTAGTAATACCCGAACCCGAATGGATATCCGAAAATAACCGAACATGTGTATACTTACCCTTATATTTCTAGTTTACATCTCTCATTTTATTTAAAATATTTATATTGATGTTAGACATACTTTAAAATCATATAGTATATATATAATTATAGAGAAAATAATTTGATATTCATTTGAAATGCATGTTAAACTTTTTATTTCATATATTAACCAAAGTTACATCCAAAGTTTAAAAACAATAGCCAAATTAATATTTTTGTTTTGGAAATGTTACCTCCAAATCTATTAATCATTCAATCTATAAAAAGAAAAAAAAATCAGTTAAGTAAAATCTATATTTTTAAATATAAAAAACTTTAAAAAAGAAAATTTTATTTTTATTTCTTTTAAAATCTAAATATCCGAACCCGATCCGAAATAACCGAATCCGAACTAAAAATACCCGAACCCGATCCGAAGTTCAGAAATACCCGAACGGATATTATACTTCTATACCGAAATACCCGAAAATCCGAAATACCCGACCCGAACCCGAACGGGTACCCGAACGCCCACCCCTACTTCACTTCATATTTTTATAGGCCATACTCTGCACTTTTTCAATAAGTTGGGAATAAAGTGTATAAGTGTCTCCTTTAAAGATCGCTGATGTTAAAGAAAGGAGAAATATCAATGACAATGTCAGTTTAAAAAAGAAGATCAATGACAATGTAAAGCCAAAGCTAAAAAAAGATAGTGTTTAACAGTGTGCACATATACTTTGGTTTGAAGGAATTAACGGATATCCATTCAGTAATATTACACACAACAACAAACTGAAACTGTAATCAACTGTCAACAAATAAAAAGACTTCATCTAAACCATGTGTTCACCAAGGTTGAGACCTCCTAAGAAAAGTATTGAACGTTTATATGCTTTATAAATTAATCTTTGACCTTTTATTAATTAATAGTTTTTGAAGTTTAACAAAAAAAAAATAAAAAGGAAAATAAAAATCAAGGATGCCATATCGAATTAGAAATTATTTAAATTTTTAATTTGTGATATTAATACAAGATTTTTAAATGTTTTTATTGGAAACTAAAAATATGTAAGAAAATATTAGGTAAGAAAATATACAAATTTTATTTTTAATACAATGTAATAACCCGACTGGTCTTTTAAAAAGATAGTTATTGTAAAACAAAATAATGTCTAATAATAATAATTAGATAAATTGTGCATATCTATTGACAACATTTTGATTATCTTTTTACATTGAGGTTTAATCCATAATTATATTTAACTATTTTTAGGTTGTAATATAATGTTTTCTGTTTATAGTTAAACAAATAATATAGTAAATGGTAATATTTTCTAAAGAAGTTTTATTTTATTTAATTCTTACAACATTTTTAAAAGTTGCTTTATTTAATTTCTTGTGATTTTTTTGAATAAGAAATCATTTAGTTTTACTTAAAACAATGAATAATTATATTATCTTAACATATTATAATTGTAATAAAAAATAAAATAGTAGAAAGAAAAAATATTATAAACATTACCGAACATTTAGACAAAGTAATAAACAACAACGTGTACTCCTAAGTTTCAGAACTCATCAATAATGAAAGTACCAATATGCATATCATTCTTTATAATAATTTATCGTTATGATTAAAAAATTCAGTAATCTATATTATTTATCAGTAAAAAACAAATACCAAATGCAAATACAACCATATATTAAAAAACCAAAACCAGTAAAACAATAACAATGAACTTACTCGGATAATTATTTTTCAATAATCTAACATAAACACTAACGCCAAACAGTTTAGCAATTACTCCCAGCGTAGACCGGTGGAATATGGAGCACTTATGGATTATCAAAACTAAATAAACTCAGTAGGTGCCTTAGAAGAATTAAACAAACACTTGAAGATATGAACAGTATATATAATTTGTGGCGCAACCAGGAAAATGTAACAATCAGTATGATATATTACGATTGTCTGCACCATAAATTATCAAACACCAAAAAAAAAAAAAATCTAAATCCCCCCGCATCCATGATGCTCAAATTATGATAACACAATATACATCAGAAAATAGGGCTGATGTAGCATTCATCGAAACCAAATCTACAAAAAACGTCAAACCAACTCAATTCCAAACTGCTTCAAATTCGTATTGAGTTGTGTCAATACAAAACATGAAAATCTATTTAAAAGAACAGATAAACCAATCATTCAGAGCCCAAAACAAAATAAACAACAAGTTATTCTCCAATTATGATTTAATTTTCTTTTTAAGAAAAATAAGCAACCGAACACTCAAATAGAACCACCATGACTCCATGAGTAAACTAAATAATTCAACCGGCATATAATCCCTCTCCAATCAAAACATTGACCTCAACCATACATAAAAACATATATCATTTTCATACATACCACTTTGACTTACCATCTTAAAACACAAACAACAAGATCAAATAACAATTATACAAACCAAAATAACCAAAAAAAATCAAATCCTGCCCGTAGGGCGGGCCGATCCTAGTATTAGATAAATATTAACTTCCTATTCTCTTTGATCTTTCCAGATTAGTCTTGGTCTTCATGTTTCCATCATCTTGATATGGTCGATCTTCTCAATCTTTGAATAATTAGAGTAAGTAAACAATAAGTACTTATTAATTAGTTATTGGCCTATTAGACATTAGGGTTGCACGACAATTCACATTCCGGAAGAGCAAAAGCATATCCATTAAGCCTGAGACTTCTTGGATTCGATCCGAGATTTGCTTCGGATCCGTTTGGAAAATAGGACATCCGGAGCACCCGGATTCGGATAATAAAATAAAGGATCCGTCAAAACCGAATCCGAATCCATATATCTTAATTTTTAAGTCCAGATATCTGGATCCGTATTTTAAAATATATTAATTTTTTAATAATTATATTTGATATATTAACATTTATTCTTTAAATTAGTTATACAATATTGTATTTTAACTTTATTAATATTATACTCATATTTTTATTTATAAATCTTGTATAATTATTTATTTTATGTATTAGTTTAGAATTCTAATTTTTTTAAATATATATATATATATATTTTTTACTATTTTTACGAATCTGAATTTAGATCTAGATATCCGTGGATAATATGATATTTAGACGGATATTCGGATTTCAGATATTTGGAAGCTCTGAATCCAGATTCGGACACTAAATCTACGGATCTAGATACCCAAAATTTCTCGGATATCCGGATCCGTCCCAACCCTAATAGACACGCTCTTATTGTTAGTTGGTTTTAGGGGTGTCAAAATGAGTTATACCTCACGAGCTATCTCAGCTCAGTTCAATTTTTCATGTGTATGATCACTATATTTTAGGCTTATTTAATAAATGAGCTTATTGATCGAGCTTAAATTAGATCACGAGTTATATTAACGATCTTTAATGAACATGAGCTGGTTCATGAGCTTGTTCATTTTTATACTTACAATTATATATATATATATATATATATATTGATAACTTCTATTTTTTATGTAAGAAATTGATAATTTCTATATTTATCGTATTTATCTTCTAAAACTAAAATGTCAAACCAATTCCTTAAAAAATAATTTCTATATGAATCATATTTATCTTCTTGAAATTAAAAAGGATATCGAAGATAAAGATTATCACGAAGAATAGGGATTTAGATCACTGGTTTGCTTTAATTTAATTTATTTTAGGTGTTATATTTTTTTTTTCATGTGTTGGTTTTTATTTAGTATTTAATATTTATGTTTTGGATTTTTAATATTTAAATTTTGAATAATATTATAAAAGTTATTTATTATGAAAGATCCGAGCTCATTGTGAACTGAGCTGAGTTGAGTTAAGCGAGCTACCTCATTTTGACATTCCTAGTTGGCTTCACCCCACTGATTTACCATAACTTTGTTCTAGTTGTGTTTTTATTTTCTTTATATTTTTGAAATTAATTTACATTTGATATTACTAACATCTTGATATAAAACTACTTTCACGTAAAACATTTTTAAGAAATTACAAAAAAACAGAAGAAGATAAAATGCTTCAGGCTCTACAGTCATGTTATCCACACATATAATGGTTTTGATTTTCTGGTTAGTTACAAACTTACAGTTAACTGATTTCGACAAAGAAAGTACTCTTTCTGAAATTCATCCAAAAAAAAGAAACTACTCTTTCTGTATCAATTTGATTGTACTATTTGCTACTTACTCTCCAGTCTGAAAAAGTTAAAGAAAAAAATAATTTACAAAAAGTGCCCACACGCAGGATCGAACTACGGACCTTCAGTTTACAAGACTGACGCTCTACCACTGAGCTATACGGGCTTTTGATTATTCGTTTCTGCTTAACAATAAGTTCATAAAATAAGATAAGAAAGAAGTCAGATACCATAACTCAGAACTAAGCTAAACTAAAAAGATATTTTACCAAAAGAAATAAAAAAAGAACATTTGCAGCAATGTTCATTTCTATATACAAATGAAATTGAGTTAGTTCACAAATAGAAGAGTCAAGTAAAATTACTAGCCAACTTTGATCTAATATTTGACTCCACAATAAAAAAGGTCAAATAACATGATATATTGCATTACATTATCCAATAAGAAAAAAGTTTTCTTGTATTTGGTGAATTCTTTTCAACTGATGCAGCTGCGGAGTATCTGGTCATGACTCATGAGTGAGTTCTTCTACACTTACTTGAGGAAGAACTTCCACACATCTCTGTCTGTAGTTTCCTTAATCAAATGAGCTCCTAAGATAGTTTCCTCATCCACCAAGTTCCTCAGATGTCTCGCTCCACTGTTGAATCCCACATACTGCTTCTTTGCCGCCAAATACACCACACCATAAGGTGGTCTCAGGCACTGTTTCCACACACAAAAAGACAACAAAACCATCATCACTATAACAACGAGACAACCACCTACACAAGAACTAGAAAGAATGGTTAGAAACCATCACTATAACAAGGATACAACCACCAATTAAAGAACTAGAGAGAGAATGATCAGAAACCATCACTATAACAAGGACAGAACTATTACAGAACTAGAGAGAGAATGATCAGAAACCATTACTATAACAAGGATACAGCAACCACCTATTCAAGAACCAGAGAGAGAGAGAATGATCAGACACCATCAGTATAACAAGGATACAACAACCAAATATTCAAGAACTAGAGAGAAAAGGATCAAGAACCAACCTTCTTAATGAGAGAATATAGTTTCTTCAGAGAAGTAACCGAGTAAGGGATCTCAGTCATTAGTATAACATCATACCCACATTCTCCACCTTGCTCAGTCTCATTTGCTCGTTCCCACGCTCTGCTTCCCGAGAGCTTCCTTGATCTCCTCGAGGAGAAATCTGGCTGTCCTGTAATGCTCCCATCTTGGCTGCTACATCCGTCCATGAAGTCTTCCTCTGAGAAACTCAAGCTCATTCCCGGGTTAACTGGTTCAAGTACATCGGTTCTTATGATGGATAAAACGGTCGGGAGCTCTTCCCATTCTCCAGCAAAGAAACGGACAGATGCAGAGACGGCTTGTCTTGATGGTGTGAGAAGGACTTCTGGCTGACGGCTTTGCCTTTCCCGAGCTTGGTCAAGGTTTGCAAGAACGTTTGGGATGGTTGTGCATCTTATTGTTTCTGCATTGAGGTCTTGAAAGTGGACTGAGGAAGCACCCTTTAAAACAAGCGTAAATAGATTAGATTATGAGAAATTGGACAGCAACAGCTGTCTTTCAGTGTAGGTTTACTTACTTTCAAGCAGGCAAATATCCCAGGAACTCCATAGTTGCAACCTAGCTGCTCATGTCGTCATACAAAAGAAAAAAAGAGGTGTGTGACGTTAGAATACAAGTAACTGGTGAAGTTTTGTGGCTAAGACGGTCTTAGACCACCTAATTAAAAGGTTTTGAATGAGTTCCCAAACAAAATTGCCAAATCTATCTAGGATTTTCGTTGATTACTGCTTCTCTAGATAGAATACAGGTTGTTCATTGCAGGATATTGAAGTATTTAAGGAAACGTTTAGTGTGTCATTAGCATTAGTTGTTACCTCGAGGACCCTTTTGCCCCTGAAGCTAAGCTGTCCATCACGGATCTCGTTTTTAAGTACATCAACAAGCACAATAGCACTTTCCCAACTTTTCATAGAACCTAGACAATATTTACAAAAAAAAAAACGGATTCAGTTTAACATAATGAGAACGATCAGATGCAAGTGAGTGAATCTGAAGCGCATACCTTCATATTTTGGAGGAGCAGTTTCTGAGCTAGAGAGGCCGATCATATCAGAAACACTTACTTTTCCCTGCAAGAAAATTGAATGATTGTTTTCATTCAAAGATTTTGGATTCTCTCTATACGTGCAGAGAAGTGTGTCACGTTCCACGGTCAAAGCAACAAAATAAAGCTTATGAACATGAATTAATAGTTTTACACTTTTTGATGATAATATTTAAAGTTAGCAAACCATGGACTTCTTGACATACTAAGTTTTAACATATATCACACATAATAAAGCTTAGAACTAGCTGTTAACTGTCTTTAATAATAGTTACCTTGAAAATTTGTAAACCGAGCACATCTAGATTCTCCCCTGAATACCTGTGATGAGTTGCTGTCTACAAAACAAAGAAAGAGATTCAGAATTGCAAGGTATAAACAATTCTACTCCATACAAAAAATGGAACATCTTAAAATTGTAATGATGATAGAGCAACAAAGAGCAAACAACCTTAGAAGGTATGATCTCAACAGCTGGTGATGGAAGCTGCAAATCCTTCTCAGATAGTGCAGACACACCACTACAATCCTGAGGCATCAAACCGGGCCAGCATTGCGCAAGCAACGACGGTGCACGCATGCTTTAGCCTTCTGAGCTCTCTCGATAGTGCTCCAATGGTATCAAAATCTAAAAATCGCCAAAAGATGTAATCTTTAGTGCCAGCCTTAAACCCCAAAACAACTAAACGGCTTTTGACTTTTCAGTAATGCTCCAATGGTGGTAAACAATCTAAAATGATCAAAAAGATCTAATCTTTAGTGTTGGAAATGCCACTCTGAACATCTTTCAACTCTAAAACCTTAAAACCCCAAAACCATAGACTGCAACTTTGAATATATATATATATATATATGCGAAGAACAGACAAAAGTCAAAAACTTTACAGATTCAATACTGCAAGATCTACGGTGACTCTTCAATTCCACATCCTTACTACTAAACTAACCAACAAGGATCATAATCGAAACAAGAAACCATCAATGTAAAAAAAAACAATGGACATGACTTCTTATAGCCAGGATTTTCCAAATAAAGTAAGAATTTCGATTCAATTTCATTTCTAAGCGAATTACTTACTACATGATCTATGTGAGTTACTTACAAGAAACAAGGCGACCGGTGGAGGAGTTGTTGACAAGAAGAAATATGAGATTTTCTTCTCTAACAAGGCGAAGATTTAAGGATCAATCAGAGACAAGGTTGAAATTTCAGAGAAAAGATCTCCCTCTTACACGTTTAAAGTAGTAAAATAACAATCTTTATTACAAATAAAAAAATCTAAGAAAGTAAAGAGGGAGTTTGGCCAACTAATCATCGAAGCTTCTGTTCCCACCAAGCTGGTCCGCTTTTGTAATATCTGTCCTGACCACATTCTTTTGGGGTTGTTCATACAGTTCATGGTCTGGTTTGTGATATCTCTCTTTGATTAAAGGGCCATGAATATGGGGGTCATAAAAGGCCCTCATTTACATGGGCTAAATAAACTCTCGATTTACAAAGTTGAAAAAAGATTAACAGAAATGTTGAAAATACAAAATTTTCAATTTGGTTTATGTTATGCTGACTTATTCATATACTTTATATATGTTTAATCTACTTTTATAACTCAAGAATTCATCAGTCGACATGTAATTATCAGTGAATAGCTCTGTTCACTGATAAGTAAGTAGTAATTATTAAATCTTACTAAAAATCTTAAACAGAGTAATACGCAAGACTGATTACTGATATGTAATGCGAAGCTGGAATAGTACGATGTGTTAAGGAACCGTGTTTTTAAAAAAATCCACGTTAGATTCCAGTCTTTTCAATGTCTTTATGATCTAGAGATTTCTTTTGTCTACAAATCTGTGTATGATGTATGTGTCTGTCTGTCTGATCAAAACGTTGCGCATAGAAAGGTCTAAGGCTCTAAGCATAGAAAACTCGACAAGACCATTAAATAGATGAATGTTGATTCACAAACATTAAGACTTGGTCATAGGAACTGTATTCCAATTATCTGATGTTCTGTTAAACTACAGTAACAGACATGTCTTTTGTTTTTTAGTGACAACATTAATTGATTTGAGGAAAACAAAGGGAGATGAAACAGATACATTTATTGTATTTTGGACATGGCAATACAAATTAGGGACATCAAAGGGCCACCAAGATGTATGATTTGATCTTGTATGATGTATCCTTTGTGTTGTGTTGTCTTATGTGTCCACTATGCAATGTAGGTTTGTGATTTGGTTATTCAATTCTGTTTTATTGACTACATATATACAGTTCACATCTCCTTGAAGAAATATAATGGTATATTTTAGTCAAAAAAAAATATATAATGGTATATCATATATTCATATATACCAAGTCATGTTATATATGGTAAAAGCTGGACCACTATCAATTTATTTCATCATGACAAACGTCATCATATATTAACATGACACGTTTGGCTCTATTTGATGCCGGCGCACCATATATATCAAAGTCATGTTAATTTGTCAATAAAACCAATTAAGCTCATTAAAAGCTGGACCACGATCATTTTCTTTCATATAATTAATATTTCTCCATTAGAAATTTCGAGAAACAATCTTGTTTTAGCTTCTACAGTTTTTCTCTTCTCGATGATTTTATATTTTAGCTGTTCACAGCAAGGAGCTTTCAAAAAAGAAGAGAAAACACATGAAGATTGGTTAACAGTTAAATAGGATTCGTACCCTAATAGCCTTTCCACTAATTTGCGTCACTTCACTAACATTTGTCGATTAGGCTAAAGAAGATTAAATAATCACATTTGCTAATTAATTAAAGTTTTATTTAGCAAAAAAAAAAGATTAAAGAATCACACTTTTAATTTGTTTGCCAATAGCTACAAAATAAGATTAGAAAACTAAAATGTTTTCGTGGAATCTAAAGTTACTTGTCGTATTTAATAATTGTTTTTCTGATGTGGCACATCTCGAGGGCAACGACTTTTATTAGCAGGCCGAAGGTGAATTGTTTTATGATTAGATTTGCAATAATTAAAATGATTTTATAGCTTAGTCTTTCACCTACATAGGTATCAGCTAAAATTGTACATAGTTGTATATCCTATAGGTGTTGAGTACAAATGTATTTCAATAGAATAATTGAAGCCAACGACTTCTTGTTGCCGGCCGCGAGAAGTTAGATATGAAATTGTATGCATATTTAATACTGTGACTAATGCATCTAATCTAACATATACACAGAGCATCATCAAGCAGTTTGATTCTGCATGTATGTATGGACCCAGTAATAACTCAATCTACATTTTATACCTGATTTTGCATGGACCCATACTATACATGTATATTTCATTTTGTTTCTTGATAAAAGGACATCCACATATGTTTCATTTTACAATGAAAATAAATTGTGGTTTGATTCTTCGTGACTCAGCCCAATTGCTCAACACATTCGACATTATCTTTTAGTTATTTAATTTATTTTGTGGTAATTATTGCGTGAGATTCATTATTCGTTGCGTATATATATATGTGTGTGTGTAAGGTGAGAAGCGCTTACATTTTAATCAGAAAATGGGATAAATATGTATCATGTACAGTCTTGTGTTTAATCATTTATGTTATTTCAGTTATACATGCTAAAAAGATGACTAAATTTCGAATGATGTGTATGCATGGTGGTATGTAGTTTAAACACGCAAGTTATATCTAGCTTCAAACTACAATTTGATTGATTAAGTATATATTAGAACACGAAACACATTATGTCCGATTCGTTTTTGTCCCTTTTTCGACATGTAGATTCTGTCAATGTTTATTCAGTGTTTACGTAATTAATTTGAGAAACAAATACTTATCTAGTGATTTTTAAGGCGCTATCGAATTTTTATTTTTGGGTTGAAAATCAAAACATTGATTTTTTTTTGGTTTATAAAGCTTAATTAATCAAGTACTATTGGTAGTCTACTGGTGGTAAGATTGTGAGACATCGCAGTTTCTTTTGTGCTGGATTCGATTTGTTAAAAACAAAATTGTCGTTATTTAATCAGTCGGGACTTGAGATTTGGCATATGCAGTACGTTTACATGATATTTTAGTAATCATATGATATGGTTTCTTCGTAATATTATTCAGAAGATATTTCTAATTTGGAGCAAACGGTGTAATATCAAATCCACTATGTATCACTAATTACGTTTCCGTTTCCTAACAGAATCAGCCTATAAAACATAAATAGAAGATGCTCAATCAGTGGGAATAATTGGCGAAAAGGTGCTCTTTGAGAAGAAATATTCGGTGATCTAGATTCTATGCTCGCACATGGTGGACCCAATTTTCCTGGCCCATTTTGGACTTACACGTTCATGGCAATCATCATCAGCATTATAAAAATAATCACATACATAACATAACATACATGATTAGTAACCACAACATGATTAAGAAAGAAGGAGACAAGAAATAGGTGCGGCCCGTTGATAGCTTTATAAGCACCTCTTCACCTTCTTTCTCTCTTCACTTTCTCCTTTCTTTTTTTCTAACATTTCTCTCTGCAAAGAAAAGCAGAAACCAAGAATGTGCGACTCAGACTTTCTCTCTCGATGTTCCTCTTACGAGGCAGACTTTGATTCTGACTCCGACATCTCTACCTCAAGCTCCTGCTCCACGTACAGTGAATCTGAGGAAGAGATCAACAATGACTTCGGTTATGAGCTATCAACAAAGAAGTTGGAGACAGATGGAGAAGAAGAAGAGCAATGTGTTGCTTGAAGGGTACGTTGTAGATTCGGTGGTGAATGATGATTTGAAGAGGACCAAAAGTTTAACGGACGATGATCTCGAGGAGCTTAAAGGTTGTGTAGATCTTGGTTTCGGGTTCAATTACGAGGAGATTCCTGAGCTTTGTAATACTCTACCAGCTCTTGAGCTTTGCTTACTCGATGAGTCAGAAGTTTATGGACCAAGATCATCCTCACCATATTTCTTCGCCTGCGAAGAAGTCTAAGACGATGGTTGAGTCACACGTTAGTCCAATAGCTAGCTGGAAGATCTCTAGTCCTGGTAAGCTCCAGCTTTCACAGTCTTTTATATGTTTTCATATTTTTTCATATTTTCTGATCATATGAAATGTGTGAGAACAGGGGACAATCCTGATGATGTCAAAGCAAGGTTGAGATTCTGGGCACAAGCAGTGGCATGCACTGTGAGACTATGCACTTGAGGAGGATAAGAAGATGGACAACAAACACAACTCTCATGAGCTGCTCAGATATGTACAAAAAGATTTTGGTAATGAAATTTGTTGTAATTGCATTCTTGTAAGAGAACATAAATAAAGTTCTATTCTTTTGATGAATATTGGTTACTAAGAACATTCAGTCACACAACACAAGCATATATCTAAAGAGAATCAGTATATAAAAGTAGCTCTTCAGTCTCCAACTCGGACATGCTCCATGCTTCTGATCTCCTTTCCTGCACCAAACCGGTCCACATTATAAGTCTAGAGAAAGAAACTATTGTTGTGTTCTTGTCCTTAATTAAAAATGTACACCTTTTACAAGATTATGATGCTTTCTATGTCTCTACACAAGAGTTTGTATTTATTACAACCTAACTGTTCCTAAAAGTTTGGCAAAAGTTTCATTCCAAGCTTCTAACTAACAGATATAAGTTCACATTCAACCTATGAAAAATTAGTTTCTTGTCCTAACTCCAGAGTGGGAAAGTGAGATTATCTAGCAAAACAACTCACCTTGAATTTTTTATGTTCACGTAGATGCCAATAGCTTCTCTATGTCCTTCTGTGAAAAGAAGTAGGACAAAACTAAAAGGTCAGACAGATTCTGTAGTGGCTAAATAAACGAACATCAATGTGCGCAGGTGTGAAATGTCTACTAACCTCAATCTCAAGAGGTGATGTTGTAGGAGCAATATCGATCCACAACATTTCCTTGTTTGTCTACCAGAAATTTTGCGAAGTTCCACTTGATAGAATCCCCAAACAATCCACCTTTCTGTTCTTTCAAGAACTTGTATAGAGGCGAAGCATTCTCACCATTCACTTCAATCTTAACATCAGAGAGAAAAAAAAAGCAAGTATCAAAACTACGCAAGTAACATGAGTGTGTGATAGAAACTAGAGAAACCAGTTCAAGAGAACCAACCTTGTCAAAGATGGGAAACTCTCCTTTGAAGGTTGTGCAAATGTTATCCTTAATCTCCTTGTTGCTACCTGGCTCTTGATTTCCAAATTGGTTGCAGGGAAACGCTAAGATCTCAAGCCCTGCGTGTGACACGATGCTTCCCTTAATAATTATACATGTTCCAGTAGTTACAAGCCAGAGACATACCCTTAGTTTTGTACTTGGCATACAAAATGTTCAACTCTTTGTAGTTTCCCTGTGTTAGACCACTGCACAATAAAAGATTATAAGGAAACACATTACACACAAAAGCTTATATTGGTCACTGTATCATAATCACTAAACACTGTAGAATGATTAGCATCACTGATTGGTTCTTAGAGGCTACAGCTGGTGTGAATAGCTTACCACTTAGAGGCTACGTTGACAATAAGAAGCACCTTTCCAGTGAACTTGCTTAAACTCACATCATTCCCATCAATATCCTGCAAAGTAGAGAATTTGATACTGTGTATGATGAACTTATGCTACGAATAACTTTTCAGAGCTCGTAACTATAAAGATTAACATAAACCAGATAGATTCTTGAAACATTCACTTTAAACACACACATAAAAATACCCATTATTCTCATCTAACAGTAAACATAATAGTAATCAAGAACATTCTTCTAGTTCTACGAAGTTAACATCATATCCAATATGATCTCCCTTAAAGGTCAAGTCTTTGTACTGAATTAGTAACTGAACACAGCACAATTAGAAAAAAATGAAAGCAGTGTCCGATCATAGAGTTGTTAATCATGTCCTAAACTGTCTCCAGGAGAATTGAATCAACTAGAACTTAACATCATCTCGGAATAACAAAAGGAGGGAGATTAATTAGTTAATGAATTGTCGTAATTTAAAGCTGATTATATATACCTTAACGGAGATGTGGTAGATGGAGCTGTATGATGATTGTTCGACAATAGCTGGAGAAGGCAGGTACCTGTAAAGGTAGAACACAAAGGCTAGAGGCAATAACAGAATCAGGACACGACTTCTTGATCTAGGCATCGAGACAGATTCTCTATGAATGACGATGAGGACGAACAAACAAATGTGTTCAAGTTCTAACACAACACAACACAACAAGCTTGTTGACTTAGACAATAGACAACTGTTGCCCAGATTTCAAAGTCAAAAACTTTAATGGGCTTTTACATGGGTTTTGATCACAATGCGTTAAGACCACTGCACATTCAGCACAATGAGAATATAAAAACACATGGCGTGACAAGATTATACTGGTCATTATTATATCATAATCAACTTAAGATTGTAGAGTTAGCATCGCTGAGACTGATACTGTAATGCTACATAGTAAAAAGGTGGCTACTTCAAAGAGTGTCCAGACATTAGTGAGAAGCAGAAGCAACTTTCTCGCAATTTTCTGATTCAGAATCATCTTCGGAGAAGTTTGGGGGTTTAGGAGTGAGTCCTAAAGTCTTGAACATGAGCTGGTCGGCGTCAAAGTCATTGTTTGGTGTTGTTAACAGCTTCTCTCCAGTGAAGATAGAGTTTGCACCAGCAAGGAAACACAAGGCTTGCTCTGGCATGGTGAAACGGACTCTGCCAGCAGATAGCCTCACCATTGCTTTTGGCATCACTATTCTTGCTGTTCCAATCATCCTGATCATCTCCCATATCTCAACCGGCTGCAAAACACACACATACACAAGATTTTTCAAAGCTCTTTACCACATAGTAGCGTCTGTGACTTGCAATATGTGTTTCTACTACCTTCTGGTCTTCAAGAGGAGTGCCTTTCACTGCAAGCAGAGCATTGATAGGAACACTCTCAGGGTGAGAAGGAAGTGTTGCTAGTGTGTGTAATAATCCTACTCTGTCTTCCTCTGCCTCTCCAAGCCCTATGATTCCTCCTATAATCGGTTAAAAGAAAAACACTTGAGAACATGTTTGTTCTTCTCAATCAATGTATCTATCAAATCAATGAATACTAAGGATGTTCTTTGCCTCATATCGAAGTTACCTGAACAGACATTGATTCCAGCTTCACGAACATGGTCAAGAGTCTCAAGTCGGTCGTCGTAACTTCTAGTAGTGATGACGTTTGGGTAATACTCTCTTGAAGTATCAAGATTGTGGTTATAAGCAGTGAGGCCGGCCTTCTTTAGGTCTAACGCTTGCTGCTTCTCAATCATGCCCAATGTGCAGCAAACCTCCATCCCCATGCCTCTGTTGTCAAGTGAGACCCCAGAAATATAGTTATAAAAATGTTACAGCAAAGTGAACATATTCAACATCATCATCTTCATTCTAGTGACCTTCCATCTTATAAAAAAAAATAAAAGTCGTCAGATATTGCCAGCAAATATAAATAACTTTATCTCTTTGATGTAATCAAGTATCTGGTTGAAATTGGTTTTCCGTCCTATTGTATCTCTCCAAGCAGCACCCATGCAAAAACGTGTGCTACCAGCTTCTTTTGCCTAACAACACACAAAGTAGGTTCATCCACATCAGAATAGCTCATTAAAACAATCACATGATTCTAGATTGTGGGTTTTCATCATCAAGCTTGAACATAAAGAAACTCTCTATTCACTTGAACATTCATTCCTCATATATCTTTTACTGACACGTTTTGCTACATTGAGAAAAGAATTCGAAAAGAAAACAAGAAACCTTCTTTGCTGCTTCAATGACGGCGTCCTTGGACATGAGTTTTTGGGCCTTGACTCCAGTGCTATATCTGGAGGACTGAGGACAATAGGAACAGTCCTCGCTGCACCCACCAGTCTTTATGGAGAGAAGAGTACACTGCTGCACTTCCCTGAAGTTATGAACATGTCTGTGAACCTGTGCCTGAAACCCCACACAAATATCATTCATTACCACCAAGTAACACAGAGATGCCTTTCAATGTGATTCAAGCTCAGAAAATCGTTCTCTACTCAAACAAACACATTCCGTGTCAAAAAATAAAACTAAAGATCGATACTTTCCTTTTACAGAAACCCAACTCCACATTCATGAAACAGAGGATGTATAACAACAACCAAGAGAAGAGTGAGAGACAGAGAGAGAAAGGAGGGAAATTTACGCCATGGAAGAGGAGGTCAAGAAGAGGAGAATCATAAACAGCCTTGATTTCATCTCTACTCCAGTCATTCCTCGGACCTTCCCGAATCGTCCTTTCAGCTTCAGCTGAAGCTGCTGATGATGATGAAGACGAGTAAGAAGCAGACTGGCGAACCGAGAGAGAAGCTCTCAGTTGAGATCGGAATACAAATCGAGCAAGCATCATTTTATCTCGATCTACTGATCTGCGCTAATCTTCCACTTCAGTCATCCATTATGAGTGAGTGAAGTTGCTCACCGTTGGAGTTTCCGCCTTCGTTGACACAAATGGGCCTCTTATTGGGCCATAAACAGTGATCAACTAAACGAAAGCCTTTTCTCCTTAACGTTTTATTTTCGAAAACGACTGCGTTTTTAACACCATCGTTTACCGTTAACGACGAAAGCGTTTACCAATAACTAGATGTTCCTCTTTCAAAGTTTTTAATCGCTTTGTTTCTGAATCTACAAAGCTCATTGATTTGTATGATTTGTATGTTGTTTCTGAATCTACAAAGCTCATTTGGTCTGTAAAGCTGTTTGAAATCCATGTATGGTTTTATAGGTTGCTCATCACTCGGTTCTTTGATGGGTAGAGAGATTATCTAATCTATTAAAACTGAAGTACAAATAGTGCTTAACCCTTAGTTTTGCACAATATTTACAAAGGAATGCCACTCACATAATACACAGTCGTTTTAACTGACTATATCAAACAATTGACTTAAATTTGATCGGCCTTCCTTTTTTAACTCGGCACAATCGGCCAGATTTTAAATTAAATGAAAAAAAATCTTTTTGGTCAACCTTATATCACACTAACATTTACTAACTTTAATATTATTTTCCTAAAGTCACATGATATCTTTACTTATTTCTTTTTTTGTCAACATGATGGATGTGATTGGTTAGATGGTAGAAGGTGATATTGTTTCATAATAATTTTTTTTCCGGTTTATCATTATTTTTTTCATGTTCCTGCTATATAATGTATTTGTTTTAAAAAACTCTATAAAAACACAATTAAAATATACTTTTAACCACAATATTTATATTATAATTTAATAAAACACATACAATTATACTTCATAGTCTAATGTTTTACACTTTAATATTTTTTACCAAGTAAAATGAATAAAAATACAATAAAATAAGAATACAACTTCATAGTTTATAAATGAAAACTAAACAAACTGAACAAGATACACAGTGTCAAAACTCAATAACCGATGAATCAATAACATGAACGTTTTTAATTTCAAATGAAAAACAAATATTTATGAAGAACAAACTATATTATCTATAAAAGACAAATAATTATATATTGAGTATGTAAAAAAATACAAAATGATGGTGTTATAAAATCAGACTATATAAAATATTAAATTGTAAGTAATATAAAATATATAATTTTATATAATAGATAGATACCTGCATGAGTGCGCGGATCATACTCGAGAATCATTTTTTCTTTGAAGACATTTTTGGTGATAAAAACTTAAAAAAGGCTACTGAGAGAATTGTTTTTTAAAATAAAAAATCAGATATGAACTTTATATATAAATTTAAATCAAAATGATTGGAATATAATTTAATAAAAATTAAAAGTATATTTATATCTCTAATATTTACATTATTTTGTTTAATATATCAAAATAAATTGAATAGAAACCCGAAAAATGTAAAAACAAAATTTCTAATAGTTCGGAAGCTAAACGCATTGAATAAGACACACATATGTCAAGACTAAATAACATATTAATCTACATTATGAACACACAAAAAAATAAGTTGATAAAATTATCAAAGATTAGAATATATAAGAACAAACAATAAATACCCGTGCGGGCGCACGGGTCAAACTCTAGTTGTTGATTATAATAGGCAGCAACTGATGCCTGGATGGATACCAAGAAGATTAGGTTTCCCTATTCTTATGCTCTTTTGTCTAAACGATAGATTTTCTATTAAGAGTTAGATCTTCATCTCTTTAGCTTAATCCTTGGAAACAGGAGGTGGACTTGGTGGTAGGAAAGAATCTGGACAACTCCCTCGTACGGTTTTACTTTTAGTCTGTTATATTACCAGCAGAAGATAGGTATCATGAACCTTCTGCCTATTAGATTCTTTCAAAATCATATATATAACTGTGCATTCTGTTTTGTTATAGGCGGCCAAATCCCTCATGAAGATTTGAAGAAGCTTGGGAAGATACATGTCACGTACGCAGGTCTTCACCACTACTCTTTGTTTTGTTCTGATGCTATTTCTCTTCGGTCTTATTATTCGTGTTTCTTGTGCTAAAAGTGGCATATATTGATGTGTTGTTCAGTGTGTCTAGATAACTAAAGTCTTTAGCACATGATAAACTTGCTTGTTGGATGTAGATCCCATCACCACCTACAAGCAAAAGGAAGTGTGTCCGATAAAGAGCAAGGATATTATCGGGAAGAAGAGTTTAAAGAGCAGAGGAGCCATGTCAAGAGAGAAGGGTCTTATCACAGTCACATGGGGGGCTCACAGAAGACTCAGCAAAGACAGAGAGGAGCGTTCCAGAGTAGAGTCTCGGTCTAGGTCACGATGAATAGAAGATAGATATGGTGATAAGGAAGATGTTTCTGGCAGCAAAAGATCAAACCATGGAGAGGAACGTCCTCGTAAACCACAGGCGTTCCCATCATCATTAGGAGGGTCTTCTACACGGAATCATCATTCTTTTGACTGAATATCTGTTGAGGTTCTGTGAGATATATACATATATTATCATCTAGTGTTCAAACCGAATGATAGTTTATAGATTTTGACAATGTAGTAACTTGTTGTTTGTGAGGCTAGTTGTTGTATAAATAAACCATCAAAACACAAGAGACCGATCACTTTTGGGACATTATGAAGTTGTCAGTCTTCTCTCATACGAGAAACAGAATTGTTGGTAGTTTTTTCTTTACTTTTCACTGAACCTGTCTTCGAAATCTCATAAAGGAAGAAATCAGACCTTTTTTCTCAAGCAGAAAACGATGCTAAGCAATACTCAGAAGCTCGAGTTTCAATGTTAACCAAAACAAAACAACCGGAATAAAAGAGTTAGTGAGCTCTTAGGCTGAGTAGAGACAGTCTTCGAAACCAAATCATTTGTTTTCCTTTTTCCTGGTCAGAACTTTGCTTTCATTTACTTAAATGGAAGAAGAAACAGAGTGTTCAATAGGGACACAGCTCTTTGTGCAATTAAGTTAAACCAACGGATTGACAAGACGTTGAATACAGTGAACAATTGTGAAAATGATAAAAGTTCACAATTTTTCACTGTATTTGTAAATGGAGATTCATTGTAAGCAATTTGTAGACGACTTTCTAACAACTAGACAGAACAAGAATAGAGAAACCCGATTCAACTACCAATAAGTTCCGTTACCAGGATTTCGACAGATTCCTTGATGAAGAATCAGAGAGATATAAACCAATCTGAGAAACGGATTGCTTGTGGAAGAAGCAATTAGAGGTTTTGCTGTCCCAACTGTCCCAACTCATTGACCGTGGTGTGGCTTCGAAGGTCTTTGCCTGCTTCGTATCAAATAGTTTCTTTTCAGCCAAGTTATATATACCCACGTTTTGTCTAGACCAAAGACCTAGTCAACAAATATTCTATTTCACCATGTTTAGTATTAAGAATATTTAAGTTTCGCTCAAATACCATCCACAAGAAATTAAATCCATACAAATTGTCTTAAATTAGTAATTTACTATATTCAAAAACTTGGCTAAACATATAAATACACTAATAGTTAACCCCATAATCAACCACCAACCAGGAAATTCAAAAAAATAAATAAAAAACAAAAAAAAAACTAAGAAAAAATGGCATTGGAAAGGAAAACAATGATTGTGTCAATCGCTATATTTTTAATGATTATAGCAGTGACCCCGGCAACCGAAGCTAATGGCCAATTCAATATCCGACGGAGCTTAAATGACTTTGGTGGAGCTTGCTGCAATGTGTTCATTCATACATGTTGTTTTCCTCATCATTAACTTAACTAATTACTCTCTCTCCAATGATTTCTTCTGATCTTTTCCTTTTCTACTAGGAGAATTGATAAGCTACTAAATGTTTAAATTAGTGGACCATTGGACATAATGTTTGATTAGCAATGTATTTAAATGACATATATGTATTGTTTTAGGGACTTTTGGATGTAATAAAACATATAATCATTAACTATTTAAAAATAAATAAATACTAAAAATTATGTGTTAGAAATTGTAGATTTATGCGGTAACGTTTGTGATTTACATCCTCCCAATCATCAGGGCAAGCTCAATACATTGTGAGCCCCTTGGACGTAATTTTTTATAAAACTACAATTATTTTAAAAATAAAAATTTGAAAAAAGAAAAATAATATTATTATAACACTCTAAATTTATAGATAATATTATATCTAATTTATGTATGTTACTAAAGAAAACAAAAAAAATTGAAATGGGCCCAAAGCCGTTGCAGTGACCGCCCCTATGATAAGCTGGTACGGTGAATCATGATAACAAAAAGAAGATAAGCAAAAAAAAATTCAGGAAAGATTGGGTGAACCTTTTTCAAGTTCTAAGGCGAGATTTTCCTGTGAAGTTGCTATATCAAAAATGCTAAAATGTAACTTATAAAGAAACTTTGAGATGAAATACATATAAAATTTGTCTTAATTGCATGTACGATCATATGTCATTTGACTTGTTGACATTTCATTATAGGTACATATAATATCATTTATAATTCGTTGACATTTCATTATAAGTACATATAACATCATTTATAATTCGGCTATACAAATATATCCCGTTCAAGTATTATCTAATGTATTAATTAGAATCCTGTTTTGGATCTGTGTTATAATTTGATTTTGGACTGCTACTGATTTCTCAAATATAAAAAAACAACTTTATTCACCTATGTATGGTCAACTAAGCATATCTTTTTTTTCATGATGGAACTAAACCTATACTAATCAAAGTCCTCTTATTAATCATTTTAAACGTAGTTTTAATTGTTCTCATGTTCGGAACAAACTTTTAGTAACCATTATGTATAAACTACAATCGTGCCTAAGTTTTCATTATTAGGTATTGTTGCTCTTTATCTTTTACATTATTTGATTGTTAACAGTGTTTATAATGCTTTCTATTGGATTTTGGAATAATATTTTTGTTAGTTTTGTTATATTTTTTTCATAGTTCTATTTTTCAGTTGATGTGCATTTCTGGTACTTAATAAAAGTGTTTACATATTGTTTGGTAGGTTCATGCGTCTTGCAAGAAAATGATTGTATGAGTGTGGTGATGCTGGTATATCTCCCTGTGAATATTTTCCCCAAACATTAAATTTATAGCTGAAAATTGTATTTGATTTAATCATTTCCTTGTTACTCAAAGATTTTCACTATGATCCTTGCTTTTAAAATTGAGGTTGAGACATTAAACCTCTTATTACAAAGTTGCATTTGATTTGATCATTTCATTGTTACTCACTCCTTTTTATCATGATCTTTGCTTTTAAAATGGTGGTTGAACTACTCTTGATGTCTAAATTATAAAAAGATAGGACAATGTACAGTGAAGTACTTTGAATTTCTCATTCAACTATTGAATTCATTGCAAGATGAATTGATTTTTTTTTCAAACATATGTGAATTAAATGGAGTTAAATACAATCATTTTGACTACAAAAAAAATAGGAATACCGACGATTGTCTAAATATTTTTGATATTTTTATATCTTTCCTAATTATTTAAAATAAATAATTTCATTATAAATTAAATAATTTTATTTTAAACGGAAATTTATAATTTTAAATTCTTTTTATTTATTTAATTTAGAAATAAAAGTTATTATTAATTAATAAAATAAAGTGCTGAATACGTTGTTGAATGATGAGATAAAAATAAATAAAAAGTAATATGAAATGTTAAAAGATAAAAAATGTTGAATGTTTACCATCACACGGATAATCCTACATTTCTTTTGAACACCGTACGGATAACCCTACATATTCGTGCTAAAATTAGGGGCAGATAATACTGCCAATTGCAATGGACAAAAACATGTGCTGACATATTGGGAGCTGTGCACATAAGTTTTGGCATATCTGTTAAACTATTTATGATGTAACTTGCCTTGACTGTTTCGTACTTGTTAACTTAAAAGACAGTGTTGAAAATTAGATGCAACTATACTTATAGAGTTTGTGATCTAGGTTTGTGCCTGAATGTCTGAGTAACAAGATCCTGCTCTTTTAACAAATTTTCTTCTTTAAGAGAGAAAATGTTCATGTTTCCTATGAACATTAATGTAACAAGAAATGTTGAAATCAGGAGAATATAGATTACATAGTTATCTAGAGACAGTTTGTTAGCAGTAATCTATATTCTAGAGTTACAAAAAACACAACTCTAAAATATAGATTACTACTAACAAATCATACCACAAGTTAATGCAACGCTGCTACTGCCACAAGGATCAGAACTGAAAGCACAAGCCATCACTGTTTATCAAACTATAGGATGATGCCACTAACAAGATAAACATTAACTTATCATGATAGCATTTGAACTAATAATGATGTTTAGTATGTGTAAAACTATGCTTGTGCGCGGGCGAAAACAACTATTGGATGTATTACACTTAGAAAATTCATAATTTAGCAACTGAGCCCAACTAAATTTTATATAACTTTTTTTTTTTTTTGAATACATCAAATTTAATTGATTACTGGAAAAGAAACACAAACCATATAATATATGGATCTTTGCAGATGATGATGACTTCCAAGTATATACAATAAGGAAGATAACCCCCAAAGCTTCTTTAGAAACGATCTCTGGCTCTGTGTATACAACGCAATGCTTCGGCTTCATTTGCTGAGTCTGGAATGCTTAAAGATCTGCGGATTTCTTTGCTAGATGTTCTGAGAAACGGGTTACACGCTTTCTCGACCTTAACAGTCGTTGGAATCTACAGACAACAACCCCCCAGAAATGAAATCCAGAGAGAGGCTAACAGATAGAGAGAGGGGAAGAGAAGATAGTTTACCGATGGGAGTCCCTGGCTGCGAAGATGGGCGACTCGAGTTGCATACGAGTTAAGAGTTACATTCTTTGGTTCTATAGATAGTGCAAACTTGATATTGCCCTGTACCATATAAACTTGAGAGTTGATGGATGCGAGATAAGAGTGGAGTGTTTTTTTTAGAGTCCAGTATTTATGTGTGAAAACTTACTGCTGTGTTTTCTCGACCGCAGTATATATTTGTATCATCTGGTAAAGACACGATCTTTTGGAGTGATGAAAGCATCTGAGACAAACAAAAAAAAAAGAGAACAGAGCACAGTAAATTTGCTTCTGTGAGAAACGAAGAAGTTAGGTTATTAGGGGTAGTCCAATGGTTATTTGAGTAAATGTTACCTGTTCGGGGGTACCTTCCGAGAGGGTAGCACAGGATAAGCTATGTATCAGGTCTCCTGTGAATATTGTGGCTGACCCGGGAAAGTAGAAGCTAATATGGCCTGCTTGAGAATAAGAAGAGTTATGAATCATGAGGGTAAAACATGAGTATTGAAGAAGTTACTAGTTTTTTTCTAAACTTGAAGAAGGATGAGCAGTTGCACAGTGTGTATCGTAAATATCAAATATTTAGACTGTGAAGGTAAATAGCAGGCTACAAACCTTGTGTGTGGCCAGGAGCGTCAATTACTCGAACCTCATGGCCAGCAAACATCCACTTATCACTATCCTTGAGAAGTATGTCAATTCCAGGAATCCCATCCTTATCCGCAGCTGAGCCAATCACCTGACGAAAACATAAGCCACATATCACCAAATCAACAAAGAAAATAGCTAGAATACAGCTGACTAGGAAACTAGAAGTCAAAGTCACGTGAGAGCATTTAAGGCCAGAAAGCCATTATTTATGGTTAGACTAACACCTTACAACATCTTAAAAACCAAACCATTACATTGTAGAGCCCTATGTTTCAATCAGAGGAAAGAGATAGTCCAATAGAAAAAGTGATGATACGAAGAGAGGGCTAACTTGCGCAGAGAGCATAACCAAACCATAATAAAACAAAGTACATAAATTTTAGATAGTATCCCCTCCTCACCTTTGCGCCATACCTTGCTTTCAGCTCAGCATTCCCCCCTATATGGTCATCATGATGATGAGTATTCAATATGTAAGTCAAATTCCAATTTTTCCTGCTCAATGCCTCTATAACAGGTGAGGCCTCAGAAGGATCAACAACTCCAACCGTGCCGGTGTCTTCGTCGTGCAAAAGATAAGCATAGTTGTCCTTATTACATGGTACCTGAAACATCACCAACGAATTAGAAACAACAAGTAGAGAGTTGCTTCAACCCGAACCTTGAGGATGAAAAGAAAGCATAAGAGACTAACCAGTTCGATATTTAAGGAAGAGGAGGGCATGTTGGAGATGCTGCAAAAGTGAGTGACTTTAAGTGTTTTGCGAGCTCCACGCAGCGTTTTGAGGGGCATGGAGAATAACCACATAACTCCGTATAACAAGCTTTTCCTGAGGCAGAGATGTCTAAAACCAGGAGGCCACACACAAAGCTCACCTCCTATCTGTTTCATTAATCACAAACAACACATTTGTTTCAAAACATATTTCAATCGCTAACTGAGATCTTAGGTATGTTGTTATGTGGATCGGAATTATCAAAAGTTTTGAGCAGAGAGACTGAATCAAAGATAAAAGTGAGGAGAGGGAGAGAGATAAACCCTAGAAGAAGAAGAAGGAATCGACGAATTGGTGGAAGATGAAGAAGCTTTGGAGATCATTGGCATGCTCTATCTCTCTCTCTACCTCAGATAGAAACGAGAGAGAGAGAGAGAGAGATGAATCGGTTATTACCCTTCGAAGCCTTCCTTGTAGATTTCGCGGGAGCTGTGAAGAAGAAGACGAGTCTGCGACTTGGAGAGAAGAGACGTCTGAGCGAGCGAGAGACGGCTTTTCTAATTTTAATTTTGGTTCATCGCTTTTTTTTCAAGTCAAACTTATATACCTCACCTACCATTTCCTTCCTTTTAATGAATTGTTCCGTCTTATCGTAATTCATTTATTTTCTTTTTCCACATTTTTCACTTTTCACTAAGGTTACTGGTGCAATAGAACTTTTATTAATATTTAATATCTAATCTGTTAATTTATATTCATATATTTTATCCTCTGTTGACAAGTCATAGTAAAATAAAAATGAAATATTTTATTATTTTCATTAGATCTTAATAATCAATAAATATAATAATAATTAATCAATTAAAGTTAGAAATTTGAATTTTATTTTTAATCATAATAAAATATGTTGAAAAATATAAAAAAATCCTATGAAAAGTTTTATATTTTTATAAAATAATTAAAACTTAATGTAATATATTTTATTATTTACATTATATCTTAATAATCAATAAAAATATTTATAATAGATCATTTTAATGAGAAATCTGAACTTTATTTTTAATTATAACAAAATCTGTGAAAACAAAAATCTAACAGAATCCAAAAAAAGTTTTAATATTTTTCATAACATAATTCATTATTTTTTTATAATTAGTAATGTAATTTATTCTAAATTAATATTAATTAAAATTATATCATAAAACAAAGAAAAAAACTATATGCTATTTTATAAATTTTATAATTGTAGTCTATTAATTTAGAGTCCTATATTTTTTGTACTGTCGACAAATCATAGTATATGATATATTTGATTATTTATTTTAAATCTTAATAATCAAGAAAATATATTAATAATAAATTAATTATAATTATAAATTTGAATTTTATTTTTACTCATAACAAAATCTGCTGAGAAAAAATTTAACAAAATACTACCAAAAGTTATAATATATTTTATAAAAATGCATGTAGTTAGTAATGTAATCTTATTATAAATAATAATTAAAAATTTATCATGAAAAAAATTCTATGCTATTTTAATTTTTTTAATCATATCTGTATTTTATTAACATAAATTTACTGTATAAATTAAATATAAAAAAATATATTAAATTGATATATTAACATATATATTCTTTAAAAGTTTTCATTTAAATAAACTATCATTCATCATCAAAAACGGGTTAAAATTTGTAAACTATGTAATATTTTATACCAAAATTAAAATTATTAACATATGTCAAAAAATTTATATCTACGACTATATACTATCATTTTATTGAATTTTTAACTCATAAAATATGAAGAGCCTATATGAGTCTGTGTATTTGATGACAAAAAAAAAACTCACAAATATATTATCTGTAAATATTTATATACAATATATAATAGTATATAACTAAATTTTAGTACATGTATTATGTACAAAATTTGTTACTAGAAAATTTTAAAATTTTAATAATTAATTAAAATATTAGTGACAAAAAAAATTATTTATAAATTTTATTTTATTTTCATTTTGACAAAATATGTTGATAAAAATACTAAAATTTTACCAAAAATTCTAATATATTTTTATAAAATAATGTAAGAAATTAGTAATGTAATCTTATTATAAATAATATTCTATTTATAAATTTTATCACTATAGCCTATATTATATTAAAATAAAATTTATGTATAAATTAAATATGAGAAAATTATATTAAATTGGTAGATTAAATATTATTTAAAATGGCTTTATTTAAATAAATTATCATTCATCGTCAAAAACAGGTTAAGATTCGTTAAAAATGTAATATTTTATACAAAAACTAAAATTATTAATTACACTTTGTATTTACAACTATATATAATCATTTTATTTATTTTAAAACTCACAAAATATACTATCTATAAATTGTTATATACAATATATAGTAATTTATAACTAATCTTTAGTTCATGTATTATTTTACAAAAACTGTTATAAAATATTAATAAAATATTAATTTACTTAAAATCAATTTCATTTTAACAAAATCTGTTGATAAACATATTAAAAAATTTACCAAAAATTCAAATACTTATAAAAATACTGATTAATTTAGTAGCAAAAATTCAAAAAACATATAATCTTCCTAACTAAAAAGATAATTGTGTAATTTTCTTAATTTCTATTAATATACAATTTTAAAAATATATTAAAAATAAAACTGATAATATTGCCAAATTTATAAATTATAAAATCATAGATGGTAAAATATATTTTTTAAAAATGTAACACAAAAACAAATCATCCTGTAAAAAATAAAAAGTAACATTTGAAATTTTAATTTAATAATAAAGAATCAGAAAATACCATTATATAGAGAAAATATCATATATTGATAAAATTTACTAAAATAATATGATACATACTGCTATGTATATAGTTTACTAAAATAATATAGCTATATTATTTAAACATAACAATGTTTTACTTACAAAATCACTCAAAATAACAAAGTGATAGATGTGGAAGTATTATTTTTTAAACATAACATGGAAAAATAGACTATCATAAACAAATATCCATCTAATTTATAACTAAATAAATTTTTAAAATAAATTGTATGCAAATTGTAAAAAAAAATTGAAAGCTATATTAAAAGAGATTATATATTTGATTATTTCAGACTATCATTTATGTATCAAACTCAAAAAATATATTTATAAATAACAATAATCAATAAAAATATGTAATGTATAAAACAACTAAGTAGACAAAAAATACAAATCACTAAATATTAATAATGACGAATATGAAGTTTAAACAATAAAACTATAGAATTATGACATGAGAAATTACCAATTTCTCTCCACGATATATAACACTAAATATAAATTATATATTTAAAAGTTATATGATAATAGTAAAAATATATATTTATAAAATAAAAAATTTCCGCATGAATGTGCGACCAAACTCTAGTCGTAATTAAAAAATTACTATGTGTTAGTATGTTATACTATAAGGTTTCGCATCCCATTTAATCTGTTGTTGTTTTATGGTGTTCAAAAAATAAATAAAAAATCTGTTGTTGTTTTTACTATTTTGGTAGATTAGATTATCCTTTTGGAAGGTAGGAACAAACATTTCCTTTCGGGCTGAAAAATGAAACAAAACAAAGTTTCCCTTTGGTCAATATTCAATCATTTGCTGGTTTGGTTTTGAATCGGTACTCGTTTAATTTGGTATACAGATACAAGAAGTTGAAAAGAGAACTTAAGCTAAACATGAAGTACATACTAATTCAGTGTAATTATTTCTGAGTAATGATATTATTCTCTGACTATTACTCAAAGAAAATGAACACGATGGTAAAGTTCAGAGAGATGTTGAGATTGTAATTAACATCTAAGGATTGTAATTAACCGTAGAGGCATTAAATCGATACGTAATAGAAAAAAAACAGAATCAATAGAGAGAGAAAAATTTAGAAAACATAGTCATACTCGAAAAAGTTTGAACAATAGCTGAAGTAAACAAAAACATATTCTCATATGGATTCATCATCTTCAAAGGTCTTGCACACTCAAACCTGAAATATATTTACAACAACAAAATACCGTGTCAGCATGCGATACAAAGTATTGTACCAAAACAAGGCAAATTGTTACGATTTCAAAAAACAAACCTGGAGGAAGAGACTGCTTAAGCTTGTCGGCTTTCTCTTGGTCAAAGACGCAGAGCGTGTAGAGGTACTTTGAGCATCTGACCTTGAACTTGACAATGTCTTTGCTTCTTTTGATCTTCACAGACCGAGCATCCTTTCTTCTAGCTGTCAGAAGAAAGTCCTTGATCTCGTGGATTTGCTTAGGCTGCATCACATTAAATCAATGTTTTTCAATACAAAATTCAGAAAACAAAACTCAGCTCTCAATCTAGTCCGCAGATTGCTTACGACCACACGAAAACAAGGCGAATACATCAAAAGAACAATCAAGCTCTTTGTAACCTAGAGGTTTTGCTAGATCCTAATCAAAAGCAACATGCGACAATTAAGCTAAAATGGAACAATAATCGGACATTTTAAGCTACGGGAACGACGATACTACACTAAGACTGAAGAAAAAACTAGACGCCTTCCGAAACAGACAGAGATACGACGTACCATTGTCGGATCTGTTGTTTGAACCTAGCCGCCGTCCACGTAGAGAGCAAGAACCAAAATGTTTAAACACCCGTCCGCAAAATATAAGGAGTCGCTTCTAAAAACCCTAAGACTCCTATATATTTATAATACCAGATTTGCCCTTTGGCCCATCTATAAAACAATTTTCATATTGGGCTTTAGTTTCTCACATAACCAACTTTTACCCAATTTTATGGTATTTCGTCTCTTTATTTTCGGTTTTACATTTTACATACCCAAAGTCTAATTGTATACATACAATAATCTAGTTCAGTTTGGGAGAGAAACATGATTAACCACAAAAAAAAATCCTTTTGGATCATTACTTAGCATGGTGTGAGTGTATTAAATGTTATTTGATTGATGTATATGAATATATGATGCATTGTATATGTTTTGATCCACCACTTTTTATATTTGGAATATCGGTGCTCTTGGCTCAGCTAATCTTGGCATTTAACAGAGGAAAAGCTTTTGCATCAAATGTTATTTGATTGATACACTTCAACTAGTTACAAAGACTGCTCTAAGCTAGGGCTTCTACTGGGAGAAAACCTAATAACTGAAAAAGTCCAATTGAAAACAAAACAAAAGAATGTCCTAAGGAATTGAATTGCAAAGAAAGAAAAATAAAAAGAGTAGTTCATTGTAGATGTGAGGGAGGAAGGATTGAATCAAGTAGCTGATCTTGATCATCTCTCAGTTTCTCCGGCCATGGTGGCATATGCTTCATCTGCTCCGGGGCATTTTCACTCAAACTGCAAGATAAAATATAACACTTTACACCGAATACAACAACATAGACAAGACATTTTGCAGAACTGAGATTTTACGTACTTTATGAGAAGTTTCCTGATGTTTTTCCTGCTCTCGTTGAAGAGTGTCAAGTTTTCAGTTAACTGTAAAAGAAGAAAAAAAAATGAAGTAAAATAACTTTTTTCCCTCAGTTTAAGTTGGTAAGAGATCAATACTTCACCTTCAAGGATGTGAGATTTGTGAGATTTGCTGAAATCCGACTGAGGAGTTGTTCATTCTGTTTAAGAAGCTCACTTGTGATCCCTGCATATCATTAAACGAATCTTTATTGATATTTCCATATCTATTTCCTTAAGATAAAATCTTTTTTTTTAAGATAATCATTGGATCAAATAGAATATACTTACCATCTACTTCTCTAAGAAGATGTGATGATGCAAACAGATGTGCAGCTGAGTTTCTAGCCACCACCATATCAATAACCTCCTGAAGTTATCAAACATGAAACATAGATTACATCAACATATGCAGATTAAACCCGAATATTTTAGATAACAACAAAAATACCAGCAGATAAAAACCGAACAGAGTTAAATCGTATGTTGAAAAACCTGATTGTCAACCCTGGCTCTTCCCGACACCTTGTGGTCTTCTTTTCTTCTCTTGTTATTTTCTTTCGTCTGCGACATAAACAAGAACCCGAAGGAAACGAATAAGAAACAGAGAAACAAAACAATATAACTTGTAAAAGGTATAAGAAGACTTTTACATGCATCCATCTGCAACGCATAGCTATGTCTCTAATGGTCTTGTTGTTCTGAAGCTCTAACGCTATTTTCGCGTAACGTGAAATACTTGGTTCCGACGAATATCTTTGCGAAAAAATAATAATAATCATCACAACAATAAATCATGAAATTGGGAGACCTAGTATTGATCGAGAGAAGTCACTAACCTAACAAGACCATGCTCGAGAATTGCTTGTTCTTCGGAGCTCCAATACATGGTAGATCCCAAGTGGTGTCTCATCTCTGAGCTTTCCGGCGACGTCATGGAGTTGCTGAAGTACGCATTTCGGGGATTCCAGTTACCGCTTGACCATGAGTGATTCGCCATTAAACACACCAACCAAGAGATTTCTAAAGAATTCAGGGATTTTAAGATACAAATAAAACCCTAGCTCCGAATAATAAGCAAAAAAACAAGAGTAATATATGTGAGGCGCAAAATTAATAAGAAACTAGATTATGATCCGTGCTTTAGAAGCGCAGAATATTTTACGATGAAATTTTTTACTAATAACTTAACAAATATTTTGGTAACTTTTAAAGAGTGTATTTAAAATATTTTTGCATTTAAATCAGTGTTTCTAAATTCAAACCGATTGTGATTATACCGGTTAATCCGGAGATCTGACAATTCAATTTAAGTTTTTAAAATATTCATATTAACAAAAATCACTAAAATTCGAGACTAACCGATTGAACTGATGGATGACCAATATGTAATCTCATTTGATTTAAATTGTATAGCTTCATAATTTTTAATCTTATAATCCAAATTTTAAAGTTCATTATTTTGCAATTTATGAAATTATGATGTTTCTACAAAATTTTAAAGAGAAAATGATAGATGTAAAATATTAAGATTAATTTTTGTAATCTTATAATCCAAATTTTAAAGTTCATTATTTTGCAATTTATGAAATTATGATGTTTCTACAAAATTTTAAAGAGAAAATGATAGATATAAAATATTAAGATTAATTATTGTATTGTTTGGAAACATTGATAATAGTATAAAATATATTGTTTGGAAACATTGATAGTAGTAAGAAATAAGTATATTGTTTGAAAACATAGATAGTAGTATAAAGAAAAGAACATTAATGATTTAATGTAGGTTTTACTATAAAGTATAAAAGTATATTTAATTTAAAAACTTATAAAATAAATGTTAATGTTAGGTCCAACAGAATGTTTCTGTTTTAATAAGATAGATGTATAATAGTGTAGAGTTTCTTTGGTTCTCATTTTCTTTATTCATTAGTTAGCGATAATAAAATATATTTAAAAGCTGTATTTGTACGTCTAAACACAGCTTGATATTTTGCTTTGTTTGTCAAATAGTTAATTTTTCATGATTGGAAAGACAACCACAAATGTCTGCTTGATTAGAAAAAAGTTTTTAAAAGGTACAAAATCATCGTGCACTAGTATCATAGATCATTAACACATCAATATATTTCACGTATCGTGCACTAGTATCATGGCCGGTCTTTGACAAACCGAATGAAACATTGGTCTTTAACTACAAAAGTTTATTTATTATATATATACTAACATAAATCCGCCTTACGGACGGGCGATTAAATAAAATAACAATACAAATTTATTTTAAATTTTTTTATTTACTTCAACTAAAATTATCATTAAGATTCATAATTGTCTATCTATTTTAAAATTCATTTTAGATATTATAAACTTGTATGTATAACTATAATAAAATTTGAAAATATAATTATTTAATTTCTGTTAATGTTTATTTTAGTTTAACTATACCAATAATATACATAGACTTTAAAAAAATTACAAAACACTATGAAACATTAGATTTTTTAAAAAACATTATGTTTATTAACAATAAACTGATTATGTTATTCAAATAAATATATCTAAAATTAGTTTTGTTTTTTCAAGAAAAAAAGAGATTTTCATTTTTGATGGAAATTACGATTTTCTGGTTTTGGTTTTGGGCGAGAAAATACGATCTCCGATTATGGAAGGGAAAACGTGATTTCCAGTTTTAGCGGGAAACCATATTTTTTATTCTAACGGAAAACACAATTTTCCTGTTTTGGCGGGAATATTTATGTTGATACAAATATTTTATCTCTTTATATCATAAAATCTAGTGTGTCGATTTATTGTAGTATTAGAGGGTGTTGCATCTATTTGCTAATCATATACTTATTTTACTATATTAAAGGTTTCATTAATAATTGTTTCATGTTGATTTTTATATTTCTCACATTTTTAATATGTGGCGTTTTATATGATTTTTTCCTAAATTATTTTATGTAAGTGTGTAAATTTTACTGTAAGTGATTTGATTTTTAATAAAAATCTAATATAAATATTAAAATTAATTTACGTGATGAGATTATATGTGCTTAAAATCATTAAAACATGTTAGTAAATACTATATAGTTTGTCACTAAAACACACAGATTAAAGATTCTTATTCTTTGAAAAATATCTGTGATATATGCCTTATATATAAAAATTTAAATTAATAAATCTGAATAAGAATATAAGTAGAACTGGTGTCCAAAAAAACTCCAAATTCTTATTATAATTTGTTTCTCGCTTTTTATTTGTTTTAAGCTGTTGTTTTGTGGCCGCTAACAGCCTTAGCAGTCCGCCAACATGTTCATCTTAGAGGATTACAACTCTGAGTGATTTTGTTCAGCTAGTGCTTTCATGCATGGATCTAAAGTTTGATGAATTTTGAAGAACAAACGTTTAATGAAAATCTTAAAACCCAATCGAAAAGAACAAATGTTTAATGAAACACACTGTTCAAGTAAAGGTGGGACACGTGTTGACTCTAGATGAACCTATTTAGTGACGTGACTCACTTTAGGAGGAGAGAGTCTCTTCTTTATTATGTTATAAGAATATATATATATATATATATATGTATATATTATTTTTATTCATTCTTTTTTGTCATTTCTTCGAAGTTTACAGACACATTTAAATTTTCAACTATCCACTATAAAAATGTGAACATTGTGACTAAATTTTACGACAAATTTTTTTGTCACAATATTGCGACTATCTACTTACGAGAGAGTGACCAATTTTTTATGTCTCAAAATCGTGAATATTCTGTCACAATCGCCTTTCCAACTTCCGGTTTTGTCATTGTGAAAGGGCTCTTCTTTCTTCCTTGTGTTCTTATTTTCTTATCCCCATGTTTTCATCTTCAGATGTGCTTTCTCTCTTTCTGATGGCGGTGGTTTAGATCTGAAGTGGTGGTGATGTTAAGTATACTGTTGTTATAGAACTACTTTATTCTGATAATATTAACCAAAACTTCATTAGGAAGATTAACATTTGTGTGGGGTAAGGTTATGAAATTTTGAAAGGAAGTGAGTTGATGAGATATATGATTACTCGTTTCCGAAATTCAATGTGCAGACATAAGGTTTATCAACTCCGGTAAATGAGCAAAAGATCGATAGAAAGGAAAAAAATTACTGAAAATTAGACATGTGTTTGAGGAAGAAAGGATGGAAACTGAAACAGAGTGAACTTCTGGAATGAGATTCTCTGCTGAACTCTGAAGCTTACTGCTGAGAGAAGAAACCAATTGATGTTTCTGCTCAGGAGAAAGATCATTTGCAGATGCTTCAGTGACTGCTACATTTGCATATATATGAGCAAAAACAACTTCGTCATTTGATTTGGTTTAAAACTGGTGGGATAACCATACTTCTTGTAACACTTACCGATCACATGACCAACACGGTGACAATGAATGCAATACAGACGATCCTTGCGAACATACCCACCAGACTGACCATTTTAAGAACCACCGGACTGACCATTTCCAGAACCACCGAACTGAGAAGAATGCGCAAAATTTTGGTTATGTCAAACCTGAAAAGCTTCAGCAGTGAGATTTGTTGAAGTAGAATGAACATCTCTTTGGCTGTTTTCTTGATCAAAATGTTGTAGACTTCAGATAGAGAAGGAAGACTCTTCTTCATGATAATGCGACTGCGGCTGCGAATATTCTCATAATTCTCATTTAGTCCCATAAAAATCAATGACTCTATTATTATCATTCTCAGCCAAGAGTTCTTCAACAGATGTTCCAGGCGGTTGAACATTGGTAGCTCTTCCTAAAGTGCATGTGTTTAAGTCTGATAGGATGAAAGGTCCAAACTTCCTTGACGAAGAGATGAATCTGGTGGCGCAGCTTGTAGAGACAAGGAAGGTTTGATTTGTGAAATCGAATATGGATATCCTTCCAGATATCAGAAGCATGATTGATATAGATGATACTCATATAGATCTTCTTAGAAACACTATTCAACAACCAAGATTTGAGCATACTCGGCACCAGATTTAGAAATATTGATCTTCTTCCAGGGGTTTTACGATGGATCCATCCAAGAAACCTAGCTTATTCTTAGCTTCTAAGCTAGTAGTCATAGAAACAAGCCAAATTCCATAGTTTTTACATCTAATGGTTCTGATACCAAAACTAATCCCGAATGATTCTATTTATGAAACGAATATGGAGAATGGATCTTATCAGGACTGTTGGATAACTTGAAACAGCCGGAGGAATGAGCTGAACCAAATCGGCGATCTACGACTGAAGATCTTCCACGATTGATAAGATTTAGAAAATTGACTATGTTTTGAGTGAGATTAGCCCAAGAGTTGTCACCGGGAAATAGAGGAGACTTAGGAGAAGCAAATTCTGGTGATTGAGGAGAAACAAAATGATACTTCAATTTGCATCTGGGTTTTCCCATTGAGATTCGATTCAAGAAGAAATCACACAGGAAACTGATGATTGGAGCAAGGAAGGAGATTATATATATGAGAGGCATAAGACGATGAGGTGGGAGACGGAAGAAGATGATAGGAAAATTTGACGGTGAACTTTCTCGAGAAAGATATATTTTGCTCTGATACCATTTCAGCAAATAATCTCATGCTCATTAGTTAGTGAAAAAATGTATAAATGGGGTTTATATACAGACTCGACTAAGGCATAAACCAAGCCTTAAACCAGAGATAAAAAACTTATGTGCCGGTTTTTACTATACCATTATGTACAGACTGGACTTGTATACATAACTACTCTATATACACTAATAGTGTCCACCCAAGTTTGTTGCATGCGGAGTGTCAGTTCCACGGCGGTGGTGCTCTTAGTTCTAGTGGCGTAGAGATGTCGGTTTCTCAACATGGACGCTATAGTAAGGGTTTTCCTTCTATTTCAGAATCACCAATGTCTCAACTCTTTGCTTTCAGCCTTTTTTTAGGACTGTGGACGGATCTCCAGAATAAGGTTTCACAATGGCAGTGGAAGCGAGTTAGTTACAGGGTGCGATTTTGGTTAATACAAACGACAGATCCTCAACAACAAGGCTGATTTGAGCAGTCTCTCTCTCTCTCTCTCTCATCGTTGTTCGATATGTGTTTCTTCATCTTCTGCATTTTTGGTTCTCGATTGCATTATATGCATTTACTCTTTTAGTTATATCTCTGGTTTACTGTTTGGTTTTTTAATTCATACCATTTCCAGTTGATTAGAGTTTTGGCTGTTTAATATTAATTGTAAAGTGATTTTGACAAATGTCTTCTCTACAATCATTTACACCAAATTAATGTGACATGACATGCTACAATGATAACATGACTTATACTTGAATGTGACATGGATAATTATATTTAGTGTTTATTTATATTTTTGGTAAACTCTTTAGAATATAATAATACATTATACACTATTATTATAATAAATCTATTAGAATATGACATTAAATAGTATAATAAAAAAATATTATTATACATTATAAATTTCGAAATATTACTTATTTCTATATTCTAAATAAATACATAATTTATTACTAAGTCTTTTACAATTTAAAAATTATAATTTTAATCATAATATTATTAGTTTCTTTTAAATATCTACAAATTTTAGAAATAATGTTTAGTTTTAGTTTTTGATAATTTTACAACTTTATATTATTTTTTATTAATTCTATACAAGTTGGTTTAATATATTTTACCCAAAATAAATAGATAACCAAATCTATCTAAAATTATAATTTTAAATATATACATATTTCTTCTTAAATATAATTTATAATAAAAATATTTATTTTATCTTAATTGATGTACAATTAAAATAATGATAAAATAATAAAATCTTTAAAATAATAAATTTTATTTTAAAATATAATTTAAATTTAAAATTTTAACTACTGCACATGATGCATTTAACACATATTTCTTTACAATTGCGTATTTGCATACAATGGCATCATAAAAACTTCTCTTGGTTTTATATTTTCACTAGATTTTGACCCGCGCTTTAAAAAGCGCGGGTATTTGATTTGTTAATTTTTAGTTGAAATAATAATAATTTAAAATTGTTTTAATATAGTGTTTGAATTTAAAGTAGTGTTTTTATATTCGACTCAAACCGTAGTCGAACTGGTAGATATGGGTGATTCAATTTGTATTTTATGAAAAAATCGTTAACTAAAAAACCGAAAAACTTTGCACAAACCCGTGATCTGATACCAATTTATCCGATAAAAACTCGAAAAAATCTGATAATATTTTTTTTAATTGATTAAATAAATGGTTATTAAAAACATAATCTCTTTTTAATTTCATGTATATAATCATATTTGATGCAAGATTGCTAAATAATGCTACGCACAAAAATAATATTTAATATATATATATGACATAATGATTTAAGATATATAGTTTTAGTTTGTATTGGACTATGAGTTGTAATAGCTCTTTTTTTTATTAAAATCAAAAATTGAATTTAGTGGGATTGGAGATGTCCTAAATCTTAAAATCGAGTTTTAAGATTTTAGTTTACGCATTGACGCTTACTGTAACCAATGATAAAAGGCTTCCAAGAAAATCAAAATTTCTAACCTTTTTAGTACATCTCCAAAACTTGATTTGGTTGATTTTAAAAGTATAAATATAATATAAAAATTATCTAATTAGTCCATTTTGCATTCATTTAAATTATAGTTTTATTGATTTAAAACCAAAATGAAACAATTCATTTTCTTAATCCGTCTCATTTAAATAAAAATATGTTTTCATATTTTTGTAATAGAGTGGGAGTAATATGTTTCTTTTGTATTGTCTTATAAATATTTTTTTCTTATTTATCTTATAGGTAGATTTGAATGCAGAAAATAATGGTTTTCATTTTACTTTTTTTTTACATATTTTTAATCAAAAAGTACATAAATACAATTTATACACTCGAAAATAACAACCATCAATACAGTTGTTTATTTTTAATGTTGGGTTGGTAATGTAAGTTAACGGTTTGGTAGAGATGTATTATATATGAATAATATTTGTATAGTTAATGTATTCATTAAACATTTATTGTTGGAGTTTAAATCTTCCTTTTTAAAATTTTAGAATATTCTTTATTGTCATAGGCCGTAATATTAGAGTGTTTTAGGTAATATTAGTTATTTATATTAAACTATAATTAATGAGTGACATAGCTTTGTAATTAATTTGAAAAATCAAGGGCAAATACATATTAGGTATTTTACTTTAATAGTATAGATATATTTGTTTTATGTGCATGTGATAAGTACATAGAATTGCTTGATTACTTTTACGATTGAATATTTGCATCCGATGTCATTATAAAAGTACAGGTAAATTCACATTTTATGTGTAATAATCTTTAGGTTCGAGATGATGGAATCTTGTGATTGTGTGCATTGGCTGTAAGAATGCACGCAAAAATGGAAAAGGCCAACCATTCATGTATAGAATAAGAAATGGTACAGGCGGATCCAGTGCGTTAATATATTAATTTGTAGGTTCCAGCTGTTTTAATGCATATCAATATGACATCTACTCATGTCGTAATGCCTTTTGTATTTTCTCTCTCTCTCTTCTATATACAATTAAGAGATTACAGATTATGATTAATCAGTATTCTCAAGACACGTTTAGATTGACTGTATAACTGTTTCCAGACAGAAGACTAAAATATGTTAAATAATTTATTAACGAATTGCAAGTAGGACCGAACATGAACATATATAGCAGACTGAAACATTTCTTTAGATTTGTTTAAAACACTTATAGATTTGGTTTAGCTTCTAAATTTTAAAAAATTAATACACAAAATTACGATCTCCCAATTATGAAAGAATATCAATAAAAATTATATTAAAATGTTTATAATTTCTAAAATTTCATGACCGGCTTGAGTACACGAACTATTATTGGCTATTCATATACATATCATGTTAACAAGGATTTGATTAGGAAGTTTTTAACTGAAGTATCTCATGAATAAAAGAATTAAAATAAAAAAAATGATGAGAAGTGAGAAAAAAGAGATAAGAAGGGTAGAAACTGTCCTCTAAATTTGAGAAATCCGTTTGACAAAATGCTAGTTAATTACCGTTGCAAAATAATAAAAAAGAAATTCTGAGAGACTCTCTTTGCATCTCCAATAATAGTATTCTATTTTTTTTGCTAAACATCATATATTGAGTAAAGGTCATTCTACTAGCGCTATATGTTAATACCAAACTAGAGTTTTGGTCAGCACGTTCGTGCAGATATTTTTCATTTTATAAATATATAATTTTGATATTGTCGTAAAAATTTTAAATATATTATTTACATTAGTGTTATATATTGTATAACTTTATAATTTTATTGTTTACGCTTTTTCGTGATTATTAGTATATAGTAATTTGTTTTTTTCGTATAGTGATTTGTTTTATACATTTCATATTCTTATTGATTTTATTACTTATTAATATATTTTGAGTTCAATACATAAATTATAATCTGAAATAGTCAAATATATAATCTCCTTTCGGATAGCTTTTAAAGTTTTACAATTTGCATACAATACATTTTAAAATTTATTTAGTTATATAGTAGATGAATATTTCTTTATGATATATATTTCCATGTTGTGTTTAAAAATAATATTTTAACATCTATCATTTTAGTATTTTGCGAGATTTTTTAATTAAATACATTGTTATGTTTAAATAACATACTCTAATATTTTAGTAAATGGTATACATAGTAGTATTTATCATATTAGTTTAGTAAATTTTATCAATATATAATATTTTTGCATGCTATTATAATAATTTTTATGATTTTTATTATTAAATTAAGATTTCAAAATATTATATTTCTTTTGACTTTTACAGCATAATTTGTTTTTGTGTTATATTTAAAAATTATATTTTATCATCTATGATTTTATCTTTATAAAATTTGGAATACTATCATTTTGAGTTTTTAATATTTATTTTTAAAATTGTATACTTGGTCAAGAGAAATTTGGAAAATTACACAATTATTTTTTGATTGGAAGATTATATGATTATTTTTGTTACTAAATTAACCCAGTATTTTATAAAAATATTTTTGATTTTTTGGTATGAATTTTTATATTTTTCTCAATATATTTTTTATAATATAAAAATTAAATTTATAAGTAAATTGAATTTTAATTAATATTTTGAAAACTCAAAATTTTCTAGCAAAAAAAAATTTAAATTAATGCATGATCTAAAGGTTAGCTATATATTATTATATTTTGTATTCAACTATTTAGAAATAATATATTGCTGTGAGTTTCAAAATAAATAAAATAATAATATATAGCTGTGGATATAGAATTTTAACATATGTTAATATTTTAATTTTTTTAATAAAATATTACATAGGTTATGTATTTTAACCTGTTTTTGATGATGAATGAGAATTTATTTAAATGAAACTATTTTTAATTCTTTTTTTAATCTGCCAGTTAAATGTACTTTGTCATATATAGTTCATAGAGCATTTTTATTTTACTATAATATAGATTATAATGATAAATTTATTAAATAACATAATTTTAATTTTCTATGTTTTATGAATTTTTATTAACATTAATTATAATAATATTGTATTACTAATTACGAAATTAACTAATGCCAAGTATTTAAAATGTTTGGTAAGATTTGATTAGATTTTTTAACAGATCTTTTATAACTAAAAGTAAAACTCAAAATTATAGTTAAATGTTATATATTATTAATATTTTTATTGATTATTATGAATTAATATAAACAATCAAATATGTCACATTAGAGATTAATTAATTGATTCTACTATGATTTGTCAATAGTAGATAAAAAATAAGATCCTAAATTAATAGATTAGGTATAAGCTTTGATTGAAAGGTACTTTTAAAGTAAATATTTGAGTGGAAAACTTAGTTACTTTTAATTACTTTCATAAATTACCAATCAAGTGAAATCATTTTTTTCTTTGTTTCCACCTATTACTATTAAAATGGGGTAAAATGTTACACTAGCATACATATGTATAAAACTTATTTTACTTTCTTTTTCTTCCGTTTACTCCACTTTCTTTTATTTCCCTCATTTTAACTTTTTCGCACTTTTCACTTTTTATTGTCTTTTCATTTACTCTAAAATTACCAATCAAATTCATAGAGAGATGAACAATAACACGCCAAATACAAAGTACCATGTTTTTTATTTTATTTTTATAATGAGTTCTTTTTTTACAAAATGACTTCTCATTTTTATATGTTTTTCTTTTTCACCAAAATAAAAAAACTATAGTATAACTTTACACATTTAAATATTATTTTAGTATATTTTTCATTTATAATTATATATTGTGATAAATTTAGTTTTAAAATATCATTTAGTTTTATAAATAGTGTAACTTTGATAGTATATTGTTATAAAATAAAATTACTAGGTAAAATTTTAATATTTTGAAAGTTAAGAATTATATAATAAATTAATAAATAAAAATTAAAACATATCTGTAATATTCACCGTAATCATTAGAGCAAAGACCTCTTCTATTTTTAAAATACTCTATGGAGTAAAAAAGAGAGTCAATCATTACATATGGTCTTAGATATCTAACAATCATTACATATGGTCTCAGATATCTAACGATGTTGATGCTTTAATATTCATCAGTGTTCCTAATTTATGATATTATAAAAAATTATTTGTTGAATTTATTGATTAACATATTTGTGTTGATACATAACATTTATATATATATATAATGATTTTTCATATAAATCTACACTCATGTAAAACAGAGTAATTAAACTGGGTGCTTGTGACCTGGTAATAAAAACTTTACGACTGTAAATTCTGTCATCTAATTTCGAGTTCCGACCATTATCGACAAATAAAATGAAAAAGGTGATTTTCTTGGATATTTTTGATGGACTGTCCGGTTTAGTTTTGGTAAATGGTCACTAGACAATAGTCGGACCTCTTTGGAGGACATCCAGATATTAGGGTCATAGAGTACCTGACCATGTCGTGATAGTTGTATTACACGAAAACGGTATTATGTTTAGGCGACGAGTCTTTTGCAAATGTGAAATGACAACGGATACTCTTTCTTAAATTTACACCAAATGATCACTAATACCAATTATTTCCTATTGATATCGATCAAATCATTGTACGAACTAGAAAACTAGATTTAATTCATCATATACATATTATTATTTGTATTATTTTATACATGTTTGAAAGTTGAAATAGTCTCACACATAAGAAATAATTAATAAGAGTATTAGATAAACGGGATCTCATAATTCCGCATGAGAAATCAATCAACGCGCAGAATCCAAGGTGAGATCGCATGATAACACGTTTGCTTCATTATCTGATGACCATTACGTAAAATACATATATTACACAGACTTGATTAATAGTTTAAGGTATCACACTATAAGTATTCAAAAACTCCAATCGTGATGAAGTCTTATTATTTTCTCTTTTGACCTTTGCTTCTTACATGTCACGTAACATCTTCATACATTTTTTTCAAAAAAAAAAGAAACATCTTCATACACAAACCATCAACTCCTAAACCAAAATTAAAATTGTGAAACTTAACCGATCTGATTAAGTTTTTGAAACTTAACCCGGATACTCCAGTAAACTTTCTTTATTGAAAACTCCAGTAAACTTACAATTCTAAATTGGTTTTGTTTGCATTAATGTGTATATCAAACTTTAGTTCTGCTAATCTATACCATGTATAATATTTCACTTTTCTTTTACCTTTTCAAATCGATAGATTAAACTTTATAATCTATTTTAGTTCATTCATTCCACTCAAGACGTGAATTATCATGTAGATCAATATGAAATCAAATCGCCATAATGATATCAATATTCACTAATTAATTTTACGTAACTTGCGTTCCACTACAATTCTAAAATTTCCGTAATATTCGTATTTGCTAATAAATCAACGCAAAAAAATTCATTAATGATTTTCATATGCAATTCCTTTATTAGATAAAATTTATGGGTTTAACCAAAATTAAGGAAAGAATAATTTTAATTGCCATATTAAAAGAATTAGCTTGCTCAAAAAAATATTAGAATTTAAAACTATATAATTTAGGAAACAATAGTTTTCATACCACTTTTACACCTACCAAAAATATAAAAAAATTTATACAACCAATAATGAGGAAATATCCCCTATATATTATTTGAAGATCATTTAAAAAGATGTAACATTCTATTTTGTATTAATTACATTTTTAACTTTCTGATTGTGAATGCCTTATGCCTCTTAATTGCTTACGTGTCAGTCTTATAGTTAATTTGGCCAAACATTATTAGACCAACTTTTGTATTCTCTAAAGAATTTATTAATTGGACCATATAATAAGTCGACAGCTAGCTTGTGTATACTAGATGTATAAACTCCACATATTATATATAACTCGATACTATAATATTAGCTCAATCAACGTTGGTCTATAGTAACTACGTTTGCATTGTTTTGGAGGACGGTTGCTTCAACGCATACATACTTACATCTAATTAGAAATATCTGCTATGGTTTTGGAGGACAGTTCAACCTCTTCTTGTTTTGTGGTATATAAAAATGTAAAGCTAGATTTTTGACCAAACAGAAAAAATTGTAAAGCTAGATCAGCACCGAGAGATATTCACTCAAACATTTGGTTACTTCTTTTTCATTCAATTCTTTTTCATTCAATGCAATAATTCTTTTGTGTGAACATTTTTTTTTGATAAAAATCTTTTGTAACATTTGGCTGCAGCAACTATATTTGCTAGATTAACTAAAACATTAGCTAGACTAATTGGTTTCTGTATATTCTTCGAAGCATATATTCATATTCAATATAAAATAGATAATTTACTTTAACATCTGTATTAGACCTACAACATTAGCTACATCCAATATGTGTGTCAGTTCAGAGAGTTCCATATCAATGCAAACCTCCATTTTAGTTGTCTGTTAAAACATGGGCATATTCAACAATTTGCAACTCGAAGCTTAAAAGTACATATTTAATTTGAACCAAACTTAGTTCACCATTTAGGATGAATCTTTAAATTCACCTCTCCGCTTAAAACCAATCAAAATACTATGCAGATAACTAAATAAAAATATTAAATTATTAAAAAATAGTTAAAAAGAAAAATAACGTCAATTTTAATGACGCTAACTAAACACTAATCCCTAAATCTTAAATTATAAATTCAAATATATATTCTAAATCCAAATTTTATATACTAAACCCAAACTATATACCCTAAGCTCAAATTCTAAACATTAAACCCAAATCATAAACTCTAAATCCAAACTATGTACCCTAAACTCAAACCGTATATCTTAAACCTAAAATTTAGATCTTAAACTCAAATTCTAAACTTAAGGATTTAGATTTAGGGTTTAAAATTTGGGTTTAGAGTATAAGATTTGGGTTTACGGTATATGGTTTGGGTTTATGGTATAGGATATAAGATGGGTTTAAGGTATAGGGTTTGGATTTAGGATTTATGGTTTGGATTTAGAATTTGGGTTTTGGATATATAGTTTGGGTTTAGGGTATATTGAATTCATGGTATAAAATTTAAGTTTAGGGTATAATTTTTGGTTTAGAATCTAAAATTTAGGATTTATGGTTTAGTTTGCATCATTAAAAACGTTAATTTTCTTTTTAAATATTTTTTAATAATTTAATAATTTTAGTTAATTATTTATATATATATATATTTTAATTGGTTCTAAAGAGAAATGTGAATTTAAAAGTTTATTATAAGAGGACGAACCTAGCTACGTCTTGTCCATTTAATTTTCATTTTCCCGGAAAGAACCTAGTCACCTTCGCTAACGTTAACGTAGATGAGACATAAACTGATAAACTGGACTATATGAAAGTGGTACAAATTATTAATTAATGTAACGAGAAGTGATACAAAGTGGTACAATTGAAAATTCTCCAATATTATTAAAGTTGTTTAGTCTAAAACTCAGTTTGCCAACCCAAGTGGATTAGAAGTAAGCATCGCCAGTTACACAACAGTTCCGTGTATTCTAGATGCTTCTTCTAGGTCGTCCACTGCAGTTGTACAGTTTTTATATTGTCATCTAATTATAGTATCTTACATTATAATATACAAACATTTTCAGTAATATAATTCTCAATAAAAGATGGAAAAGAACTTAAAAAGATTAGTTACAACAAATAGGGGAACATGCAAAGTCCTGCAAGATACATATCATAGCTGTAGATTATTGAGATTCCACGCTTGAAGAATCTTCAAAGGTAATTCGAATCTCTAAAGGAGAATCTAATCGGACGGTCGAAATTCTCCATATAATATAATCGCCATTTAATTATATGAAGAAATATAAAAGAATATTACAATGTAAGAGAAGAGGAAGTAGGTCATTCGTGACATCAGTAGAACAATAAAATATAATTAGGCAAGGATCTCATAACGTGCAATGATGGTTTAAGGCTAAACAAATTAATAGTGTAAAAGAGGGTCTCATGCACCTTTTGTTGATCTCCTAAACCGAAAATAAGATTAAGAAACCGATGTGAGTAGCATTTGACGATAATTGTATAATTGGTATCTGACCATAATCTGTACTTTCGGTCAATACAATGAAGATAATTATTACATGTTTGCATATGTAAAACATAAAACCATTTCTTTGAAACACGCACAAATAATTTTAACATTAAAATAATATACAAGAAAAAATTTACAAATAACTTTCTAAAGAGAAATTCTATTGGATAACATTTTTAGTTATTTTTATAAAAGTATTTACTAAAGAAGAAAATGACCAAAATATGTTTTATTAAAGGATAAAATATGTATTTTTACTTTTTGAAGTTAACTAATTTAGATTTAGGATTTAAAGTTAAGGGGTAGGTTTTGGGATATATTTTCAAATTTCAAAAAATAAAATAAAAATTCTAAAAGTTTTAAATTAAAAACACTATTTTAGTCATTTTATTTTTTTAATTGATATTTTATGAAAAAAAATTAAAAGAGATTATTTGAGAAAATTGGCTTAAAAAGTAGTAATTGTTCAGTTTTGTAAAACATTTTATAGCCTCAATTGGTACAGCTAATGAAGATGAAGTAGCAGTATGCTGTAGAAGCAGTATATTGGAGAAGTTGTATGCTTTTATTAAAACTTTTAATAAGATGATTGGTAGAGCAATAAGAATATACAATTTTAAAATATTTTATAAAATTTAGTATATAATATATTTATTTAAAATTATATATATTAAATTATAATATATATATATTAATAATATATTTTTATTAAAAATAATAAAATCTTAATTAATAATATAAATTAAATTAAATTTTAAATGTGAAATATTATTTTATTTACTAATTTCAAAATATGTTTATATCAAAAAATTTTATTTAAAAAAATAAAATTTACTAGTAAAATATCTATTTTTAAAAATAATATTTCGCATTTAAAATATAATATAATTTATATAATTAAATTATAGTTTAAATGTGAAACACTATTTAAAAAAATATTTATATTGTAAATTGTTTTACAAATCAAATTTTTATTTTCTGGATATAAAAATAATTTTATGATAAAATTAAATGAAATAAATGAACTAATTATATTTATTTCTTAAATTTATAAATTATAAATGCATATGTTTTTCCAAAAGTTTTATATGAGAGCAACATTAGATTTAGTAAATGATTTTCTAAATACTTTTATAACAAATGTTGATTGAATAATGTAAAACTAGGTAATAATCCGTGGAAGTCCTTCCACAGGATGAGATTATTGATTTTGTTATTTTTAATAGGCATGAGTATTCATGGTATCCATCGTTTTTTTGGATACCGGGTTTCTCAGATTTGAAAATTAAGTCTCATTTGGGCAAAATTCCGAGTCGGGTTCGTGTCGAGTCTTCCCGAGTTCGAGTGGGTTCGGTTTTGATGTAAAAACCTTTAAATTAACTGAATAACTAATATATCTGAAACTGGTTCATATTCAAATTAACCATATTATCTGATTCGGTTCGGGTATTTTGTATCCAAACTACTCAAATGTACAAAAACTAAAATTACTCATTGGACACGATTTTTGAGTATTTTTATATAAACTATCATATTTTATCTGAGAATACACAAAAAATTAATATATTTAATATATAATTTTGATTTTAGTTTTAAAAATAATTATACATATAATTATAAATAATATTTTTAAATATATATTTACATATCGGAAATCTTCGGATACTCATTCGGTTCTCGGTTTGGATTGGGTTGAGTATCGGTTCTTCGGATACATCAGTTTAGGAACCATTCGGTTATTTACTCCCTGAATTTCGGTTCGGTTTCGGCTCGGTTTTTCAGTTTCGAATATTTTGCCCAACCCTATTTTTTAAGATAAAAAATATTATATCTGTTTAATCTGGATATTCGTTCGGTATTACGTTATTTTTTAACCTCATAAAATATAAATACCAATCTAAATCCATATTTATTTTGTTTTGTTCAGTTGAAGTGATCGAGAGTTTTCATTTTTCGGTGATAAACTTAAAACTATTATATTTGTTTGGTTTCATGTTTTATGAATTTTCGACAGTTCTTATGTCGAACCAATGGTTTCATTTTTAAGTTTCTAAATGCTTGCAAAATCAAATAAAATCTAAATAATAGTTTAAGAAAAAAGACATCCAATATTATTTGTATTGTTTGTACAAACAATGTTGGTGACATTTTAAGATTTTATATTTTATATAAGATAATCTATTATTATTTTTATTATTTGAACTTAGACATAATATAAAAAGTTGTATATTTATACTCATAGAAATTGGGCTTTATTGAGTTTAAGAATGTAAATTTTGATTAATGTTAATGTGAGTACCCGCATAGCATGTTTTACATGTCTTCTCGATCTGATCTTGCATCAGGTCCTTCATGTGATCTTATGATCATCTAAAACGGTAAACAAAACACATTAAATTTAAATAATCACATACGAAAACATCATTAGAAGTTAACCACTTACATTTAACTTCGATTGTTTTAGAAAACTCTAGGTGCAATCAGCTCCCCAAAGAATTCTCTTGTAGTCACTCTCGCTCAGACCATCAGCCATCCATGGACACGACCATAAAACATGGTTTAGAGTTATATTCCCATCATCATCATCATCATCATCATCATCATCATCATCATCATCATTCTCACCAACCTGTCTCCTCTTCTCAATCTTGTCAAGTTCCTCTAAAGAAACCAACAGTAAAGTGTTATCTTCATAGATCCGAGAAGATTTTTGAAAGAGACCTCCATGAGTTGTGTAGACGCTATTTGATATCAGAGTTGCCAAAGGTAACATTTTGAAACAATCTATATACTTGGAGTATAGCGTTGGACCCTACTGATGTTAGGACTTTTCAAGGGTCCCTAACCAAATGTTGTAGTATATGAGATGTCGAACCAATCCTAAGCGATTCTAAAGCAAAGGGAATGCAAGACCATGCTTAATCTAAGTGCAATCAATAAGTGGAAGTGAACTAAGAACTAGAGTAGAAATGCAATAAAGAAATGATCTTTGTTTCTCAATATAAAGCAAGAGGACTCATGGGATTAGGGAATTGACATTAGATGATCAAGTTTCAATCTAAAGGTGGCAGTTTTTCAATCAATCTATCAACCTTAAGCCTACACACAATCCTAAACAAACTCTATCTCTAGATGAATGTTCATTTGCTAAGGTAACTCAAACATCAAATCTCTTTGGTTGAATGTTACAAAAGCAATCATGGAGAACAAGTCTACTAGCCATCTTAACACCTTTAACAACAAATCTCTTTGGCAAAGTATGTTAAAAGCTTAGGAGAGTTGGTTCAGGCATTTCATCAAACACCTTGTGGGTGGGAAATGCCTAAAGCTCAACTTTTGAGAGGCAACTCAAAAGATGTATTGAGAACACTCTACAAGCAAGGAACAAGAGAGATCTATACTAAAACACCTTAGATCTAGCTTAATCACCTTTAGTCTCCCTAACCCATGAATCCAAAAGGAGTCTACTCACTAATCTTCATGATTAACCTTAAACTCATAGTTGATTTAAGAGAAATCATGTTGAGAAGTAAGTTTAATCCAACAATCACAAAGAAATAAGAAGAAAAGAGACTAAAGATTCAATCTTTCTTCAAGGTTTCAATGTGTTTTTAAGAGAAAACAAGATATCCCATAAAATTAGGTTTAAAAGGTATTTATAGTGGCCTAAAAACGAGCAGGGTCGACCCAACAAGCCTGGGTTGACCCAAAATAATCTGGGTAAAAGTTGATAAAACAGATGTGAATATTTTTTCTAAGTGTCACAGCTGGTTTTTGACGCGTCCAATAAGCCGCTGGAGGTGAAAAAAGCCGCTGTGACATCACAGCTGGTTTTTGACGCGGCATCACTTGGCCACTGCGAGAAGTCGAAGTTGAACAGGGAGAGAGTTATTTTCCCAGCTGGTTTTTGACTTGGTACATTACACCGCTGCAGAAGGCCGCTGTGACACTTAGGCTCCATTTCGTTTTTCGACCAAAATCATTCTTTTTGCATCAGATCAAGCTCTAAATGCTTCCAACTCACCAAATGACATCTCCATCACCTAATATAGACAAATATAGTGCTATGCAACCTAAATATGCCTAAATGAAGATATAGTGATAAATATGCACACAAAATGATACTTAAAATCATGCAAATTCATAAGATATCACCTACTCATCATTGTATTCGTCACATGTCTCTTTTCAAGAAACCAAGTTAGATATGAAACTTTCAATTTCTAAAACATTCTCACTCAAGCATTTTAGTTGATGCGAATCTTAATGTTTTTTTTTCTTTAAATGCTATTATTCAGTAGTTGTACAAAGAGAATTTTAAATAATTTCAATTCACTATTACAAATGTTAAAAATGTATGAACCAAAAGAGCTTATTGAAAAAAATAGAATGCGAACACATTAAATTGTCTAGAGTGTAGTTAAAAAACTTAGTGTGTGATTGCATTAAATGTTAAACGATTGTGAAGGCGACACGTCAGCAAATTCAGAAAATACAGTGTGAATGCATTAATTACAAATGCATCTCTTTTAATATATATGAGATATAATGCTAATGCTAATGCTCTACCAATCAAGGCCATAGATTTTCCACCCACAAGGTGTTTGATGAAATGCCTGAACCAATTCTCCTAAGCTTTTAACATACTTTGCCAAAGAGATTTGTTGTTAAAGGTGTTAAGATGTCTACTAGATTTGTTCTCCATGATTGCTTTTGTAACATTCAACCAAAAAGATTTGATGTTTAAGTTACCTTAGCAAATGAACATTCATCTAGAGATAGAGCTTGTTTAGTATTGTGTCTAAGCTTAAAGTTGATAAATTGATTGAAAAACTGCCACCTTTAGATTGAAACCTGATCATCCAATGTCAATTCCCTAATTCCATGAGTCATCTTGCTTTATATTGAGAAACAAAGATCATTTCTTTATTGCATTTCTACTCTAGTTCTTAGTTCACTTCCACTTATTGATTGCATTTAGATTAAGCATGAGTCTAAAATATAGTGATTATACTCATGAAAAAATGAGCTGAGCTGAGTTAGCTCATTTTGACACCTCCTACGGTAGAGACACTCGCATGTGAAGAAGATACCGTGTCCAAGGATTCCCAAATAAAATATTTATCTAATTCTGGATAAATAAATATATCAGTCCCAAGTTCCTTTCACGTCGTCACACGTGGACGAGTCTTATCAAAACGCATTGTTCTGTTGCTTACGCAAGCACATAAGCTCTTACCGATTCGATTCAACAAAGTCTCTTCCTTTGGTTGCAAAAGCTTACGAGTATTCCAATAAATGTAAGCGGCCATATATCACTCTCTGCTGATGTAGTAGTGTACCTTCCTCGACTGCTTAAAGTGTAAGTCTTTTCCACCCCCTCCGCAATATCTGTTAATCGAAACAAAACCGAACCTTCTACTTTTTACTTAAAGCTCTGTTTTTTAGTTCTTGCTTCGCTCTGTTTTCTCTCCAAGGAAAGACCACTCGTTCTCCCTTTTGAGTTTCGATTCTCTAGGTCTAAAACTCTGAACTTTGGTCTCTCTTGCTATTGCTTGTAATGTTCTGTAATTGTGTTTTGGAATTTTGCAATTCGGTGAGAAGGAGCGTCTTGTTGTTTACTGTGAAATATGTTTTTCTGAGTTCCCATTTGCTTCGGTGACTTTTGTCTTCTTTGAAGTTTTCCCCTTTTTTTATTAAAGTTTGAGTTTTTTTTTCTGCACTTGTTGATTTCGTGACGTCTTCTCTGTTGTAGTGCACTGGTGGAAGTTTGATTCGTCAAAGTTGAGTACGTGTGGGGGGGCTTTTTCAAGAATCTCTTTTTTTTTTGTAAGATTCGAATTAAAGATCTTGTCTTTGATTCGTCTCAAGCAGTTTGAGTCAAAATCAATAATTGTTGTTGTTGTGTGTTTTGGTCAGCTAATCATCAACGAAATGGAACACCCTTTTGCTTCAATAGACAAGGGGTTTGGATGTTATCAAGATATGTCAATAGAAGAGATGGATGGTTTAAGCTTTGGTTCTGGCGTTAGGAATTTGATGTCAGATCATATGCTTAACTCTTCCAACTCGAACTCGGAGCTTATGAACTTCGACTCTTTCTCCACGTGGTGCAACAGCCCTTCTTATGCTACTGATGTCTTGTTCGCTCAATATGGTCTATCGACCTCTCAGTCTATGCCCTTTGGAGCTATCACCTCATCTCCTACTTTATCAGGTCTTACTCGTTCGTTCCATGATTTGGAAAGCTCTTTCCATGGTGAAGAAACATCGTTAGTACCGGAAATGAGCTCTCCGTTCAGTGGTAAACGACGCAGGGTGACTAATCAGAAGAATGGTTTACCTAACTTAATGAACTCTACTGTTCCTAGGTCTTTGAGCCACTCATTAGATGAGAAGATGCTCAAGGCATTAAGCTTGTTCATAGAGTCCTCAGGTTAAGGGGAGGGCATTTTAGCACAGGTCTGGACCCCTATTAAGATAGGAGACCAGCACATGCTCAGTACATGTGATCAGGCTTATTTGCTTGACCCGAGGCTGTCTCAGTACCGTGAAGTCTCAAGGAAATTCACTTTTGCTTCTGAAGCGAATCAGTGCTCTTTCCCGGGTCTTCCTGGCCGTGTCTTCATCTCAGGAGTACCTGAGTGGACATCAAACGTTTTGTATTACAAGACGGAGGAGTATCTGCGTATGAAGCATGCAGTAGATAACGAAGTCCGTGGTTCCATTGCAATACCTGTCCTCGAAGCGTCTGGGAAGACTTGTTGTGCTGTTATGGAGCTCGTCACTTCCAAGGAAAAAGACAATTTTGATAAGGAGATGGACTCTGTTTGCCGTGCTCTCCAGGTTCATTCACTTTATCTCTCTATTTCTTTCTCTGTGCTTATACGTATGTTGTGGTTGCAACCTGAGGTTACAAAATGCAGTCACTGATTCCCTGTAGTGGCAGAGATTCATATATGTTTTCTTTTTTACCTTTTTCAGGCTGTAAACTTGCGGACATCAGCGTGCCCTCGCCCTCAGGTAACATCTGAACCAAACAAAAAACTTAACTATCTCATCATTTTAATCAAAATGGTATGTTCTGCATTTTTCAGTACCTTTCAAGTAATCAAAAAGCTGCCTTAGCGGAAATACAAGATGTTCTCAGAGCAGTATGTCATGCACACAGGTTGCCTTTAGCTCTAGCCTGGATTCCTTGTAGTTACGGCAAGAAAAAGGGAAAGGATCAACCTGTAAACTCAGGTGAAAGTTGTGTTCTTTGCGTCGAGGAAACAGCTTGTTATGTGAATGATACGAATATGGAAGGCTTTGTGCACGTTTGTTTGGAGCATTGTCTAAGAGCAAAAGAAGGAATCGTTGGCAAAGCTTTCGTATCAAACCAGCCCTTCTTTTCTTCTGATGTGAAGGCTTATGACATCAGTGAGTACCCTCTTGTTCAGCATGCTCGAAAGTACGGTCTAAACGCTGCTGTTGCTATAAAACTGAGGAGCACTTACACTGGTGAAGATGATTACATACTTGAACTATTCTTGCCTCTAAGTATGAAAGGAAGCTTGGAGCAGCAGCTTCTATTAGACAGCCTTTCGGGTACTATGCAGAGAATTTGTCGAACTCTTACAACTGTTTCAGATGTAGGGGAAGCTGGATTGTCTAAGTTCTCGCAGACCAAATGCTCAGGAAAATTTCAGACGATAGTATCAGATTCTGAACTTAACTCTACTAGAAATATATTTTCGGATATATCCTCTGATAAAGATAACAGTAGTACTTATGAGCAGGTATGTGATGAAACTTGGTTATTCCATAGATATTGTGAACCGAAACTTACTAGATTGAGCATTGAGTTTTTAGGCTTTTTTCTTTCTTTCTCTCTTTGTAGGATATGAGGACACAAGAGAAGAAGAAAAGCACAACGGAGAAGAATGTGAGCTTAAGTGTTCTCCAACAACATTTTTCTGGGAGTCTAAAGGATGCTGCAAAAAGTCTTGGTGGTGAGTTTTCAACATTTTCTTATGCACTGATGGTTTTTATTGTCGGACGAACTTGACTTGTATCTAACTCTCTCTGTTTGCAGTTTGTCCCACTACACTGAAACGGATATGCAGACAACAAGGGATCATGAGGTGGCCATCTCGTAAGATTAACAAAGTGAACAGGTCCTTAAGGAAAATACAGACGGTTCTTGACTCTGTCCATGGTGTGGAAGGAGGACTCAAGTTTGACTCAGCGACAGGCGAGTTCGTTGCAGTTTGCCCTTTTATCAAAGAAGTTGATACCCAGAAGGATCAGGAAGATGTGGCTCAAGATACTACGTTTGAGCTCTTGGAAACTAAATCAGTCGACAATGCAATTAAGTTAGAGGAGGACATCATCACAAACGGTAAGAGACTCTCTATACCATAAGCCTTAGATGGAGAGACTACAATCTGAAGCCACTTTCTGGTTGCGCAGGATCATTCTTGGAGGTTGATGCCAGTGTTAAGCAATGGGATTGGATGGCTGAACAATCTAGCTTCCATGGAAGTGAAGCAATAAAGAACAATGGCAACTTGAGCTCTCAGGCAATCAGATGCAGTGGCAATATCAACGAACCTGACCAGTCCATGTCATGCAGCATGTCAGGTTCATCAAATGGCTCAGGTGCAGCTATGCTCAGAAGCTCATCTACTTCAATGGACGATTGTAACCAAATGAGATCCCACAAAAGCAATAGCAGCGAGAGTGGACCAACAACGCTCACTGTAAAGGCTACTTATCTAGAAGATACAATACGTTTCAAGTTCAGACCGTCGCTTGGGTGTTCTCAGCTCTACAAAGAAATTGGGAAACGGTTTAAACTGCAAGAGGAGTCATTTCAACTCAAGTACTTAGACGACGAAGAAGAGTGGGTGATGCTGGTTACAGATTCTGATCTCCAAGAGTGTTTGGAGATATTATACGGTATGGGAAAACACACGGTGAAGTTTCTAGTTCGTGTGTTGTCTGCGCCTATAGGTAGTTCTGCTGGCAGCAACGGTTACCTAGGAACATGTTTATAACATCTACTGTTCAGTGATGTTTTTCCCTGTGAAAGAATGTTGTTTATTTCTCCATAAATTAGTTTGCTTATAAGAGAGGCATGATAGATAAAGACAGTTTTAGAATAGTGGAGTTAGGATACTGTATATGTTTATCCTTTTCTATAAAATCGGAGAATAAAAAGTTGAATGTCTAGCTATCTATTCTATTAAAACTGAAATACAAGATAATATTTGCCTAATTTAAATAGATACTTATAGATTTTAATTTTATTTTTCGACTAATTCTAACCAGTTCATTTATTGTTTTCATTTAAATGTTTTATTATTACATGTTTTATATTTTTTAATTCTTTCAAACTACTTCATTAATTATATTTTTACCATAATGATTTGGTGATGTTTATTTTACATATTAACCATAATAATTTCACTGTGTTTAAATGAAATTGCTCTTAGTGACAAAAACTCAGACCGATTAAACAAAATTATTTTATTTGTTTGCATAATCAGTTAGACATATGCATTCAAGTATATGTTACATATCGATTTTACGAGTATCAGGTTTTTGGATTTTAAAAGTTAAACTATGTTCGGATATTAAAAATTTTGGGACAGTATTTGCTTTGAATTTTTCCGGGTTTAGCTCCAACATCAGAATTGCTACTTTGTTTTATTTACATTTTATTTGTTTGATTATTTTTAATTTATTTTTAATTTAATAAATTAATTTTTCTTTTATATTTTTCCGAAATATTTTCAAAAACAAAATTTTTAAATATGATTAAAGGTAATAACATTTTAGTTTAAATATGAACAAGATATTCAAAACTAAAAATGGCAGATAATTGATTGTATAATTACTTTTCAATTTACATAAATAAATGAAAATTCAAATGCTAACAACCAATCAAGTTAAGATAATTAAATCTAAACTTCATCTATGAATGACAGATGATGAATTCTATAGGATGATTTAATTAAATAAATTCAAATTCTAACAACCAATCAAATTAAGAGAATTAAAACTAAATTTCACCTATGTGTGATACATAAGCAAAATTCACTATAGGAAAACCGAGCATTGATGACACAATTTCCAAAAATATTATTTGTTAAAACAATTTTTATTAAATATGATTTGTTTGGCTAATGATATAAGATTATTCTTGATTTAGTTTATTTTAGAACTGAATTAAATAAATCAAAAATAAAAAAACATTCGACCAATCAAATTAAAACGATTAATTAGAGAGCTCTCCTATGAGTGACACATAAGCAAAATCACTAAAGTGTCCTCTCAATTAATATATAGGAGGATGAAGATGAGGATTTTAATATCCTTTAAATTAAACTATATGCCATATATATTGATAAAATTAATCATTTTTGTCATTTTAGTTTCATCCAATCATAAAAAGATATTTTTCATATAGTTGCTATTATTAAAAAAAATTCTAAAATCACATATTTATTTTATAAAATCTCCCTATGTGCAAGGCGTACATTATTAAAGAATGTTAATATTTTAAAAACGGCATGACACCACACAAGGCACGGATCTTTACCTAATATATATATATATATTTGTATTACACTATAAATATGTTACTTATAGTTTTATAATCATATATTAAACATACGAATAAAATATATTTTTATACAAATTATATTTCAATATTTCAACATTTATTCTAAAGTTAGTTATAATATGTATTATTGTTTGGAATGTTTTTTGATATAATCTTCTTATAACTTACCAAATCCTACAATGCTAATTAGATATAACTGAAAATATTAAATGTAGAAAAATCAAGCATTGATGACACAATTTCAAAATATTATTTGTTAAAGCCATTTTTAAGTATGATTTGTTTGGTTAATGATATAAGATTATTCTTGATTTAGTTTTTTTTAGAATTGAATTAAATAAATAAAAAATAAAAAAAATTGACCAATCAAATTAAATGATTAATTAGAGAGCTCTCGTATGAGTGACACATAAGCAAAATCACTAAAATGTATTTTCAATTAATATAAAGGAGGATATAATATTTTAAAATTATTTTACCTAGAATCAATTTAGGTCCAACTTTGTGATTCTATTTTAATAGTATTGATTATATATCTTTCACAAAATATTAAGTTTGCTAAGATTTTAATTTTAAAAATACAGGTTCTGGCTCTATTATATCATTTAGAAAACCTACAATATTGTTAGGGTGATGATTTGGGTATTCCTAGATTTAGGATAATAGTTACTATTTAAAATAATATAGAAATATTTAATATCAACCATATTCATATATGCTGTTTTAAAAATATACCAAAAAAATTGTAACGGAGAGATATTATATATATAGCTAATATTTTATTGTTTTCCAAACCGTAATATCATATCCCTCCCAAACCATAAAATTGAGTTTTCTTTAAAAATCGCAAAATTGTGTGTTTATCTGCCAAAATTGTAATATTATGTTTTCCTGTCAAAACAATAATATTATGTTTTCATGCCAAAACAATAATATTATGTCTTCACGCCAAAACTGTAATATCATATTTTTTCCATCAAAATTGTAAAATCGTATTTCCCATAAAAATTATAAAATTGTATTTTTCGCTAAAACCAAAGTCTTATTTTCCCGCCAAACTGTCAAAAAACAGTTTCTTCACTAAAATCAGAAAATTATTTTCCCTGCCAAATAAAAAATAAACAGGATAAAAAATGTCTTCACTTAACAATATTTTATTTTCAGCACCAGTTAGTAATATTTTTTCTTTTTGTAAACTAATTAGTAATATTTTTTACTTGTTAACCATTTAACTATAAATTTGTTATACATTTTTCTTTTTTGGTAAAATGTTAAATTATTATACCAATTTTAGAATTTTTGACAGAAGTTACACAATGAACAAGTAGCGGAATGGGAAAATGAAACTAAACAACAGATCCTAAACGGAATGAAAAAACCCGAAGATAGCGGGACAAAGTCTAGAGACCCCGATGAGATACGAGTCAAGCTCGAACCTTACAAACCGAAACCAGTCTAAAACCGAGAGCCGGGCACCGCGAGCTACTGAGAGAAAGGCGCCCTCAACCCTTGATGCTACGGCTCCTACAGCTTCCGACCACTCTGCCAAAACCGGACCCGGCTGAAGAATCCGAACACGAACAAACTCAATACACCCAACAGCTAAACCTTCGACGGCACGAGAGAGAGCCACCAAGCACGATGTCGTCGTTCGTCGAACCGTCCTGGAGATTGCCGCCTCCACTCCAATTCGCCGTGACCGTTTACACCCATTAAACCGAAATCCCGTATAGAAATAGCGGACCGAAAGATGGCTAACTCTCCGAAAGCATAACCGCAGTAGAATAAGCCGTCCGATTGACCAACAACTACACAAGAGCAAGACAAAGGTCCAACCCACAAACGTGTTCATCCAAGAGCCGCAATACCTTATTCATACGGAGATGAATGCGTGGAGAACTCAGGTCACGGAACAGACCAAACCAGAACCACCGGCAAGCTGCCCAAAGGGGCAGGAAAACAAAGACCCCAACTGAAAAAACGCGGAGGCTGCCACCACCACGCGCCACCGTGACCACCGCGCACGTTACCACACGAACTCACCGGAGCCAGGGATACCGACACCAAGAGAGCCCACGCACGCCTACCGGAGACCACCGGTAGAAGAAGAGAGAGCAAAACTCCAGATCCGCGCCATCTGAAACCTAACTGAACCCAAGCCGTAGAACACCACCACGCGCCACTGGCAGAACCTCGCCTAGCACGAGCCAGCCTCTCTGCAACTACCACGCAACACCACCCAAACTCAACGCGCAACGAAGGCCAAACCTCCAACCGGACAGAGTCGAAAACTGACGACAGGAACAGAGCAATGGAAGAACAAGCACCGTCCTCTAGTGCTTTCACCCCCAAATTTGTTATACATGCGTTAACTATTAAAGCTATTAATTTATTAACTTAAATGCGTTATGAATTGATTCAATTCATTTAACAGATGGATTGGATTAATCCATGACAATATGAACTTAAAATCATTTGGATATGGTTTGGTTCTGGTTAGTTTATCTATTTTAACATCCATGCTGAAACACTGTGGCCGCAATGTCTCAATATTAGTTTGTTTTGTTCTTCCACGAGTTTTAGTCATGGTTTGTGTAATAATGCATGTGAAGTGGTGCCAAGTATATCGATAATAATAAGTGTAATATGAAACACGTAATAATGAAACTACGACTTTGACTACGAGAAAAGAAAATCAGCTGCTATTATTTTTTGTGTTAAGATCATTCATGTGTCCTTGCCCTTCGTGTCAATGCCAGGTCGACTCAGCCCTCCGAGTCACGCTTCTATTTGATTTTCACGATGACAGCTAAATAGCATAGCACCACGACAAGAGCAGGAATCCATTTATACTTGCGTTTTAACGCCAACATGAAACAAAGAGTGTAGAGAGAGAGAGAGAGAGAGAGAGAGAGAGAGAGAGAGAGAGATGGCCATGGCCACGAATTCAGTTTCTTCCTTCGCCATCTTTTTCATCCTCTGTATAGTTATCATTGGTACTATATATTATCCAACCCCGTATTTCTCATTAATTGGTTGCAAAAGTTGATTCATAGGATTTAGCATGCAAGTTCCATTACATATGTATACTGTAACTAATATTTACTTAAAAGTTTATTGAACATGAACTGAGCAGAAGTGCCGGAGACAAAAGCGCAGGATAAAAAATGTCTTCAAGAATATGGCGGCGACGTGGGTTTCCGCTTCTGTGCGCCTCTGATATATCCGTCTTTCTGTTATCAGAGATGCCGTTCGAACAAGGGCGCGAAAGGTGGAAGATGCCGTTCAGGAGAGGCCGGACCTGGTAGTATGAAATGCTTATGCGATTTCTGCAGCGACAAGCCTTAGTCCTAGCAGACGCAGACACCTTGTTTTGTTTGAATCTTGAATGTCACGGTTTGTGTAATAATATAAAAGCAAATGGTTCAAGTAGTAATGTAGTATAATTAATAAATAAGTGAACTAAAGAGATGTACGAACAATTTTGTTTTCTGGCTCTTGTTGGAAAATATGTATAACTGTGAGATCGCAGAAAACAGGATAAAATACAAAATGAAATAAATATTACAGAATAAAAAACTGCAGAATAGAATTATGAAAAAATTATGTCATTGGATAAACTTTACAGAATAAAATATAAAAAAATATTTAAAATGCATTTCCATATTATTAAATAACTGTTATAGCCAAAAAATTATAATTATCAATATTTGTAAATATATTAACAATTATGCCATATAAGATCTTGAAGTAGCCGAGGCTAGCATGGTTTGATCTATGGTTGGCATCATCGTATAGGGGCCACGAAAGTAATTTTTAGCTTTCATACTCCAAAACTTTTCATAAGCCAAAAGAATCATCCGAGGCTCCGAGCCGAAGAAAATATCTACTTGTTTTAAGGTCTTTCATTTAACATCCACCTGTAGATATGCGACTGTGTCCGACTGCCAATTTATTTACAATTAAATCCAACGTGGTCAAAACGTACATGCATTGATTGTGACGTGTAAACAAGCGATCATATAGATTTTGTTCCGTCACTGGATATATAAGCGAGTTTGACTCGGCTTGTGACTCAGCATAGGAGGTGTCTATCCCTCCCTCCTACACACCATGCTTTCACAAGCGGAGTCTAACTGGGTGGACCAGCTCTCCGTGTCACGCTTTGTTTTTCATGATGACAGCTAATGTGACTCGTGTTTTCTCATGCCATTTTTTTCATTACAACCAGGGCTCGTTACTACCTCACAACAATGATAAATAACATATCATCACCACAAGTGCATGAGTCCATTTATACATACGTTAAGTCCAAAGTGAAACAAAGAGTGTAGAGAGAGAGAGAGAGAGAGAGAGAGAGAGAGAGAGAGAGAGAGAGAGAGAGAGAGAGAGAGAGAGAGATGACCATGACAACGAAGTCAGTATCTTACTTCGCCATAATTTTCATCCTCTTTCTGGTTGTGTTTGGTAAATTAACTAAATCTCTATTTCTTATTTTGGATTTTTTATTCGTAGGATTCAGAATGCCTCTTGGTGATTGCATGCAAGTTTCGTTATATATATAACTTATATTTTTTAAAATCTTTATATGAATTGTGCAGAAGTGCCGAAGACAGAAGCGCAAGATAGAAGATGCCTTAAAGAATACGGCGGCGACGTGGGTTTCAGCTTCTGCGCGCCGCGGATATATCCATCGTTCTGTTATCGGAGATGCCGTCAGAACAAGGGCGCCAAAGGTGGAAAATGCCGTTCAGAGGCCGGCACTGGTAGTATGAAATGCTTATGCGATTTCTGCAGCGACACGCCTTAAATCAAATTATAAGCGATCGTTAAATACTTTCCGTAGACGCGGGCGACGCCTTGTGTTTGAATCTTGTATGTATCCTGGTTTGTTTGTGTAATAATAAAGGCAAATGATCTAAGTAGTAACGGAACTAGTGAATCAAGTGAAAAGGGAATAAAGAGATGTACGATTCTGTTTTCTGTAATTATACTTTGACATCAATTAACAGTAAAAGATCAAGAGTTGTTTGAATTAAGGTGGGTTGAAATGAAACCAATGATAATCGATCTATTACTTTGGTAATTTTGAAAACTTGGAACCAATGATATTCAAAGTTTAGTACATTATGGGCCCTATCGTTGGATAAATTTTTTGAATAACTGAAATGATTTTAAGACGATGGTACGTATTGTATCTACTCTAGACCATTCGATATGATATTTCTTATTGGATTCATTTATTTGGGTTGTTGAAAAGAAGTAAATGAGAAGCCAAGTGGGCTTGAAGGTCTTTAAAAGATGAATAGCACGGAATAACATGATACCTACTTGGATTAGCTGTGGACCTGTGGTTTTTATTGAATAAAAAGTTCAATCCATTTTTCACTAAGATACCGGAAGTGGCACCCGAACCCGACCCGAAGTAACTCTTCTTAGTTATCTCCAGTAAGTTCAATCCATTTTTCACTAAGATATTTATATTTATATATATTAGCTGTGGACCTGTTGTTTTTATTGAATAAAAAGTTCCTTTTGTTAATGGAAATTAGTTAAGTCCACTTCTGAATTTAGCAAGTATAGTCTTGATTGTTTGTTTGCGTTTAATTTTGAAATTTAATGAACCTATCGTCTTATATATTAAGCAAAATTCATTTGTTAATTTAAACGGAAACACACACAAAAGATCGTTATTTGTAGGTTAAATAGTTTATGAGAAATTTCAACGAAGTAAGACTTTCTTCCATAATTTCAAGATCAGACATATTTCAAGAGCGCAAAACACAATGACGGACAAGCTTGCTCATGGGGTAAAAAGTTCACCATCAGCTATGTTATATGTCGATTCGATACCTCCGATTTGGCTTTCTGAACCGGTGGAATCACGTTAGAGTAATTCATTGTTGTCAAAAAAAATAGTTTATGAGAATTTCTTTTTTTAAAACGTAAATTCCTTTGTCGTTCCTTTGTCTCTTGTATGTAAAAATTACATATGGAACAATCTAATTGATACGTAATATGGTATATGAGCAGGAGCAGCGGCGGAGATAGAAGTGGGGGTGACTGGGTGTCATGTAGACTCCAGCGGTGACATAATGAAACTATGTGTACAAGAACATCTGCTATGTAATTGTTATTGTCGTGTGGTCTTGGGTGCCCTTGCCGGAGGCTGTAGTGGACATATCTCCGAGAATCTTAAGTGCATATGTTACATGTGCTACGACAGGACGAACTCAAGCAATCCCTACACGCTTTAGCTGCAGTTCGATGTTTCAGTTTTCTGAATGTGTTTGGATATATGAGTCTGTTGTCGTCGACATGTTCATGTGTGATATTATCATGGGTTCGCTTCAGTTTGCAACTCATTTATATGAATTAAATCATATGCATTACGTAAGCTCAATCTGATTCTGGTATTATTTTGATGTGTTTCAGTGTGTGTCTATATGTCGTCGACATGTTCATGTGTGATATTTACCTGAGTTCGCTTAAGTTTGAGACTCACTAATATGAATAAAAGCTTTTTTTGTCTTTGTTTAATATGAACAAAAGCTTTTTTTCGCATTAATAAAAAAGCTTATACTGTTATACATGAACATTAACATGCTCATTATATGAATCCGATTCTAGTAGACTTACAATAAAAATTTACAAAATAATCAAATTATCATTAGTGAATGTCTAGTTTCCGGTTTTAAATATGAAAATATTTAAATATGTGATTTAATGTAAAACAATTTAGATTGGTTCAATTTTTCTTTTTTCGGTATATTAGATTATATATATTTTTCTATTAAATCATAATTTATTTTGGTTTTTAAATATAGTAAATCAGATCATTTCAATTATATTTGGTTCGATTCATCCTATTAATTTGTAAATATATAACAATATTTTTAATTTAATATATATGTTGTTTTAATAAGAAGTAAAAAATAAAAACTAAGTGTTAAATTAATTAGAGTTTCAGTACCCAATAATGTTTTGTTTTCACTAGTTTATAAAATTTAAGAAGTTTATAATTTATATATATGAAAATTAAATAGATTTTTTATTATATTGTTAAATTAGTTTGACATATAATTTTATCCTTCTAGGTATAAAAATTCAGACCAAATTGATTATTCACATTAAAACATATTTAATTGCAAAAATTCAACTAAATTGAACTAACTATTTTTCTTGGTTCTAGTTACGCTAAAATATGATTAATTTGGTATTTCATTTAGTATTTTTATTTATATTACATTTGTAAATACTTGATAAAGTTCTATGTAATTTGAGATATGTTGTCTAAACTAACATCAGAAGAAGAAAATAAAGAAACTAAAAATATAGATTCTCCCAATTTATAATTGAATAACTAGTAACTTTAATTTTCGAAAGAAAATAGTAAATATTTAAAATCCATAAAAATATTTTGTAACTACAAATATTTTTTATTGTTGAAAAATAAATAATATATTTGTTTATGTAAATTTGGTTATATACATAGTATAGGGTTTTTCATAACCCGAAGCTTCCAATATTTTTTGACTTGTTTCCGCCACGTACCTTTCTTTCCCATCAAAGACGCACTCTTCAAACTGAAGAGTATTTTTGTTTTTCTTGTAGATGTTCGCTAACTTGGTTCTGATACTATTTATAAGTTTTTTATAACCCATATCCAAATTTTCCTAGACAAATTAGTATGATAATATCCATTTTAGTCTTGAAAGCAAAGTCTGCATAGATTTAATTTTGGGTTATTTCCCTAAAGATTTCGTATTAATCATAGTTGGACATTATTTTATATATTAGACATTATTTGTCTAAACTTTCAATGTTAGGTTTTTGTTTTAGTTTTATTTATATATTTTTATAAGGCTATTTGAAATGTTTTTTATGAAGCATTCTTACATTTTTTTTTTCAAAATTCAGAAATATATATATATATATATATATTAAGAATTAAAAATATTTTTAAAATTAGTTATTTGTTAAACTAATACTTAATAATTCACTATACATATATAGTACTGAATTTGAAAAAATAATGTAAGAATGCTTCATAAAAAACGTTCCAAATAACCTTATAAAAATATATAAATATATAAATATATTTCATTTTTCTTATTTTTAGAAAAATTATTAGTAGAAACTAAAGTTCAAATTATAATACTGGCAGTACATAATAATTTAATATATACTAGGCTGATAGTGTGCTCTTCATTTATCTATGGATTCAATAAATTAATCTTGCGTATTTGCTTGAGATTGGCACACCTATCGGGTAAGAGCATTCTCAAAAAAATGACTGGAAAATAAATAGAAAATTAGGGGTCTAAGAGCATCATTAATGAAAATGCATTTTTTGAAACACAACATTAATTAATACATAAACATTTGGATTACACTCTCTTTTTTTTTTTAATTATACAGAAGTATCCTGACCCCACATAAATAGTCCAGACTAGTCACGTGTTGCCACGCGTCGGTCTTCTGTCCCTGATATGTCAAAATGTTAATTCCTCAGTTGTTGGTTTGAATTTGAGATCCATATTGTACTACTTTTATAATCATATTGTACTACTTTTATAATCATATATATTTAATTTTTCAATAATAGTATAGTTTATATTTTAAATAAAATATTTAAATTTATTACTCAAAACTTTTACAACTTTAATTACCAGTGATTTTAATAAGACTTAAACTATGATTTTAATAAAACTTAAACTAACAGTCAAAGTTTCAACAACCAAATTCTCTATAGCCATATTTTTAAAGCCAAAGTATAGAGCGACAGTCATGAATGTGGACCCTATTCACTTAGAATCGTGAATTAATAACCAATCAATCGTCATGAATGTCGAGGAAGCACCTTTTCATTGAGGAAGCCCTCAATTGGTATCTAGTGTTTATATTACTAATAAATTTTTTTTTTCACTAATTGATAAAATTTTAGATTAAAAGTATCTAAACCAATTAAAAACCGACAACAAAATGATAGTTTGACTATTTATTTTTCAATTATTTATTGTTAAAATGTCTATTAAAAAACCTTCCGTTGTGGGGGCCCTAATATAGTTTTAACTATATTAATAGCTAAGACGAGGAATAATATAGTTTTTCTTTTTGAGAAAAGGAATAATATAGTTTTAGTTATATTACGCCAAAATCGACGCATTTAGTTATAATCCATCGCTTCATTACATTATTAATACAACATTAGCATCATATGATAACATTTCTCTTATGTTACCACTTTTATTATATTTCGAACATTGTTTCTTTAGTGAGACAAAGCTTAACAAGAGAGGTTATCTCCAGGTTCGACTCCAAGCTTACCACAATAGTCACGGAAATATCCAATCCTTTTCTCGACCGTTGCTGGATTTCTTCCGCTACACTCCATACCATTTATAGCTCTAATGGTCGCTCCAAAGCCCTGGTTAAATTTTCCCTTAACATTAGTGGTCCAGAACCAGAAAGCGGTTTTGAAAGCAAGAGCTGGGTCTTGAGCCACTTTCTCCGGGGAAGCCAATATGTTCTCGTTTAGATCTCTGCCACATTGACCGTAGTTGTAGTTCCAAGAGAGCTGGATCGGACCACGACCATAGTAGCCCTTTCCTGGTGCACATGGGAAGTCTGTGTTCTCTTTGTCGCAATAGTCCTCAGCCTTGGCTGGTCCATCGATTTCCTCAATATAGCACATGACTGCAACGAGGTATATCCAAATGGTTACATAAACGAATTCTATTAGTGGTCAATCTGAACCAAATATTTTGAAACCAAAGCGAACAAAATTTATATATATATAATGTTCGATTTTAGTATTTTAAACCAATTAAATATTTGAAATCTTATATAATTATATATCCTAATATATATATATATATATATATAAAGGAGCTTTCTTAATTTAAAATAATTAAGTAATATTTTTATATAAAAATGGAAATTTAAATGAGTTTTTTTTTGCAGAACTAAAATAAAACACGGTTATAACTGACCGTTCATGATTTTTCAAAACAAAATTAATTAAAAATGAAATACCCGAGCTAAACCAAAATAGCTGAGTGTTTAAAACCCTAAGAGATTAGCTTACATTCTGTTTCATGAGTGACGTGAGCAAAGAACGCAGCGATCTCGCGTTTGGAGATGGAAGAACCGAAGCTCGGATAGGAGTTGGCTGCGGCAATGAAGGCGTTGTGAGAGTAAAACCCTTTACCTGCACAACCATCTCTTGCTTGGCTTATTATAGAGTTGAAAAACTCTGGTGTCACCGTTTCTTCAAGCGAAACGGCGTCTCCGCCTCCACCGCCATTGCTTCCATCATCGCCACCACCGCCTTGGCAAGGGCCTTCACGACAGCCTTCGCCGCAGTAGTCCTCTGTCTGACCACAGTAACCCCATTTGCTGCAGCAGAAGTCAGAGGCACAGCCGCAGTTCTGAGAGGTTACTGGTTTGGAAACGGTTAGGATCAAGACAAAGAGAGTTGTGACAAGGACTAATGAGTGTTTTCTTGTGGTGGATTTGGCGTTATGCGCCATTGTTTTTGATGTTTTTTGTATATGTTTGGGACTTAGATAGGTATATTGGGTTGGTGCTTTATAGTGGACAATGGCACATCAAGCTGGTTGGGACAATGAGGGAGAGTAAAGACCATTGTTGGATCCGTGAAGTAGACGTTGTGGGAAAGTGGAAACAACTATTTCTTGCTTTCCAAGTCAAGGTCAACTCATGTAAGACTTTTTGGTTTAGCACATTCTTTACGCAAGGAAATTTCTACACAAACATCAAAACTTTCATTTCAAAGTAATAAAATTCAATAATTTTTTTTTGAACTGTTGATAAAAGTATTCTTCCTTTAATTTGCCTATAGATTTTTGTAAGATAAAATTTGTAAATAAAAAAGGATGGGTAATAACATGGTAAGGAAGAAATTTAATAGATAAGAAGCATAATAGAAGTATTATTCGTCAGTTAGAAAAGCTGCTAAAATATGGTTTTCAGTTCTTATGTTTTCTTAAAATATGGCCTCACTATGGAATATGAATGAAAATATAGCTTTTTACTTCAGTTTACTGAGACAGAATAACACTATATATGGAATATGAATGAAAAAAAAGCAGACATACAAAATATGAATGAAGATATAGCTTTTTACTTCAGTTTAGTGAATATTGATTTTTAGTATTTATTTTACTTCGAAAGTTTAAGGATATCCGAAATTTTCAGTATTGAATTAAAATGAACAATAAATCGAATGAACAATAAATCGAATCAAATTTAACGGATAAAATGTCCAGCTGATGTATTAGTGAAGCTTGCATACAAAATGTGAAAGAGTTGAATAATGAAATTTGATAAACTATTTTTATTTGTTCTCTTCAACCAAAAATAGCAATAAACTACTATCAAGAGGTGTGTGAAAGCAATTGGAATAGTCTTTTACTTTTTCAGAACGCTCCAATATGTCATCGTATAATTGTGATCATTCAACCGCTTTGACCGATACAAATCTTTATTTTACTTCATTATTCGATTCATTTTCACAAGATTATTACATGTTAATAACTTTTTTTTTATTTCACATAAAACACTCACTTGTCACACATCGGCCCTCCCACATCACGTCGAAGACTTTTCAGCAAGTGACATTGGCACCAGCATCTACACCAAGCTGTCCACAATAGTCTCTATAGTACTTAATCCTTGCGTTTACTGCATTTAAATTCCCACCGTTACACTCCAAACTGCTGATAGCTCTTATGGTGGATCCGAATCCCTGGTTCAGGACAGGCCTCACACTCTTCATCCAAAACCACATAGCCGCCCTGAAGGCCACAATTGGGTTACTACTGACCAGCTCGGGCTGGCGTAAAAGGTCGAGACCGAGACTCTGGCCACACGGTCCGTAGTTATAGTTCCATGATAGTAGGAGCGGACCACGACCATGGTAGCTCTTACCCGGTGCACATGGATATTGCCTATTGCTCGGGTTGCAAAATGAACGTGATGCTCCGTTTAGCTCCTCTATATAGCAGAAGTCTATGCAATATATATAGATATGCAAACAAAACATAGTGGTTAATTGAGGACCAAACGGATCAACTGAGATCAAATCAAGTGCTCAATTTTTATAATATCCAAGATTTGGGGTATGCATGAATATCTTATATCTAGATAATGATTTTCATAAACGTTTGTATGATATTCTACTTTCTAGTTTAATTGTACATTTCAAACACCATTGTAAATGCAAACGTAAAGAATATTAATTGTTGCCTTAGTCTTTAATCTACTATTATATCATGCCACTTTGGTCATCCTAACCGGTCATGCGTAACATTAGCCTATAACTCTCAGATTTTAAAAGATAGTTTACATAAATAACAGTTCTCAAAATTTTAATTTTTTATTTTCTGTAGTAAATTACCTATAGTCCCCCAAAATCAGGACGTGCCCATGTTGGTCATCAAAATAGAAGTATAGATTTAACCCGAGAAAATTCTTGATATATCAAAAAAAAAAAGAGAAATAGAACCAGAAAAAGATTCTTACGTCCAGTCTCGTAAGTGAAATGAGCAAACATGGTTGCGATTTCACGCTTAGTAACAGAATTAACAAAGCTAGGGAAAGTAGTGGTGGCGTTAATGAAAGAGTCACGAGTATAGAATCTTTTTCCGGCGCAACCATTACCGGCTTGGTTGATGATGCCGTAAAAGAATCCTTGTGTCACAATGCTACCAACAGCATCAGCACCTGATGGGGTTCCACTGCCTCTACAAGGACCTGATCGGCACGTAGGACTACAATGAGCGTCTGTGGTACCGCAATAACCGAACTGACTGCAACAGACGTTTGGGGGGCAGTTACAGTTTTGGGACTTGACGATTTCAGAGTAGAAACTTAAGAGGGAGAGGAGAAGGATTAAGGTAATTTTTCTGAATGCCATTTTTGAGGTAGTTTTTTGCTGTGAGAGAGTTCTATATATGGAGAGATATTGGGTAGATTGGTCACTTCACGAGGAGTAATACATAGTGATTTTTTCATTTATTTATTTTATTTAACAGTTGGGATTGTCTAAATTTTTATTTCAGTTTCCTCTAAAAAAATACATGGGATATATATATATATATATATATATATATATATAAACCACAATAATACAACCGAGTCCCCAATCAATTTCCTAACAGCCGCCCTAAGAAAAATGAACAAATATAAAACGTGCCGTACTTTGATGTATTTCTACTTTTAACTCCACAAGAAGTGGCTCTTCATGGGCCATAACGATTATTTTGACTCTCTTGATTAGTAGTTACCTTCTTCAACCCTAATAGCAATCTCATTTTCATCGTTTAAAGGCTGCAATGAACCAATGTTACTACGGTGATGCATCGCTCTCCGAAAATGAAATTTGCTTGGCTTGTCGATTTAAGGTTGATTGGTTGAAACTAAGAATTTAAAGCTTCAACTTAATTACTCTTGTTCATTTAAAAGGCAGAAACAAAATGTCCTGATAGCAAAAAGGACCCCCGAAAGTTTTTAGTGAAACAAAAGATTATGGAGAGAAAAAGTCCATGTATGTTTAAGAAAAAAATTGACTATTCAATTTAATTGGGTCAAATTACGTTATCTCATATCTAGATAGAGAATGAAAGAAAGAGATGTAGAAGTTAACAAAACACGAACATCATCTTGGAACAAAGATCCAAAGATCACCCCTAAGAACAAGAAAAGCTAGCCCGAAATAGCAGCCTCAAAACCATCCTAACTAAAGGAAAGGTTATAACGTTTACACGCATTTCTTTTCTTTATGTTTGTTCATACAGATGGCATCCATGGCAGAAAGAGATAAACTTATAGAATGCCAAGGCATGTATGTACATAACAAGAAGTCAAAGTATACAGCTCCTAGTACCATATTATATAAATGAATATTTTATTGCAGTTTTTTAATCTTTGTATAAAAATTCGTATTTCAATCACGAAGACTAGTCAATTGTAATTTTAAGGATGAGTCAAACTTGAACCAACAAGGATGGCATCTACACATGATTGCAAGTAACAAGTATTCTTTAGTAAGTAACGATGCAAATATCAAAACGTAAAATGATATTTGATATTTGGTTTGTTCTTCTAATAGTGAAGTTTGTACTTGGTTTTTTGATTTATAAAAAGTCAAAAATTCAAAATTTGATTAGATTGGACTTTCAACCGAGAATTTCCAATAAATCCTTTTTGGTAGCCATTGGGATATCACGGTTGTCGATGACATCGTGAGATATTTCACCGAACAAATTAGTTGTATCAGTTTTATTGGGTAGAATGACTTCTGTTGTGGGCTACCAATCCACCCTTACTTACAATAATAAGATCATGATTGCGTGATGAACTCCTCTGAAAACTCTGCCGCATGCGTAAACAAGGTTCTCGACCTAATAACTGAGCTATAGTCATTATGTTTATGATACACATTTTATTTTTATCATGTAGATAATTTCTTGTCAAGATTATTTTTATATGATAAAACATTATATTTCTATTATCTTGTTGTTTATTGGTATTGCTTACATGTCAAATCACGAATTAAGGCAAGTATCAAGTAAAGTAATGATACCTAGCTTTACTTCTAGCTGTGAAAGACAACCATACAAGTTATGCATATATGTCTTACAATCGCATTGAATCCAGAAAACAATAAAGTAGCTAGTGATGAATTAGTGGAAACTACTAGATCATTATGTAATTGTTCACTTCATGAATAATTAATCACTTAATATGTCATGAATTAATCATCTGAAATGCCAATGAAATCATAAATTCAAAAATATGATTTTTTTTATTAACATGGTAGTGATAGGAGTGCGCACCATTTTGTTTTCATAAGTAACCAATTACCATTTCTCCAATTAAAGCAATGGCATGAAAATAGTTGGGACAACGGTAGGCAGCATCCCTTACACGTACGGGAGAAGTCTCTGTCAATGGCCTAACAATGCATGACCTTTTTTGTGGGCAAAATCACAATGTGAGAACCAGTTGTTGTTCGAAGACAAATCTTTCTCAGAAGCAGAAATGATACTCAAGGCAATAAAGGCTGCTATTGAATGGCAATCTGCGATAATACCTCCAAAACAAAAAACAAACTGTTTCATCTAAAGACTGTCCACGGATGAACACACTACCACATGTACCAGCCAACGTTTCAGCTTTGTACTCGGATGCAGTTCGGAACAGTGTATCGCTGGCGGGTGGAACGGGCTAGATAGGTACAAACTCGGATGGTTCTGTTCTCTTCGATGGAACCAGTGCTTGCCGTATTGTAGCTGCAGCACTAGTTGCAGAAGCAATGACGTTAAAATCAGCTTTCTCTGAAGCTGTCTCTTTTGGTCTAACAGACGTGAATTCTCAGATTCTAAGTGTCTAATTGACTTCCTCACAGGAAGAAAAATTGCGATTACAAACCCGAGGGATAAACTGTGATTGCTCTCTTGTCTCAGATTCTAAGTGTCTAATTGCAGAAGCAATGGCGTTAAAATCGGCGTGTTGAGTGATTCCTTTTTCTCTATCTCGTTTAGATTGATCCCTCTGGTCTGTAATGAAGACGCTGATTGCCTTGCGAAAAAACGCTATGTTCCTAGCTTCTAAGAGCATCATCAACCCAGCCACCTTCTTGGGTTGCTTATTTTTTATTTTTTTTTTTATTTTTTTATTTTGTTTTGTTTAAATTAAAAAAAAAAATTAAAAAGGGAACCAATCGCGGGCTGCCACACATCGGTGGAGCCCGCAAATAGTTGAAACAACGCCGCTTGAACAAGAGTTTTCCCTTCTTGTTTTTTCTTCCTCTCTTTCTTTTTCCTGCTTTTTCTAATTAAAAAAATAATAAGCACCACCACTAACCACTGCGTTAATGGTGTTCTAACAATCCCAATGGTTAATTTGAAAACTTTGCTTTAGACTCTGTCTTTTAAGTTTGAATGAAAAAAGGTTTGACCAAGAAAATTAAAAATATTTTTGGTATATTATTATTATTTCTATAAATTCCTAGTTAAAATTACTAAAATGGAACAAAAATTTAGCATAATTGTCTTTTTGGTATAATATATTTTTTCTCAATTTTTTTCTTTTATCTATTATATTTCTGAAACTTAATTAAATAAATAGTTTATGAATCAAAAAGTTATTAAAAATATAAACAATTAATAAAAAACTTACATACATAAACTGGTATTTTTTGGTTGAAAAACTTGATAGATAAAATTTTTAAATTACGTTCTATTAAAAGTAAATTTTTTCTTCTACTGAAAATTAGGTAATATAAAATGAATTCTAGACTAAACAAATTCATCTATTTTTTTTTAAAAAGCCGAACAATATACTTTTAATTAAAATTTTAGATATGGAGAATGTGAATTCTACTAATTGTAAATATAGCTACTTTCCTATCAAATGCATTTTCTACTTTTATGAAGTATTCTAAAATTTCTGAAATACGAAATCTAGACACTACTCGAACGTCTATGTGAGGTAGAAATTGCATTCGAGATTTTTTTCATGGTTCTACACAGTGTAGACAGTGCCTTTTACGGATAAATTTTTTTGTTTTTGTGAAAACTAAGGAAATTTCAGTTAATAAAATATTCTAAAAATATTATAACTTTCTAAAACGTGTTTTGACCGATTTGCCTTGTCAAAATATCAAAAAAAAAACAATTTTGCCTTTTCTTCTTCATCAATCTAGGATTTTAGAGAAGAGATTCGAATAGGTCTACACGACGAGCTGCTGCGATAATCTTGCAGCCAGCTTTGACTAGGTCAAGACAGATCTTTCTTCCTATACCAGATGAAGCCCATGTCACAAGAACTTTGTCTGTACGTTCGCACCATGGTTCCAGTTGCGTCAACACCTGCTCATCTCCATAAACTAATAACAATAATCAAGTAATTTCTGATAAAAATAATAACAATAATCAAGTAATTTCTGATAAAAATGAGAAATGTATATAACTGAAAATTATGAATACAAAAGAAAACAATAATTTTGAATACATTAAAAAAAAAATATATCTCACAGTTTGAAGATTACCCATTTTCTTGCTTTCTACGTATATTGATGTTTGTCTGTTTGGTGGAGAAAGAGAAGAGCATAATACGGCTTATATACTGAGAAATAAAACCTCATCTCTATACTAAAGGACAACCTTGTGTAGTATAAATCTGCCACAGATTAGTATAATCCACCATGTGATCTGGTCGGGTAATTTTACTATGTTGTGTTCCAAAAATAATTTGTTGTTTCCTAATCACTCAGAAAAAATAATTAGGGTTCCTTTTTACTAAACATTTTAATTTTTATTCAACTATTGAATTCTATTTAATATGTTTAATTTGATTAATAAATGTTAGTTTTGGGATTATGAAAATATTTATACTAAAAAGACAAGTTAATGATGACTTTATATTAGATGGACAATCATGCTGAATTTTTGTTCCGTTTTGGCAATTTTCTTATTTTTAAATTCCCCAAATGAAAACACCATCCAAAGTTCTAAGAAAATTTTCTTTAAAAAATAAGTAATATTCAAAGTTAATAGGCGAATGTCATCGACATTTTGCACTTACAACTGAAAACTAATATCTATAATTCTATATAATTATAAAGAAAATATTTTATTGTTTGTTTTTATTCACATGAACTCTTTACATATTTATGGAAACATAAAAAAACAAAAAAAGTTACAAATCAACATTATACCCACAGCTCAAGATCTAAAAAAGACAAATGTAATTACAAAGAAACAGTATAGGGCATATGATTTCAACGAACTAAATGTATGCCGGATCAACTTTTAAATTGCTACATGTAATAAAATATATTTTGATTAAGATTTATACACAAATATGATTACAAAAAAAAGAAATATGATTACTAAGAAAAACATAAATATGAAAATTAAATTTTTTAAAAATATATTAAAATAAAAAGTATAACCACCTTTTAAAATATTTTGATGTTATTTTATCATTTTACACATAAAATTTGTCTACATTTAAAATACACATTTTAAACACAAAAAATCAAATAAAAAAATAATTTTACATCTATTCTATTAGTTCTGCAGTGTACCTTATTGATATATGTTGTGTCCAACTGTTTTTATAACTTTCATCAAATTATATCATAACTCAAAACTTGAAGTCAAACAGAAAACTAACATTTTCTTTTGACTCATTTTTTTTTGAGTTTTTAACCCCACACCTCCATTTAATCTACGAAAATGCCATTAACTTTTTATTTTTTTTGTTTTTCGAAAATGGCTTCTTTACTGTCTCAACCTCATATTCTTCAAGTATTTACAATATTGCCACTGCCATGAATAGTGGGAACAACCTTGTACGAACTGTTTGGAGCTTTTAATGCCCTTTAATGCACGTAAATCTCTTTACACTCTCTCTGTTTCAATTGTTATGAACTAAAAACAACATTTCTTTCACTTTCTCTCCATATTCATCCAAAAAACTCAAGCTTTTGATTCAAAATATGGGCGATGGTTGACAGAGCCATATTTCTTTCGTTTTGACTTACAGTTGCTTTCGTTTGAGGTTCTTGGTGGTTGGAGAAGACCCTGTGTGCAAACGAAGTCATCTCACCTAGTTTAAGGTACAAATTTGAATTTTTTTCAAAATCTGTTCGCGTAGAAGACTTACAAGTAAGTCATCTGTATGTAGAAGACTTACTGATGAGTCTTCTGGTCAAACGGACGACTTAAACTAAGTCGTCCAGCTTTATTTGTTGAAAAAAAACACTCCAGACGACTTATATATAAGTCGTCTACGAGAAACATGCTAGTTTTGCATTTGACCGAATCGTGTCAGATCTTTGACTATTTCTGGACGACTTATAATTCAGTTGTCTCTGGAAAAGTTAAAATTTCAATATTTTATTAAACTAGACGACTTACGTGTAAGTCGTCTTAGGTTAGTTTTGTAATTGAAAAATAAAACTTCATAATTTAACTTTTACCAGACGACATAATATAAAGTCTTCCCGTCAGAAGACTTAATTTAAAGTCGTCCGGGGAAAGAAAAGTCGTCCAGAATTTTTCCCAATTTTCTGGTCAAACTTTGCTTATCCCGGACGACCTTAAATTAAGTCGTTTAGCTGGACGACTTTTAGTTAAGTCGTCTGGAGAAAGTTAAATTTCAAGTTTTATTTTTCAATTACAAAACTAACCGAGGACGACTTACATGTAAGTCGTCTAGTTTGAATAAAATATTGAAATTTTTACTTTGAGACGACTGAATTATAAGTCGTCCAGAAATAGTCAAAGATCTGACACGATTCGGTCAAATGCAAAACTAGCCCGTTTCTCGTAGACGACTTATATATAAGTCGTCTGAATTTTTTTTTTAACAAACAAAGCCGGACGACTTAGAATTAAGTCGTCCCTTTTAATTTTCAATTGCAAAAGTGACCTCTTTAGACGACTTACCTTTAAGTCTTCTGGACGACTTAGTTCTAAGTCGTCTGCGATAATGTTTATTGAACTTCTTCATTTTCTCTATGTTTACTAATGTGTTTTATTTTGAATATTTGCAGATAATTTTTAAGTTACATGCAGTGTATGGAGAATGGTTGTTGAGAGATTTCCATTGGAATTTTGTGGTTGATGATCTCAAAGGAGCAAGATTGTTTTTATTGAATGAAGATTCAACACATGCTGAACTTGTTGCAATGGCTCAAGAAGATTATAACCTGGACATGAGATCAGTGACTGTGGAGATTAGCTACTCATTACCAGCAGAAATGATGATGACTCCAGGCAGTCCTCCCATTCATGTTACAAGTGATAGACAAGTTCGAAACTTGCTCGAGATACTCAAAACGCATAGAGTATGTCTTTGTGTATCAAGCCACAGCAAGGTGGAAACGGTTTCAGAGAAAAGAGAAGAAGCTGGTGAATGGGAAGAAGATGTTGGTGATAATGATGAAGCTGGTGAATGGGAAGAAGATGTTGGTGATAATGATGAAGCTGATGAATGTTTTGAAGATGTTGGTGATAATGAGTCTGTTGAAGATGAAAATCAAGATGGGGAGGAGGAAAATGGGGAGGAGGATGCTGATAACACTATTGTTGGTGAAACGGATCAGAATGGTGGGGATTACAGTCTTTATGGAAAGGTTCAAGATGAGGACGAGGAAGATGATAATATTTGTTTTGAAGAAATTGAAAAGACATATGCTAAGACAAATGCTATTGAAGGAGGAAAATCGGATTGTACCAGCATCTATGTCAACCAGAGTTTTGTTAGCAAGGATGCACTGCTTTCAGAGCTGCGGTTGACAGCAGTGAAAGGTAGGTTTTCTTTCAGAATATACAAATCATCAAAAACTCTCCTTGTGGCAACATGTCGGGTTAGCGGTTGTGGATGGAAGATCAGAGCGAGTGTGAAACATGGGCCAAACACGTTTTGGGTAACAAAGTATGTGGAAAAACATTTATGCTCAATTGGAGACCGAATCGCTCAGCGGAGACACTGTACTCCAAAGTATGTTGGTAGTCTTTTCATTGATCGTGTTGGAATCATTGATGGGATAACTCCACAGCATATCACTGATGCAATGAGGAACATGTTTGGCATGAAGCTTGATTACACCACTTCATACAGAGCACTGTTATATGCACAAAAATTGGTGAGAGGATCAGCAGAAGAAGGGTATTCGCGTCTGCCTTCATATCTCGAGCAAATCTCCATTGCAAATCCTGATTCTATCACGGCTATAGAACTTGATTCTATGAAAAGATTTAAGTATCTATTTCTCTCTTTTGGAGCTTCTATCAAAGGTTTTAAGTATCAGAGAAGGGTCATTGTGGTGGATGGAACTCACCTAAGTGGAAAGTATGGAGGTGTTATGTTAGTTGCAGCCGCACAAGATGGCAATTTTCAGATATTCCCATTGGCTTTTGGGATCGTGGATGCTGAAGATGAACCTTCTTGGGAATGGTTTTTCACAAAATTGGCTAGTTGTATATCTCATGACAAGCCTCTGGTGATAGTCTCCGACCGGCACGCGGCCATTAAAAGTGCGTGTGAGAAGGTGTTTCCTTGGGCAACCCGAGGAATATGTTATTATCACCTTCAAGATAACATTGTCAAAAAGTTTAAAGGGAAACATCTCATGTACTTGGTGAAAGGGGCTGCTTATGCGCACACGGTTTACGATTTTGACCGGTACATGGCTGAGATACGGAGTGCAAACCCGGAACTTGCAACGTATTTGGAGAAGGACGACGCCAGGCTATGGTCAAGGGTTTATTGTAAGGGGAACATGTTCAACATAAAAACAAGCAACATCGCTGAATCTATTAATTCCGCACTGAAGCGAGCAAGAGGATTTCCGATTCCGTTCCTGCTGGAGTTCATAAGGCATAAGTTAGGAAAATGGTATTGGAAAAGGAGACAAGATGCTTTGAGTCTCCCAACTGAACATAGCCGGGGTGTTGAATACTTGCTTGCTGTTCGATCAGAGATAGCGGATACGATGACGGTCGAACCAATTGATGGATGGCGTTTCTTTGTCAAAGGTGGCAAAATGGACTGTGTGGTTGATTTGGAACATGTAAAGTGTGATTGTGGTGTCTATGGAGTGGAGAAAATACCTTGCTCTCATGCTATAGCTGCTGGAACACATGCTGGTTTGCATATCTCCACACTTGTATGTCCACTTTACTCAAAGAATCATCTGTATGCAGGATACTCAGAGAATATATATCCTATCGTGTCACAACATATTGAGGAACGAGAATGCTTTCCTCCAAACGTAAAGCGTGGTCCGGGGAGACAGAAGAAATCAAGATGGCAATCTTGGTTGGAGCTATCTAGGATGAGAGGACACAAACCCAGGAAGAAACACAGGGCACGGAGATGCTCAAACTGCAAGGAAACTGGCCATACGAAACCACAATGTACACAACCAGTTGACTAGTTGTCCAGACGACCTAAATTTAAGTCGTCTTACCCGTCCAGACGACTAATTCTTAAGTCGTCCAGTGTTTCGTCTACCAGATAACCTTCAAGACGACTAAATCTTAAGTCGTCCAGAAGACCTTCTACTATCCCTTCAAGTGTATTTTTTTTAGACGACCTTTTACTAAGTCGTCCAGTGTATTTTATTTTTAGACTACCTTCTACTATCCCTTCAAGTGTATTTTTTTTAGACGACCTTTTACTAAGTCGTCCAGTGTATTTTATTTTTAGACTACCTTCTACTATTTTTAGACTACCTTATTTGTAAGTCGTCCAAACCTACCAGACGACTTATTTGTAAGTCGTCCAGCTGGAAAACCTTCCAGACGACTTATTTGTAAGTCGTCCAAACCTACCAGACGACTTATTTGTAAGTCGTCCAGCTGGAAAACCTTCCAGACGACTTATTTGTAAGTCGTCCAGCTGGATCCAGAAGACTTATTTGTAAGTCGTCCAGCTGGAAAACCTTCCAGACGACTTATTTGTAAGTCGTCCAGCTGGATCCAGACGACTTATATATTTACACAAGTTAGAAAATCTATACAACGACAAGTTCAAATAAATCATACACAAGTTAGAAAATCTATACAACGACAAGTTCAAATACAAATACACAAATCATACACAAGTTAGAAAATCATACACAAGTTATCACCATCCTCATTCTCTATACAAAGACAAATCTAATCATACATGCCCACGAACTTATCACCATCCTCATTCTCTTTCAAATGCTGATCAACAAGCTCCGTCCATATAACCACCGCCATATTATCCCTCATACTCTTCACATTGGACCTAGCAAAGTCTTTAGGACTAAAGGGGACCCCAAGAGCATGACATTCAATGTACTTTAGAGCGTACAGGCCACAATCACCATTGTTGGCCGTGGGTACATCTTTCAGCCGTCTCTCATATGTGTATCGCTCCAACCCGTATTTGGCCCTTCCTTCGTCGGTGTTTGCCTTGACAACAAGCAGATAAGGGACCATCTCGAGAAAAGGCTCCATTATCTCATCCCATGCTTCTGGTATGGTACATGAAGGTATGCTGTCCCAGACGACTATGTGCCTGTTAGGGATCGATATCCAAATAGCAACCCAATTTTTGTTGTTCAAGTTCACTGGCGCATAGATATCATCAATGTCCTCCCCCCACTTCTTGTTTGATTGGCAAAATGAAGGCATTGATCCGTCATAAAAACTCGACGCCCCACCAGGTAGCATTCTTCCTAAACCTTTATGATCAGGTTGCGATGTCTTGAAGAACAGATACTGGCCTCTCCAAGACTGGCCAAAGTTGTGATCCAGGAAGCACATTCGCTCGCTCCGGAAAGCTTGTGGGTTCTCCTGATACCTCTGCCTCAGCACATTAATCCAAGCATCCATATGCTGCATATAAAATAATACAAGTTAGAACCTTCCAGACGTCTTTTATTTAAGTCGTCCAAACCTACCAGACGACTTATTTGTAAGTCGTCCAGCTGGAAAACCTTCCAGACGACTTATTTGTAAGTCGTCCAGCTGGAAAACCTTCCAGACGACTTATTGGTAAGTCGTCCAGCTGGAAAACCTTCCAGACGACTTATATATTTACAAATCTATACAAAGACAAGTTACCAGACGACTTAAAGATAAGCAGAAGACTTACTACGTCTTCCAGCCATCCTTTGGGTGTCCGGAGGATGTGATACCACCAAGTTGGTGATGTACGTGGTTTGTCCTCATGCTTAGTGAAATAATGACTGCAAACAAAAAAGCAATCAGTTTTGGTAGACTAAATCAAGCTATTATGGGTAAAGCAATCACTTACGGATCAGTTTTCAACCAATCAGCGAGCTCCTTCAACTTAGGTCTGTTTAGTGTGGGAAATGGATTATACTTTGCCACTCTAAGGAGTTTCTTTCTCTCTGCCGTATAAGGAGATATCTGCGTGGGAGCAGGTTTCTTCGTTCGTTCACTCCTTGCACGCACATAAGCAGTGGGAGCTGTTTTGTCCAATACAACCAGGCTCGGTTCTGAAACTGGAACGCTCGGTTGTTGATCGTTGGAAGCGAAGCTCGGTTGTTGATCGTTGGAAGCGAAGCTCGGTTGGTCAGTGGAAGTGAGAGGAACAATCTCTTTGGAGGTGACACCATCTGCTTTATCCTCCGGCAAGATCTTATATACCGAGATCGCCTCATCTGCTGTATCCTCCGGCAACAATCTCTGCAATAAAAGTTGCACACAAGTTAACCCTGGACGACTTAAATAAAAGTTGTCTGGACGACTAGTTGACCAGTCAACTAGTCGTCCAGACAACTTTTATTTAAGTCGTCTGGACGATCAACTAGTCGTCCAGACAACTTTTATTTAAGTCGTCTGGACAACTAGAAGACCCTGGACGACTTAATTCTTGTTGGGAGAGGATTTGATACTAACCTCTTTGGGCAGAGGAGAAGGCTGTTTCTTTTGAGGAGTAGGCTGTTTCTTTTGAGGAGTAGGCTGTTTCTTTTGAGGAGTAGGCTTTGCCTTTTGAGGAATAGGCTGTCTGGTTTGAGGAGTAGGATGATTGGTTTGAAGTGTAGGCTGATCCTTTTGAGGAGTAGGCAGATTGGTTTGAGGTGTAGGGGTAGGCTGTTTGTTACTAACCCCGGTTTCTTTGGCTTGAGGGGTAGGTTGTTTGTTACTAACCCCGGTTTCTTTGGCTTGAGGGGTAGGCTGTTTGTTACTAACCCCGGTTTCTTTGGCTTGAGGGATAGGCTGTTTGTTACTAACCCCGGTTTCTTTGGCTTGAGGGGTAGCCTGATTGGTGACACCAACCTTCTTCTCCACAGCTTCCAATCTATCAGACATCTTCCTAATCTCCCTGATGCACTTCTTAAACCCATCTTTCATCATTTCAACTACGTTAGAGGTGTAGGAGTTGAACATATTTTCCAACTCCTCTCTGATCACCCAACTAGCCTCTTCTCTAGCCTCTTCTCTAGCCTCTTCTCTAGCCTCTTCTCTAGCCTCTTTAGGAGCCTCTTTAGGAGCCTCTTTAGGAGCCTCTTTACGAGCTTTCTTCCGAGGTCTCTGATTGTCTTCCTCCTCCACTTCCACCACAACCATCTCTTTGGCTCTTTTCGATAGAGTCACAACCTTACGTTTTATACCAGTGACTTCCCAGCAATCCATGGTCCACTTCCACGGTCTCCGATCATACATGACTTTAATGATGTTCTCCGCGGGCACGTCCGCAACCTCAGAGTCCCATTTTGGCCACATTTCACTAATGTCCTTCTCAACAAAGTTGATCACGCGGGTCTGCAGTAAATAGAAGAAGAATCGAGTTAGATATTTGAAACAAAATACTAAATAGACGACTTAATTATAAGTCATCTACTAAGTCGTCCAGCTGGACGACCTTCCAGACGACTTATTATAAGTCGTCTACTAAGTCGTCCAGCTGGAAGACCTTCCAGACGACTTATAATAAGTCGTCTACTAAGTCGTCCAACTGGAAGACATTCCAGACGACTTATTATAAGTCGTCTACTAAGTCGTCCAGCTGGAAGACCTTCCAGACGACTTATAATAAGTCGTCTACTAAGTCGTCCAGCTGGAAGACCTTCCAGACGACTTAATTAAGTGAAGATGGAAAGGTACCTGACTCAAGATAGCAGCTTTCATGAATCTGCGGCCTCTGCTGCCATCGTAAGCCAGAATCGGTGGAAGCGGTGGAAGCGAACTGTTTAATCTGGGACTACCAATACTAGCACCCATTCCCGGCAGAGCTGTGTACGCCCAGACCTGAAGAACTTGTATAAACCCATCCACGGTGTAACAGCCAGTAATCTCTTTGTTCCACAAAGAGTCCATCAGCACCTTAAACGAGACTCTCCCCCATGGATAATTCTCAAACCGTTCTAAATCCATCACTAGCCTTGCCAGAGTAGCTCGTGTAGCGGTTGAAAACTTTCTCCCTTCAATGAATCCAGTGAAGATGGAAAGGTACGCGAGCCGCTTGCGATCTTCCGTGGACCAATCCCCGCATCTCTTCAGTGCATCTATTATCTGATCAGTAGTTGGCCCAGCTTCCAGATGAACTCCCATCATCCCCCAGAAAGAAACCATCTCTGGGGTAACATCACATTTTGGTGTGTCAAGGTCCTCGATGTACTCGCAGTTTAGACCAGTGATCATTTCAAACTCTAACAGTGAAAACCTCAAAGGTTCTGGACCAACGAGACACCACATCTCGTACTTCTTCTTAATGTCCAGCTTTAAACAGAGCATGTGGTGAACCAGCCTTGAAGCCCAACCAAATCCCTGCTCCTTGAACTTGATGAAAACTCCCAATCTCGACTCTTTGAGCTCTTCAAATTCTTTCTCAGTGAGAGCTCCCTTAAGAGCAGCATGCAACATGTTGTTATCCGAATGATACGAAATGCTATGCTGGGGTTCTGGCTCTTCCCCTAATGTGTATAACCTACGGGGGAGTTCTGGAATATCCATCCTTTTTGTCTGCAAAATAATCAAAGACAACAATAGAAGTCAGAACACAAGCTAAATCAATCACGCCTTAATTGTTACTCCAGACGACTTAGTAGACGACTTTAATATAAGTCGTCTGGAAAGTCGTCCAACTGGACGACTTAGTTGACGACTTATATTTAAGTCGTCTGAAAAGTCTTCCAAATGGACGACTTATATTTAAGTCGTCTACTAAGTCGTCCAGTTGGAAGACTTTCCAGACGACTTACTTACAAGTCTTCCAGTAGAAAAATTTCAAGCGGACCTGATTAGTCGCAGAAGGAGTTGGAGTACTCGTCATTGTGGTTATAGATCTGAAAAAATAAACGTGAAACGGTGAGAATGAGTAAATTGATAGAGACAACGTTTTATGTTCATCTTTTCCTCGAGATTGATGACTTACCGGCGTTAGGGTTTACAGAGAAACGGCGCTACGGTTTACAGAGAAGAAGCGGCGGCGCTAGGGTTTAGAAGAAGCGGCGGTGCTAGCTAGTGTTTAGAGGAAGCAGCGGTGAGAACGTTGGTGAGCACGGTGGCGAGGGCGACGGTTTGTTCGGAAACAGTGGAAGCGGGGGCGCTAGGGTTTAGAGGAATCGGCGGCGCTAGGGTTAGAAGAAGCTGCGGCGACAACGGTGAGAATGAAGTGAGATAGATAGCCGACGTTGAGAACGATGGTTTGTTCGGAAATAGTGGGAATTCGAATCGCCTTTGATATCGCCGGTGAGAGAGAACTGTTAGGGTTTCTGAATTTCGCGGAAAATGAAAAAAAAAAAATCACCTTATATATTGGGTAAATAATCCGGTTAGCTTTAAAAGTACATTGGTAAACTTTAAGGTTTGGTCCGGTTTAGACGACTTATTCTGGCTGATAATGTACATCAGACGACCTAATATTTAGTCGTCTGTGCACAGAAGACTAAATATTAAGTCGTTCCAGACCCTAAAATGAACCCCTAAACTAAAATGACTAAATTAACTTACTAACCACGTTATAAAATCAAATTATACTTCAATAGTGTTTACTATACACAGAAATGAACACGCTTAGGTAATTTTAAAAATTTTCAAAAACGGTTTTAATGCTTTCCAAAATCTAACCCTAAGAACACATACAATACTACAACATATGTTGATAAAACATAAACTAAAGAATATCATGACTCACTACTTTCACTCATCTGGGCTGAAAACAATTGAAATTTGTTATATATTAATTTATATCTCTTAAGACATATGTTAATTACATAATTCCAATTTTTCACTTATCAAAATATTTTTTACAAAATTTTTAAATTATGTTTAAGAATAACTGTCTATGACGACTTATTTTCAAGTCGTCTAAACAGACGACTTGCGAGGGGTAGAAACGTACAAAAAAATCCTGTTTTTTTGTTTGTTCACAAGGAGATAGTTGTAATTTCAATAGTCTTTTAGGTTACTTTTGCCTTTGACCCAAGTTGGGGTATTCTTTTGGGTTTGACTCCAAGTTTTGAGTCACACTTGGCAATTCATTCTAATTATTTTGTATAACAGTTGCATAGTTAAAGATAGTCGACAGTTAGCTATTGGAGTAGTGGGTCCTGAGTATTTTGGAATTGAAGGGGAAAGTTACACAATATGTTTACGGGTTAGAAGTAGTTTAATTTACAGTTATAGAATTTGATTCATATTTAAAATAGGTCCAATGGTACAAAAGTAATATTACAAGTAATTGTAGGGGTTATTGTTAGCAATGATTCTGTATTAATAATATTGATATAAATAAGATTAACAAAAAGGTTTAAATATAAAAATTAAAATTTTCAAAAATATATCCGTCCTTTTAAAGAGATCTATTAATATAGGCTTAATCCAACTATTTTAATAAATTAGATTAAAGTCTCTTACTAATCATATAAGAAAAATATTTACACAAATATGATTATAAGAAAAAACAAAAATAATTAAAAAATACGAATATGAAAAATTAAAATTTTTAGAAAAATGTAAATAAAAAATATACCCGCCCTTTAAAGGGCGGATCATAATCTAGTTGTAAAATTAAATCAATATACATACCTTAAGATGAACTTTTCTTCTCATTTTGACATAAAATCATAACTGAAAAATGTATATATCTAAAAAGGGTAAATTTCCTATAAGCTAATAATTTAATAGATTAATAAAATATCACAGTCTCAACATTATTAATTTATAGAATTTTTACTGTATTTTCTTAATGTTTTACTGTTATTTTACAACATCACCACTAAAATTATACTAATCATTCTAAACTGAAATCAATACGTGAGAATATCCAAAAAGAAGACACGGTAATTATCTTTCTTAGGCATTTATTAATGTTGCATTGCATTCACTTCATAGTACATTTATAAGAAAATCATCTTCACAAGATTATTACAACTACTTATTGCTTGTGACGCAGGAAACACTAAGACCCAACCCAAGAGCATAGATGAGATCTAACTTTATTATCTCATTTATTATTTCATAACTTCAACATTCTCCATCACTACCCACGTCATGTGTGCGTGCTTGTTTCGAATAGATTTTTAGCAGCTGAGGTTAGGACCAGGGTCCACACCAAGCTGTCCACAATAGTCTCTATAGTACCTAATCCTTGCATTGACCGCACCTGAGTTCCCACCGTTACATTCCATTCCATTGATGGCTCTAATGGTGGCTCCAAACCCTTGGTTTAGTACTGGTCTCACGCTATTCATCCAAAACCACAGACCCGTCCTGAAAGCGACAGTTGGGTTGCTACTCACTAGCTCGGGCTGGCCTAAGAGGTTGAGGTTAAGACTCTGGCCACAAGCTCCGTAGTTGTAGTTCCATGATAGTTGAATTGGACCACGACCGAAGTAGCCTTTGCCCGGTGCACATGGGTACTGCCTGTTGTTTTCGTCGCAGTAGTCACGTGAAGCTCCGTTTATTTCTTCTATGTAGCAGAAATCTATAGATATAAAGATACGCATGAAACAAATTGCTTAAGAATTATCTTCAAAAAAAAAAAATTGCTTAAGGATATTCCAACTAATTGAGATCACGTCATGACATGTTTAATTTTATTATATCAAAGGTTTATTATTCTTTCTTTTTTTTTTTCAATAATCGAGGGTTTATTCTTATGTCTTATACTATGGTTTTACGATGTTATATATCAGCACTTTTTTACAGAACGTTTAAAGATATCCATGCCTAAGATTTCGAGAATATATATAGAGTACTCAATTTGTATTTTCTAGTTTAAATTAGAAACGGCGATGAGCAGACTAGATGTATATACACAAATTTTATTTTTTGTCTATAAGATATTATTATTGTTAACCCGTGTAAGTGGGCTAGTGGTAAGGACGATGTCCGGCTGAGGGCTAGCGTAGTGCTATGATGCTCAATAATCCGGCTTCGAATCCCTGCGGCTGCAAACAATTACACGGGCCACCGGGACCTTGACATTCCACTCCGGGGATGGTAGTGGGCTTGCCCACTCGAACTACCATTTTTTTTTTTTTTTATTATTATTGTTGTCCATTGGTCATAAACTTAAACTAAAGTTAAGTTTTGATCGGTCAAATATATTATTCTGAAGAACATTTATATCCAACCATATCAAGATACTGGCTCTATAACATATTAAAGGAAGCGAAGAGAGAAAATGATTCTTACGTCCAGTCTCGTGGGTGAAATGAGCAAACATGGTTGCAATTTCACGTCTTGTAACGGAATTGGCAAAGTTGGGGAAAGTATTTGCGGCGTTAACGAAAGAATCACGGGTGTAGAAATTCTTTCCGGCGCAACCACCACCGGCTTGGTTGATAATACCGTTAAAGAAAGCTTGTGTCACAATGCTACCAACTGATCCACCACCAGCGGGAGGGGTTCCACCAGGGCTTCTGCAAGGGCCTGATCGGCACCCAGTACCACAATAAGCGTCGGTGGAACCGCAGTAACCGAACTGACTGCAACACAGGTTTGGGGCGCAACCGCAGTTTTGAGACTTGACGGTTTCAGAGTATAAACCTAAGAGGCAGAGGAAAAGGACTAAGGATAATTTTGTGAGGGCCATGTTTTGTGTAATTGTGTTGTAGATTGGAAGGAAGAGGGTGTGAGATATATATAGGGATATATGTTGGGTAGTTTTGTCATTTAATTTTGGAAATAAAATGTTGTTTTATCTATAATAATATTTTTAAATATCTATTTATGTTTTTTTTCAAAACGAGTTTGACTTTTAGTCTCGCTCTTGCCCAAGATAAATAATTTGGATTTGGTCTATGTATGAGAACTCAATTTTCTTTTACAAACAATATATGTATTACAGTAATACTGTTTCTCACTTTTGTTTTTTGATTTTCCAGATGATAGAAACAATATAATTATATAAGTTGCTTTAAAAATGATGGAATATAAGTTGATGTTTTATTAATCTATTTAATTCATCTAAGTACGAACTCTATAGAGCAAATAGCTGACATAGATCTGAACTGGTTGTCGAGACTCTGTGGGCAAGTGGCAGAGCACCTACCTCTTCTTGGAAATTTTTGAGCACTAGGATTTGATGTTATTTTTCTTTTATGAGGAAATGGAGCCATTAGTTAGGTGAAAATACAACAAATTGAAATTTTAGTCTTATAAAAAATTGATGATAAGCAACGTATCTATTGATCAAAGGTTTAAAGGTTTCTATACTAAATTTAGGGTTTGATTCCTAGAGAAAAAAACACAATTTCTTATATATTATAGGATGTAAGTCTTTTAAGAGGTTCCAAAATAATGTAATAGAACTGTTTATTGTGGTCGTGCATACACAAAAAAATTTGTCTATCAAAAATGTCGTACATGTCGAAACGTATGCCGATCTAAGTTTTAGAGAGAACTACATCGTGAAATCGCTGTTTGTAAACATGTTCATCATATTTTCATATGCTGCAAATAGTTGATTACATATGATATATATTATAAGATAATGTAATTGATAATTTGACCAATATCAAAAAACCATTATTTATTTTCATTTCTTCTAAAAACCTTTCAATATTTTTCTTTGTTTTTGAAAACTCTCATATTATATGTACAGGTTATTTTTTAATTTAAAGGTCTTTTTATATAGTTTTTAGCCGAATGAACGAAAGTTTTAGGTATTGCCATTAACCACTCTAAACATATGTATTTGGAATTATATTTATATTTTAAACTTTTGTTAACTTTTATTAGAGAAAATTATGTGTGTTTTATAATGAAAATTTACAGTAATTTCTGACTACATCTTTTGAGACAAACATTTTTAGATAGTTTATTGGGAAATTGCCAAGATACTACATTTTTAATACTACAATTCATGTTTATCTTAATCGATTTACCTTCTTTTTAAACAGAGAAAAAATACTTATAGTCGTAGGGTTAATTAATATATACTTAGAATTTAGAGTTAAAGAGTGGGTGGGATAGAGATTTTTGAAATGTGAAGTTTATGATTCTAATAAATATATAAATAAATATTTAAATTCATTTTAAAATCTTAAAAAATAGTTTCAAAAAGAATTTTTGAATTTCAAAAAAATTGAAAAAATATCGAATTTTCAAAAAGAAAATTTATAAAAAAATCAATTCGAATTTGAAAAGTATATTTTTGAAAATGTTTTTTTACTGAAAATAAATATGAATAATGATACTAACAATGTGGTAAATATGAAAATTCTCCTAGTTTGTTATTGGACTGGAGAGAAAAAAAAATTCCAAAGAAAATTTTTAAAATTGATATAGGCGATATGAAAAAAATAAGTAGATAGACAATATAGAAATTTCGAGTGGAAATGATCGTCATTAGAAGAACTAGTAAAACAAAAATGACTAGAACAGACATAAATGACAAAAGGATTATGAATAATAATTTTATGTTATTCATTCTTCTAACAAATAGCAGAAGAACAAGAAAAACGAGCTAGCTTTTTTGGTCATAAAAAGAAATGTTTAAAACTTCAAGAGATTAGGGCTGCTAGAATATAACGTGAGAAAATTATTGAGAAAATGACCATTCGTCACTAAACGTTGCAAACTCATTTATTAGAAGATAACAAATGACAAAAATAAAAAATGAGGCTCCATTGCGTTTCCGACCAACATCTGTTAAGAGCCGACTCTACGGAAAAATATAGTATATATGAGCTGTGATATAATTACTTACTAATAAGAGTTTAGAGAGTTTCATCTTAAAATCAACATAACTAACGAAATTTGTTCATAGTTTTATATATCTGATTTTTAAAAAGAAATGTTAAATTGATAGCTACATAGATCTATAGAAATTATTATTTTTTATAAAATTTGAAATATAAAAGGAAATAGACTTATGAAAAATAACTCAAAAGACGATGTAAAATTTTTGAATGGAAATCTTTGTCACTAGAAAAACTAGTGAAACAAAAATGACTAGAATAGAGATATATCTACGGAAATAATTAACCGCTAATTTTATTTTTAAATATTCTGAAAAATTAAAACACATAAGAGTCTAATAATTAAAATACAGTTTTATATTGTCATTAATAAAACATAATACAACACAAAGGAAAACATTTGGAAAAATAACTGTTAAATGTCTGTCAGAATATATATATATATATATATATTTGCAGTGACATTACATAAAATTAGTTTATTTTAGAGCAATTTTAATGGTATCTAGATTCTAACCCGTCTTTCAAAAACCGGATATATTTTTTATTTTAGTGTATTTGAGAAACATAACTTTTATGTTTGTATAATCATATTTCTATATGATATGAATTTAATAGAATATATAATTTTATGTAACTATATTAAATAATAAGTACGTACTTGTGTCATACGGTTACACTTTCTCCTTTTGTCAATATTTAGTCCAAATTATTATTTTTAATTGAATTCAGCCCAAATGATTTATTTGTGGTATTCAATAATTTCAATCTTTAGTTGATAAATATTACATGTTACATGGGTCCCACCAATATCGTTATTTGCTACGAAAATAAGGGAAGTTATGGTTTAACAATATTCTAGATATGATTATATTTTACTTTATGCAGTTATAATTAAATGAGATGCAGTTATAAAATAAATTAGAACCAACTATTATCAATATGACATGTTCCTGTTTTAATAGTATTGATTAGATTTTGACTCATCCTTAAAAGGGTGAATTTATTTTTTGTTTTATATTTTTTTAGAAATTTAAATTTTATATTTGTGCTTTAATTATATTTATGTTTTTATTATTTTTTTAAATAGTTAATAAGATGTTTTAATAGTATTGATTAAAATAGTTGGACCACGTATATATCAATATGTCATGTTCATGTTTTAATAGTATTAATTTTTAATAAAATTTCTAAAATATTAAATAAATAATAAAAATGTAAAGGTTGAGAGACAAAGTGAGAAATTTGTGACAACAGAAGAGTAGAATTGTCGATCCCAACAAAAAAAAATATACTTTACTAGTATGTATCAGTTAGTGATTAAGCATCACTTTTCATCGGATTGAAATTTATTTAAGAATGAAATTATACTTAATTATTAATATTTGCAGTTGTTTAAGAAACTTTGGTGAGTTTGAAACAGTTGGTCATGCTCTTATTTACTTGATGAGTTGCTACCTCGTCTAGCATTTCCTCAAGGCGGCCCTAAGTGAAGTCGCATATGTCACATTAATCTTGGTTCCATGTGAGCCAAGGCGGCCCTAAGAAGTAGCCGCATATGTCACTATAAATCTTGGTACCATGTGACCATTGGTTGGGTCCAGCATCTGGCTATCAAATTCAATTTTGTTCAGCCATTTTCATATTTCTCCACAGATATATTACATTTTTATTAATCCTACTACACGGATCATAGATATATTTAGCAAATAAGTAAGTACTAGCAATACATATTCATGACTGAAAAAAACATATTCATGACTGAAAGTGTGTAGCTAGTTTCCTACGAGAGATATAAAATGAAATAAACGTGCAACTCTTAAAATAAAAATTAAAGGACAAATTATATATACTTTTTTGGCATCGAAAACTCCATACTTTTATTAAGATGATTCCAACCAAGTAGTATCTAGCACTAATTAAGTTGGGATCTCAGAGTGAAAAAGAGAAAAACAAAAGCCGCGAAACCGAGCACTTTTCGAAGGCGAACAGCTCGGAGGTTCTTTAAACGTGAAACAAAAGAAATGGAACAAAACACAAACTTAGAACGGAGATCACACAATTCTTCAAACTCAGCCATAAGACTTGGCCATTCTTCATCTTCTTCTTCAATTAGCATAACCAGCTGCAGACAGTCTTATTCAAAAGCCATCGAAATGTGACTGAGAGTTACCGAGGATTTCATAGCCCACAGCAAAGTACATAACTCTGCGTGTAGGGGGACAACACTCGGTTACTAGCATGTAGGGGGCAAATTATATATTTTTGATTAGACAAGAAATGATCCTACAATCGATGGGTTAATATGGCATTAAACATGCGATCGATCAATGTGTAAAAATAATGGGTTATACGAATATATAGAACGAATCGTCCACAATAACAAAACCAAAAAGATTGTTGTTCATAAGCAGTATGAGAATCTACCATTTCTTTGGTTTTCTAATCATGAATGATAATCTTCGGGATTGTATGATTTTCATCATGTTTTGATTGCAGTTTGTCAGAAAAAAAAACTCTCTAGATTGTATATTTATTTTTGTAATAATTCTCTCGATTGTATGATTTTCATCCTGTTTTAATTTTTTTGGGTCTTTTAAAATTTTATAGCTTCGTCCAACTTTTGCATAGAACCTGTTCTTTTACTATACTCTCTCTGTTTTTTATTATTTGTTCGGCGGACAAACGCTACAGTAACAATGACGATCAATATTTACATGACACATTGAATTAACTTGAAAATTTTACTTTGAGGGACACAATACCACTTACCAATTACACTAAAGAACACTTCTTCCTTTGACACACTTCTTGCCTAACGATATTACACTTATACACTTATACACTTCTCTCTCAATCGCTAACTAGACTCAACTCCAACTTTACACTAACCAACCAACTTGGAAATTGAATTTTAAAATGATATCTAATTAGATCTCGGTATCCGGAAAGTGTAATATTGGACTTATCCTAATTTTTTTTTTTTTTTATTATCTCAGTGTTTCTCTTTCAAAACAGAACCCTAGTCTTAGTAAGCGATTTCTGGGCATCTGCTCTTGTAATTGACGGTGTTAGCTTCGTAATCGACTCGATCCAAGCAGGCTTTTCTTCCCGTCGCCGCTTAGATCCGTGTTCCTGAGACGCCGAAGACTCCGCCGTAGACCCCGCTTACTCCGCCGTAGACCCCGCTGACTCCGCCGTCATGGAAGGTTAGTTTCCGTTATTCCGCCCACTCCGATTGACCTTACTCTTTGTTTATGTTCTTGAGAGTAACCTGGATAATGTTGTCTAACCCCTATTAAACCGACAGATGACGGAGCAGACCACCGCTTCCCTGTTAGGATTTTTGCAACCGACAGATTTCCAGCCAAGAGGTTGAACATATACTCTAGGCCTAACATCCTAGCCTAACATATACTCTAGGCCTAACATATAATCGGCACTAACCAAGAAGTCTCCCTTTCGTCGTTTCCCGGATCGGTGTTCTCTCCACCGCCGAAGATTCTTTTCCCCGCCGAAGATGAGTTTCGATGTGTAGAAGATGGATGGATATGAGTTTCGTGGACAGGAGATCAGTGGATAGGATAGTGGTGGACATTAGATACATGGACAACAACCTGTGGATTGCAAACAACACATGAGTTTCAATTTGTAGAAAATAGATGAATGGAGACTGGTAGAAGATAAGTTTTGATGTGTATGGAGACATCTTGTGGTCTTGTGGATGGGCATTTAGTGGATTGGAGATGGATCAATCGGAGTTGTGTGGATTGGAGACTTGTAGAAGATGAGTTTCGATGTATAGAAGATGGATGGATGTGAGTTTTATGGATAGGAGATCGGTGATTAGGATAGTGGTGGACATAAGATACATGGACAACAGCCTGTGGATTGCAAACAACACATGAGTTTCTGATTTTCTTTGGTGTTATGAATCAGAGTTCCAGAAAATCTTCAGTTTTAGAAAGTACCGCAGAGAGATACTTTCTGCCTCGTGGGTCTGCTAAATACATCCCTCGAACCCCAATCATGACTAAGCATGGAGGGTCTCGAGTTCATGATCCATGAAGGAGTGACATTCATTACGAACTGATTATATTTTCACGTTTGTTCAGATTTGGATTTAGGTTATTTAATTACTTAGCATGATTTGAGCTTTTGGTTGTTCTGATGAATCAAAGATGTAACATATGTATATAAAGATTGAATTTTGATGTTCTTATGGATGGTTTCGAGCTTCTGTTTGCAGAATCGTTGAGCTATTTGTAATGGTTTTATCACTACAAGTCAATCATGTTTATGTATCAACCTCTGTATCCACAATCTCTGTATCTACTATCTTCGTATCCATAACCACCACAAACTCCACTACGGTATCCAGCGCCATCACAGCCACCACCTCCGTATCAACCCCTGTATCTACAACTTCTGTATCCACTACCTCTGTATCCATAACCACCACAACCTCTACTCATGTATCCACAGCCACCTCCACCTCCATATCCCCACTCTCACGTCTTCCACCTCCACCGTATCCACCACCACCTCTTTAAGTAACCATGTCCTCCACCTTCACCGCATATCGAGAAGACAAAATAGAGTCAAGTAGAGTCTTTTGGAATTGGAAACTAACTTTCCATGTATGAGATTGTCTGTAAAACAACGGCGGGAGAAAAGAACAGGTGGCGGTAGAGAGAATCGAGATCGAAGATGATATCGAAAGGAAGATTAAGGGATTGGGGACAAATCGGATCGAGAAGATTAGGGTTCAATTTCTCTAAACTCTGATGTCGGAGTTTGATTCTAGACCGAGAAGAAGTCGAGGGAGAAAGAGTACTCTGTGAGGATAACTTGCGTCTCATCCATCTGCGTTTATCCACGAAAATAACCTAACCATTAGTTCCACCTATAACAGAAGAAAAACCAAACTTAAAAACAATAAATACCAACATAAGCTGCTACCTTCGCAAAAAAGTTCCCAAAAGGAACCACAAAATGCTTGCCTTATCTCTCAACACTTCAAGTTTTTCTAGGAGAAAAGGAGATGAGTGTTTCTTTTTTTGAACAGAAACTCTTGCCTGCTTACTCTTTCCTCTATTAATTGCACCATCCACCTAAAACCATAGTAGACTTTTCCTAACCATTAGATCTTTTACTTTGTCTTACATCCAACATCCCACAATTATTCTCTTCACCCCATATACCTACTCATTTATTGCTTTTTATTTTGAACTTCGACTCATTTATGGTAAATGTAAAGAAACCTAGTCACAAAAAGGCAAATAGTTTGGTTGTTTCCTTAAATCAAATACACCACTTCGTTAGGGCTATTTTCGTCCAGAAAATTACATGTGGCAAAGGAAAGTGTGTTGAATTAACAAGAAAAAATTGGCAAATTGGGCAAATCGCAAGTTTGAAATTAGGGAATTGGGCGACCTCAAGTTTAAATTAGCCAATTGGGCAACTTTTTGTATTTGCCCATGTAAACTTATGTCTAAATATCCTTTGGGACCTTTGTCAGATTCATTATTTACATCTTTGCCATTTCAATTAAAATATATCTAAAATAAAATTTGTCAAATCACCTCTCTCATTCTTTTTCTCTTTCCTTCTTTTTCTCTCTCCTTCTTTTCCACACCACCAACCATCATCTACGAAAATCATCTCCCTCTCCTTCTTTTCCTCTCATCTTCTTTTTCTCTCTTATTCTTTTCTACACCACCACCTTTACAGTTAAATTAACTGAAGAAGAAAAATCATTTTTTCTTTAACTGAAGAATAAGAAACCATTACGCTCATGTACACTCCAAGCCCATGTTTATGAAATTTATACATATGACACCTAAATGTAATATTTATACATTAAAAATGATTAAAATGAATGCTTAATATCATACAAAAATACTATATATCATTTATTAATTATTAAAAGTATAAATACTAAAAATGTTTATTAAAATTTAAAAATTGATTTCTTAAAAGTAATCTAATGGGAAAAATTATCTAGGTTAGATTTCGATTTTATTGAAATTTATTGTAACTGTATTACATATTACATTCTCTTAATTGTTTGGTTTTTAAAAAAATATTTCATTATATTTCATTATCTTTTAATTGTTTAAATTATATTTCATTATCTTTTAATAATTTAGTTTTTAAAAAATCTTTGAATAATACAAGATAATATAATGTCTATTTTCTATTAAAACATCTTATATCCATCTAAAATTCTAGTTTTCATGGCTGTGATTTTATTGAGAAAAACTAAACAATTAATAGAAAATGTCTTTTTCTATTGAAAAATTATCTAGATTTTATTTCGATTTTATTGATTTTTTTTGTAACTGTATTATATATTTCATAATAAAAATATGATGTATTTTTTTAAAGAAATCTTTCATTATATTTCATTTTAGATGTCTTTAATGTCAATTATTTATTGTTTAATCTTTAATTGTTTAGTTTTTTAATTGTTTAGCTTTTTATTATAAAAAAATATTTAATTGTTTAGTTTTTTATTATAAGATGTATTTCACTTATTTATTTCAACATTTCATTTCTAAACAATCTTAAATTTTATATGAAAAATTATGTTGTCTAAATAAATTTGCTTCACATATATGAAAACACAATTAAACTAATATGTTAATTTATTTTATTGAATTTAATGAAAATATTTTGGTATATCAGCTTTTACAAATGAAATGTTGTTATAAATTATTTCATTGTTTTTACCACCTTTTAGTTAATTAGATCATCTATAATGAGATTGACAAAATTTTAGATTATAATACCAATAGGTTATTAGCAAAATATTTAAATTTTATATAGAGTAAAATGTGAGTTCTAAATAATTAACGTATAATTGTTTAGGAGAGCACTGTGCTCTCGTTGTATTCGTAGATGTATTTAAATTTTATACTTAATATGTATTTAAACTCTCCAATGCAATAAGGGATATAAACAAAAGGTATTCATAGATGTTATGTATTTGTACACCGATGTATTCGTATACCTTAAATATATGTATACTTATGTATACATATACTTGTGTATTCGTACACCTTAAGTATTCGATGGGTTATGTTGGTATTCGTATATTTTATGTATTTGTACACCTTATGTATACTTATGTATATGTACACCTTATGTATTTGTACATCTTAAGTATTAGATGGGTTATGTTGACATTCGTACACCTTATGTATTCGTACACCTTCTGTATACCTTAGGTATTCGTACACCTTAGGTATTTGTACACCTAAGGTATTCGTACACCTTATGTATACTTATGTATACGTACACCTTATATATTCGTACACCTTAGATATTTGTACATCTTATGTATACGTATACTTATTTCTTGAGTTATAGTGAATTAGATTGTATTAAACGTTAGGCATAGGGTTCCGGATTTACCCAAGGGTTCCAGATTGTTTCAGATTCTGGATTTACCCAATGGTTCTGGATTTACCCAAGAGTTCTGGATTTAGGATTCAAGGTTTAGAGTTTAGGATTTTAGGTTTAGTGTTTTGTTGATGGTTTTTAATATTTAAGATAAATGTAGACAAATTTGTTCTTCCTACCATTTTGACAAAAAATGAAAGATCCATGTAGGTTTCCAAGTTTATTAAATTTACCCATATTTATGAAAATTACCCATAAATTTATATAATTTTATGAATAATTTATCATTTATTTGGGTAAATTTCATAAATATGAAAGTTTCTTTTATGGGTCAAAATGTATAATTTATTCGGATTCTGGATTTACCCAAGGGTTCCGGATTTACCCAAGGGTTCCGGATTTAGGATTCATGGTTTAGAGTTTAGGAGTTTATGTTTAGTGTTTTGTTGATGATTTTAAATATTTAAGATAAGAAGTTTATGCGAGAGAATTTTGTCAAACTCAGGTTGAGTCTTAACTTCTTAAGACATAAAAATCACTAGATACTTGACATGGAGGCACCAAATTATCCTATATTTTTTGGACTTAATCTTGGTGTACCCCTAGAGTAAACCTTAAGGTTCACCAACCAATAGAAATCACTCATTTCACAATTGATATCTTTTAAAAAAGTAAACAAAATATTTTCGAGTTATATTACATTTTTAAAATAAAAATATTAAAAATAAAAATAATATATGCAAAAAAACGATTTTAATTTCGTCAACAAAACACTAAACTCTAAATCCTAAACCCTTGGATAAATACTAAACTCTAAATTAAAAACATTAAACCATAATAGTATTTTTAAGATTTAATGTTTTAGTGTTTAGTGTTTTTGATTTAGAATTTAGGATTATCCAAGTGTTTATGATTTATCCAAGGGTTTAGGGTTTAGAATTTAGGGTTTAGGGTTTAGAGTTTAAAATTATCCAAGGGTTTAGGGTATACCCAAGGGTTTAGGGTTTAGGGTTTAGAATTTAGGGTTTAGGGTTTAGAGTTTAAAATTATCCAAGGGTTTAGGGTATACCCAAGGGTTTAGGGTTTAGTGTTTTTTGACGATATTAAAAATAGTTTTCAAAAATTCATTTTTTGTAACGGCTATTATTTTTATTTTTTTTTATTTTATTTATTTTAAAAACATAATATAACTTGACAATATTTTCTTTTCTTTTTTAAAAAATATTAATTATGAAATACTTGATTCTTATTGGTTGGGTGAACCTAAATGTTCACTCTAGGGGTGAACCTAAGGATAACTCTATTTTTTTGGGTGAAATAGCACTATTGCGGATATCTTTTTCAATAGATTATAAGCACGGCTCTACCTATGACTAATCAATAACTTGGGATGATTGGAAATCTGCAGGTTGTACTCAATATGGGATTATATTGGTTCTAGCAAGTAGATATGATCCTTGAAAATTAAAGTTATTAGATCAGTTCATCGTGAAAGGTGTAGGGTTTGTCATTTTATTAACAAATTTGTCATTTCATTAACAATTTTTGTCATTTTATAAACATAAAAATTATAACGAATGCACTTTGCTGCCAGATCCCAATTTGTCATTTTATTTTTGGGAAAAAAATGTAGCATTTCGTGAGTATTTCTATTTTTGGCAAAAACAAAAAGTGTGAGATCAATTTTGACCAAACAAAATGTAAGATTCACGTAGGTTTCCAAATTTATTAAATTTACCCAACTATATTAAAATTAAATGTAGACAAATTTGTTTTTCTGCCATATTGGCAAAAATGAAGGATCTATGAAAGTTTCCAAGTTTATTAAATTTACTCAGATTTATGATAATTATCCATAAATTTACATAATTTTATGAATTATCATTTATTTGGGTAGATTTCATAAATATGAAAGTTTCTTTTATGAGTCAAAATGTATAATTTATTGGGTAACTTTCATAAATTTTAGAGTTTACATCGATTTTATATTAATTCGTATAGATTTATGTTGACTTTATATATGAAAAAATATGTATTATATTAAAAGTAGTTGCTCATATATGATTTTTAAATATTAAATATGATCCAAAAGTTTAATGAATAAAGAATGTTTATGGGGTCCACAAAAGTTAGTTGTTAAAAGTTAGTGGGAAAAAAATTATTTTTTATAGGCAAAGTAGATTTTGGGTCCTACGAAATTACTTTTCCAGCTTGCCAAGTTTAATAGGCAAAAAGGTTAAAAATGTCATAAATTTATTCTCTCTCTACTAGGTTGCCCAATTGCCTAATATAAACTTGAAGTGACCCATTTTCCTAATTCAAACTTAAAAGTTGTCCATTCCCCTAATTGACCCAATTAACAATGTGTCCTTTAGTGAAACAAAAAAAAGACAAAGTGTCTCTTAGCGTAACTCTCTCAATTAATTTTGTCTTGGTAAATTGCAGTGTTCATTTAATTATATAGGTGAAAACAAACTGTTCAATCGCCGGATTAAACAGCGGCAGCCTCCGGAATTAAATTAAGTCGCCAATGTTCATTTTTCTCTCATCATCGTAATGCTATAAGTTATATATTAAATAATATTTTAACAAATAATCATTATTTTAATATTAGTGTTTTTAGCCAAAACTATCTACAATTTAAAATAGAGAGAATATTAATTAACATGTAATAAAGAAGACTTTTTAACAAGAGAAGAACATCAACAACACCATGATAGTTATTGAAACTGATACAAGTAATCTCTAGGGTAAGGCTAAAACTTGTCGATACAACAAAGTCAAATGCACTGTCGTACCTTTTACGTCGCAGACGTTGAAGAGTCGACAGCAATTTACTTTTGACCCATGTACGTGGCAGTGACAGCTGTACCGGATATTGTGGGTTCCGGTGACAATTCAAAGCTATCGGTTTCGATTTTTCTGCTGGAAGTGACAACTGTACCGGATATTGTGGATTCCGGTTCGGTCGCTATATTGGAATTTGAGGATCGTATGATTCCTTAACCGACACTTTCTGTTGAAACTATTTTGTTTTAAGAATTTTTTGATAAGTTTTGATTTTAAGAAATTATAAAATTAAAGTCTTAGAACATCTAAAAAACTCTCTATTTTAGAGTTTACAAAACTGTTTATTTGAAGTTTTAAGATGTTCTACTTCAAAAATAAAACTTCAAACTTTTTTTTAAAATGATTTATAATAATTATAATAATAGTTAATGTAGATCCATAAATTTTTTTATAAATAACTAAAACATATGTAAAACTATTACAATAATATTAATTAATAAAACCTTACAATATAATATAAATACAAATACAAATACATAACTAAATATTAAAATACATAAAAATATCACATTATTTCATAAAATTATTTCTGTAATGTTCCATCTATGCAAAATTTGTTTAGATAATATTTTAGAGATTTTTGAGGTTCCAAAGAAATTTTACCAGACTATTAATGTTGTTGTAATATTTAAATATGTATAATTTTTTTTTGCATGTACTTTAAAAAAAACTATTAAGTTTCTTTTGTAATATTCTTATTATCTAATTCTAGTTTTAAAATAATATAAATTTTATTTTAAATTTTTCATTTTATTATTATATGTAAAATTTGAATTTATAAAAATAAATCTGAAATGATTATGAGATATAAAAAATAGATATTAAAACCATAAACGAAAAATATTTAAGAATCATAAATGTGAGATAATTAATTTTAAGGACCAAAATGCAAATGAAAATAAGTTTTGAAGCGTGAAACTTCTAAATTTAATGTTTTAATGAAACTTAAAAATCTAAATTTGAAGTTTTAATATTTTTTTGTTGGAGAGAAAAAAACTATATACTTAAAATTATAGAGTTTTTTTGGGGGATGATCTCATCGCATGGTTTCCCCTCAGGTTTCTTTATCTAGTTAAATGGAATTAACGATAAGGAAAAGAGCTGTAGTTTTCAAACGTGGGTTCGAATTCGACGTGGGTTTTAAAAGTTTAGATAGTCTAGGGAAAATAGATGGTAGAAACTAGGGCTGGGAAAAAAATCCGAACCCGAAAAACCGAACCGAACCCGATCCGAAAAAGTAGCACCGAATCCGAACCGAAATTGATTAAATATCCGAACGGGTTTAAAATTTTGGTATTTAAAAAACCGAAACCGAACCCGATCTGAACCGAAATATTTTGGGTACCCGAATGTATCCGAAATAAATTTATATACTTAAATATATACATTATTTTTATATGTAATGTATATTAAAAATATTAAAAATATATAAGATACCTTTAAGTTTTCCAAAATACTCGGAAAATATATGCAAATAGTCAAAAGTAAATATTTAAAATAGCTAAAGTATACTGAAAACCCCAAAATAGTTAAATATCTATTGATTCTTTATCCAAATATTCAAAGAAAACCAATTTATATGTTAAATTAAGGTATTTTGACATATATGTTATGAAAATTTATATGTAATATATTATATTTCTTATAGATTTTGAAAATTTAAAGTATATAATGAATTTTGAAAATTTAAAAATATTTTAAATGGGTTATCCGAATCCGAACCGAACCCGCAAAGATCAACCCGAACCAAAATTTAGAAATATCCGAATGGGGCTGAAATCTTTGACCCCGAAAACCCGAAACCCGAATGGACTGAACCGAAACCCGAATAGGTACCCGAACGCCCAGTCCTAGTAGAAACTAACGGCATTAAATTACTAGCTCAAAACCAATTTTGAATAAATAGTCTGATTTATTTTACTTAGATAAAAATGTAAAGCCAGTATAATTCCAACTTGATTTTATAGACGAGTTATGATGAAATACTAGAAGTTATGGAATAAAAAATATGGAATTCTGTTCCATCATATTCCATCATTCAAAAGCATTTTTAATCATGAATATTTATAAGTGCATTTCATTTTCTTTAATCTATTCCGAAAAAAAAGTCATTCCCTATTGGAATGACATTTGATTTATATTAAAAAAAATTGTTTGTGAACGATTTATATTAAATTTAAATGGTGAATTTTTTTGAATCAGTAGAAATAAATCATTCCATACTGTTTTTATTCCAAAAATTGGTAATCCCCTTGCACCCTAAACGTAGTTGGATTAAGATGAATAAAGGTTTTCAAATGAAAGTTTATGATTCACAAATAGACGAGAAATGATTATGGCAATATTTGTTTTAAGTGGTTTAAATTCTAGCTTGATATTATAACTTATCTTGGCCGTGCATCAATACAGGTTATTTATATATATATATATATATATATATATATATATATATATATATATCAAAATTTTATGATTAAGTTTAAATATTTTGGTGTTATTTTTTTAGTTTTATTTACTCCATTTCCTCTGGCAAAAAAATCTAACTCTAAATATTAAGATAAATGTGTTGAGAGGTTTGAGATATGATATTTTGTTACTTTAGTTGAAGGTACATATAGTTTTATTTTTAGGTTTTAGAGATTAAAAAATTGGTTGTAAATACTTTTCTTGAAAATTGTAAAAATGATTTTGTTTTAAACATTCTGTGATTTTAGACTTTCTAAATATATTATGTTTTCATATTATTAATCAGTTAGTTTGTATTGTTTAGAAGCAATATAATAATTATAGATGATTTGATGACTATATTTACCTTAAATATAGAAAGCAACTGATCTTACAATTGTTTTGATCGGGATTTTTTAACAGATCGATTTTTAAATTTTGATTTCTCCACATACTAACCAAAAAGTTAGTTCAAATTAATACTAAACTAGACTTCGATCCGCATAACCGTGCGGATGTTGATTTTCATTTTATATATATATAAATACTTAGATTGATGGTAAGGTAAACAAAATAGAATGTTCAGAATTAGAACGATAGGATTACATTTAATAAAGAATCAAATAATAATAAAAAATCAAATATCAGTAGTATTTTTTTGATCGAATATCAGTTTGTTAACCAATACGGTTTTGTAGGAGTCAATGGTTATATTAGGAGGGATATATTATTAAACCATATTATTAGTAATAAATGAATGATAACTGACTTCTAGTGAGGGTCCATTTTAAAAAAAAAATCACACATGAATTGAAGTTGTGACTTGTGTTTTAATATATAAGATAAACTGGATATTTATTCTACGATGTATACATCATATGAAGTGTTATGTCTAAAAAAGATTGATAGGTTGTACCAATTTTCTTATTAACTTCCAGAACAGACGACTGATTGTAGATCCTAAACTCACACTAGGAATCTGGTAGTGATTGTTTATAAAAGATTAAGGAAGAAGTAACATGGTCAATGATATCCTCGTAACACAACAGTGTAATCAGATTCCAGTTGAGAAAAATGGACTTATTGATAAGGATTGATTGAATACAATGATAACAAAGAGATCGGATTACAACAACTAAGAACTAAGGACAATGTATCGAGAATGAGAGAGTGAGAGACTGAGGTCGAGGTCATGTGTAATGTGTTAGGTCTCTAGGATTTCAAATGTCTTTCCTCTTGATTTTCTCCTCCTTTATAGCTACCTCATTGTCTAACTACTAGCGAAGATCGTGGAGGCCTTGTTGACCAGATTGAGATTTCCTATTTTGGTTGGACTGTAGGAGGTGATTTTAGATTTAGTTTTTATCTAAAGGCTTTAAAATTATCAATCATACTTTATACTGGGGTTTAAAGAAACATCAAAAAAATAAAAAAATGGATGTAACAACCTTACTTTCTAAAGTCTCATATTTTTAGCCGTAGAAAAATTCATTGATATAAAAATATATTTTAAAGCTACATCACTTAAAGCTAAATAAAAAAATCCAACAGCATAAATTCTACAGTAAATTTTCTACAGTTACAACCAATTCAATCACCCCCTATCCTTCCCCGAGCCCATTTTAGGCCCATGTTTATCCTTCAATATTCATCCTTTAAATTATTCCCCTGCTCAGATATAGTTATCAAAGGCTCGAGCCTTATAGCAAGCTTCGACCCATTGGATTTTCTTATTAACTCGGTTATTTGGTCCAACAATTGTCTTCTAGTCCTTTTAGTGATGGCACAGAATCTTAAACTGCAAAAATTTGAGCCAATCCCTTGAAGATCTTTCTATTTAATACTCCTCGGAATGTCATGTTCAATTCAAAGACAGTGACTAGTATGTGCTTGGATTTGACGTGATTGGACCTTTACTTTTTAATCGTGCGGCTGAGATTTACCGGATGTAGGGAATTATGATTGTATTTCTGCGAAAACTGCTTTCAAACCGAATGGTGACTTCGGATTGAGCAATGCGGAACAAACGGTTTAATTGCGGTGCGGTTCTAACAGTTATAAAAATGTATAGTTATATGGTATATGTAGAGATTTTTCTTACTGTTAACTGCGGTGCGGGGCGAAACGCCGTTTACCATTCGAAACCTTAAACCAAGTTATCTTTTTTTCCTTTTTTTCTTTGCCTTTCCTTCTACTGTTTATCTTTCTTCTGTATTTCAAAAAGTAACTCTCTCTTCTGGGTCTAATAATGACTGATATGGAACTTATCGGATTCATCATGTTATAAATGCTATCTCATGTAAATTATAGTGTTCTCAGTTTGTTTAAAAAAAAAAGGTAATGTCCGGTTTAGTTGCTAATTTTATATCTTATAACTAGGTTAAGATCAACGCCTTACGCGGAAGAAATATTATATATAAGTTATTTTTATGTATTATATTTTTTTTACATATTATGAAATAATAAATATATATTAAACAATTAAAAATTTAGTAACTACTACGTATATAATTAAATTAGTGCAGACACATAAATAAATTTAATTAATCCAAACAAACAATTTTTCTATTTTTGATCATTTGTATTTTTGTGAAAAAAATAAAATTACTGATAACAAAAAACTTTTGTGGGATGTTTAATAGTTTTTTATATTTATAATTATAAAATGGAAAGTTTAAAATATAAATGTTGTAATTATTTGGTCAAAAAAATTCTCAAAAAATCAAAGAAATTTCGAAATTAAAATAATTATGTATTTTATATGGTATATAATCTATTTTAAACAATATTAATATATATATATATATATATATTAAATAAGACTTCCTATTTATATAATTTTGTAATCATTTGTATCTTATTGTAACAGAAATTTTAAACCATGGATCACAAAAATTTCAATGTGAGATTTTTAACAACTTTAGTTATTTATAGTCGTTTTAAAAAATTAAAAATATAACATATACAAAAAACTAAATTTTATTATATAGTTTATGTGGTTGTTTAATTTATTTTAATAAGTTATAATTTTAAAAAATTATAGAGAATAGACTAAATTTTTATCAAATCTTTATTATTCAAAATCATTAATTGTCATATCTATTTAAGCCACCTTAGGCAATTCATTATTTTTATATAAGAAAACAATAAAAAACATTAACAAGTAATTTATGGTTAATTTAATAAAAAAGTTATTATATATTTAGATGGACTAACATAATTTTCTAAAGATTTTAAGAATGATTGTGGTGATGGTCGACATGTGGTACAAAAAATGTTATAATGTCTATATAAGGGATACATATAGTAGATGAATGTTTGAAAATATGCATTAATAAATTGACAATTTGGTTTATCAAATTACATGAAGCAGACGTTCTAAATGTCATAAATAGAGTGAATGTGGCTTTAAAGCACATTGAGTCATATTTAAGTAATTTATTATGAATAATGTATAATATATTGAAATAAATTTTAAATTAATCTTGTAATATTTTAAGTTTAAGTTTTGTATAATATGCTCATTTATATTAAGGTAGTTAAATAAAAATGTATTATTAGGGTATTATAAGTTTAAAAAACATACATTTAATAAAATTTCTAAGTATGTTGTAAATGGAAAATAACACTTAAAATAAAACATGACATATATTAGTAGATAAATATTTTTATTTTTGTATTTGAGATAGAAACGAATATTATTAGAAACCTTATTTTGAGAATTCTTGCAATAAAAGTGCTCTTAGATGGGGTATCTGCAATTACTAACTCATTCTTTCAAGAAAAAAAATCATCTTTTATGTTGGAGGCGCATTGAATCAAATTTTACGGATATTCTGCCCACCCCTGTTTACAATAATCTTTTTCGTCAACAGATCCATAAACATCACTGATGATAATTTATACTCTGAGCAATTATTTTTATTCTAGGATGGTCTCCCCCCGGTATCAGCAAATACAGAAAAGTCAAAGTCATCGGCTATTCGTCAACACTTGAAAAGTACCTGTTTTAAGCGAAGAAAGAAACTAGTGCTTGAGGCAAGAGAAACTCTCACATAGTCCAGTGTCGGCTTGATAGATCTGTGAGTAATAGCAGTTGGCTAGATGCATTCCCCTCTTGTCGATGCCAATACTTGAAGTATGAGGAATCAGACCATCGACCTCTCCTAACCTTCCTAGATACTAGGAGAAAGACAGGAGTAAAAATCTTTAGATTCGATCGCAGACTTAAAGACAATCCAGAGGTTCGTCAGCTAGTACAAAAGACTTGGGATGCAGTACCTCATTTGGATGTCGAGGGTAAGCTGGCATGCTGCAGAAGAGCGATCTGTCAGTGGAGTAAAGAGTTCCAAGCTAATAGCCGTAAAGCGATAGAAACTCTTAAAGGACAGCTGGACGTGGAAATGTCTAGTCTCCTCCCGCACGAAGACCTGATACATGGATTAAACACATCATTAATCAAAGCATACAAAGAGGAAGAGGCGTATTGGAAGCAGCACAGCAGACAGCTATGGTTAACATTGGGAGACGCAAATACTGGCTACTTTCATGCTACAACTAAGGCAAGGAAATCAAGGAACCGTATGACAGTGATTGAAGATGATAATGGCGTACCATGGTTCGAAGAAGACCAGACTGCTGATGTAATATGTAAGTACTACAATAACATCTTCGCATCATCACACCAGGGAAGTCTGCAAACAGTGGAGAAATCACTTCAGCCGTGTATAACATCAGAAATCAACGAGGAGCTGATCAAAGAACCATCACCAGCAGAGATTAAGGAAGCTACCTTTGCAATACACCCCGACAAGGCCCCCGGACCAGACGGCTTCTCAGCCAGTTTCTTTCAGGCTAATTGGGATGTGGTGGGAGCTGATGTGATCAAGGAAATCCAACGCTTCTTCTCGACTGGTAGCCTCCAACCCTCGCAAAATGTAACTCATGTCAGACTGATTCCTAAAATTGTGGGAGCTAAGCGAGTAGCAGACTATCGACCTATTGCATTGTGCAATGTCTACTTCAAGATTATTTCAAAGCTATTGTCGATAAGATTGAAACCAGTACTTCATTCTATAATCTCTGAGAATCAGTCAGCTTTCATTCCGGGAAGGCAATCTCAGACAACATCCTAATCACTCATGAAGTACTACAATATCTTAAGACGTCTAAAGCTCAAAAGAAGTGCACAATGGCTGTTAAAACCGACATGTCTAAAGCCTATGACAGAGTGGAGTGGAAATTCATCGCACAAGTACTACAAAGGTTAGGATTCCACGAGAAATGGATCAACTTGATTATGCAATGCGTGACTACAGTATCGTACACCTACCTAATCAACGACTCGGTCAAAGGTTCTGTTACACCATGCAGAGGGATAAGACAAGGGGACCCTCTATCCCCCTATCTTTTCATCCTATGTGGACAGGTACTATCCGGTCTATGCACAAAAGCAGGACGAGAAGGTACCTTACAAGGAGTGCGAGTTGCACGAGGAAGCCCGAGAGTTAATCATCTGCTCTTTGCAGATGATACCATGTTCTTCTGTCAAGCGTCCCCTACTTGCTGCAACAAACTAAAGGAAGTACTCTGAGAATATGAGCAAGCCTCGGGGCAGAAGATCAACACAGACAAGTCTTCCGTCACCTTCTCCTGCAAAACATCACCAAAAAAGAAAGAACTAGTGAAAAGCATCCTAGGAATAATAAAAGAAGGAGGATCAGGCAAATATTTGGGTCTACCTGAGCATTTCGGTCGTAGAAAGAAGGATTTGTTCACGGCCATTGTGGATAAGATCAGACAACGAGCCGCCAGCTTCTCCACGCGATTTCTATCCAAGGCAGGCAAACTCACAATGTTGAAGTCAGTCTTGACGGCAATACCAACATTCTCCATGTCATGCTTTGAACTTCCTGTGAGCCTCTGCAAACGCATACAATCCGTTTTAATAAGGTTCTGGTGGGATCAACCAAATGGAAAAAAGAAGATGGCGTGGGTAGCTTGGGATAAGATGACTAAACCTAAGGCATATGGTGGCCTTGGTTTCAGAGACATACAAGTGTTTAATCAAGCGCTCCTAGCTAAACAGGCTTGGAGAATCTTAACTAAACCAGACAGTCTCGTAGCACGTGTCCTCTTGGGAAAATACTGTCACTCTACCTCCTTCCTAGAAGTTCAACAGCCCTCTGTATGCTCTCATGGTTGGAGAAGTATCCTAAAGGGAAGAGATCTCCTAAAAGGCAACTTAGGTAAAGCTATTGGCAATGGCGAGACTACTAAGCTATGGAAGGATTCATGGATCTCTCAAACTGAGAACATCAAACCCTATGGTCCTATCCCGGAGCGAGCTATCGATCTCACAGTATCCGATATACTCACGTCTGAGATGCAGTGGAATAAAGAGAAAATAGAAAATATCTTACCTCAACTAGCTAAGGATATACAGTTACTGCAACCAAGCATGTCGAGAGCTGAGGATCGATACGTATGGCAACCTCTCCCCTCAGGAGACTACACCACACGCTCAGGGTACTTTTCGGCATCGCTGAAAGCCACTCAGACAGTTACAGTACCAGAGCAGGGACCATTCCAATGGGTCAGAGACGTCTGGAGTGCGGCGTGCTCTCCAAAAATGCAGATGTTTCTCTGGTCCATAATACAAAGGGCTCTACCCCTCGGTGAGAACCTGCAACAAAGAGGAATGGTATCAGGTAGCTTATGCAAAAGATGCAATAGCTTCGAAACAGCAATGCATACCTTTTTTGAATGCCCCTTCGCCCAGGAAGTCTGGAAAATCATTCCACTCAATCAGGTAGTTCACCTAGCTACCGGAGAAGGATTCAAAGAAGCGGTTACAGCGTTCAAAAATGCTATCTGTCTCCCCCCAACAGGAATAACAGGTGTTGTTCTACCCTGGATCTGTTGGGCTCTGTGGAATGCAAGGAACCTCCTTATCTTCGAGAACCGAACCCTGAGACCGATAGAAACAGCATCAAAAGGATTAAATCAAGCTCGAGAATGGTCACTTGCGCAAGGGAACGATCACCAAAAGAAAAAGGGATTACCTCAACCACGAGGGCCTACGATTCCCAATCGACGAAACCCTTCAGTACTGACATGCAAATCCGACGCGGCTTGGGATCGAAGAACACAACGGGGAGGATTGGCTTGGATTCTAACGAAGCCAACAGGAGAGTACATCGAGCAAGGATCGTCGACTCAACAGTTGGTTAATTCACCCCTGATTGCGGAAGCTCTGGTTTTGCGATCAGGATTCATCTCCGCAGGAAACTTGGGACTCTCGAGCCTCCACTGTTTCTCTGACAATGCAACACTCATCCGAGCTATCAACTCCGACAACCAGATCAAGGAGATCTATGGTATCATTGAAGATACCAAACACCTCTCCTCTGCTTTCGTCGAAGTCTCGTTCTCTTATTTCTCTAGATCTTTGAATGGGAAAACTGACTCTTTAGCTAAACAATCTCTCTTCGTCTTTGTTATTGGACCCATTTATGGGCTGAACCTGGGCCACTGGCCTCTTCTTCTTTTTATATTAATGAATTTGGTGTTACAAAAAAAAAGAAACTAGTGCTTAATCAAAGATGTGCTTAATTAAGACAAAAACAAATTATTGTACTTTTTGTATTACAAAAAGTTATAGTTCGTCTGCATCATCTTCTATATATTTATCGGGTCATGTATTTGAACGCAAGCATATACTTGTCAGTAAAACCAATTTATGAATTACTTTTAAAAAGTGTACTACAGTTAAATAGATAACTCAATCTAATTTATTTTGTCAGCACTCTAAAATTAATTTTGATTTATATTTTTTGTTATTTTTAAAATCTCAGCCCAAAACGTCACTGAAAAACATAGAAATATCATGTGGTGAGCTGAATTATTATTAAATTTAGTAGATAACGTATATGACTTATAAATCAAAATTGTTATATAGTTAATTATCTTGACATATTATACTACGTTTAGTAGCAAAACTAGATTTGGATCTACCCTTTAAAAGACGGATATATTTTTTGTTTTATTTTTTTTGAAAATTTTAATTTTATATTTATGTTTTTTGGTAATTATATTTATAAATCATATTTTAAATCCAGCCCGCACAGAAAACCAAACAAAAATTTAGAATTTTTTTTTGTAAATAATAATTTTTAATATATTCTATTAAATATATATATATATATATATGTAAACGGTTTAATATGGTTTTGACCTGCGGTTACAAAGTGTGTGTAACCGCGGATTTATTTTGGAACATATCTAATTCCCCTCCCCCTCGAGTTCATTGGAATTTCAAATCCGAGGGATTCTTTTGAAGCGTCAGAGAGTGGAGTTGACACGGTCTTGTCGCTTGAGTTGCTTCGACGTGACGTGATTTAATTGGGTGGTTCTTTTCCCATTTGTAGTGAAGGGGTGTGAAGGAATGATATACCATGAATTTTACCTAATTTTAACTGTGGTATATAAGAGTTTTAGGATAAATTAAATATGTTTTAGAGTCTAAATAACATATTTACAGGTTTCAGGAATGATTGGAGAGAAGATGATGATTTTAGAATATTTTGGAACACTTTAAAGATTTTATCCAAGATGATCATATCGACAGGTTTAAGATTTATAATTTAATGTTTAGTATTTTCCCGACGACATTAAAAATATCAGAAAAATCCTTTTTTGCATCTATTTCTATTTTTATTTATTTTTATCTTTTTAAAAACATAAATAATTCGATAATATTTTGTTTTCTTTTTAAAAAATATTGAATATACAATAATAACATATTATTGATTGGTTCATCTTGGGAGTGAATCCAAAAATAGCTCGATTGTTTATACAGAAATCTGTGTACCAACATGCTTTACTTTACATGATTAATTTGCATGACGTTTAAACTTTAACATCCTCAATAACAATCTCTAAATAATTCAAATTAATGTATACATTATTTGATGTTGTTTTAACAATACAGACCTTCATCAGGAGTAATCCCAAGGATCTTGCATAAGTCCACATATTGCTTAACCAGATTCTTAGTATCGTTAGGATGTAAGTTATCGCATAGTCGACCGTCAACTCTCTTCGAGGTTTCTCCAAATCCTAGGTACAAAGCTGGACGCACATTTGTGGTCCAGAACCACAATGCCAATTTGAAAGCCACTTCCGGGTTCTGAGCCACCCTATCGGGATCTTGCAACAGAGGCAACCTAAGGAATGTGCTGGCTGCACCATAGTACTCGTTCCATCTGATTGATTGAAGCGGACCACGACCATAGTATTGCTTTCCTGGTTCACAAGGGTACTTCTTGCTCGGAGAACAGTACTTCCCTCTCGCTTTATCTTCTTTGTAACAAAAGCCTTGAATTAACACAATACATCTTATTAGTACGTCCCCGCAATTAAAAAATTGTTGATTTTAGAGTAAGTTAAATTTTGGTACACAGTAACAAATCTTATACCTTTGGTACGATATATCTTTTAGGATAAAGAAAACTGTTTTTATAAGATAAAAATGTTCTCCATAAAGAAAAAAATGAATAACGTTATATAAATATGGAGTTTGAAAAATTGTAAATAATTTATTCACATAATCAATAAATAAACCTTAAAGGGATATTTGTTTCAATCGTAATTTCTCTCATATGTGTTTTTGCTTTCTTCTTGTTTATAAATTGGTTTATGTTCACAACAAAAATGTGTTTTTGGTCAAGATTCTTTAAACACAGCCACAGTTTGTAAATTTTACGGTGGCCATGGATAAAGTAGATGCCATGAAAACAGTTTTTTTTTGGTAAACAAAAAAGGATTTCAAATACCATGAAAGCAGTTGTGTCCTTAGCTAGTATAGTGGCTTACCTTCAGATCCGTGAGCGAAATGAGTCAATATGGCTGCGACCTCGCGCTTAGCCACCGTTCGTTTATAGGCTTGGAACGATTTAACCGCCGAGATAAAAGCGTGGTGAGTGTAGAACCCTTTCGCCGGGCAGTTGTTTCCTACTTTGCTCATGATGCGTTTGAACAACGATGGTGTGACAATGCTCTCTATTGGACCGCGTGGACCGGCACTGACGTTGTAGTTGAATCCATATGATTTGTTTGTGAGATTGCAAGGGCCACTAAAGCACCAAAAGCCACACTGGTCATCTTTGATTCCACAGGAACCCCACGAGCTGCAACACTCCTTGAGGCCTGGACACCCGGTGTTTTGGCAATTCTGCGAGAACACTGTTTTAGCCATGATGGCAAACGTGAGGATGAAAAGAGTGAGAGCGTTTTCAACAGTTGCGTTTAGGTTCAACATTTTTTTTCTCTTTTGGTGTTGGCCTTATGATGGAGTTATTTGGAGCTATATGAAGAAAACAGGCTGGTTTGTGAATGTATTTGTAGTGCAAAATTGATTGGGTACATGTGAAATTCATTAATTATTTTTTTACCACTAATATTTCCTTTTATTTATTTTAGTCTTTTTGAAACACATATAGCCCTCTTATTCAAAGATTATTTAACTTAGTTAAAAAAAATTCTCTAGAACTAAAATAACCGTTCCTTTAAGAGACTTGGTGCTTTAGGAGCAGCTCCAACAACAATATAAATGAGTTCTTAACCAAAAAAGATCTAATAAAAATAAATGAAAACAATAAAAATTAAGTGAATAGAGAAACACATCCTTAATTTAGAGAAGATGAGTTTAGAACTCACTTAAAACTTAATGACCATGATACATGTCATTTTATAATTTGCCAAGATTATTATTACAATATAAAAATACCTACACTTTTTGTGCAACAAGATCCATTATTCATAGGTTAAATTGAAATGATTGAAGTTTAATACAATAATAGTTTATTAGGTTTTTAATTAATATAATATAGTATTAAACCTATAAATTTCGAAATTAAAAAAATATATTTACTAAAATATGAGATATAAAAAAAATTATGTGTAATTATTATTTTTATCTATATATAGCCTTCATATATGGTAAAAATTTGGCACATTATCAAGTGAAGAATAAAGCTTAGTTAATTATAATTTGTCCTTTGATATTTGTTTTTTTATAAGTTGTTATGAAATTTATGTTTGTTTATGTTATTTAAAATATTGTAACTTCTTATTATATTTTAGTTTAAGATAAGTTTTAAAATATTTTTCCTAAACTAAAAATTACATTAAAATTAAATTAAATTAAATAACAATATTATTATAATGATAAAAAAAACTTTATGGAATCTACCATTGAAACTAACAAAGTTAATATAGTTTATTAACTTAATTTTACTTAAATTAATAATATCATATTAGTAAGATACTTAATGAGTATCTTACTATTAAGGTTGCTATTATAAGAGAAGAAAGAGAGAATTAAGTGTAGTTGGGCTAGAGGAATTTGGTTTTCGAAAGCCATTCCCAATTTTTCTTTTATAACTTGGTTAGCAATGCTGGACGGCTTTTTAACCATGGATAGTGTGTCAAGATGGATGAATGGTGTAGACCAAGTGTGTGTTCCGATAATAGCATTGAAGTGGTGAAAGAGTTCTGTCTCAGATACATTATGCAAAATGCCATTTCACTGTGGCGAGAGAGAAATAGAAGAAGACATGGGGAATCTCGTATTCAAATAGCACAATCTAGAGCTTCTTATCATTTTTTTTTCTTTTTGTTTTCTTCTCTTTTTTTTTTTTATTTAGGGGGAATGAGTCAAATAGCACAATCTAGAGCTTTTTTTCTTTTCATTCTAAAGTCCCTAAGGCTTTTCTTTTCAATCTACACTCTTTTGCTCATCTTTCTCAACTTTCTCACTACCCAAACCCAAGATACAAACTCATAAAGGACATAAACCCAACCATCATCCTAGAAGCTAGCTCAAATAATGATCCTATGCTAGCAAGAGATGAGAACAAATCCATGTCGCCTCTAATACTCTCAAGATTTTGCACATGACAAGCTATCAGAAAAGGCCTCACTCATGCAAATCAATGTTGGCTTCAAAGAAAGGCAAGGGCTCAAGGGTGAGGGAGTTCCATTTGGGTTAACAAAGAGTGGTACAATGGAAGAAGATAACCCAAATGTGTATGAGAACCATGATCAAGTATGCAAATGCCCATAAGCGAGAGAAATTAAGTTCATTTAAAGCCTAAGTTCAGTTTGGAGCTGGTTTTCAGAACAATGTCAATGGCAAGCAAGCATACAAGTTTCAAGAAGAGTTTTCAAGGCTCGAAGCGTGCAAGGTTTTAAAGAGATGCTTAGGCTACTTGGTATGCTTAACTAGGGTGTCACTTTCAGTGCAAATAAGTGTTCTTTACAAGGAATTATCAACAGCTGCTCCATATGCAAGTGAATGCAACCTATATGATCTAGACTCAATTCTAAGAATGCAAGTAATGCAACTACATGATTCTTTATGCATTTTTCAAAATTTTTAATTTTTATGGTTTTTCTATGCATATATGAATGTACAATGCAATGCATGAGACTCACAATCAACAAAGCAAACATGATCAAATACTTGGTACCTCCCCCACACTTAAATCACACAGTCTCTGTGTGAGTAAGAGAGAAGGAGATACCGAAAATATGATAAAGGCAATGATATGTACAAAGAAGGGTTGGAGTGATACCTCAAGTGGAGAGTGAGGTGCGGTAATGGGTGTCTAGAGCTGGAACTTGGACCTGGCCTGAAACTTCTACCACACTTATTGAAAACATAAAGAAATGAAAATTGCAAATTTATATACAAGGATAACCATGGGAATTCCTCCCAAGTGAGCTTGTTTTGAGTCACTAGCTTGACTACCTTTTCTCTTGTACTAGTGAGAAGGAGGATCCTTCCCACCTTCCAGAGTGATGGTGAGGACTTGAGAGAGAAGCTCTTGAAGCTTGAGTGGATCATCTTGGAACTGTGGAGTGATGATGGCCCTTGCACTTGAGAATGGCTTAGACCTTCCCTTGCACTTGATCTTATACTCAATAGCTCCATCCTTGAGCTTCATTGGATGGAGAGTGAGGGTGTAAGGAGTCTTCTCAAGAGGTGGAGGGTGAGATTCCTTCACAATCTTCTTCTTGCCATGGGAGGCCTTTGTGGCTTCGCTCACCTCCCCCTTTTGAGCACTTTCCAAGTGCTTATCACACTTCTCCTTATGGGACTCTTCACCAAGAACCTCTTTCTCAATACCACTCAGCTCAGCCTTTGTCTTCTCAATGGAGGATGCTCCACAAGTTATTGTGCCACAATACTCAGGTTTCAACTTAGGTGATTGAAGAGGGTAGGAGACAGCTTTGTTCACATTTAGGAGTGTGACTTTGTTGTTGGCGAAGTCTATGCAAGCTCCCACTGTTGTGAGGAATGGAGTGCCAAGGATCAATGGGACTATCTTCCCAGTTTCCATCTTCAAAACAGTGAGGTCTATAGGGATGGTGCATGCTCCAAGCTTCAAAGGGAAATCCTTGATGATACCAATTAGGGTTGTAGATGAGGAATCCCCAAATTGGAGCGTAGATGTGTCTTGTAGCATGTGCTCAATCTCTAGACTCTTCATCACCTCAAGTGAGATCACATTCACACTTGCACCAGAATCCACTAGAGCATCATCAAAGTTAAGCTTTCCAAGCGAACAAGGCAAAGTGAACATCCCTTGGTGTCCTAGTTTAGGGAGGGACTTGGGTGGGATTGGTGGATCAAGCTTGAGTGTAGAGATGTCCAGGAGCTCTGCTACTTCAGCTTGGTGGTCTAGAATGTCTTTGATGAGCATCATCTGGACATGAGCAGCTTGCATGTTGTGAATCTCTGGAAGCCTTACTCCAATATCACTCAAGTCTTTTCTGAATTTGGAGACCACCTTCTTTTGAGCTTTGGTGAGGAATCTCTCTGGAAAAGGGAGCTTGTCATAGGGGGATAGCTCAACCTCAGTGTCTTCCTGCTTCACCACATTCAGCCTCTGATCAGATCTTCTCTCAACTGGTTTCTCAGCCTTGTGCTCTCTGCTCTGCTCAACCTTTGCTGCAACTATCCTGTCAGCTTCTTGCATAATCTTGGACTCAGCTGTTGCAACAACCACATGTTCAACAGCTGTTCAAGATATCAGTTGTTGCAACTATCTTGTCAGTGTCGTTGTAGTATAGTGGTAAGTATTCCCGCCTGTCACGCGGGTGACCCGGGTTCGATCCCCGGCAACGGCGCCAATTTGATAACAAGACTTTTCATCACCTCAAGTGAAGTAGTATGTGAGATGTCGAACCAATCCTATGTGATTTCAATGCACTGAGAATACAAATCTATGCTTAATCTAAGTGCAAACAGGTTTTGAATGATGATGTGAACTAGAACTATGCTAAAATGCAATAAAGGAACAAGCTTTCAATCAATCTAGGACAATAGGACTCATGGGGCTAGGCATTTGACTTTAAGTGATTAAGATCCAAGCTAAGGGTGGCGAACTTTCAATCAAATAACTTCCTTAAGTCTAGAACACTGAAATAAGCAAACTCTATGGTCAAGAAGAATGCTCATTTGCTTTAATCAACTAGACATCAAAGGTCTTTGAGCCTAAAAGATCTAAGCAATCATTGGGGACGAGTCTATTAACTATCTAAACTCCCTTAACACAATGGTCTTTGTGTAAGGCAAGTTTAGAGCAAGCTTTACTTGGTTCAGACATTTCATCAAACACCTTGTGGGTGGGAAATGTCTAGAGCTCTAGAATAAAGAGGCCAACTTTAATCTAGCATTAAGAGAAGTAAACAAACAAGGAAACAAGAGATCTAACACTAAACACCCTTAGATCTTCACTTAATCACCCTAATCACCCTAGCCCATGAATCCAAAAGGTAACTACTCACTAATAAACATGAATAACCCAAAACCCATGGATGGTTGAAGGTTAATCATGCTTAGTGGTCAAGATTGATCAATAATCACAAGAGATAAAGATGAAAAGAAGCTCAAGATTAAGTCTTTCACCAAAATAGCTAATGTGATTACAATGAAAACAAGATAAGATAACCTTTAGGTCTAAAATGTATTTATACTAGGCTAAAACTCGAACCGGGTCAACCCAACAACTCTGGGCCGACCCAAATAAAAGCTGGATAAAGTCTGTTTTAAACTTCGGCCGCGGCCTGCTTTAGCCCGCGGTGGTTGCCCGCGGTCGTCATGGTTCGTCGCGGCCTGCTTTAGCCCGTGGTGGTTGCCTGCGGTCGTCATGATTCGTCGCGGCCTGGCTTAGCCCGCGGTGGTTGCCTGCTACCGCACCATTACCCACCATTTGGACGTTTCATGACTTCTTAAGCTCCAAAATCTGATTAGTACTTCTCCAAACCTGAAAACACATAAACACCATGCAATGCAACCTAGACAAACCTAAATACTAACTTAAATAATCAAAATGAATGCAAAATAGATGGTTAAAACCATGAAATACACAAGATATCATAAAACAATATTTTTTAATCTCTAAGGTATCTAGATGTAAATTTTTTTTTGATGAATACCAATTTAACCTTTATTCAAAAAAAAAAAAAAAGACAGTTCCTTCATACCAACAAATAAAAAGCTTTTAAGTAAAAAAAAACAAATAAAAAGCTTTTCTTCGCCAGTAGTGGATATCAATAATGCTCACTAGGTAGATGTAGTATCTGACAATATAATTATGAAGAAATGGATGTCGCCATCATCTATAAAGATCAATTAAATCAAACATCAGTGAAACATAAATTACATCTCGGCATCTGGATTGTTGATTCAGTTTGATTATTAGTGTACAAAAAAGACCCAGTTTGAATATTAGAGCAATATATAGTTTTCACCGTAATTTAGGTTGCTATTTTTTCAGTAACCGTATCTCTCAACCCTTTTTGGGTAAAATTTCGAGCAAAATATTAATTAAAGCCTCTCTCTCGACCTCATTCTATGCTTGAGTCATGATTAATTGATTACTTTATATTGGATATGGGTTGGTGACTTGGTGGGTGACTGGGATAGCATAAATAAAGGTTTTTGAATCACCTTATTTGTACACATTTTCTTGCTTTTCATCCTTGCATGTTCTCCCCATGTCGCATGCTTCTTCTTTCTCTATTATTATTCAGTTATTAGCATTATAATACCAAGTTTGGTGAACCCATGTAGTATAACTAGCGTGAACATAAACAAAGCCCTTTTTCAAAAGAAAAAAAAAACATAAACAAACTACCACTAAACAATATATCGTCGCTTGGGATACAACTATATAGTAGTTTAATATTTCGTTTGTCATTATTTTATAATATTATCTTGATTTTTGTTTACACTCTACATAACAACTTCTTACAAATTGGAAATAGCCTTATTAATTATTATGCGTCTTAAGTGAACTGATTTCTTGTATTCTAAATGAAAAAACATATTTAATAAAGTGTCACATAATTATTATAAACTTAATCGAATTATTACATGTAGTATATGTTTTATTTTCTTGCTATTTTCGTCAACGGTAATAAAACATATATATATATATATATATACACACACATTTTTAAATGGTAGTGCTAGCATATTTGTGACTAAAAACAATCGAGACCTTGATCAGGAGTGACCCCAAGCATCTTGCAGAACTCTATGTATTGTTTGACCTTGCTTTTTGGACCGTCACGACACCAGTTACTGCATTCTCGGCCATCGACCCTCTTTGTGATTTCTCCAAATCCTAGGTACAGAGCCGGACGCACGTTCCTATTCCAAAACCACATGGCGAATTTGAAAGCCACTTCTGGGCTACGAGTCACCAGATCTGGATCCTTCAATAGAGGTAGCCCTAAGTGTTTGCCAGCCGCACCATAATACTCGTTCCACGTGATTGATTGGAGCAAACCGCGACCATAGTAGTATTTCCCCGGTTCACAAGGGTATTTCTTGCTTTTTGAACAGTACTTCGCGGGCGATATTTTTTCTTTGTAACAAAAACCTTTACACAAAATAAAATTAGTTAGAGGCTTTCAAATTAACAAAAAAAATTGTAGTATAGATCGTCATAATTACTGTACGTCAAGGCCGTATATAAAATTTATGGTGCCGTAAACATTTTAAAATCAATGTTGACACATTTTTCTTTTTGAAATTTTGGGGGACATTCGACCTATGTACAATACTTTTATATATATATATATATATAGGACATTCGACCTATGTACAATACTTTTATATATATATATATTTTTTTAATTTATTTCCGACTAAAATATGTGCTTAGTACCGGCTCTTGGCTCTGATTTTTTTATTTTTTAAACGCAAACGTGAATGTTTGCATTTCAGCACAAGAAAACTAATTTCAAAGGTTACGTAAATGGAAGAGAAAAATAAATACATGTTATAATAAACTTACCTTTAGAGCCATATGAGAAATGAGCAAATATGGCGGCGATCTCGCGTTTAGCCACTTTTCCTTTGTAAGCTCCAAATGATTTGAATGCGGTAATGAAAGCCTTATAAGTGTAGAATCCTTTTGCCGAGCAGTTTCTTTCGACTTTGCTCATGATGCTATCAAACAACGCAGGTGTCATGACACTCTCTATTTTACCACGCGGACCTGCATCCACGTTATAGTCATATCCGTAAGATTTACCTTTGATATTGCAAGGTCCACTGAAACAAAAGAATCCGCAGTAATCTTCTCCGGTGCCACAGGAACCCCATCTGCTGCAACATTGCTTTAGGCCAGGACAACTAGTATCCATGCAAGTTTGTGAGAACGCATTCTCGGCCAAAAATCCTAAAATGAAGAGGAATTGAATAGGAGCGTGGTTTAGAATCGCGTTTTGGATCCCCATTTCAACGTTTAGGAGAGTTGACGTATAGCGACCTTTTAGAAATGGAGATCTGTGTGAAGAAACGAGAGCATTTGTGGACGTATTTGTAGTTTAAAAAATGTTGACTTGTAATCCAGTTGGTTGACTATAATATGATATTCTTTGCTACTAAAACCATATACAATGACTTCAACATCCATTTCGTTTTCAAGATCCTATTTTTCTTTGTCAAAAAAAAATCCTATTTTTCTCATTTTAACATTCCACAGACTTTACAACCGTTATTCAATCCACATATATAGACATGATGTATTTCAACTCCTTCATTGCACAGCTTTCAACACTTGAAACCCACTTTCAACACTTGCATTGTACATGGTCTGATAGAAAAGTATAACCATTTTTCTACAAATTGTTTTCCTTTTATTAACTACTAAGTGATAACCACTGCATTATGTGCAGAATGAATTTATAAAATAATTATATTTGATGATTATAAACTATTATACATCTTTTATATTTTAATAATAATTAACAAATATATACATGCCGGATATTATACAAGATAAACGTTGTATATACAAATTTTTTTATATACTATTACTTATTTCACGTTCTTTTACATTATGTAATAACAAATATATTGAATAATTGAGAAACATTAATTATTAAGTAAATAATTAAATTGGTCCAAACACGTAAATCATACAAATAACTCTTTTTATTTACTATAATTTTATGGTAAGTAAATTTAAATAATCATATTTATCTATTTTGTATATAACTAATTTAAATGATACTAACACATATATAAAGTATATTTTAATATGGCTATTTATTAAATGAGACATCATAATCATGGTTTTATGATCATTCGTATCTTTTTGTAACAAAATTTTTAAATCACTGATAACAAAATTTTCGATGTGGGAATTTTAATAAATTTATAATTTATAAATGTTCTTGAAAATTCATTGCAAATTTTGAAATTAAAATATTTATGTATTCTTATATGGTATATATATATATATATATATATATATATATATATATGTATATATATTATTTTATATATCTATTAAATGAGAATTTTTACTCATGTGGTATTAAGATCATGTGTATCCTGTCAAAATAAAAATGTCAAACCACTGATCATAAATTTTTTAACATGCAAATTTGAACAGTTTTATTTATAGTCACTACAAACTAGTAATTTATCGTCATTTAAAAAATATAGTCATTTTGTTAAATTCAAAATATACCATATATCAAAAAGATCTAAATTTTAATTTTATAGTTAATTTTATTATTTAATTTACATTAATAATATAAAATTTTAAAAAATGATGGAGGAGACACAAATTGTTATCAAATCATATATATATATTAGTCATATTGGTAATTCTGCATCTTTTGTTAAGAAAAAAAATAGTAATTGTAAATTTTAATTAATTTTATGATTAATTTAATGAAAAGTATAATATATATTTAGATAGACTAACATATTTTTTAAGGATTCTGAAAATTATTTTGGTGAAAACACGTAGCTACGCCCAAATGCTCTAATGCTCATCAACTAATATACAAGGGAAGCTTTTGTTAGCCATTGGTGGATACTATACATATCAATACTCACTAGATGAGCTGAGCAAAAAAATATTCAGATGTCAACTATTGACCCTAAAACTTGAGAAATTGAGACTCGAATTGTTGTCAAAAAAAAAAAAAAAAAAAAACTTGAGAAATTGAGACTCGAATTAATGTTTCACGTGACATTAACATGTTGCTTCTTATATATAAATGGCAGATCCATGTGGGCTTTAATGTGACTTGAGTAAAAAAGGAACAAATTATCTAAAAATGCGAAATATAAAAGAATCATAAAAAATGAAAGGTGGTCATAAGAAACTTGCTAGATAAAGATCAACAGGAAGACTTTCAATCGCTTGCTAGTTTTCTGGCAGGTGATGTGGGAAAGGTAATGTGCGCTTTTATATAGTTTCAGAGATACCAGCATAATTCTACTGCCCAAAAACTAAGTTATCTTTAATGTGCATCTTATTTCTCGAAAAGTTAATCAGTATCTTGTTTTGGATTGACCGATATTACTGTGAAATATCAAACAAGATTTACATTGGAAAATTAAATAAATAGTGTCTAATATATAAAAAGAATTTCAACTTTAATTACTACAAGACTTTTTGTAAAGAAATCCAAAAATAAATTTATGCAGACCAGCTTTAGGTCTAAAATGGACAATATCATATTAATTGGATAATAAAAAATTGGACATGGGTTCGACAAACCCAACAATTGGTATCAGAACGGTTGACTAGAATCTGCAAAAATACCAAATATTCTTCGAAATATGAATGGAACCCTGCAAGTTATGAATGGGAGATAAGTGTGGTAAAGATCAAGTCAAAAAATCATAGAAGTCAGTTGTAGAATACGAGATAAACATAGTTCTTAGGTTGAGAGAAGAATGTGAAATATCAAAGAAAGTGCTATATTGGAAAATGAGACAAAGAATGTAATATATAAAAAAAAGTTTAAAAATGAATCTAAAAATAAATTTATGCGGACCAGTCTTAGACCTAAGGTGGACTATATATCATTTTCATTGACACTACACCATTATTGCATCCCCAACACCACCACCATCATCCTGCTTTGTTGACATGCGTCAACATCATCGTCTCGGATGATTTAACCTCAAAATTTTACTTTACAGATCTTAATTCGGTCGGAAATGAATATGAGAAAACAAAACGTTTCAACATGATTTTAAAATTTTTAGAAATATAAATATTTTAGAAATGTTTATATATACACGATTTTTCTCATAGAGCTCAAACGCTTTTCTATTTTGTTTATCTAAGGGAAACAATTAAGTCATACTTTACTATTACTCTTTGTAGATTTTATAAACTTTTTAATCAAAAATATATGTTATTCTTTGATAAAACTTATCAAAATAACAAATATATTATGATATTTATTAATTATTTACATTTCCTTTAAAAAAAATTGTCAAAAACATGTTTTCAGTGTGTTTCTATATGTTTTTAAGGGATTTTAGTTCTGAAACGTTTCTAAAATACGAAATGGACCATCAGCTTTCATGTGAGCTCAGATCTTTCATGTGCTAACTCAGTTTACCTCATTTATCATATGAACTTCAATATGTAAACTCGAACTCAGATTATCTAGATCATGAGTTAAATGAGCTAACTCATGATCTAATATAAAAACAATAATAATAAAATAAAACAATGATAAAATAACTTCTATAATATTATTCAAAAATAATATTAAAAATCCAAAACATAAATATTAAATACTAAATAAAAACCAACACATGATAAAAAAAATTCAACACCTAAAATAAATTAAATTAAATCAAACCAATGATCCAAATCTCTATTCTTCATGATAGTCTGCATCTTCAATGTCTTCTTTAATTTATGAAGATAAATATGATAAATATAGAAATTATCCATTTTTTACATAAGAAAAATAGAAGTTATCAAAATAATAATATATATATATATATATATTATAGGTATAAAAATGAACAAGCTCATGAGCCTGCTCATGTTCATTAAAAATTGTTCATATAACTCGTGATCTAATTGAACTCGATCAATAAGCTCATTTATTAAATGAGCCTAAAATATAGTGCTCATGAAAAATTAATCTGATCTGAACTACCTCATGAACTATAATTCATTTTGACACCCTTACATTATGTAGTTAGACATAGATTTCATAGGACAGCTAATAGATCCTCACAAGTCAGATAGTTATGTTGGTTGTCGAATCGTTTATGTGATCTTTTTCATAATTGTAATATCATAATAAATTAGCGTTACAAAGATATATAATAATTATTTTATATCTTCAACTACTAAAATTAATTTATAATCAAACCATATCATGATCGGATGATAGATGGTCTAACACTATTCACTCTCCTTTTACGTAACAATCGCTTACATGGTACTCTATTTTTTGTCCCAGACCTTGATGAGCATTTGCATCGGTGGCGTCTCTTCAGAAGAGTATTTACAATAAATAATATTAATTTATTTTAGTTTTGTTAATAAATTTTAAACAAAATAAGTTAAACAAATATGAAAGAGGCAAATGGGTAGAGACGTTTTAAAACTCTACCAATTTTCAAAAACATCTATGTTCTTTCTTGTTGAGTCTCTAAAACATCTCCAAAAAGACACTATATTATGAAGTTTTTAAAACTCTATAGTTGAAATTTAAAAGTGTTATTCTCCAAAAGAAAAACTTTAAACCTAACTCCAAAACTATTTATATTTTATACTATCCTTATATTTTTTGTAACTAATTTAAACTCATAAAACTTTTATAAATAACTAGCACATACATAAACATATTACAAAAATATTAATTAATAAAATTTTATATTAAAATATAAACTTTCAACATAAATAACATAATTTATATTAAATTTCAAGCAAAATACCATATTATTCCACAAAATTGATTTAAGTAATGCATATATGATCAACTAGTGCATTTCAAAGTAAAATGACTCCATTTATTTTTACTTTGTAGATTACAAACTTTTTTTTTTGAAATCGGGTGATCTTAAACTTGTAAATACATTAGATCTGAACAAGAAGGTAAAAGAGGAAATTAAAAATTGCTAAAAGACTTAATTTCTATCAACGATATTAATATTCGTGAACACATTCAATCTAAATAAGAAACAATCGTAAGAAAAAGACATCAAAACAACAACAACAACCATCTTCAGTTATACAAAATTTGTTTGGACAATATTTTGGAGATTTTGAAGGTTCCAGATCAAATTTACCTGACTATTAGTGTTTTGTAATATTTAAATTTGTATAACAGTTATGTCTTCATGTAAATGTTTAAAAGCTTTTTGTTGTTGTTAAGTTTTTTTTGTATTGTTATTGTCTAAATCTAGTTTTAAAATATTTTAAATCTTACGTCAAAGTTTTATTTAATTTTATGTATAAAGTTAAATTTATAAAAAATTAAAATTTTTATGAGATATAAATTTTTAAAGAATAATTTGATAAACAAGAAATGTTTTAGAATTATAAATGTGATGTATAATTGTAGGGATCAAAATGCAAACAAAAATATGAAACTTCAAATATAGAGTTTCACTCCTCAAAATTTCAAATTTAAAGTTTTGAAGTTTTTTTGGATAGCAAAAACACTTCATATTTAAAGTTATAGAGTGTTTTCTGAAGACGCTCTAAAGGAGAAGACAGAGATGTTACTTGCACTTTTTGAATTTCTCTCTCCATTTTTTTATTTCTTTTAATATCTCCTATAAATTATTTGAGAATCTTCTAAAAAGTTGTAACCTCAATTTTGTGTTAAGTACAAAATAAACTTGCTTATTTGTCATTCTCTAACTTCTTCTTATTGGTGATGTGGCATTCTTAGAAAGACTTTACAAAAACTTTAGTCTAAAATTTATTTCCCTACAAGTGATAGATTGATCCGATGGTATGCTCAGGCGGACACATCTTGCGTGTTATGCAATCATCCTATGGAAACTAGAAATCACTTATTTTTTGAATGTTCCTATTCTGAATTGATTTGGAAAGGACTAGAAGAGAGGGTTATGGGACCTAGATATACCAACAACTGGGATAATCTGGTTCTTCTCTTAGTGAATGATGGTTGCGACAAGATCACTCTCTTCATCCTACGGTACCTGTTTCAGACAATGGCCTATTCAGTTTGGCGAGAAGGAAATGGCAGAAAAACCGGGAACATCACATGCCTGCTAATCGTCTGCAGCACATGATTGACAAGATCATTCGTAATAAAATTTCTACGATCCAAAGTATGGAGAGAAAGGGATACGAGGGAGCAATGACCGTATGGTTTGGTTTCCACACAAGATGAAAAACTTGCAATTGCAGTCTCAGTTTTTCAGTTAGAAAATTCTTTTTTCAAATAGAGTGGCATTTATTGTAAAAACGTTTAAATTTAATATTCATTAAAAAAAAATATTTCCCTAGAACATTTATTAACGTTACATTAAAACAGTTCTAGTGCATTTGTCGGACCAAAAACATTAACTCATGTGTAAGTACAGATCATGTGGTCAAATATTAATTTTAAGAAAAATAAGGTTCAAGCAAATAAAGTAAAACCCTTGTCGAACATATATCACATCTTTTGATATATTATTTACAAAATTTACTATGTTAATTTAAAAATAATTTGTTAATGCAAAATATATATGTGTGTATTTATCAATCAAAATGTAATGTATTTAACAAATTGTTATATTCAATCACATATTATATAATACTAAAACTATGGAGATGATAGTAGATATGTAATCAAAATTGTTAAATACACAAAATATATAAAATATGCGGCTATAATTATATACATATAGTATTTATCAAAACTATCCTAAATCATATTTGAAACACATGTACACAATTTTTATAAATATATCATATATCATAATTTTAATTATAGTGATACAAGGTATTATTTTTTATATATTAGATACAACCATATGCTTGAAATAAATATATACATATAATGGGGTTATCGATTGTCACATAACATTTTATGTAAATGTTTTGTACATATATGTTTGTTATTTGAATTGATTTCTCACGTGGCTTCTATATTAACTATAACATTGAAAAATTAAAATACAGCTACTAATTATAAAGAATCATTATTGTTAGTTAGGATTCAAAATTAAAAATTAACAGAATATGTAGTAAGTAATGAATATCTTACCTAATGAACAAACAATATATAATAAACCTTTATTGTGTATTTTCATCAATATTTTAAAGGATATCGCAGTATATATACTTTCTATAATAAAAATAATTTAAATTAAATGCCAAATGTGGCGTTTTAATTTACCAAAATAGAATTGTGATCTGAAATTTACCAAATATGGTTCTTATTAATTTGCCGCACAAACCCAATTTTCTTTCAGCAAAATGTTCAAAGTTGGTATAATACAGAAACTTTTTTTTGTTTAAATACACAAACTTAAATTATATAGTTACAAAAACTTAATTCTAAGCCCATCGTTTTACAAGTCTTTCTCCATTAATTATCAACTAGGTAATAATTCGTACCTTGCGCAGAATGAGATTATTGATCTCATTATTTTTAAGTTAAAAAGATATCGGTTTTGTTTAATATAGATACGCTTCGGTTTTAGATTATTTTTTTAATCTATTAAAATATAACAACCATTCTAAATCAATATGTATTCTGTTTATTCGGTAAAAATGCTTGAGATTTTTAAAATTTTCAATGATAACAAAAAACTACTATTATTTGTTTGGTTTCATGTTATATGAATTTTAGACTGTTCTGATGTTAAACCAATGGTTTAATATTATAGTTTCTAAATGCATGAAAAATCAAATCAAATTTAGATAATAATTGAAGAAAAAGAAAAGAAAATTATTAATACAAATCATTTCATTACAATTCGGTCTGGAAACATTAAAAAAGAATATTTCAGATTCCAAGAGAATTAGAATCTTCACTTGTAGTGAATATTTAATTATATAGGTGCTCAGGTCAATGTGCACATGTATGTAGGGCTGAATAAAATATCCATAAATTTTAATTTGATTTGTTATCTTTTCTATTCGAACAAAAAATCTGGATATCTGTATCTCTACAAAAAAAAAGCAAATACTAATATGCAATATCTGTAAAAGTGAAGCAAACCACAAATACTAATATTTTTAAAAACGGATATTCGATTGGTCCGTTATATGCTTATATATATACATATATAAGTTATATAATATATTCTATATAAGTTTTACAGTATTTTTATATACTAAATTATATTAAATTAGGTATTAGTATTCAAAAGTGAATAAGTTTTTTATTTTTTGTAATAAAATTTTATTATTTTTATTATTTTAGATTTTATTTATTTATAATTAATTTATTTACTTTACGAATCGAAACCGGTTAAAAATCTAATTTTCTGGATATCCGGAGCACCGTATATCCAGATGGCTACGAATTGAATCGAATCAGATCATTGATTATTCAGATGAAATGGATTGGATAACGAACACTTCCAAAATCTTGGATATCTAATTCGTGCTCACTTTTACATGTATGTGTATGTAAAAAAAATATAAAGGTTATTGATAAATACATAAAGATACGGTAACTAACACTAAAAGATATTTTTGTTCAAAATAACACATGAAAGATTATATTCTATTAAAATAAATTAAGTAAAAGTAAAATAAGCCTTGACAATAATAATTTTTTTTGTCAACTGTCTTTCTATTAAAACTTTATACAACCCATAGAATTGTGCATGTGAATTTCATATTGAAAAATATAAAATAATATATAATGTGAACGCATTTATGTAGAGTTTACTTGAGAAACTCTCTGCATGTGACATATCAGCGTATTCATTCTCAAATTACTGTGAGACTAGCACGTGTGAAACGTAATGTGAATATATTAAATAACAATGATTCTCCTTTAATATATAGGCGATCATTAACTGGTTTATTAATTCAATGCATGTCTTCCATTTGTCCAAATAATTATTTATAGCAACTGATATTTTACATTTATAATGTAACAATAAATCATATGCCTGATTATACAATATTTAATAATATATTTTATATAATTTTTATCCTGCACAAAGCGATTGTCTTTTATCTAGTTTAAATCTTAAATCTATAACTACTGATGCCCTTAAGATGTGATAATACGCTTCTATACATATGAAACTGTCCAGAGTGTAAACAAGGAAATACGTTTAATGAGATATAGATTCATCTGTATCACTTATACGACAGCGGATACAAACAACACAGCACAACATTACATACCGTAAGACACACAACTTAGTATATGATTTCTCTTTATTATTCGACACATGAAATCTTTTTTTTTTCCAAATGAAACACATGAAATCTTTAACCCCATACACACTTCAAACCCCAACTGACTATTAGTTTCTTCAACATTTGAGATTGGTTCCAGGAGTAACCCCAAGCTTCTTGCAGAAATCCAAGTAATGGTTAACCCTGCTCTGCACTGCTGCTGGACGCCCACCGTCACATTCACCGCCGTTGATCCTCCTCGTGGTGGCTCCAAATCCTCGGCTCAAAACCGGACGCACATTCTTGTTCCAAAACCACATGGCACATTTGAAAGCCACGGTTGGGCTACGAGCCACCATATCTGGATCCTTCAAGAGAGGAAGTCCAAGAAACTTTCCTGCTGCACCGTAGTTGTAGTTCCATGTGATTTGGATTGGACCACGACCGTAGTAGTTCTTGCCCGGCTGACATGGGTACGTTGTGCTCGGTGAGCAGTACCTTCCCCTAGCTATTTCTTCTTTGTAGCAGAAACCTTTACATCCCCAAAGAAGTAAACTTTTATTTCAAATAATGAAATGGATGCTCCCGCTAATTGAAAATAATAATTATAAGATAAAATCAAAATATAATCGAATATTTTTGCAAGAAAATGCTTATATTTTATGAGGAAGACTCCGGTCTCTACAAATCTCTTCTACTATCGAAATTAAACCCTAATACAGATAACCAAAAGGTATTTACATATATTTCGCGTGAAACTTTGTTTTTCTTTTTATAGTAACTGGTAACATATGTTTAGCAAAAAAAAAACTGGTAACATATGGCTAACTATATATTATTAATTTACTTTAAAAGGTAATGTAAATTACTTTACAATATTTTCTGATCAAACAAGTGATAGAAAGTAAACGGTGAACTTACTTCCAGATTCGTGAGAGAACTGCGCCAACATGGCTGCAATCTCACGCTTAGCAACGGTTCCTTTGTAGGCTGCAAACGATTGAGCGGCCGCAATGAACGCCTGGCGAGTGTAGAACCCTTTGGCTGGGCAACCACGTCCGACTTTACTCATGATGCCGTTGAAGAACGCTGGGGTAACAACGCTAGCTATGGTACCGCGAGGACCAGCGTTTAGACCGCCACTACCACTGGGAGTTGGAGTAGGTTTAGGTTTGGATTTGCAAGGTCCACTCTGACATCCCGTGCCACAGTAGGCGTTTGTGGTACCACAATAACCCCACCTGCTGCAGCACATGTTGCCTTTACAACCGGTTTTACCGCAGTTTTGAGAAAATGCGGTTTCGGTCATGATGGTTAAAGCGAAGAGGAAAATCATGAGAGCGTTTTTGAGAAGAACATTATGTGTCACCATATTTTGATATACTTTTGGATCGAATTTTTTAGAGGGTGAGTTATGTGAAGAAATGAGAGGGTTTGGAGACGTATTTATAGTGTAAACTTGGCATTATTGAATTATGTTTGGTCAAGGCTAAATATGTTTTATAAACAAGTCATGACCCATTCATTTCCTTGTAGTTGCGATTAAGGATAATACTATGATCATTTGAATATGGACTTGGTCTTAACGTTTAGCTGAATTTTAATAAAATCGTTCTCAAGATAATCTTTTCTAATCAAACAAGTCAGGGATTGGGTCGGTTCACATACACCTACAACCTTTTTTTTTTGACAAAAAGATAACCCTACAACCTAATTGAACGATTAGAATCTAATAACTTTAAAAATATATTTATCTATAGCTCGATGTCTAACCAAGAACAAAGAACATTTATATTGTGCATTCGTATATACTAAACTGATTAGCTCGATAGCCTCGGTCCAATATTGTTCGATATTAGTTGAATTAAAAGTAAACTCTGGCTTAATTTTATCATATAATTCAGATGAAAATAACAAGAAAATTTACATCGTACGTCACTAACATTAAAAAGAATTATATATAATTGGTTACTTAATTAACGGTGTTATTGTCACATAATGTATGGGTGTAATATGTTCCTGAAGGTTCTACGATCGCGTGAGACTCTGCATACGGACATTTTTTTCTGGTAGAGATTATAAACTTATTTCTACAAAGGGAATTGTGTATGGAAACAAAGCCAAAACTAAGAGCAATAATGGAGGATTTTAAAAATATTAAGCTTGGATCCATTTCGTGTAATAGTTTTGAACATTTATATTAATGGGAAAATTGCCAAAACAGAACAAAAATTCAGCATGGTTGTCCTTACGGTATAAAACCATCATTTAATTTAGTTGTCATTTTAGTATAATTTTTTTCATAATCCCCAAAATAACACTTGATTAATCTAATTAAACACATTAAACTAATAGATTTTTTAAAAAATTAACTAAAAGCGTTTTATAAGGGAAAACAAAAATAAAACTTTATAAAAACTTTTTAATAAAAATAAAATTCGTAAAATTTATAAAATAAAAATAATTTACAATATTGTTTCAATAAAACATTAAATAATTTTTTTTAAAACGTTTTACAAATTTTTATTTTTTTAATAAAAAGTTTAAAACATTTTTGATAAAACTTTAATAAAATAAAATTTGTAAAATTTATAAAGATAAAAATAAAACTTTACAAAAAGTTTTTAATAAAAAATTTATACAAAATATTTTACAAAGTTTTATTTTTATAAAAAGTTTAAAATGTTTGTAAACTTTTTTAATTTTATCAAACTTTTTAATAAAAATAAAACTTTTTAATTTTTTTTTCATAAAACTTTGTAAATTTTTTAGTTTTATTAAACTTAAAAAAATAGAACAGGATTTTGTGAAAATCACAAGATAAACTATGGAGAAATATATGCAAATCATTTTTCACAAGCAAAATCATTTTTTCACAAGTAAAATCGACCATAACATATTTTAGGAAGTTAAAATATTTTTAAGAGATTTTTTAAAATATTTTCTTAACTGAAACTTTCATTAATTTTCGCAAAAATCAGGTACTTTTATCCGTAGAAAGCGCTTTCTAGAAGTTTAGAAGGATGACAAAAATCCTAAACACGCTTTTTACTTTAAGTAAACGGAAGAGTACATTGTAGAAAACACATTCCCCGAAATTTAGAATACTTGATAAAAGTAGAAGATGCATCCAGACGAAAAGTAGATACCTTTACGATTAGTAGAATGCGCATTCCTCTTATTTAGAGATTTAGCAAATAGTAGAATGTGCGTTTTAAAAGAAGTAGATGAACATGTTTATTTTAGAAATTTTTTTCTACTATACCATTTTCCGTAGAAGACACATTCTACTTTTAGTAAAACATATTTTCAAATTTTTATTTATCAAATTTTTGAAAAAAAAAATACCAGCTTGTGTATATGAGTGTTTTATTAATTGTTTGTATTTCTAATACTTTTTTATTCACAAAAGTATTTATTTAATTAGTTTTTAGAAATACAAAGGGTAAAAAGGAGGAAAAATGGACAAAAAAAATTTATACCAAAAGGACAACAACCTTGTTTTTTTGTTCTTTATTAGCAATTTTTCCTATATTAATCAACTTTAATACATATGATGTTTTTTTTTTATTAATCAGGTGTTGGTCCCTTCGGGATCCACCACCTAGGCCCGGCGCCAGCCTGCGTCTGTACCGGTTAAGGCCCTGGACACGCCTCCCCGCCCGAGTTTCGAATCCGCGTTCCCTCAACCAAAGTCTCGGGGTACCACTGGACTAACTCGTTTGGGTTTAATACATATGATGTTATCCAAAAAAATATTTTGTGTAAAGACATTTTCTTCGACGAGTAGATCATACATATTAGCAATCTAGTGAACAAAATATTAGATATCTTGGGCGACTTAATTTCAAAGAGTTTTTCAAAAAAGAAAAAACTTAATTTTAAAGAATTTCACCAAATATTTATAAAATAGTTATAATTCTACCAGAAAAATTGAAAACCGTTCTCTACCGGAGAATTTCAAAGCATCCAACCATATATATGATGCTTACTTACGTTGTACTCTTTCCGTTTCGATTTAATTGTCGTCGTAGGAAAATTTTTTCGTTTCAAAATAAGTGTCGTTTTAGAGTTTCAATGCAGAATTTATTAAAAAGAATCTCCATTTTATTTTTCTATTGGTGTAAATGTGGTTAGATGTATAGGTAATTGTATTTTTATCTTGAAAAATATGCAAAATCATATGTTTTCTTAATCTGTGTACATAAACCTAGAACGACAATTACAATAAAACGGAGGAATACATATAAGATCAAGGTATGTGATACGACTTTTTCAAACCTATGTTATACAATTAATTTGAAACTAGGTAGTTGAATCTGTGTTATTTCATAAATATATGACATATCTATATTATTAAAAGAGAAATACACATATAAAGTGCTTCTAAGTTTTTTAATTTATTTATGATGGCATGCCACCGAAGTAATTAAATGAATTAATCTTTAAGTAATTATTGTCTTTCCATATTTATTAAACAATTTTCTAAATCAAATTTAGGTTAATTTTCATGTTTAATATATTTTCTAAAACAAATTAGCTAATTTTTGGAAATATGTAAATTTACCATCAATGTTTAAAGCGAATATAATTTTTAAAACTATTACGATATTACTGGTGACTACTAAAGAAATGATAAAAACTATAGGGAAAATAATCTAAAGGAATGATGAAGGAATTAATTAGAAGGAAAAACTGTAGAGAAGAAATATAACAAAATATTATAATGAATAATTTAGGGATGTCCAAACGGGTTTTCACTACCCATTTACGTCCAAGCCCATTTAAATTTTCTGTCCATTTAGAGCCCGTTTAAGTAATAATATTAAATGGGCTTCGCCGGGTTTGTCCACCTTTGTCCATTTAAGTAACGGATTTCAATGAAAATAATTGGGCAGCCCGTTAAACCCGTTTAACTTTTTTTCTCCTCTCCTGTAAACGACGTCGTTTCTGGTGTTACATCTCTAACCTATTTTTTTTTTGGAATCGTTCTTCACTTCTCTGCCTCCTTTCGAGATATCAAACTTATGATGCAGATAGATTTCAGGTTTCATTCATTTTATGATGCATATAGGTTATGTTCATTTTTTTTAAAGTAAACGGGTTTTTAGCGGGCTTTAAATGGGTTTGATGTTAAATGAGCTTATATAAATGGATTTTAAATGGGTTTAGTTTAAACAGGCTTTAAATGAACATCTATTAAACGGACTTGGACATATATGGGGTTGGACGTAAACGGGCCGGATAGCCCGTTTGGACATCCCTAAATGAATTCCCTGCTATTCCTTTTCTCAATTTGTGTCACCAGTTGCACCCATAGTTTTCAACTTTTAAGGACTGCGATGGTTTGGAAATGATAATGTTCATCTTTCTCATGTAGTGATAACTTTAGCTAACATTCCAATTCTGTTGTTCAGAAAGAAAAAAAGCTAACATTCCAAATCATTAACAAATGTATAATTAATAATCCAACGAATCGTTGAATTGACTAACTAATAACTGTATGTTATTTAAAGGGGTTTACTTAGCAAGTAACGACAATTAAGAGGTTTACTTCAGCGCTAATTAAGGATCCGTAGAATGCGCCGGCGTGGCCCTATCCTTTCAGAGTCAACTCAAGCATGTCACATGTTCACATGAATGAACACTCCTTTGTTTCCCTGGTCAAAAGGTAAGAATTTATTACTAAACGTCTATACTATTTCGGTTCGAAGACGAGGTAGGAAATGAACCAAGAGTGTATTTCTATACTATTTTATAAAATGGAATATATTGTTTTTCCTTCAAATTTGTTTTTTCTATTATTTACCATGTTTATTAATATATAGTGTAATATTTACTATGTTATATTTTATTTGATGCTTGAAAAAAGGGGTCAATTTTGTTCGTTGTTGTTTCATGTTCTATTGATATGAGTTTAGTATCAGTGTATATATGTGTTTTATATTAGTGTGTATATGATTTTGTAAAGTGAAATAATATATTGAATGTAAATGAAATGGACTTTATTAAGACATCAAATAAAAAATTTGCAATGTGATGTTGAATGGAATTATATTCATACGGTGTTGTCTCTTTCACCTCTTTTTTTCTAATATCGTCAATCTTCATTTCTTTCGCTACAGTCAATCTGAATTTGGTGTAAGCATTACATTTTTTTCTGCAATCATAAACACGTCAAACTTTGAAAAATATGTATTGTGCTATATCGTTTGTCACCTTTTCTATTTCATATATATGCTCATGTAGAATGAAAATGTTTCTTACTCACATTTTAAAATTTAGGTTTACTGTATGAAAGATTTGAGTTGACACTAGATTAGGGTTTTTATATTTTTATATAAGATTTAGTGATTAGTGGTTAGCGTTTAGTTTATGAAAGATTCGATTTTACATAGGGTTAGGGTTTATATTTCCATATAGGGTTTAGAGATTGGTTGATAGGTTTTAATTTATGTATGAGATTGACACTAGGGAAGGCATCACCACCTTCCATGAAGGTATAACCATATCAACATTTGAGAAATATGTTAAGAAAATCTTTAGAGTGTAACTACATTTTTATCTTTCTATTTTACATGCCTCATGCAAAATGGTAATGCATCTTAGTAGCATTTCAAAATTTGGAGTTAGTTTATGGAATATTGGAGTTGACACTGGATGGTTTATATTTCCGTATAGGGTTTAGTGATTAGTTGATAGGGTTTAGTTTATACTCCCGTGTTGGGTTATTTCGTCGTAAATTTACTATTTTTTTATTTTATTCTATTTGTCCAACCTAGAATAGAAATATTATTTTACAGTGAATAAGTATGAGATATGTTTTGTTGTTGTATCATTGATACAAATATTGGTTTATGCGTAATGATCAAAAATGATACAACTTTGTTTATAGTTTAGTATTTAAAAGTTGGGGTTGGATTTAGTAATTAGTGGTTGTTAGTGGAGTTAGAATCCTATACTATTTCGATGATACGAAATACATTTGTTTTATTAAAAAGCTTTCTATGTTATCTGTTCATTTTACTATCCATAGTGATTAAGTATGCGTAAATAGTATTGTAATGTTGGCTTCTTATGTGACGTGCTATTAAATAGTACACATTCACTTATGTCCATAACAAAAATACATCGACATTATCTACTCTATACTTATGTAACCTGTTACTCATTACTATTAAGTGTATAACCGGATCAAAGAAATGGTAATTGTTAGTTTCTACATTATGTTAAAATCACTGACATTTATTTAGTTTCTTCTCCAAATATGACTAGTTCAATAAATAGTTACCGAAGAAAATAAAACTAAACATCACTAAGAAATCAACACAAGAAGTAAAAAAAACTATAAGCAACACAATAAATTTTGCAGATTTAAAATCCTCAATGATATAAGAGAGTAAGAGTCTGATTCCTAAAAGGGCATTCGACGAAGAGGACAAATGAGAAGTCATCGAAAGAGGCCCTCTTGATCTCGGTTATGATTTATGAACCCTATCATGTGTAAGTCCATGCTCATTTTACGTGTGTGCATGTGGACCATCTTATCTGTAACAATTTTGTTATATTAATAAAGACATTTTCCCTCTTGTTCAAAGTACTGCTTGTGTGTATCTTTGATAATCAGTATAGCAATGAAAAACCAAGTGGAAAAACAAATCATTTTAGTTTTTTTCCTTGATTCGTAAATGCATCTATTGCTTGAGACCTATATGTCGACGGTCCGTATTGCTGAAATTGGTTACAGCTACATTAATTATTCTTTGTGCAAGTTTAGAACCTTCTTTTGTTGGACCGGTGCATCACATCCGGCAACGATCGAAGTCTGGTAGTATCATTGTACCATCCGCATCCTCTGTGTCACCATTCATCCCATCAGTTCTCTTTCTGGAGTTCATATCCATCATAGACCTTTTGAGTGGTCCTGTCCGTATCCAAAACGTATCACCTGGGAATTTGAGTCTTAAGCCCACAGGTCCCGCCCCGTTTGAACTGCCGCAGAGTGGGTGTGGGTTGAACCGTTTGCAAAAATTGATTCATGGATGCGGGTTATGAGTATTTTATGCGGATGAGTACGGATACGTGGATTTTGAATTGCGGGTACCCACAAAATTCATTTTAAAAAGATTTAATGATTTTTTTGTAAAAAGTATATATATACTTTTTTCAAAAAAATACGAGAATTTAAAAATAATAATTAAAAATTTTAAATATAATTATATTATATATATATATATATATATTTTTTTTTTAAATAAATAAATTGAATAATTATTTTAGAAAAAATAGAATCTGCGGGTCCTGCGGGCTACCCGCTAAATTAAGCGGGACCGGGGCGGGTATAAATTTATATGTTTGTGGGTTGTATGGGTCGGAGTTTTTGACCAAAAAAGAATTGAAAGCCGGGGTTGCGGAAAGGGTTCGACCCGCAACATAGCCTTATAGAGAGATTATCAAAAAAATCAAAAAAACCTAAATACATTGCTAATATTCCAATAACTTAAAACCTCTTTTCAAAAGATAAACAAAAAAGTAATATCTAATCTATTAATTTAGGATCCTAATTTTTATCTATCATTAACAAGTCATAGTATGACCTAACCACTTAAAGAATTAATTAATATGACATATTTGATTATTTACATTAATAATAAAGCAATTATAAATTTCAATTTTGTTTTTAATTGTAACAATATCAGTCGAGAAAAAATAACAAAAATCTTACTTAAAACTTAAATATTTTTATAAAATAACATATTTTTAATTTTGTAATTAGTAATATAAAATTGTTATAAAAATAAAACTTAATATGAGTAAAAGTATCCTATATCAGTAAAATTTACTAAAATAATATAATAGATGCTACTATGTATAAAATTTACTAAAATAATAGGTCTATATTATTTAAACCAAACATTTTTACTTATAAATCCCATGAAATACTAAGATAATATATATTAGCGTATCTGTTTAAGCACGACATGTAAATATAAATTATCTTGAACATATTTTTTTCTATAATATAAATAAACAAATTTTAAAATTTTATTTTTTAAAAAATGTATAAATTAAAGAAAAATATATTTTGAAGGAGATTATCTATTTGATTATTTCATATTGTTATTTTATTATACCTAATTCGAAACTATATTAGTAAATAATAAACATAAATAACAGAGTAAAATATATTAAACAAATCATTATATATTAATAATACCAAATAAGAGATATAAACAACAATATTATCGAGTTACACATATATAATACTAAAATGAAATTATATATTTAAAATATTTATAATAATATGATATACATATATAAAATAGAAAAATATCTACATGCGGATTATAATCTAGTTTTACAGTTAAGAGAAACCCACCAAACCTTTACCACTAATAATGCTCAAGCTCTAAAGTAATGTATCAGTGACGTTGTCCAATCCACTAAGTATCAAATGATTTGGAGTTGAAAATCTGTGGAACGTTTCTCATCCCATCCACTAAGTATCGAATGATTTGGAGTCGAAACTGTATGGAACTTTTCTCACCATAAATGTATTATATATAACACGTCGCAATAATTTTCTGGACAGATCTAAAGCATTATTTACCATTTGTTAACATTTTTTATTTAAGTTTCACCTTAATTCTATTAGCAGAGCAAAGTTAATAATCTTGAAGTTCATTTCTCTTAAGTGTCAGCTTATTATGTTCTCAGACTAAAAACCAAACAATCATATATATGTAGATTTCAAGTTTATGCAAGAATTTTTAAATCTGATAATGTAGTAAATATGTTATCATGGATTGGCTGATATAACTTTAACCAAATTTTTTTTTGGCTGATATACTTCATCTTATTATGACAAATAATACAAACAGTACATGGATACGTTAACTAGTAGGATACAACTCATAATCATTTATTCAACACCTTTTTATTTGCTCATAAGGGTAATTAAGACAAACATCATACCATGAAACGGGCCTTTAAATCACATTTAACATCTTTAGCAACTAAGACTAGTTCCAGGAGAGATGCCAAACGTCCTACAGAACTCCAAGTAGTGGTCAACTCTGCTTTGAACCGCTGCAGGACGCCTACCATTGCATTCGCCACCGTTTATCTTCCTCGTGGTAGCTCCAAAGCCTTGGTCCAGGACCGGACGAACATTTTGGTTCCAGAACCACATGGCACACTTAAAGGCAACTTCAGGGCTACGAGCCACCATATCTGGATCAGTCAAGAGAGGAAGTCCAAGGAACTTTCCGGCTGCACCGTAGTTGTAGTTCCATGTGATTTGGATCGGACCGCGGCCGTAGTAGTCCTTTCCCGGTTGACAAGGGTATACTGAGCTAGCTTGGCAGTACCTTCCTCTAGCTATTTCTTCTTTGTAACAAAAACCTTTACATAATATCCGGTTTTCGTTTAAAAAGGTGAATTAGATGTCCTAAATAATCAGTTAAGTAAAGAATATTCCAGAAAAACACTAAGAAAACAATCTTTATAAAAAATAATATCATTTGTTCACCCATGAAATTTCATAATTAATTTTGAGTTTATCCATGTATATTAGGGTTTGAAATTTTAATAAAAGTAAGTATTTAATAATGATAAACATATAAAATTTTGCTAAATTAGTTAGTGTAATAATTGCAATTATTGTCTGTATTTAGCATTTACTAAATTAAATAAGACCCTTTTCTAAACTAATTAGATGTCCCAAATAATCAGTTAATTAAGTTCTACTTCAAAAGAAGGATAACTAACAGTTTTTAAAAATATAAATTAGATCTTCACCCGCACAACCATGCGGATGATTATTTTATTTTTATACACATAATTGTTCATTTACATGATTAATTGTAATATTTACCATATTATTAATTATTTAATATAACATTTTAAAACACAACAATTTTATAGTTCGCATGTAATAATTTAATTTATTTGTTTTAAATTTTCAGTGATAGCATATTTTAAATTATACGATACAAATTATAAATTGAAAAATATTATTGGTGAAGGATCAAGAATTTATGGAAAAGTATTATATTAAATTAATATAAAAAATCAATACAAAACTTTAAATGAATCTAGTTATAATTAAAAAATTAATTAGATATATAAAATTTTGTTTTGGTTAAAAATAAAATATAAATTTAATTTTAAAATAAACACGACATTAAGTAAATATTTAAAAGTTTTAAGTGAAATATGAAATTATAAATTTATTTTAAACAAATATGAAATTATTAAATATTTAAAAGGTTTATTTTTATAGAAAATGAAATGTATATTTATATTATAAAAAATATGAAACAATTTTATTTAGATATAATTTCAGAGTAAACATATGAACATCTATTTGATTTTTTTGTTTTAGGATAATTCAAATAATTATATAAAAAATTAAATGAAACAATTTTTTAAGAGTTGGTCCAAATTCAAAAATCACACATGAATTAAGTCATGACTTCTTTTTTAATATAATAAATTTATCATTTGTTCACCCATGAAATAAAAATTTGAGTTTATGCATGTGTATTAGGGTTTCAAACTTTATTAAAAATAAATATTTTATGATGATAAACATATAAAAATTGCTAAATCATGGTAATAATTGTCTTGAAATAGTACTATTTACTAAATAGTATCTTTAGTAAACAAAATAGTGCGTGCTATGTAAGTGAGACTGGAAGGTTTTATAGTGAAAACTTACTTCCAGATTCGTGTGAGAACTGAGCCAACATGGCGGCAATCTCACGCTTAGAGACGGCTCCCTGATATGCTGGGAAAGATTGAGCTGCATCGATGAAAGCCTGTCGAGTGTAGAACCCTTTTGCTGGACAGCCGTTTCCCACTTTGCTCATGATACCATCGAAAAACGATTGTGTAACAACGTTTGCAATTGTATCACGAGGGTCAGCATTTAGACCGCCTGTGCCACCATCAGGAGTTGGTGAGACAGGTGTGGAGCTGCAAGGTCCACTTCTACACCCGGTGCCGCAGTAGGCGGGTGTGGTGCCACAGTATCCATATCTACTGCAGCATAGGTTGCCCGCACAACCGGTTGTGCTGCAGTGTTGTGAAAACACGGTTTTGGTTATGATGGTTAAGGTGAAAAGAAAGAGGATTACTCTTTGAGTAGCCATTTTTTGGATGATTTTAAGAGAGAGTTGTGTGGAGAAACGAAGATGGTGTGTGGATGTATTTATAGTGTGAAATTTGTATATTTTATTGATAAAGGTTTTGGTATGTTTCGATTATTGATTGGCGTTTTGTTAGTCTAAGTCAATGACTCGTTGAACCACAAAAAGCAAGTCAATGTTCTTGTCGTTCTGTGATATTGCATGTCGGTAATGAGTTAGATTCAAAACAGATAAACAAGTTGAATCTTTCTCCGCTTACTTTATATAAATAAACAGTTTGAAGCTGATCAAAGTCTTAAGCTTTATGCATATTAACAATGTTCTAAGTTCTAACTTATTCAATCGAACTAAGTCGTGAAGGCTTATATTGACTCGAATTATGATGAGCAGTTCTATTAGATGTCTTACCAGAGTTAAGAACTTGTAAGAGATTCATAATCACATTGAGGTTAGATATCTTACCAGAGTTAAGAACTTGTAAGAAATTCATAATCACATTGAGGTTTTTCTTAGGCTCAGCTTCAGGCCTTGAAATCAAAAATGCAAAGCCAAAATTTATATAATCACATAAATCAAAATCTCTGAAATCTTTTCAATATATTTCAAAAATTCAATTTGTAAGCAACAAGTGAATGTGAGAACAACAAGAAATCAAAGTTTCTTGGTGGGTTTACTAGTAGTAGTAATGGTTGAAGTGCCTTCTTTCTTCTCAGACTCTGTGGATTTCTTCCGGTCTTTCCTCTCCCTCTTCTTCAAAGCAGTCATGTGAGCCTTAAGAATGGTAGCATACGATGCTTGAAATCTCAGGTGATCCTTAGCCCCAACCTTAAAACAAGAAACCATTGCAACAAGTGTAAACTTAGAGATCATAGGCCAGTAGTCACATTCCTAGTCCCAACTATCAATTTATAACAACCTAGCAAGTATGAGTAAGACTAAAGAAAATCTTTTGACTAATAGATACCATGATCTACTCATGGCATAGACCGTTTGGATACAAACAAGGTTTCTAGAATGTTGTTTGAGATTAATGAGTAGAAAACATTACCGAAGTAGAAATAGTTTTCTTAGCATCAGTTGCTCGAATAAGGCATCTGTACTCTATAGATTCTCCAGCTGAGCTCAGTTTCCTCTTCTGCAGCTTAGACTTCAAAGACGCTGACACCGCAAGTGACGCAAATCATATAAAGATACCCTCCCAAAAGACAATTCAACAATAACCAAAGATAACTAAAAAAGTAGACTAAAGAACCAAACTTACATCTCTTCAAAGTAACCCAGACAGAACCCTTTTCTTTACTTTTCTCGAACATGCTCGTGAGTTCATTGAGGAACGGGTCCAACTGTAGTAAAACCTGAAAAAAACAAACAAACAGAGAGTTGTGATCAGACAAAACCAAAGCATGTGCAAGTGAGAAAAATTCGGTTTTTATCATTGAATCTATAGAAAGATTAGGTTTTTTTTTCCTGAATCAATCATTGAATACTATAATCTAGCGTCAATGCTGAACCAAATCACAGCAAACACCAAACCAAGAATAAACTAATCTCACAATAGTCCAGAACAACATTAGCTAAAACCGCAACACATACACTGTTTACAATTGTTCAGCTTCTGTAAAGTATCATATAGCTACTATAAACTAGGGAAGGATCGAGATTACCATTGTTAGACTGTAGATTGTGTGATCTGCTCTCGTAACCCCACCGGCCGGAGAAAAAATTATTCCGTCGCTGAAAATAAAAGATATGCCCTTGGTGTTTAGAAAGACTTATTTAATATGGGCTTTTATTTCAGAACTAATAGCTAATGGGCTTTACTAAGCCTATTAAACCGTAAAACCCTAGCAAGGTTTTAATCGGTGCCTTGTAACTCTCTCTCCTCTAACTCCGCTTCTTCGATCTTCTTCATAGAGACTATTGATAACGTGCTGGAGAGCTGCTGCTAATAGCTGCGTCGATTTGACTCTTTGCGACGTAAACCCTAGTTTCTTGGTCCTATTACAGTTTCCAGAATCAGCAACAAAGATGGGGAAGAAAGGAGGGTTTAAGAAGAGAGATAGCAAAAGCACCAAGACCCGCAACGATTTCGTCGACGACGAATACGATGACGAGATTGACGCCTGTAATTTTCTCCCCCACTTGAATAAAGTTTCTTCCTTTACTGAAAGCTTAATCGAATGACTCTGTTTCGTAGCTCTGTTTTTTGAACGGAGATGAAGATTCGTTTTGATGTTGTTTGTGTAATACAGTTCATAAACAGAGGGACATTGTTCCCTTGGACGTTAACGATGATACTGATGATGAATCCGATGAGGATGATGTGCAGCCTGTTTTTGATTTAAAGGTACTAACTTTCCTTTATAAACCCTTCTCTCTGATTATTATTTTCAAAGCTTACACTTTTTGATGTATAGGGTGTGGATGATGATGAAGATGAGGATGAGGATGAAGATACCGATGAGGAAGAAGAAGACAAAGGACTGATTGCTAAAAGTAAGGACCAAGATATACCTTCTTGTGTTATTGTTATTATATCTAATTGTCAAAACAGAATGCCCTAAACTTACCCTTTTTTTTCCTTAAATCACTTTTGTCATTGTTTCCTTCTGCAGTGGTGGGGCAAAACAAATATCTCAAGGCCAAGTTTGGTGCTGTTGATGATGAAATGGCTGATGACGATGATAAAGATCAAGATGAGGAAAACAAAAGAGTCACTTGGGGATCCCGAAAGCACGCATACCGTGAGGCTGATAATGTTGATTTTGAGGTAAGGGTTGTTTGTTGTCTTTCTTTGTCTTCTTCTAAAATTTACGAAACAACTTCACATACGTTGTTTAATTTGGTTCAATTTGATTTTGAAGAACCTATCAAGTGACGATGAAAACCTTAAGTTGGAAGAAGAGGAGGTGTTAAGAATGCGGGCAGAACAAACAGGAGCCATTACAGCAGCTGATGCTGGGTTAGAAGATGATAACGAAGAAGAAGAAGAGAGCGACAGAGAATTAACCATGGAGGTGTGTCTTGCGTGTTACCAAGAACCCGACTTGTCTCTTTACTCAATCCTGTTGCTTAGATAATTGACGTTTCGTTATTTTGGCAGGAAATTGCTGTAAAAGGAAAGAAGGGTTCAAAATCCATCGCAGACAAGAAAGAGAAGGATGTTGAAGTGATCAAGAAAGACATAAACTCTTTGTCAAAAGAAGAGCAAATGGATGTAGTATATAGGTAAAGTTGATGTCTTCCTTTCTAAAGTTTTCATTAGTTTAATATGTTTGTGTTACATATCATGTACAATAATACTCATTTGATTTTGTTCATCTTTTATAGTTCTGCTCCTGAAATAGTTGGTCTTTTATCTGAGTTGAACGATGCAGTTGAAGAGCTTGAGAATAAGATAAATCCTATTATGACTAAGGTAAAACCTCCTTACTGTTCCACGTTTTCGTTTAGATTTCTATATTGCCACTTTATGTTACTGCACTCGGAAAGAAGTCACTCTGGCTTCTCTGGAAACTTAATGCAATTATGTCTCCTTGCAGTTAAAGGAAGGAGGGGTTCCGTTGACTGGTGGAGCAAGGTACTTGGAGGTTAAGCAGATTCTGCTACTGGCCTATTGCCAATCTATAACATTCTATTTTCTACTCAAGTCTGAAGGGCAGCCCATCCGTGACCATCCGGTCCTTGCCCGTCTTGTAGACATCAAATCTTTATTGGATAAGGTTCTGCGGTACCCTTTCTAAGTTATTTTTTTTATCTCCAGCGATGCTGTTTACATGTTGTAATAAATGTATTGCTCCCTATATAACTAGATCAAAGAACTCGATGGAGAGCTTCCCCCTGGATTCGAGGAGTCTCTAGCGAAAATGCAAAAGGTCGTCAAAGAAGATGCGCCCTCTTCACCTGTTTCTGCTTCAGCAGTTAAAATCACACAAGACACAGTCGAGGTAGGAGTTGGATCTCACTCGCTGTCATTTGAGTTATTCTCTACGGTGTTGTTTGACACTTCTTTTGTATCCACGTGTTGATCTCTGTTTATACAGCCGGTTAGAATCAGTAAATCGAAAGCAGACGAGAAGAAAAAAGGAGAGAAACGCAAGCACAAGGTAAAAAAAGGATCTAAGCATTATACTTTACTATTGAACTCACGCACTCTCTTGCTTACTGAAGCATTTTCTTCATTATGCTATTACCTTTGCTGTTTTGTTAACTCTTTCTTTCTTTGTAGCAGAATGATCAAGTTGATATTCAGAGTGAGGAAATGTTGAAACTTCGAGCTGCTCTAGAGGGAAAGCTAAGAAGCAGTGGAGTTTTTGGCTCTACTGTTTCAAAGTCTGATAAACCTCAAAAACGCCAGAAATTAGCTAATAGGTAAAATATCTTTTGGTTATTTCCCTTACTCCTTTACTATGGTGAGTCCTTCCTTGAAGATTCTGATATTAATGATTTTCAACCCCGGATGTAACCAGGAAGCTAGAGACATTCGATGATTATGTGGATGACGTTGACAATGGTGTACCAGTTGATAAGCGCACCAATCTTGTGTCCACCAAACGGAAGCCCAAGGTTATAACATATATCAGATGTGAAACTTAGGACATGTCTTTGTCACTTTTTTGCGCCCATCAGTTTACTAAACCTTTTCACCTCATGTTTTTTTGGAAGACTGTTTCTGGAGATGATGATTTACCGCAAAGGGATGACATTGGAGAACGGCGTAGAAAGTTTGAGCTCAAAGTTTTGGCTGGAGCTGGTGTGAAGTCAGAGGAAGATGGCAAGAATGAAAGCGAAGTCTTTGCATCAGATGACGACAATGATAAGGATGAAGATGGTGATAATAACATGGTTGATAGTGACGGCGATTCAGAAGGCGAAGATGAGTTTTACAAACAAGTGAAACAGAATAAACAAGCTAAACGAGCTGCCAAAGCAGGGATCTATTCAAGGTTTTTACTATTATAACTTCCCTAACCTTTTACAAACCGTCAATGTCATCTCATTGGCATGATTTGTTTTTTTTTTTCAGGGAACCAACATCGGTCTCGTTTGAACCAGAAACCGTGGATGGAAAACGAGTGATTTCAAAAGCGGTTAGAATGTTTCCAAAACACACAATGATTTATTTTCTGTTTCTCTAGCATCTCTCTAATTCATCTGCTTTTTTAAACCTAGATTTTGAGTAACAGAGGATTGACTAGACCTCGCAACAAGGACAAAAAGAACCCGAGAAAGAATTACCGGGTAAATACACACTCCTTGGATTGCAAGTTTCTGCATTGTTCTTGTTTCTTTGCCTCAGCTCAGATGTTTTTGGACCTTGGTTTTGTTTGCAGGACAAGTACGCAGACAAAGTCAAGAGACGTAAAGGACAAGTGAGAGATATGAGGAAACCTACGGGTTCATATGGAGGAGAAAGTACCGGTATCAATCCCAACATAAGCCGGAGCGTCCGAATCAAGAGTTAGCCTCTACTTCCTACGGGTTCATATGGAGGAGAAAGTACCGGTATCAATCCCAACATAAGCCGGAGCGTCCGAATCAAGAGTTAGCCTCTACTTCCTATGTCATCGTCTTTTTTTGTTGTGTTATCCTTATTGGATCTTCTACTTTGCATTTCACTCTGCTTCACTACTTGAGCAAATCATTGCTCTATAGTTTTTGATGTTTTTTTTGTTTAAATCTTACATTTGCATTTAAAAAGAGGAAGGAAAAACTTGTATTACATTAAATTCTACAGTTAAAAGTTATTTTTTCATCTGATTATTCCAATTTTTGATGTTTTAATAAAAATCTAAGATATGAGGACAATTTGTATTGTTAAAAGCTTGTAATAACAAATGAAGCACCTCAAATAATCAAAGGTATCTACTAGTCTAACGCAATCCACTAATTTTATGTTGCAACTTAGTATCTATGGATAAGTTTTGAGTTTGTGGTTACAGTTTCGCTTTACAATGAGGTAAAAATAGGTAGGCCAAAGTTGAGGTTTTGAGTTTGTGGTTACAGTTTCGCTTTACAATGAGGTAAAAAAAGGTAGGGCAAGGTTGAGTGATAAAGTGGCAACTCTTTCTCTCTGTCTTGATGATGATAATCGAGCTGCTAAAAAGCCCAAAAAGATAGTAAGTGAAAACAGGGAAGAAAAAGTTTTAACTTTCATTCTAATGTTGCACCCTCTCAACAAAATTAGTTTACCCAAGCATAAAAAATGGTTAGAAGACTGAATAGAGTGAACACTTATCTTAAGTACCCATTAGGGCTGGGCAAAAAATCCGAACCCGAAAAACCGAACCGAACCCGATCCGAAAAAGTAGCACCGAACCCGAACCGAAATTGATTAAATATCCGAACGGGTTCAAAATTTCGGTATTTAAAGAACCGAAACCGAACCCGATCCGAATCGAAGTATTTTGGGTACCCGAATGTATCCGAAATAAATTTATATACTTAAATATATACATTATTTTTATATATAATGTATATTAAAAATATTAAAAATATATAAGATACCTTTAAGTTTTCCAAAATACTCGAAAAATATATGCAAATAGTCAAAAGTAAATATTTAAAATAGTTAAAGTATACTGAAAACACTAAAAATAGTTAAATATCTATTGATTCTTTATCCAAATATTTAAAGAAAACCAATTTATATGTTAAATTAAGGTATTTTGACATATATGTTATGAAAATTTATATGTAATATATTATCTTTCTTATAGATTTTGAAAATTTAAAGTATAGAATGAATTTTGAAAATTTAAAAATATTTTAAATGAGTTATCCGAACCCGAACCAAACCCGCAAAGATCCGAACCGAACCCGAACCGAAATTTAGAAATATCCGAATGGGGCTGAAATCTTTGACCCTGAAAACCCGAAACCCGAATGAACTGAACCGAAACCCGAATGGGTACCCGAACGCCCAGCCCTAGTACCCATTATGAAAATATAAAAGTTAACACTTAATTAAAAAAAGAATTATCTGACAGTTGAGAAAACACAGATAGACAGAGAGTAAAAAAAGGATAATTACTAGACAGGTGTTTTTCTTCTCTGTCTGCTTGCTTCACTTCCTCTGTCTCGTTTTCTCTGTTTCTTGGTTACTTTTGAGAAAATATAGAAGAAGGGAAAGCTACCAAAAGTCTCAGAAGCGAAGCGAAGAGAAGCGAAGTAAGCAGTTCTTGTTGCTTGTGAATTATACCGATAAATGTTATATTTTTTTGTGGTTCTGTCTGAATTTAATAATCATTTTAATTTTCTTGTTTTCTGGGTTGTTTCAGAAGATCTGTCTTTTTCTGTTGTTGTTGTTGTCTTCCTCTCTTTCACGTTGTCTCCTCTTGTTGTGATGATTTCAAGGAGAGAGTGAGAGATAAAAAGAAAAGGAAAGAGCTCACTTGTGAGTTGTTGCCTACTGGCAGCGTATTAAATTCTGAGCTTTTACTCTTGTAAGTTGTAAACAAACTTGAATTCAAAAAAAAAAAAAAATTGTATACAAGCAAGCGTCTCTGTCTCTTTGCATTGAACAAGCAAGTATTTCGTGATGATTTAGTCACTTCACCTAACTTGAAGAGAAGACACAGTATTTGTCAAGAAAGTTAAAATTTCATTTTCATGGCAGCTCAACTCTTTCTCTTTGATAGTTTCTGTATCTGAGTTCTTGGATCTTGTTTGCATTTCTTTTAATTGCTGTTTCATTTGAATTATGCAGGTGATACGAAGCAATCATGCTAACTTGCGTCTTCTTATAAAGTTGTAGCCATCAATTTCTGTAAGAAATGCTTTCTGATAAATGTTGCAGTTTAATAAATACACCATTATAGTGGTCTTAGAGTTCTTCATGCATGGATCCTAGAACTATTATAAAGGTTGGTCCTTCAAGGTGTGTGAAAGAAAAAGTCTTCAGATATGTTTTATTGTGACAGGTAAGGAAAGTAGTGTTCTCAGAAATGGGAAAGAAAGGAAGTTGGTTTTCTAAAATCAAAAGGGTTTTTACTCCACGTTCCAAAGAGAAGCTAAGCAGTGTAAGCTAGTTACTCCAAACAAAAGTGTTTACTGTTATTTTATTCAGCCTACAAGAGTGTTGGGTTTAAAGAGTTTTTGAGTGTTATAGATAATGAGATTAATTTTGGCAGCAGGAAGCAGAGAGAAAAAGTGGAAATGAAAAGAGGAAGAAAGGTTTTGGGAAGCTAAGGTGTGGAGACACCAGTTCATTTCTTCCCATCTTCAGAGAGCCTAGTAGTATTGAAAAGATCTTTGGTGAGGCTGAGAGGGATCACAATCTTGTTTTCAGGCCTCCTACTCCTTCTGATCGATCAAATCCGTCCTCACCCTCTCCTCCTCATCCTCTGAGGCCTACTTCTCCAAGACCAACGTCTCCAAGAGCCGCTTCTCCAGAGCCCACTCCTCCTCCTAGAGCAGACCTTTCAAGATTGGATTCTCCAAGATCTCTTTCATCAGCCTCCAGTGTTCCTCCTCCGCCTCCTCCACCTCCTCTCAGACATGCTTCTACTCGAGTTCCTTCTCAGAGAATTGTCCCTCCCAGTTTTTTTCCTCCAAAACCAGTTCCACAAAGAGTTGCCTCTCCACAAGCCGTCTCTGTACAGCCTCCTTCTTCAAGAGGTGACTCCCCACAAGCCCTCCCTCTAAAGCCTCCTCCAAGAGAAGACCCACCAAGATTGAATGCTCCTAGACCCAGTACATCTAGGCCTTCTTCTCCAAAAGCAGTTTCGCCTAAGGCTGAGGAGCGACAGGAGATCGTTTCTAGATCAGAGTCATCTCTCTCGGTCCAACAAGCTTATGCAACAAAGATTCAAGCAGCTTTCAGAGGTTACAAGGTACGTCTTCACATTCTTTGTTTCTTTTTAAAGATTTGTCCCATCACACTAGCCTCCACATCCAAGGCAACGAAAATGTTAATTTGGATGAAACAGGCAAGGAAGAGTTTTAGAGCTCTCAAAGGTCTAGCCAGGCTTCAAGGGTTTGTGAAAGGATACAAAGTGAAGCGGCAGACAGTAAATGCAATGAAGTACATGCAGCAATTGGTCCGTGTTCAATCCCAGATTCAGTCACGCCGCATCAAAACGTTGGAAAACCAAGCTCAGGTTGAGAAAGATGAAGCAAAACGGGCTGCATCCGAAGCTGGTAATGATAATTGGGACGACAGTGTTCTGTCCAAAGAAGAAAGAGATGCAAGATCGCAGAGGAAGATTGATGCAATCATCAAGAGAGAAAGATACAGGGCATATGCATATTCTCACAAGGTAACACTCAGTCCCAAGTCTGCTCAGGACGTTCAAAATTCAAATGGACTCTCTCTTTGGTGGAACTGGGGTGATAGGCAGCTTCCTCTTACTAGTCATGTACCAAGCCATAGCCAAACACTAAGAGATTACATGCTAACACCATCAAGACTGAGCCCAAGCCCTCTGTCTCAGTCAAGCAACCAGCACCATTTCAGGCATGACAACAACTTTGACACTTCCACACCAACATCGTCAAGGTCTACATTTCTCACTCCATCCAGACCCTTCCGCACATCAAGATACTCGATAGGAAGACTAAGAGGTCAAGATTCACCTTTCAAAGACGATGACAGCTTCGCAAGCTGCCCTCCATACCCGAGATACATGGCTCCAACGGTCTCTGCTAAGGCCAAAGTTAGACCAAACAGCAATCCAAAGGAGAGAGTGATGGGTACACTATCTGTCAGTAGTGAGACAAGAAGAATGTCGTATCCCCCAACGCAACAAGGTCTCGATATGTTTAGATGGAACAAAGGTTCATTGCATATGAGCAACAGTGGGAGCCACAGAGGTTCTGGTTCACCTGGGGGTGTGGTTCTTGAGAAGCACAAGACACTTAAGTCAGTAGGGAATTCGAGTATTGGTACTACTATCTCGATGCCAGCCACAGTTGGTAGGAAACCGTTTAACATATATGTGTGATTTCTTTTAATCGAACTTTTTTTATGTGACCTTTGCTTCATTTGTGGATGGTGTTGATTTTGGGTGCTGTTGTAATATGGATTGTGAATCTGCTCATGTAACATAAAAAAAGAAAGAGAAATAACATTAGAATAAGATTTGGTTTGAAGTAGATGTCATATATGTCAGTGATAGAAAAATATAATCATGCGATGACTTTGATTCTGTAGGGAACATGTTAAACTTGATAAGCACACTAATATATGACAATGATTAACGCTGCGGTTGAACAAATTCCCTAGTTATTTCTGATTTAACCATGGACTTTGATAATTATTGTTTATTTCTCAATCATTCAGGATTTGATAATGGTTTCTCTCTTTCCAAAATTGTGAATTGAAATGGTGAAAATAGAAAATTTTGTGAGTATAAAAAAACAAAATTTGTGAGAAGATGTTGGCATATAAATTTATTGGATAAAACTTCTTGTTTAGTTGCCATTTTCGCTCATAACTGAGTATTTTGATATTTTGACGAGGATGAATGACGAGGAATATGATAGTATATAGTAAGAAAAGCTTTAGAACTAAATAAAAAAATTTAAAATATTATTTTTTATTTAGAAGGTTAAAACTGTAACTATATCATTATTTTTTTATGTTTTGATATTTGTTTATTGATCTATCAAAAGAAAGTAAGATAAAATATCCATAAAAAATAGACCATATCAAATACAAACTATAAATAGAAGAAAAAAATAGATCAAGAAGAGAAACTGAAATGATAAAAAGAGAAATTGTGAATGTTGAAGCTTGTCAATGGTAATGAACACAAAGATAAAATAATTATATTTTTTTCTCTTGCATAAATTTGAATTATTCTTAATCATATGTACATTATAAAGTAGATGCTAGATATATGTATATATATAGTGATACCCATATAAATATTTTATTAATATCTTTATTTTATAATATATATTATCTTTATATTCCACATGATTATATTCTAATTGCTTAAAGTTTCTTAAGTCATTCTGATAGTTGGGTTCGTGCAATGAGCCATGCATTCTGCTTTCGTATCATAACATTTTAATATTTCCGGCGCGTTGTTACAGCAAATACAACGTCTTCCGGTACAATGAAAGGGACGGACGCACTTTCTGTCGAATTCTAAACCATCTGCATTTCCCACTGTATAAAAAAAACAGGTTTAAATGAGTATATAATAGTATATGGCCATAATTGCAATGCATGTCATGTTAAAAAGATGGAAATGAAATATCTTTTATATATGCATATTGCATTGTAAGTACATTGATGTAGAGGAACAAGAGAAATTATGATGAGGCACAAGATAGCCAAATGTGATGAAGACATTATCATAATACTCTTCTAATATACGATGCGTTTGTTTGATATTTGATTGTTGTATTTCATAGGACATACAAGAGAAACTATATATACTATATATATATAAATATAAATAAATATGTAAAATAAAACTTATTATTCTACTATCTAAAATGGGTTCTAAATCAAAATAAAATTATTAGTTTAGCAAAAATAAATAATTAATTAAATTTAAATCCTTAAAATAGAGAAAGTCATATATATATTAACAAATGAAATTAAAATTATTTAAGAGTATCTCATAATATCTTAAATAAAATATTTGTTTTTCTCTCATCTCATCTTTTTCTTTTATTACTTAGATATTCATTGAATTTTATAGGTGAAATTGCTCAATTGATTATGCATTCATTTAATGGTTTATTTTTTAGTTTTTTTATTACTATGAAACAATTTATGTAAAAATACCTTAGAAAATATTTACTTTATATAAAAATATTTTATGCAATTATGTATATGTTATCATTAATCACTGATTTTAAAAAATTAATCTTATTAATTGAAGAAAAAAAACCATCAACAAAAACTTAGCTAGAAAGTCTCATCATTTTACCCAAAATAAAACTTAGCTAAAGAAACAAAAGCTAAACCACCACTACAATTACATTATCCGACTATAAAAAATAAATAAATTCTTACTGACACTAGAGAAAAGATTGTTCATTATTTTTCTTCATGAGATACATAATCCTCTAAAATATTCCTACAAAAAGATATAAAATTATGTTTTACTTAGGAATATGAAAAATAAAATAAGTAAATCATACAATGTAATAAGGGAAATTTCATCCATAAAATTAAATGAATATCTAAACAATTAGAGAAAAAATGAAAAAAAGACAGAAATATTTTACTTAGAATATTATGAGATACTCTTTAAAACTGAAGAAGGATTTGTTTCATGGCCGGATATGAATATTTTAAAGGAAAATAACTATAGATATGTTTTGTAATTCTACTGGTTTTATCATTAGCAATAGGCTACGCTGATCCGGGGCGATGCCTCACAACTTTTTTTTAATAGAATTGTTATGGTTTTAAAAAGAAATGGACCCAAATTTTTTTTGCTTTAGGGCCAACCAAAAATGTTTGATCTGATACTGTGGCCTCTGCGGAATTGAGATGCTACGAAGAATAAGGTAGAGTCGTAGGAGATGACCCGGAGCTAAACAGACCGGAGGTTGAGCAAACTCCCTAACAAGAGTACCGATAAGGCTGCAGTTGAACAAATTCTCAAATTATTTCTGATTTAATTATGAACTTTGATTATTGTTTATTTCTCAATCATTCAGGGTTTGATAATGATTTCTCTCTTTTCAGAATTGTGAGTTGAAAGGGTAAAAATGGAAATTTTTGTGTGCATAGAAAAACAAAACTTGTGAGAAGGTATTGTGTTGACATATAAATTTATTGGATAAAGCTTCTTGTTTAGTTGTCATCTCACTCATGATTGAGAATTTTGATATTTTGTTTCTACTTATATATATACAAATATGAGGATGAGTGACGAAAAATATGATAGTATATAGTAGGAAAAGCTTTAGAAAGAAATAAAAAAACTTAAAATATTATTTTTTATTTAGAAAGTTAAAACCGTAACTATTTCATTGATTTGTTATGATTTGGTATTTTTTTATTGATCTATCAAAAGAAAATAAAATAAAATATCCATAAAAATAGACTATATCAAATATAAACTACAAATAGGAGAAATAATTAGATAAGAAGAAAAACTGAAATGATAAAAAGAGAAATGGTGAATGATGAAGCTTGTCAATGGTATTGAACACAAAGATAAAATAATTATATTTTTTCTCTTGCATAAATTTGAATTATTCTTAATCATATGTACATTATAAAGTAGATACAGATATACATATATAGTGATATCCAAATAAATATTTTATTAATATATTTATTTTATAATATATATTATTTTTATATTCCACATGATTATATTCTAATTGCTTAAAGTTTTTTAAGTCATTCAAATAGATGTGTTTATGTAATGAGCTATGCATTCTGCTTTCGTATCATAATATTTTAATATTTCCGGCGCGTTGTTAAGCAAATACAAATTATCTGCAAGTCGATCATTTGTGTTCTGAGTAGTCCAGATCTTTAAGAAAATATTTTGTTTGACCAGTTTTTTCATCTTTGGTTACGGTATGATTCAAGAATGATTTGGACATCATATTATATTTAATTGATTCCAGCCAATGATTCTGTAATTCTTTATCTCTATGTCTTATATATTTTCAGGTTCTGTGATTATATATAGTTCATATTTTCAAGTCTTTTCCTTGCTTATGAAAGATATAAACAACAACACAAACTAAACCTTCTTATTCTTTAGTAAACAGCACTATTGATATGTAATAGATTGTCGGTTATGTAAATCCGGTTTAGTAATTGTACATTGATACCCGGTTTGTTCCGGTTAGGAAGTTACAACTGTATATAGTCATTTGACTACGTTCAATAAAATCTAACAGAAAGTATTCCTATTTTGTCTTTTCTCTCTCGAGTCTCTTTCGCCATTGTTACGCTCAGAGAGCATTCTGTTCACCCCTTATTCACTAATATGGTATCAGAGCGTTGAGCTCAAGCTCAACATCGTTCTCTCCTCGTTTTTTCCACTTCCATCGATCTTATTTTCACCTTCTCTCTCTCTGTTTGGTGTTTTCTCTGCTCCGATGGTGGTCACTCTTCGTCGCAACCGCCGTACCGGTCGTTTCACTCGTGCAGGCAGCTCGAATCCTCAGGTCGTTGGCTCTTCGCCGGCGACAACTCCGATTACTGAGACTCAGTTTGCTCGCGCTGCACTGATGAACCCCGATAGCGTTCACTCTCCGTTGTTCCTCCATCACGCCGACCATCCAGGCCTGTTGATCGTCTCTGTTCAGCTGGATGGATCGAACTATGGTCAATGGAGCTCCGCGATGAAGATAGCACTGGATGCAAAGAATAAGATCTCTTTCATCGATAACTCTCTCCCTCGTCCGGTTGAAGGTAACCCTCTGTTTCGGATCTGGTCTAGATGCAACAGTATGGTTAAATCGTGGCTTTTGAACTCGGTTTCCAAACAAATCTATGGTAGTATTCTTTCCTTTGATGATGCTGCTCAGATTTGGAAGGATCTCCATGACCGTTTTCACAAGACCAACTTACCCAGAACCTTTCAGCTTGTTCAACAAATCCAGGATCTGCGTCAGGGCTCGATGGATCTCTCTGTCTATTACACGACGTTGAAGACTCTCTGGGATAATCTTGACAGCTCTGAGGTTCCTGATCCTTGTGCTTGCTGTGACGGTTTCAACTGCGCTGGACAACGTCAAGCTCAAGCAAAGGTTGATCGTTCTAGAACCATCAAATTCTTTGCTGGCTTGAACGACAAGTACTCGAGCATTCGTGGCCAGATAATCATGAAAAAGCCCCTTCCTGACTTGGCTGAGATTTGTAACATTCTTGACCAAGATGACAGTGAACGAATGTTCAACTCTCCTGTGATTCCTGCCGCTTACCACATCAGTTCTCCTTCTGCTCCTACTGAGACTCAGACTGCTAGTTCTCCAGAAGCTCAGTCTGCTGCTTCACAAGGTTCTCTGAATGCTTTTCAGAAGAAGAACAATCGACCTACTTGTTCACACTGTGGCGTTGAAGGACATGTGATCGATCGTTGCTACAAACTTCACGGTTATCCCGTTGGTTGGAAGATAGGCAAACCCATTCATGGCAAGCCACCTTCTTCTCCTGCTGTAGCAGCCAACGTCAGTGCTCCTGACAAGCCATTCACCGGAGGTCTTGATTCCCTCGTTGGTAACTTGAGCAAGGATCAGATTCAGGATTTCATAGCCTATTTCTCCTCTCAGCTTCAGCCTGCATCTTCTGTGAACTACAGTGCTGCTAGCACCTCGGTTTCCACTAGTCAGTCTGTCGCTAGCCCATCTGGTATTTCATTCTCACCCTCCACATTCAGTTTCATTGGTCTTCTTACTGTCTCTGAATGTGTGACAACTGAGAAAACTTGGATAATCGACTCTGGTGCAACTCACCATGTTTCACATGACAAATCTCTGTTTGTTACGCTTGATACCTCTATCAAGCGTCATGTGAACCTCCCCACTGGTCAAACAGTTGCTGTTGGAGGAGTCGGCTCTGTTGTTATCAACAAAGCTATCACCTTGCAGAATGTTTTATTCATTCCTGCTTTCCGCTTGAACCTTATCAGTATCAGTTCCTTGACCACAGATCTCGGTTCTCGGATTATTTTTGATCCTGCGTGTTGTCTGATCCAGGATCTTTCCAAGGGATTGATGATTGGAAGAGGTAGAAGACTTGCGAACCTGTACATCTTGGATGGAGAAGATTCAGTTTGTGCAGACTCAGTTTGTGAAGACTCTGTTTCTACTTCTTTTGTTGCAAACTCTGTTATTGATGCCGCTGTTTGGTACCGCAGACTTGGTCACACTTCTTTCAGTCGTTTAGATACTCTTACCAATGTACTTGGGATTTCTAAACAAAAGAATAAAGGATTGGTGCATTGTGATATTTGTCAACGAGCTAAACAGAAGAAGTTATCCTTCCCTTTACGACAAAACATGTGTACAACTCCTTTTGAACGCCTTCACATCGATGTTTGGGGTCCATTCTCTGAAGAGACTCAAGATGGTCATCGCTATTTCCTAACTATAGTCGATGATCATTCTAGAGTCACATGGATCTATCTTCTCAAACACAAGAGTGTTGTGCTTCAAGTGTTCCCTTCCTTCATTACCATGGTGGAAACACAATTCAACACAAAGGTCAAGTCTGTACGCTCAGACAACGCACCAGAATTGAGGTTCGATGAACTCTACAAACACAAAGGGATCATCTCCCATCACTCCTGCCCTGAGACACCTGAGCAAAACTCAGTGGTGGAGCGCAAACATCAACATATCTTGAATGTTGCAAGAGCTCTTCTCTTTCAGTCTCATGTTCCTCTATCTCTTTGGGGTGAGTGTGTTCTCACGGCGGTCTTCCTTATCAACAGAACGCCTTCACCTCTTCTTAATAACAAGACCCCTTTCGAGATTCTCCATCAAAAGGAACCTGAATACATTCATTTGAAGACCTTTGGCTGTTTGTGCTATGCAAGTACTTCACCTAAGCATCGCCATAAGTTTCAAGAACGAGCTAAAGCCTGCGTCTTCCTTGGCTATCCCTCCGGTTATAAGGGGTATAAGCTACTTGATATGGAGAGTAATACTATCTTCATTTCTCGCAATGTAGTGTTTTATGAGGACATCTTTTGTAAGACCCGAACCCGGCCGGCTAGGCCGCGGTCGATGCCTCACGTCGCTCGGTCCATACCCTGACCGAACCACTCAATTTTTTCGATCTTTATCTATACTTTCGCCTAAGGGCGAAGTCTATCTTAGACCTTAGCTTAAGACTACCTTAGTCCTTCCCTAGCTTAGATCCTTTCAACTTATGCACAGCGGAATATTCTCTACTCAACCATTGGTCTAAAACCAATCTAACACTTGTCAGGTCGAATCACCTTAGCCATGATCAGTAGACACAACTACTACCAGCTCCAAGGTTGATCCTCAACCTAATCCAAGTCATACAATATCCGAGGTTCTGTTCCCCTAAACCATTCTATCTAGATCTATGCAAGAATTGCTAGATCATACCTTTGCCACATCCACGGAGCTTGTTAGCTCATTGCCTCAGCTATCCCCAGCTTGTTAAACTAACTTGTCCAGCTCAGCTGAGCTGAACCACTTCACTTGAGGTTCACTCTCTCCCAGCTGATCGAGCTTCAAGGCAGCTTCGCCCAGCTCCTTGTCTACTCGTCCATCTCTCCTGTGTCTGCATAAAACCCTTCCCTTGGTTACTTAGTCATTCAACCAGCCATCCCCACTGACCAAGTACCTTTGGGAAGTCTTCAGCTACAAAAACAACCTCAAGCAAACATGCTCCAAAAACTAATTAAAATTCATGATAATTCATGATAATTCATAACTAAGAGAATGGTCAAGTCAGATTTCTCAGAACTGGCCTCGATCATACTGATCTCGCCCATGAACAGCCCATATGGCCATAACTGACCACCTCTAAATCAATGAGATAAAACTAATCTTTCACCATGATAATTCATGATAAATACCCATTAAGAGATATTTAAAGTCGGATCCTAACAATTCCCTCAGGAACTATCAGATCTCCACTTACCTGCCCAACCAAGGCCATGGAGAGATTTCTCTGAATCGGCCACTCCAGGGTTCAGTACCTCCATGTCTGAACATCATAGAACAAGATTAACAATGCCCACCAGTTCCTGAGTCAATCAACCAACCACCCCACATGACTCAGAACTGATGAGTCTTCACACATACCTAACCGGCCATGGAACTATGTCCCACTGAACCTGATTAGTGTTGCTCTTACCACTGGTGCATCCTTTGATCAATCAGATCAGACACCTTGATCCATCATCCATGTATCAGGTCGTCCATCCTTGCCCATGATCAGATCACACACAGCCTTCCTTGTATAAACACACCAGCACAATACTTGTGGTCCATACCAACAAGTACCAGCCTTACTCCTCTCCTTTGCTTGCTGTTGGATCCAAACAAATTGGACCTTACACTCCACATGGTTCCTCTGTCTCTAGGACTCCCATGTGTCTCATCAGTGGGTCGGACTCATGGTTCACACCATGATCAAACCCAACACCAAACCATGATCCATCATTGATCACTATCCAATGAACAGCATCTAACCATCATCCCACATGGATGAGTTAGATCAGTTATGATCCGCCCCTTTGTCCAGGGTCTTGGATTCCTAAGACACATCACAATATACATTCCTCAAGGGGCGTGCCATGCCTGGCCTAGATCCCACCCCAAGAGACACAACACAGACATAAACATAAACATAAACATAAGTAATCAACACATGTTACCTCATACTTGATCTTGCTAGACCTTGTGCTTCCCTGATCAGGTCCGGCCTTGTGCCTCTTGCACTTGTCTTAATCAGGTCTTATCACATACTTCCAGTATTGATAAGATCCATACATGGGTCGCACCCATCATCCCTTCCATGGAAGTTCCATGAAAACAGTTTCTGCACTGCATCCACCTTCAAGGCTGTACATGCCTTTGGGAGTGGAGTCCGGCCTTCTCCATTCAATTCTAACCATTTGCGTGTGTTACCATGATGTAGAGGAAGCCTAGGGTGTGTTAATCCATGATCAAACACCACCCAAGGGTCGTGCATCACTTACCACTTCAGTACCCATGAAACTGCCTTTCTACACACCATTGCCTTCAAGGCTGTCTCCACCATTGGAAGTGCATTCCGGCCCTCCATCTTCTCTCCTGGCTATTTGAATGTGTAGTATGGATGTAGAGGAAGCCCATGGCGTGGCAAACATCAATCAAAACACACCAGAGGGTCGTTCTCAACTCCCCTTTTGATTGCCATCAAAACTGCCTCTTTGCTGCCTTCATCCCACTCTTGGGGTTGGATGTTGCCATCCGACTTTCTCTCTGTTTTCTCTGGTTTTTCTTTGTGTTTCAGAAAGAAGAATGAAGTCCTGACGTGCCTGCAAAGGCACGGACTTGCCTGATATATATAGAAGAAGGGGTGGTTACTTCTTAACCATTGCATCCCTTCGGTATCATTTCTGGCCATTGATTTAATCAATGGTCCAGATCACACCTGTTCGCCTAGGGCAGTTACCAGACGTCCCTGACAGCCCTAACTGCTCCTAGACACATCACACACAAGCCTAGGCTGGTTGCCCAAGCCCCTGGTTCAACCACAAGTGCCCACCGGCTCACCGGCACACCCGGGTGGTCCACATGGTCCGACCACTGTCCGGACCTGGCCCAACTGCCCAAGACTTGAACACTCAGTCCAGCTGAGTTGAGCTGATCCCCAGCTGACCCAGCTGAGTGAGCTAGTCCATCCAGCTCAGGGAGCTGACACACTCTTCAGTGAGCTACACTGAGCTACACTACACTTCTCCTAGCTGGTCGAGCTTGCTCCCTGCATCGCCCAGCTGCCATACACTTTGTACAGCTCCTTTATACTTGTCTCTTTCTTGGTTTAGCTATATCTTAGCTTCCTGATGCCTTTAACCTTACTTCCAGGCCATGATACCCTTGTGTTTAGGTCACATGAGCTGACTGGTGCGTCTCCTTGCACCATGGTCGATCCTAAGGATCATATCCAGGATCAGGGACATGACAAGTCTCCCCCACTTAGAATGGATTCGTCCTCGAATCCAGTGGTGCTTACATCCCATATCATGACAAAGGTTCCAACTGAACTCTTTGCATCATCATCCTTGTTTATTTTCACTGATCACCTTTTTGATCAATGTATGAACAAGTCTCCCCCACTTGGACGGAACTCACCTGATTCCGAACCAAGTGGTCTTCTCTTTTTACCATAACAGACTTGTGTCACTGAACTCAACTTTCCAAGTTGCAGTCTAGTATACACCAAGTCAATTATTCTCTGAGCCTAGTCCATGACTAGATCATTTTCAGTCCTTAAGAACTTACTGCATACTCGAGTCTTAGTAGATTTACCCAATCTCCAAGACACTCGATGTATCAGTCAAGCCTTTAAAGAACTCGATCACATTCTGGTCCTGTCCACTCCGGGACTCCACCATTTCATTCCAACCATAGGTCAATCTCCGACTTGGTTGTTCTGCGACCCTCGTCCCTCACTGGACTTAGTCGACCTCATCTCAGCCATCTAGGCTGGTGCCATACGATACGGACTTTTGGACATTGGGACCGTTCCCGGTTCTAGTTCGATCATGCTCGGGTCAGCCCCTGCAAGAGGCACACCCTGCAGCGCCCGAAACACATCCTTGAACTCTTGAACCAACCGAATCCTCGTCCGGGCTACCACCCCCTACAACCTCCTTAGTGTTAATGGTCGCCAACCAGGCCTCATGACCACCTCTCAGCATATTTTCCACCTGGACCGCTGAGATCACTAAGCATCCAGAGGTTGGTCGGATCCTTGGAATCTGATCGGGGGTCCACACCCACTCTCAAACTGCACCATTCCCCGGTGACAGTCTAAGGTGGCCCGATTCTTTCCAAGACCAATCCATCCCTAAGATCACTTTATGATTCTTAAGGCTAAACACAATCAGATCCACGGGCATCGCCCTTCCTCGGATCATCACTGGGATGTCCCTAACAAGGCCTAGTGAATGCATCCTTTGGCCTCCGGCCGCACTCACTATCCCGGGATCATCCCCTATACAATACAAACAACCCCTTTCCGATCATATCTGGACTCACAAACGGCGTGTAGCTCCAGTATCGAAAGGTACGTTGATTCCACACCACTGATCATTAAGTACCTAGATGAGTAAGACATCGGTTTGATCACACATTTGGAAAACGTCCCATACCATTCTCCAAAGTGTAACACTTCTGTGAATGTCCCATACCATTCACAAGAGTGTTTATAATATACCTCAATCCCCATCATACTAAGCCACTTAACATCATATACCCAATCCATTCAAATTGATCTAAGGAATCCTACCTTGGCTTATACCGAGTCCCAGTATACTAGCCCTGTAGTGTCTCCCTTAAACCAACTTGAACCTCGCAAATGCTCACTTGTTTTGAACGGCCACCAAGGATACACTTACCCCCAAAGAGTGCTGCACGTTTCTTTCGACCTAAGCCACTCTCAGGTTCATGTTACTTCCCTGGTCCAGTCATCCATACAAGATCTTGCACTGCATCGATCCGTCCAACCCGTCTATTATTTCCAGATAACTAGATCAACCAACCTTCTGTTTCAGGATCTTGCCCTTGGGGAGTGCATCTTGGCCAAGCTGGTTCACCTTGGAACTTTCCCGTTCACAAGCATGATCCCCTATCTTGCCTCAGCTCCCTCTTGGCTCACCTAGTAAGGTTCCATGGTCATCTCAGTTTCCAGAAATAATTTCGGTTTGGAACACAATACCTTTGAGCAGTGAGTTGAGCTGAAGTTACAACCCAATCAGAACCTCCACTCATCTGCCTCAAAAGGATCCACACTACCTGAGAAATACTTTGTTCTCATCTGAGCTGTGTGCTCCAGCACCCTCAGGTAGTCCACTATCCAAGCTGCCCTAGCTGGTGGATCAATCTAGACCACCTCAGCTACTGGCCCAGCTTGATCATTAGCTGCCAAAACAGCTGCCCAATCAACCGGCTTGTCCTCTCATTGTTTGCAACAATTGTTTGGATCAGCCCGGTTCACATCACAAGAGGATTCAACTTCCCCGTCCAGCTGCAGCTCAGCTCTCCCCCACTAGAACCTCAGTAGGGTTGAGCTGGCTTACAGTCAATCCAGCTTCATTGTTAACTTCCTCCAGCTGAGTCAACAATAAAACTGGTGGATTAATCACATCATCATCTACTTGTCCGGATGCCTGGGTGAACAACCACAACCCAACAATCCTAGAATCAAGCATGCTCTGATACCAACTTGTAAGACCCGAACCCGGCCGGCTAGGCCGCGGTCGATGCCTCACGTCGCTCGGTCCATACCCTGACCGAACCACTCAATTTTTTCGATCTTTATCTATACTTTCGCCTAAGGGCGAAGTCTATCTTAGACCTTAGCTTAAGACTACCTTAGTCCTTCCCTAGCTTAGATCCTTTCAACTTATGCACAGCGGAATATTCTCTACTCAACCATTGGTCTAAAACCAATCTAACACTTGTCAGGTCGAATCACCTTAGCCATGATCAGTAGACACAACTACTACCAGCTCCAAGGTTGATCCTCAACCTAATCCAAGTCATACAATATCCGAGGTTCTGTTCCCCTAAACCATTCTATCTAGATCTATGCAAGAATTGCTAGATCATACCTTTGCCACATCCACGGAGCTTGTTAGCTCATTGCCTCAGCTATCCCCAGCTTGTTAAACTAACTTGTCCAGCTCAGCTGAGCTGAACCACTTCACTTGAGGTTCACTCTCTCCCAGCTGATCGAGCTTCAAGGCAGCTTCGCCCAGCTCCTTGTCTACTCGTCCATCTCTCCTGTGTCTGCATAAAACCCTTCCCTTGGTTACTTAGTCATTCAACCAGCCATCCCCACTGACCAAGTACCTTTGGGAAGTCTTCAGCTACAAAAACAACCTCAAGCAAACATGCTCCAAAAACTAATTAAAATTCATGATAATTCATGATAATTCATAACTAAGAGAATGGTCAAGTCAGATTTCTCAGAACTGGCCTCGATCATACTGATCTCGCCCATGAACAGCCCATATGGCCATAACTGACCACCTCTAAATCAATGAGATAAAACTAATCTTTCACCATGATAATTCATGATAAATACCCATTAAGAGATATTTAAAGTCGGATCCTAACAATTCCCTCAGGAACTATCAGATCTCCACTTACCTGCCCAACCAAGGCCATGGAGAGATTTCTCTGAATCGGCCACTCCAGGGTTCAGTACCTCCATGTCTGAACATCATAGAACAAGATTAACAATGCCCACCAGTTCCTGAGTCAATCAACCAACCACCCCACATGACTCAGAACTGATGAGTCTTCACACATACCTAACCGGCCATGGAACTATGTCCCACTGAACCTGATTAGTGTTGCTCTTACCACTGGTGCATCCTTTGATCAATCAGATCAGACACCTTGATCCATCATCCATGTATCAGGTCGTCCATCCTTGCCCATGATCAGATCACACACAGCCTTCCTTGTATAAACACACCAGCACAATACTTGTGGTCCATACCAACAAGTACCAGCCTTACTCCTCTCCTTTGCTTGCTGTTGGATCCAAACAAATTGGACCTTACACTCCACATGGTTCCTCTGTCTCTAGGACTCCCATGTGTCTCATCAGTGGGTCGGACTCATGGTTCACACCATGATCAAACCCAACACCAAACCATGATCCATCATTGATCACTATCCAATGAACAGCATCTAACCATCATCCCACATGGATGAGTTAGATCAGTTATGATCCGCCCCTTTGTCCAGGGTCTTGGATTCCTAAGACACATCACAATATACATTCCTCAAGGGGCGTGCCATGCCTGGCCTAGATCCCACCCCAAGAGACACAACACAGACATAAACATAAACATAAACATAAGTAATCAACACATGTTACCTCATACTTGATCTTGCTAGACCTTGTGCTTCCCTGATCAGGTCCGGCCTTGTGCCTCTTGCACTTGTCTTAATCAGGTCTTATCACATACTTCCAGTATTGATAAGATCCATACATGGGTCGCACCCATCATCCCTTCCATGGAAGTTCCATGAAAACAGTTTCTGCACTGCATCCACCTTCAAGGCTGTACATGCCTTTGGGAGTGGAGTCCGGCCTTCTCCATTCAATTCTAACCATTTGCGTGTGTTACCATGATGTAGAGGAAGCCTAGGGTGTGTTAATCCATGATCAAACACCACCCAAGGGTCGTGCATCACTTACCACTTCAGTACCCATGAAACTGCCTTTCTACACACCATTGCCTTCAAGGCTGTCTCCACCATTGGAAGTGCATTCCGGCCCTCCATCTTCTCTCCTGGCTATTTGAATGTGTAGTATGGATGTAGAGGAAGCCCATGGCGTGGCAAACATCAATCAAAACACACCAGAGGGTCGTTCTCAACTCCCCTTTTGATTGCCATCAAAACTGCCTCTTTGCTGCCTTCATCCCACTCTTGGGGTTGGATGTTGCCATCCGACTTTCTCTCTGTTTTCTCTGGTTTTTCTTTGTGTTTCAGAAAGAAGAATGAAGTCCTGACGTGCCTGCAAAGGCACGGACTTGCCTGATATATATAGAAGAAGGGGTGGTTACTTCTTAACCATTGCATCCCTTCGGTATCATTTCTGGCCATTGATTTAATCAATGGTCCAGATCACACCTGTTCGCCTAGGGCAGTTACCAGACGTCCCTGACAGCCCTAACTGCTCCTAGACACATCACACACAAGCCTAGGCTGGTTGCCCAAGCCCCTGGTTCAACCACAAGTGCCCACCGGCTCACCGGCACACCCGGGTGGTCCACATGGTCCGACCACTGTCCGGACCTGGCCCAACTGCCCAAGACTTGAACACTCAGTCCAGCTGAGTTGAGCTGATCCCCAGCTGACCCAGCTGAGTGAGCTAGTCCATCCAGCTCAGGGAGCTGACACACTCTTCAGTGAGCTACACTGAGCTACACTACACTTCTCCTAGCTGGTCGAGCTTGCTCCCTGCATCGCCCAGCTGCCATACACTTTGTACAGCTCCTTTATACTTGTCTCTTTCTTGGTTTAGCTATATCTTAGCTTCCTGATGCCTTTAACCTTACTTCCAGGCCATGATACCCTTGTGTTTAGGTCACATGAGCTGACTGGTGCGTCTCCTTGCACCATGGTCGATCCTAAGGATCATATCCAGGATCAGGGACATGACATCTTTCCCCTTCATAAACCTGCAATTGCTAGTGATGCTGAAGTATTCTTCCCTCCTGTTGGTTTAGCCACTAATGATCATGAAGCTACAGTCTCAGGTGATGCATATTCGTCTGAAATCCCTGTCCCTGCAGCTCCAACTTCTACTCGCCGAACAACTAAACCACCGAGCCATCTCAAAGATTATCATTGCTACGTAGTGAACTCTTCTACTGAGCATCCTGTCTCCAACGTCCTCTCTTATGATGCCTTATCAGACCCTTACCTGATGTTTATTAATGCTGTTGACAGCATTCCTGAACCTACCACCTATGCTCAGGCACTCAAGTTTAGGGAATGGTGTAAGGCAATGGATATAGAGATTGTGGCACTTGAAGATAATGGAACTTGGTTAATCTGTTCTCTACCTGAAGGGAAACAGGCGGTGGGATGTAAGTGGGTCTTCAAGATCAAGCTAAACGCTGATGGAACCATAGAAAGATACAAAGCACGAGTTGTGGCTAAAGGTTATACTCAGCAAGAAGGTCTGGATTATGTTGAAACTTTCTCCCCTGTTGCCAAGTTAGCCACTATCAAACTCCTACTTGCTGTTGCTGCTGCCAAAGGATGGTCACTCTCTCAACTAGATATCTCCAATGCATTTCTAAATGGGGATCTAGAGGAGGAGATTTACATGACTCTACCACCTGGATACGCAGCAAGACAGGGGGAATCTCTTCCTCCTAATGCAGTCTTGCGTCTCAAGAAATCAATCTACGGTTTGAAGCAGGCCTCTCGGCAATGGTTTCTGAAATTTTCTGCAACGCTGCTTGAGTTAGGATTTCACACTTCTTCTGGTGACCACACACTGTTCTTGAAGAACTATGGGGATGTTTACATGGCGGTTCTAGTGTATGTTGATGATATAATCATCGCAAGTAGCTGTGACAAAGCTACGGAGTTACTGAAAACAGCTTTGAAGTCTTCTTTCAAACTCCGTGATTTGGGTCCTCTACGTTACTTTCTTGGTCTTGAGGTAGCTCGATCTTCTGCTGGAATCACCATCTGTCAAAGAAAGTATGTTCTTGACCTCTTAACAGAGACTGGGTTACTTGGTTCAAAACCTTCTTCTATACCAATGGACCCTAGCATCAAACTTTCTCTTGAAGATGGTGAGCTTCTCTCTGATGTGGAGTCTTATCGACGCCTTATTGGAAAACTCTTGTATCTCACTTTCACTCGGCCCGACATCACGTTTGCGGTGCACAAACTGTGTCAGTTCACCTCTGCTCCTCGCGTTCCTCATCAGCAAGCTGCATACAAAGTCCTTCGCTACTTAAAAGGCTCTATTGGTCAAGGCTTGTTCTACTCTGCACAGTCTAATTTAAAGCTCTCCGCTTTTGCTGATGCAGATTGGAGCACCTGCCCTGACACTCGCCGTAGCGTCTCAGGCTTTTGTATGTTCATTGGGACATCTTTGATATCTTGGAAGTCAAACAAACAAGATGTAGTGTCCAATTCTTCTGCTGAGTTCGAGTATCGCGCTATGTCTGATGCAGTACGAGAAATGCTATTGTTTCGCAATCTTCTTGAGGATCTTTGGATTGACATCTCCGAACCAGCTCCTCTCTACTGTGACAACACTGCAGCTCTCCACATAGCCAACAACTCTGTGTTCCATGAACGCACAAAGCATGTGGAAAGAGCTTGCCACATAGTTCGGGAACGAGTGAAGATGGGACAGATCAAGACCCTACATGTTCGGTCTGTGAATCAGCTTGCTGACTTGCTTACTAAACCTCTTTATCCTAATCCTTTCCGACATCTCTTAGGCAAGATGGGAATTATTAACATATATGCTCCATCTTGAGGGGGAATATTGATATGTAATAGATTGTCGGTTGTGTAAATCCGGTTTAGTAATTGTACATTGATACCCGGTTTGTTCCGGTTAGGAAGTTACAACTGTATATAGTCATTGACTACGTTCAATAAAATCTAACAGAAAATATTCCTATTTTGTCTTTTCTCTCTCGAGTCTCTCTCGCCATTGTTACGCTCAGAGAGCTTTCTGTTCATCCCTTGTTCACTAATAAGCACAATCAACTAATGAACATGTCTCTGAGAATCAACTTGTTGATGGTTCTAGTGATTACTGCTCTGTGTAATACTGAAAACTCACTTGGCAGGCTGGTTATGAAGGGATCCGATGGGTTTGTAAATGGTTTTAGGACGTTGACAAACACCAAGAAGCACGTCTATGGTCAAGTCTTCAACGACGAGCCATTCCCTTTCAAGAACTCTACCAACGGTAACGTGACTTCTTTCTCTTTGACCCTCTTATTTGCTATAGCTCCTGAGCACAGAAACAGAGGCTCTCACGGTATGGCGTTTGTGATCTCACCCACAAGAGGTATCCCGGGTGCTTCTGCTGATCAGTACCTTGGAGTTTTCAACAATACAAACAATGGAAAAATCTCTAATCATGTCACCGGTGTGGAGCTTGATATACACAAAGATGATGAGTTTGGTGATACTGATGATAACCACGTTGGTATCAACATCAATGGTATGAGATCTACCATGTCTGCTCCTGCTGGCTATTATGATCAAAAGGGTCAGTTCAAAAACGTTTCTCTAATCAGTGGGGATCTACTCCAAGTCACCATGTTGTATAGCCAAGAGGATAAGCAGCTTAATGTCACCTTATCATCACCAGAAGACGCTTATTACCCTGAGAAGCCGCTTCTTTCACTGAACCAGGATTTGTCACCCTATGTTTTGGAGAAAATGTATGTCGGCTGCACAGCCTCCACAGGGTCGATAGGAGCATTACATTATGTTTGGTCCATACATGCGTACTCCTTCCTTATTGTTCCAGATCTGGACTATGACATACCAAAGTTTCCTCCATATCCCAAGCCAGAGTCTCAGGTAAAGCGGACTGTTATGGTGACCTTCTTGACGTTTGCTCTCTTTGTTGCGCTTGCTGCATCAGCTTTAAGTCTCTTCTTCTACAAGAGACACAAACTGGTGAAGGAGGTTCTAGAAGAATGGGAGATACAGTGTGGTCCTCATAGGTTTTCTTACAAGGAACTCTTTAAAGCCACAAAGGGTTTCAATGACAAACAACTCCTAGGTAAAGGAGGGTTCGGTCAGGTCTTCAAGGGTACACTTCCAGGTTCCAACGCAGAGGTTGCTGTTAAACGGGTCTCTCATGATACAAGACAAGGGATGCAAGAGTTCTTGGCGGAGATATCGACAATAGGTCGGCTTAGACATCCAAACCTTGTGAGGCTTCAGGGCTATTGTAGATACAAGGAGGAACTTTACTTGGTTTATGACTTTCTTCCTTATGGAAGTCTTGACAAGAACCTCTATCAAGAGAAACTTACTTGGGACCAACGTTTCAAGATCATCAAAAACGTAGCATATGCACTATGCTATCTACAGGGTACAAGTCGTAATCCATCGAGACATCAAACCTGAAAATGTTCTTATTGACCATCAGATGAATGCAAGACTCGGAGATTTTGGGTTGGCTAAGTTGTACGATCAAGGCTTTGATCCACAGACATCTAAATTTGCTGGAACTTTAGGGTACATCGCACCAGAGATCATAATAAGCGGAAGAGCAACCACATGCACTGATGTCTATGCTTTTGGGTTGTTTATGCTTGAAGTTTCCTGCGGTAGAAGGCTGATAGAGCCAAGAGCAGCCACCAACAAGGTCGTACTCGTGGAATGGACGCTAGAATGCTGGGAAGATGGCAATATTCTCAAGGCAGCAAATGAAAGACTTTTCCAAGAACACAACAGAGAACAGCTTGAGCTTGTTCTAATACTAGGAGTGCTATGTTCTCACCAGGTCCCAGGAGTTAGACCAGACATGTCGAAAGTGGTGCAGATCTTGAATGGTAATTTGCAGCTTCCAGATAATCTGCTTGATATTGTCAAGGCTGAGAAGGTCAGAATGTGGTCTGAGCCCTCTGAGAGAGTACTTGATGTTCTGACATCACAGGAGTCTGTCGGTACCTTGGCGTTTACAGAACCTTTCAGCGGACGCTGAAAGGTGATGTGAAGGTCCGTTGTGAAACAATATTAGACGTGTTTCTCTATAGATAATCCATGTTGTTCATTGTATTGCTTGTACCATGTTGTTTATGCTCTACTTAACTCTGCTGTAACATTGCAAAGTCCTATGTATGTGTTATTTGTTAATGAACATAGTTTATTTTGCGCTTGATTCAGTTCACCTTAGCATGAAATATAACTGCTTAACGTGCGGTACTTGTGAGGGATTAAACTCACCTCCTGATTTTTAGGTCAGGTTAAAGTTTAGGAAAAGGTTAGAGAAAGATAACGTGGGCTGAATCCCGTAAGAACTTATAGAATGAATGATGATTTTATTGATTCTTGATAAGAATTGTTTACAAGGAATGTTTTTGAGATTACAAAGAGATAATAGTGTTTAAGAGCTAATGTGTATGAATTGTAGAGAATGTGTGTCCTCTGATTATTGTTTGATGTCTTCTTTAAATAGCCTCAGGCCCCCTTTGGTCGCTACCAACTGGTTCCCGAGATTTCCTCCGTGATTTGAGGGATTTGTAACAGCTCCCCTTTGACCGGGGTCCTGCGCTTATTTATTTGTCCACGAGCTACCTCTTTGACCGGGTCCTGCGCCTGTTTACTTGTCAACGAGCTGCCTCTTTTCCTTGACCTCTCTGATGAACATCTCTAGCTCACAGCCTCCGGATCTGACTTAGCTGTTTTTGAAGATTGAATTCATGATGGGCCTTTCGCGGCCCGTTATCATTTCTTATTGTCTATCACTAGCTAGGGGGTCATATTTGGGCCCAACAGTTGCCCCCAGCTTTCGAGATAAGATTCCTTATCTCGGAAGCTAGACCTAGCCGCCGAGCATCAATCTTTTTGTTGAGATCTCGAGCAACAGTTATCTTTATTGAAGATTTCCTTTGCTTAATCTGATGGCTACGATTGAGTATAAAGAGGCGCAAGTATCCGACTTCTCGGCCAGCAAGCTTCCCATTCCTCAATTCTCAGAGAGTTCAGGTACTTTCGAGATTAACATGTTTAATCTATCCTTTTCCAGAGAGTATGGTTCTAACTTAGGTTTGGTGGGCCCTGATTCAGCTCCAGTCGCGACGTCCCAGATGAGCGATGACAAGGAGGCAGATGAGGGAGATCCAGCCAAAGAAAGTGATCTAGTCGAGGGAGACAAGGATGTCGGGATGAGCTCCCGTGATAATGATGTCTAAGAGCTGCGGCTCTTTTTGAATTGTAATGTTGCTTTTCATGACTTCTGCCCAATGGGCTTTGTTTACGTTTCAGACTTATAGCCTGAGGAGGCTTTTAAACTTTGACTTGTTTTAGGGTCCTCTGAACCCTCGTTAGTCTGGAGAGGCTTTTAAACCCTTTTATTCAAATTTCGGTTTTGTTTTTCGTATTAAGTCATTTGACTTGGTTTGATCGTTTCTTGGATGAGATTGACTTTTGTCAAGTGGTAGTTTCGGTTAGGACATGTATCATGATTATTAGATACAATGTCCAATGACTTATCAGGTCTCGAAGATTTCGAGTATATTCGATTACAAGGATCCTTAGAAGGAGTTCCTGAAACATTGAGATTAGCTCCGGGTTTTTAGGAACCTGAGCTACTCTGAAGACCTTAGGAGGGGGTTCATGGGAACATGAATTCGTTTGTGGAATTTTAAGACCCATTGAAGTTTGCTTAGGATTTTAAGACCTTTTGAGGTTTGATAAGGATTTTAAGACCTTTGTGATTTGATGAGGATTTTAAGACCTTGGAGATTTGATAAGGATTTTATGACCTTGGAGATTTGATAAGGATTTTAAGACCTTGGAGATTTGGTAAGGATTTTAAGACCTTTTAGAGATTTCTAAGGATTTTAAGACCTTAGGTTTGTAGACGTTTGATTTCGCCTGAAGGTTTTAAGACCTTCGAGGTTACTAAGGATTTTAAGACCTTAGGTCCAGGTTCGTAGAGACCTGAGTTTGTTGGAAGGATTTTAAGACCTTCGAGATTACTGAGGATTTTAAGACCTTAGGTTCAGGTTGACGGAGACCTGAATTTGTTCGAAGGGTTTTAAAATCTTAGGTTTCAGGTTCACAGAGACCTGAATTTATTCGAAGGGTTTTAAAACCTTAGTTTCAGGTTCACGGAGACCTGAATTTGTTTGAAGGATTTTAAGACCTTAGGTTCAGGTTCATTGAGACCTGAATTTGTTCGAAGGATTTTAAGACCTTAGGTTCAGGTTCGTAGAGACCTGAATTTGTTAAAAAGTCAAGGTATCGAAGATAATTGCTTTATTGATAATAGGATACATGGTATCATAATAATCATACAATCGATGTTTGGGCTATATGTTCTCAAACATATGCCCCCTTTTGCCATGGTGTAAATGAGATTGGGGTTGCACTCATAACACAATTGCCTACGTACCCAATCAAGGGGTCAAGCCTAACGTAATTCGAGGAATTTAAGTACCTAATGATAGTATTTCTTCAGATTTGTGGCATTCCACGATCTGATTTCAGGTACTCCGGTTCGCAACCTTCAGGAACTTATAGACGCCAGGTCGTACCACGTGGATAATCCGGTAAGGACCTTCCCAATTGGTTCCTAACTTCCCAGCATCTGGTTCCTTGGTTCCTTAGAAAACCTTCTTAAGTACCAGGTCACCTACAACAAATTGTCGAGGCCTGACTTTGGAATTATAATGTCGAGCCATTTCCTGCCGATAGTTTTGAATCCGAAGCAAAGCTCGGTCTCGTCGTTCCTCGATTAAATCGAGGCTGTCTGATAAGAGCTGGTCATTAGCATCGGGATCAGACGTACAGAGCTCTCGACGGAGGCTCCCAGTGGAGGTTTCCGCCGGAACGACAGTTTCCATTCCGTAGGCTAAAGAGAAAGGGGTTTCCTCTGTAGCCTTTCTCGGGGTGGTTCGACATGCCCAAAGTACTTCATGTATCTTTTCAGACCAGGTTTTCTTGTTGGTTTTGAGGCGTTTCTTGAGGTTTGCTAATATTGACTTATTAGCAGCCTCCGCCTGACCGTTACCTTGAGGTCGTCGAGGTGTTGAGAAGGTAAGGCGGATATTCCAGTTGTCGCAAAATGCTTTGAAGTCGCGAGAAATGAACTGTCCTCCGTTGTCGGTTACGATCTCATACGGGACGTCGTGGCGGCAGACAATGTCTTTCCACACAAATCCTTCGACTTCGAATCTAGTTATCTGTTGGAAAGCTTTAGCCTCTATCCACTTTGTGAAGTAGTCTGTCAAGACCGAGAGGAAGCGTAGCTTCTGCCTTCCCCTTCCTGACGTATGAGTGGTCATACGATGTCCATGTACCACCTCATGAACGGAGCGGATATTGAGGATAGTTTTTCCGCATGCTGATGTATAATCGGTGCATGCCTTTGGCATTTATCACATGAAGAGGAGTAAACCTCGCAGTCAGCGATCATGGTGGGCCAGAAATAGCCCTGTCTTTTGATTCGGATAGCTAGAGCTCTGCCCCCAAAGTGGTTTCCACAGGAGCCGTCGTGCATTTCTTTCATAAGATTGATAGCATCGAGGCCATGGACGCATTTTAGGTAAGGTCCGGAAATGCTTCGTTTATGGAGGGCTGACTCGATTATGCAGTATCTTGCGCTTAATGCTTTGAGTTTTCAGGCCCTCCCACTTATTGGAGGGGTCTTACCTTCCAAGATGTACTGCATGATCGGTATTCTCCAATCCTCTCTCCCAATGATTTTGTCATGAAGAGATGAGGGCGGGTCTTGTTCAGGTCCCTGAGTGCCGTGACCTGATGTGTCTTGTTCAGGTCCCTGAGTGTCGTGACCTGATGTCTTATTGCCCCCGGAGATATTGGTTGGATTAGGCTCGAAGGAGTCTGAATTTTGAGGAATATCTCCAGTTCTGGTGTTGTTCTCCGGAGTCTGGGTCGTTTCTTCGGATGCGTTTTCAAAAGCAGAACGACTCCTGGTCCTGGCTGCGTAGACAGGTGAATCCGAGGTCTGGATCTTGCCCCCGGAGGTATGCTTTTTAAAGCTACGAATTCTGGTTTTTGGGAACCAGTACGTTGTAAGAACTTGGGTTGCTACCGTCTGGGGGTAGCTACCTTCCGTTTGCTCTTTCGGCTTGCTATCGAACTCAGCTTTGGTAGCTATGTCGACACTTGTCTTTTCGATTCCCTCTACGGGTATGATCCATTTTACGAGGGGGTCTGATGTTGACGCTAGAGCAGCCAGCGCGTCTGCTGAGGGGTTCTCTCCTCGTGGGATCC